>CM033713.1:42440501-43640501 GCA_019671005.1 Hibiscus mutabilis | reverse complement strand
TCTATGTATCTGATATGTTGGATAGAGGGTATTCTATCCGGGTCACTATTATTGCCAATATATGTAAAAGTTCATGTGTTGAACCAATTTTATAATGCTTTGGGATTTAAGCACGGTTTATGGTTTAATGCTTTGGGATTTAAGAATGGATTATGATTTAATGCTTTGGGATCTAAGCATAGAATAAGTATGTGATGTTTCATAAGGGTGATTATGCATGTATCTATTGGAGACGGGGAAAATGCTTTGGTTGTAAGCATGTTTTGGACACAAGTGTTTTGGTTGCAAATGTTTTTAAATGCATCATTGTTTTAAGAGCATCCTCACTAAGCATGTGTGCTTACGCTCTCTTTTTCTAATGATACAGAGTATTAAGGTTTGGGGCTGCAAGGGCAAGGCTAAAGTGATCCAAGGACAAGGACTAGTTTGAGTATGGACTCAGTTTATGTTTTCGGTTAATAAGGCAATGTGTTCGCCATGATTTTGGGGATTTATAATTATATTTTATCTAGTATTTGGCAAGGGTAATGTTGTGTTTGGGAGTGTGATTGATGTTGATAATCATAGTATGAGCCTTTGCTTGGTTGTTGTTAGGTAGTTGCCTAAGGATGCATCTAGCCTATATTGAATGGTTGCCATGCTTTGATGTTTTAAACAAGTTGAATATGACAACGTGGATAGGTTGGTATGTTGCCTTTGCTAGATAGTGCTTGTTTGAACGTTTTGGTATGTTTGGCAAATAGTTTAGGAATCATGCACATAGGTGATTCCTTTGAAAGCAAATGTATTGTTGGAGATGTTTAACCTTGGTGCTAATATTAGCATGAGTCTTGTTTAATGTTTGTATGCATGTGTGTGAGTTTCTAGGGATCCAATACATCTAGATTTGAGTGAAAAACCAGAAGAAAATGACATTTCAAGCCCAGGCATACCGATATGTTAGGGACAATATTAGTACGGCTAGGCAAAATCAGGCAACCGGTATTGGTTCAGGTGGTTGAGTTTCGATACGGTTAAGCAAGTTAAGCTTGGCATACCGGTACGAGACAAGGTGTATCGATACAGGAATTTGTTATTGGAAAGTTATTTTTCGAGGAAAAACCTATGTATCGAAACATCGAGGGCTCGTACTGATATGAATTTAATAATTTACAAGCTAACATGGCATACCGATATGGTACACTGTATACGATACGAGGTTGTTCTTCATAAAGTATTGTATTAATACAAATTAGTCCATACCGATATGGGTGGCTGCTCAGTATTGGTACGACTATGTTCATATCGGTACAGGTGGCTGTTTTTATAGGTAATGTCATGGATTTTAGTTTCTGGTCTCTTGCGTTTTGGTCCCTAAGTTTTGTGAATGTAGTTGTATCATCATATTTGTTCATCTTGACCTGGAATTTGATATGTGGGCATGTAATTGGACTAATTGAGGAATGGTAACCTTAATTTTAATTTTCATCCTATAATTTTAAAGGTTTACTTTTTAGTCCTCGTAATGAATGTGATGCAATTAGTTGCCTTTCTGCAATTTGTTTTCTTTGAAAATTCACCCACTGCAAGTATGTACATGTAAGGTTAATAAATTGCATCTAGACAAGGTAAAAAGGAAAAAAAATGGACAGACTTTTCGTAACCTTTCTCTGGTTTGCTTTGGCAAACCTAATGTAGTTCTCTTGGTTTGGTCGGGCGTCTAAGCCGAGTTGAAGGGGTTACATCTATTGGTATCATAGCCAGGTTACGAAAGGTTGGGAGGTTATCGTTTGGTTGATTATCATTGGTTGATATGCACGTTTGTTGTGTATATTTTCGGTGATTGTTTTACATCATGGGTATGAATTGGGAACACATTGCCTATTATTGAGGTTTTAAAATGTTTTATAAGGTTGTCTTGTATCCTTTTCCGAATGCTAGCCTGACTTTAATGTATTTTGAATGCCTTAGTTTGACATGGCTCGACGTGAGACACGGTCGATGGCTGGTAATGCCAGAGTTAAGCAGAATAATGATGTGGAAGGGAATCCCACTAATGTTGTACCTCCTCCTCCTCTGTTGGTTCCTCCCGTCGATGTTGGGGCTGGTAATGTACCCCAGGTTCATCAAGTACCAGTATTTGGTGATTTGACTCTATTAATCCAAGTGATGATGGGAGCGCTTCAAGCAACAATGGATGGAGTGCAAGTGCATGCACCATCACCTGTTGTAGTAGCTAATCAAGGTTTACCCTTGGAGCATTTTTACAGTTTGGAAGGTGAGGAATTTAAGGGTTTGAGTCCTAAGGCAGCCGAGGGATGGCTGGAAAAGACAATCCGTATTCTGAACCAAATGGGTTGTAACGAGGAGTGCAAGTTGGGTTGCACAGTGTTTCTATTTTTGGGTGATGCATATCATTGGTGGGTGACCACAGTTACTAGAGCACTTGAGGCGGATGAGACTTGAGAGTTCTTCCGGAGAGCTTTCAAGAGAAAGTATCTTGGTACTCAGTATTTGGATGCAAAGAAGCGCAAGTTTATGTCACTGACGCAGGGTGGCATGTCTGTCGCTGAGTATAAGGTGAAGTTTGTTTGTTTGAGTCAATATGCCCCAGAGTTGGTCCCTGATGATCAACAGAGATGTGATAGGTTTAGTTATGGTTTGATGAAGGATATTAAGACATATCTATTGGCCACAGATTACACAGATTTTGATGTGTTGGTTAATCGGGCCAAGGATATTAAGCAGTCTTTGGGTACAGCAGTTCAGGTTGTGAGTGCAAACTCGGGTAAAAGAGTGGCCGATTCTAGTTTTTCTGGGAGGAAGAATAAGAGGTTTTAGGACAAGAGACACAGGTCGGATCACAGGCATGGTGGTGGTGCTGGTCAAGGTAATTAGGGAGCTCGTGTTGTACCGGAGTGTGAGCGTTTTGGTAGGCGCCACATGGGTATGTGCTACGGTACTGCAAGAGTTTGCTGGATATGCGGATCTTCTGAGCATATGAAGCGTGATTGTCCTCGTGCTGTGAGGGATGCACTGGTTCATGTTGTTGCACCTACCAGGGGCCGAGGCCGTAGCAAGGGTAATTTCTAGAGGCAAAATGATGGGTAGAGGGCTGTAGCACATGCAGTTGCCGTGTGACCAGAGAATGGTGAACTGGCACGGGTTTATGCCTATTGCGGGGGGCGCAACTACATTGATGTGATCGCAGGTACCTTTACCTTACAATCTTTATCGTTGTTTTCTTTGATTGATTCAGGATTTGCCCATTCATATATCTTAAGTGAGCATGCATCATTGCTGAATGTTCCTATTGAGATCTTAGATGTTGGCATGTTAGTAACTAGTTCCTTTGGGGAGACGGTTATAACAAGATGGTTGTATCAGCATTGTCTTTTGGAGGTGCAAGGTCATCAGTTTACCGCGGATCTGATGGAATTGTCATTCCATGGATTTGACGTTATCTTGGGTATAGATTGGTTGAGCGAGCTAAGGCAGTGGTAGATTGTGAATCTAAATAGATTTCCTTGATGTTGGCCGATGACTATAAAGTTGTGGTGGTCGAGGAGAATGTAAAGTTCCTGTCCAATGTTGTTTCGGCTACTTGAGCATAGAAGATGATGTTTGATGGATGCCAAGCTTATTTGGCTATTGTTATGAATTCGGAAGCCAAGGGTGTTCGAGTGCAGGACATTCAGACTATGTGCAATTTTTCAAAAGTTTTTCCTTAAGAGTTGCTGGGTTTACCTCTGGATAGGAAGGCGGATTTTCGTATTGAGACATACGAGGGTACAACACTGGTGTCTATTGCTCCTTACCGGATGGCACCGAAAGAGTTGAAAGAGTTAAAAATACAGCTTTAGGAGTTGTTCGACCATAGGTTCATTCGACCTAGTATATCTCCTTGGGGTGCTCTGATTTTTTTTGTGAAGAAGAAGGATGGATCGATACGTATGTGCATTGATTATTGGTAGTTAAATAAGCTGATGGTGAAGAACAAGTACCCGTTGCAGCAGATTGATGACTTGTTCGATCAATTTCGTGGGGCAACGATGTTTTCAAATATTGATTTAAGAAAAGGGTATTTCCAGTTGAAATTTAAAGATGTGGATGTGCATAAGATGACATTTCGTATGAGGTACGGGCATCACGAGTTTCTGGTGATACCGTTTGGTTTGGCGAATGCCCCGGCTGCTTTTATGGACATGATGAATAGGGTGTTCCATGAGTATCTTGATCAGTTTGTGGTGGTTTTTATCGATGATATACTCGTGTACTCTCATACCGAGGATGAGCATGATCATGATTTGTAGATTGTGTTGCAAATGTTGAAGGATAATCAGTTGTATGCCAAGTTGAGCAAGTGCAAGTTTTGGCTTAATGAGGTGATATTTTTTGGACATGTGGTATCCGCGGAGGGTGTTCGTGTTGAACCACAAAAAATTGAGGTTATTCTCAATTGGAAACAACCTAAGACCGTATCGGGGTGCGTAGTTTTCTTGGGTTGGCTAGTTATTATCGTCGTTTTGTAGAGGGGTTTCTAGTATTACGGCCCAGTTGACAAAGTTGCTACAGAAGAGTTTTCCTTTTGTATGGACGGAGAAGTAGTAGCAGAGTTTTGAGAAGTTGAAGGAGGCTTTGACATGTGCTCCTATGTTGATTCAACTAGAATCTAGAAGAAGATTATGGTTTATAGTGATGCATCGTATGTTGGCCTAGGTTGTGTACTGATGTAGGACCGAAAGGTTATGGCCTATGCGTCGAGGCAACTGAAGGTTCATGAGCGCAACTATCCAAGTCAAGATTTGGAGCTTGCATCTGTGGTGTTTGCCTTGAAAATCTGGAGACATTATCTCTATAGGAAGAAATGTGTTGTTTTCACGGACCACAAGAGCTTGAAGTATTTGATGTCTCAAAAGGATTTGAACCTTAGGCAACGAAGTTGGTTGGAGTTGCTTAAGGATTATGACTTGACAATTGAGTATCATCCTGGAAAAGACAATATTGTTGTAGATGCATTGAGTCGTAAGGTTGCGTTTGAGCTTAGGGCGATGTTTGCAAGGTTGAGAGTGACGCAGGAAGGTGGGTTGTTGGTTGAGTTGCAAGTTAAGCCTATGTAGTCACAACTGATTAAGGCTAAGCAACTGTTTGATGATTCTTTGGTTCCTCATGTTAAGGACATAGCAGATGGTAATCTGACGAATTTCCATTTTGATGATGACAGTGCTTTGTGCTTTAAGGGATGAATACTGGTTCCAGAAGTTTTGGAGCTTAGGTATACTATTTTGTCGGAAGCACATTCTAGTCCTTTTGCTATGCATCCTGGTAGTACCAAAATGTATCTTGATTTGAAGGAGAGGTACTATTGGGTTGGTTTGAAAAAAGATATGGAAGAGTTTGTATCTAAGTGCATGGTGTGTCAGTGGGTTAAAGCTAAACATCAATTTCCATTCGGATTGTTGCAACCGTTGAGAATTCCATAGTGGAAATGGAAGAGAATCACCAAAGATTTCGTGACAGGATTGCCATTAACACCGGCTAAAAAAGATTCCATTTGGGTGATTGTTGATCGGTTTACAAAGTGTGCACATTTTCTACCAGTGCATACGACGTACACCTTGGACAAGCTTGCAGATTTGAATATTGCTGAGATTGTGCGTTTGCATGGGGTACCTAAGTCTATTGTTTCTGATAGAGATCTGAGGTTTACGGTGAGGTTCTGGTGATGTTTACATCAGGCTTTGGGCTCGACGTTGAACTTTAGTACTGCGTATCATCCTCAGAGGAATGGGCAGTCTAAGCGTGTTATCCAGGTTTTGGAGGATATGTTGAGGTGTTGCAATGTTGAGTTCCAAGGAACCTGGGAGAAGCATTTACCTTTGGTTGAATTTTCTTATAACAAAAACTATCAAGCAATTATTCAGATGGCACCGTATAAGGCATTGTATGGCTAGAAGTGTCATACGCCCTTGTGTTGGGCTGAGGTAGGGGAAAAACAGGTTTTCTTACCGTATGTGTTGAAGGACACGGATGAAAAGGTAAAGCTTGTGTGTGATTGCTTGAAAACGATTGAGGATTGGCAGAAATCTCTTGCAAATTTGAAGCGTAGGGAAATTGAGCATGCGTTGGTGATCGCATGTTCTTGAAAGTGTCACCGTAGAAGAAGGTGATGCGGTTCGGACGTAAGAGTAAGCTTAGTCCGAGTTTTATTAGACCATATGAGATTGTGGAGCATATAGACCATGTGGCTTATTGGTTGAGGTTGCCTCCCGAGCTTGAGAAAATACATGATTTGTTCTATGTATCTATGCCACAGAGGTATCAGTCGGAACCTTCGCATGTTTTGCCGGTGGAGCATATTGAGTTGAGATTCGATTTATCCTTTGATGAAGAGCCGGTGGAAATCCTTGATTCCAATAGCAAGGTTCTTTGTGTCAAAACGATAGAACTGGTTAAGGTCTTGTGGCGGCATCGAGGTGTCGAGGAAGCCACTTGGGAAAGCAAGCGGATATGATGGAGCAATTTCCTCATGTTTTCCTCTAGGTAAATTTTTGGGATGAAAGTTCTTAAGAAGGGGAGAGTTGTAACGCCTCGGTTTTGCGCTTAGGTGTTTAAAGGTTGGTTCGAAGGTTCGGTGGACCGATATTAGAGATTCTAGTCGTTTTTGGGATTAATTCGCATTAATATTTTTGAAGGTGATAAAATTGTGGAAATGCTCTAAAATCATTATTAAATATATTAATGATTTTTGTAAAGTCAATTTTGGAAAATGAGTTTTGGAAATCGGACATTTTGGGTTAGTGACCAAAATGCGAACTTTGAAAACTGTTTTAGTGACTGTTTTGTAAAAGAATAAAAATTTTGAATATTTAAGGAGCTAATTATCCTAAATATTTTTAACATTTCTCCCTTTAATTAATTGGTTTTAATTGAGTTTTAAAAGGCTTTAAAAGTGGAGGGAATTAATAAATCATATTTTAAACTTTTAACAAAAATCACGTAACAAACTTTGCAACTTCTTTCTCTCAATTTCTCTCAAGCCAAACACCTTTCCAACTTCAATTTCTTCAGGTAAAAATCAAAGGTTTTGATTTCCATTTGATTTACTAATGCTTTTTCATCAAATACTTATTGTTATTCTTTTGATTTCCATGTTTTCCTAAGCAATTAAGGGGAGAAATCATCATTGGAGGTAAGGATTCGTTCTTCTCCTCTAATGAAAGGTTCTTTACTGAAATTCCCAAGTTATTGATCCTTTACAATTTTTTTTCTAATGTGTTTTGATAGTTTGATTATTGGAAATTGGTTTAATTAAGTTTTGATTGATGAAATTGACATATTTTGAATTGGATCTATTTTGCTGGGTTTATGATCAGAATAGATCATGATTTTGATGTTTAATTGAGTTAATAACTTGGTTTTAAAGTTGTAATCCCGAAACAAGTTGGATCTCTAATGTTTAAAGTTGTACATCAAGGGTTGGTGTAGTGTTTTTCGAGCTTAAGCATTGCTGGAAGTAAAAGGATGTTGGGAAAGGGGTTTTAGATGTTATTTGATGAGGTTTGATAGTTTAAATCGTTATATTATGGATGGGTTAAGTTTCGGAAGGGTTTGATGATGTTTTCGTTTTGTTTCGGATGGTTTTTGATTGGGCAACTTGAGAGTTGCAGATGATTGTTGTTAGGCAATGGTTTGAATACATAATAATGCATTTGTCCTCTGCTTTTATGTTGTTAAAATAGGGGATAATCAGGGTGAAGAAGTTTGACATTGATTGTTGCTTGTCGGGAGCTCGATTTGCATTGGCGAGCAAGGTGAAGTGTATCGGTGAGTGGAAACCGGTTTAAACACCTTTAAAAGGTTTAATAAAGGTTGTTGGGAGTTTAGGGTAAGCGTGAAACATTTACCTAAGCTCGGAAGTAAGTTTCCCTTATTTCGCTCTTGAATATCGGTTTAGATATAAGCATGTTGATTTCATGTTTTGGTATTAAACATAGTTTAATTTGCTACTGTAAACGCATGTTATGAACACATACAATGGATTTGATGTACCTAAACGCTAGAGAGCATTGGTTATCATTCCGGTTGGGGGCATTGCTTTGGGCAATGTGGATTGCATATGTGATGGTTTTGGTCTAATGCATTGGAAAATAGTAGGTAAATGGTTTTGTAAATGATATATTGGCTATGTGACAAGGTAAGGAACAATTGGATATAGTTGGCATACCATAGGATTTAAAGTGCACTATAAAATAAGAACAAAATCGATCGTGGCCATGGGTCCTTGAGGCATGGCGGTTTAACAAGGCCACTCGGACTGTTGGGAACCTCATTGGGGCATGCGGTTTAACTAGGCAACCCAATTTTCTAGTGATCTTGCAGTTTAACTAGGCACGGTCAGTACACTTGCAGATTAACTAGGCAAGGGTGGTAAATCTCGCGGTTTAACTAGACAAGGTTTGAGGATATCATGCAGTTTAACTAGGCATGGTATGGGAGATCAGTGTATCTGATATGTTGGATAGATGGTAGTCTATCCGGGTCACAATTATTGCCAATATATGTAAAAGTCCATGTGTTGAACCTATTTTATAATGCTTTGGGATTTAAGCACGGTTTATGGTTTAATGCTTTGGGATTTAAGAATGGATTATGATTTAATGCTTTGGGATCTAAGCATAGAATAAGTATGTGATGTTGCATAAGGGTGATTATGCATGTATCTATTGGAGACGGGGAAAATGCTTTGGTTGTAAGCATGTTTTGGACACAAGTGTTTTGGTTGCAAATGTTTTTAAATGCATCATTGTTTTAAGAGCATCCTCACTAAGCATGTGTGCTTACGCTCTCTTTTTCTAATGATACAGAGTATTAAGGTTTGGGGCTGCAAGGGCAAGGCTAAAGTGATCCAAGGACAAGGACTAGTTTGAGTATGGACTCAGTTTATGTTTTCGGTTAATAAGGCAATGTGTTCGCCATGATTTTGGGGATTTATAATTATATTTTATCTAGTATTTGGCAAGGGTAATGTTGTGTTTGGGAGTGTGATTGATGTTGATAATCATAGTATGAGCCTTTGCTTGGTTGTTGTTAGGTAGTTGCCTAAGGATGCATCTAGCCTATATTGAATGGTTGCCATGGTTTGATGTTTTAAATAAGTTGAATATGACAACGTGGATAGGTATGTATGTTGCCTTTGTTGGATAGTGCTTGTTTGAACGTTTTGGTATGTTTAACAAATGGTTTAGGAAGCATGGATATAGGTTTATCCTTTGAAAGCAAATGTATTGTTGGAGATGTTTAACCTTGGTGCTAATGTTAGTATGAATGTTGTTGAATGTTTGTACGCATGTGTGTGAGTTTCTAGGGATCCAATACATCTAGATTTGGGTGAAAAACCAGAAGAAAATGACATTACAGGCTCAGGCGTACCATACGCTGGGGACAATATCAGTACGACTAGGCAAAATCAGGCAATCGATATTGGTACGGGTGGTTGAGTTCTGGTACGGTTAAGAAAGTTAAGCTTGGCGTACCGGTACGGGACACGATGTAACGGTATGGGAATTTGTTACTGAAAAGTTACATTTTGAGGAAAAACCTGTGTACCGAAACACCGAGGGCTCGTACCGACACGGATTTAATAATTTACAAGCTAACGTGTTGTAACACCCTTACCAACATTTAACAACTAATACTAGTAAAGAATGTCACATAATATTTAACGGTATTTTATGCTATTCGACTTATTCAAAAATGACAATTTTAAAATTTTTCCAATTCATCGCGTAAAATTGATTACTAATTTTTAAACCATCAAATTGAATTCATTTTGAGGCAGCAACTTGGCAGTTTATAACTACACTCTATAATAGACAATTGCCTAAAATAAAAATCATTTTGATTACTTTAAAAATCCATTTTTATAACATTACCCGATTTTTACTACTAGTAATTTTATTAAACTAGTACCAAGTTTAACTAAACCCAGTATTACACACTAACTGCTTATCTAGATATTAATATTACAATCCATATCTAGATTAGTTAAAAACAAGCTAATAATATCTTATACATGCCAAGTAAAAATTATCAAAATACATCTGAAGATGTAAATTACCGATACTATTATTGTTCCTCTGAATAATGATGTCGATACTCCTTACTCCAAACCTGGTTTCTTACCTACGCGTGAAAAACCATCACACGCTAAGTATATACTTAGTGAGGCAATACATATAAATTCTATGCAAATTAACATGCTTGTAATTATAAGAGTAGTACAATAACCATGCATTGTGATCACTATTTATATATTTCCTTTATGTTAATAATATATTAACATAATGTAACCGGATATAAAATCCTACCAGCATACTTTCCATTATCTGAGAGTTCATCTACTCTCTAAATTATTTACCATTTATTATCAAATAAATTATAGCCCAAATTAACTTGAGGATTTGAGTATGCGAGTCAAAACTGCACTATAGTGCTAATAAATTGCACCTAAGTGCTAAGAGACTGCACATAAGTGCTAAGGACCGCACCTAAGTGCTAATAAACTGCACCGAAGTGCTAAACCGTTGGACTCTATGGCACGCCAACTATACTCTATACCTCAATGACTTACTTGGGCACATATTCCAAATTTCCATAATCAATTCAAACATGGCAATATAATCAACATAATTTAAAACTTGGGCAGTTCTTACCCGAAATATCATATATATACATACCTTTCTCTTTGTATATCAAGTGATCAAATGCATTCATTTTTCTACCTTCGACAATTCTCAACATGTCAAATATAAATTCATAACATAATTATCAAGCATTTATAAACATGGTAGACTTATCACAAGTCTTCCAAATATCAAATATATAATTATCCATGCATAAAATGCACTCACGTTGACACTTTAAAGTTTGTCAATATCCAATAGCCTCACCAAGTTTCAACTTTGATCCTTTTTCCTTTCCTCGCTTGCTAATTCGATCTCGGTTTTGGTCACAATCTACATGTGCATTAAAATGCCGCAAGTATATTTCAAATTATATGTTAGTATCATACTAACACATAAACACTACATGAATAATTTTCCTATAATTACTCCAATAATTGCTTAATACTAGTTTCATGACATAAACCACTCTATCTTTAATTCCTTGAATTCTTCTCAATATTCAATCAAAGAATGATCTACAAATAATTCTAACAACTATTCAAGCACAATGCTTCAATTAAAACAATTTTTCACGTTGACCCCTTAATTTCCTTAAATTGTCGAATTGACCCCTAAATTCTCCAAATTTCTAAATTGGTCCTTATGCTTTTACAAACTTCCAAAATGGTCAAAATGACATTTTAAAGCTTGTAAAATCATAATTTGAACATATCAAATTTCAACAATTTTTTTTTCATAATTTCCCTTAATTTTTCCTTTTTGACCGAATATGAAATGTCACTCTAGGGGTGATTTACAAATTGATTCAACCATGTATTCAAACTTAATTGATTATTTATAAGCATAATCAATCATCCCCTTCATCTACCCTATTCAAGAAACTAGGGTTTCCAACATGAATAAATGGTATCAAATGATAGAGAATTTCATGGAAATCAACTTCATGTTTCATGTTATCATTCAAAATCCAACTATATAAGCTTGAAAAATCAAAGTAAAGTTTTTCCATACCTTAGAGAGGGTTTCGGCCAAGCTAGGAAACGATGAAGAGAATTCTTGAAATTTCTTTAGCTTTAATTTAGGCCATTTGTCCTTTATTAAAAGGATTTTGAATTAAAAATTCTTTTATGATAAAATAACCATTTTGCCCCTTAAATCCAAGGTTCCATAAATTGCCACATGTCATTTTTTATCATCCAAAGGCCCAAATTAATCCAAGGAGTTAGTGATTACCAACTTTGCCAATGCCATCTTCTAAAATTACCATCATGCCATTTTTCATCCAATGGCTGATATTAAACATGGAAAAGAAATCTTTAATCCAATGGTCCATATTAATTTCCATTAAAATAAGACATAGAAATGACCCTTTTACCCTTTCCTTATTTTAATAAAATTATCTCCTAAATTATCTCATAAAAGATATCTCATTTATTCGATTAAATTTGATTATCCGAATTTTCCCGAATTTAATCCTTTTTAGATCTTAATACGAGCTCTATATCAAAAATCTGGGTAGCACAAAAATATCGCTCTTGGGGTGAACTATTCATTTACTGGGATAAAATACATAACTTTTGGAAAATACAATTTAGTCCCTAAACTTTTTGGAATTTACACTTTGGCACCAAACTTTTCAAATTTTACACTTTGGTCACCAAACTTTTCAAATTTTTCATTTTGGTCACTAACCAAAATTTTGAGATATTACAATTCTCCCCCTTAAGAAAATTTGTCCTCGAATTTTCCTTATGTATTGGGTTCAAAAAGATATGGATGTTGCTTTTTCATTGATTCCTCGGTTTCACAAGTAGCTTCCTCTACTTTGTGATTTCTCCATAAAACTTTAACTAGAGGAATCTTCTTATTCCTTAACTACTTTTCTCCCTGAACTAAGATCCTCACAAGTTCTTCCTCGTATGTCAGACCCGGTTGAATTTCAATTTCTTCCGGTATAATGGCATGCGAAGCATCTAATCAATATCTCCTCAAAATAGATACATGAAATGCATCATGGATCTTACTCATCTCGAGTAGTAATGTTAGCTGATATTCTACTGGCCCAACCCTCTTTAAAATTTCATAAGGGCCAATAAATCTTCGACTGAGTTTACCCTTCCACCCAAAATGTAACACCTTTTTCCAGGGTGACACTTTTAAAAATACCTTGTCTCTGACTTCAAACTCAATATCTTTTCTTTTAAGATCTGAGTAAGACTTTTGTTTGTCGGAGGCAGCTTTGAGATTATCTTGAATAATTCTCACTTTATCTTCCACTTCTCGAACAAGATCCGATCCAATAACTTTTCGATTTTCAAGCTCGAACTAATTTAATGGTGTTCTACATTTTCTCCCATGTAATGCTTCATATGGAGCCATCTTTATGCTTGATTGATAACTATTATTATATGCAATCTCAGCCAATGGAAAGTATTTTTCCTAAGAGCCTGCAAAATTATTATACATGCTCTAAGCATATCCTCCAATACCTGGATGATTCTTTTTGACTGCCCGTCCGTTTGAGGATGAAAATAGTACTGAAATGTAGTTTAGTTCCTAATGCCTCATGTAAAGCACTCCAAAACCTTGAAGTGAACCTAGGATCCCTGTCTAATATAATAGACATAGGAACACCACGCAACGTAACAATCTCCTTGATATATAATTATGCCAACTTTTTCAAGGAATAATCCGTGCGAACATGTATGAAGTGGGCCAATTTGGTCAATCTGTCCACGATCACCCAAATTGAATCCTTTTTGCCGAGTGTTAATGGAAAGCTTGTCACAAAATACATAGTAACTTTTCCTATTTCCACTGTGGAATGGAAATTGGTTGAAGTAATCTGGATGGCACCTGATGTTTTGTTTTTACTTGCTGACAAGTCAAACACTTAGCAACAAATTCTATGATGACTTGTTTCATACCAGGCCACCAAAATGGACTTTTTATATCTTGATACATCTTGTTACCACCTAGTGCATTGTTAAAAGGTTGTAATGTTCTTCAGAAAGTATCTCTTTCTTTAGCTTCTCATCTTTAGGAACGTATAAACATCCTTTGTAATATAGGCAGCCATTAGACTTTATTTCAAAGTCTTCAAACTCACTATTTTCAATTTGTTTCTTGATTTCTAGACATTTCTCATCTTTGGCTTGTAACTCTTTAATTCTTTCTATCAAAGTTGACTTGATTTGAAATTCCGCCATTAATGCGCCATTTTTCTGCATTTTTAACTGGGCATTTAAGGCTCTCAAGGTAGAAAATGTTTTTCGGCTAAGTGCGTCTGCCACCACATTAGCCTTTCTTGGATGATAGTCTAGAATTACATCATAATCCTTGATTAATTCTATCCACCTTCTCTACCTCAAAATTGAGCTCCTTTTGAGATAACAAATACTTCAATCTTTTGTGATCTGTGAAAATGTGACATTTTTTCACTATATAAGTAGTGTCGCCAAATCTTTAAAACGAACACCACTGCGGCCAACTCTAAATCATGAGTAGGGTAATTTCTCTCATGAGTTTTGAGTTGCCGTGAAGCATACGCCACCACTTTTCCTTCTTGCATTAGCACACATCCCAAACCATTATGGGAGGCATCACTATATATTACAAATTCCTTTTCCGTTTCTGGTTGCACCAAAATAGGAGCTTCTACCGGAACCTTCTTTAACTGATCAAAGCTTTCTTGACATTTTTCCGTCCAAACGAACGGCACATCCTTTCTTAACAACTTGGTTATCGGAGTGGCAATCATTGAAAAATCCTTCACGAACCGTCGATAATAACCCACTAATCCCAAGAAACTTCTCACTTCAGAGACATTCTTAGGAACTTTCCATTCAATGATCGCTTGAACTTTCTTAAGATCAACTTGAATTCCTTCAGCTGAAATTATATGCCCAAGGAAATTTACTTCTGACAACCAAAATTCGCACTTTGATAGCTTTGCATACAACTTATTTTCTCGTAGAATCTGGAGAACAACTCGAAGATAAGTATCGTGCTCCTCCTTGGTTTTAGAATAAACCAATATATAATCAATGAATACTACCACAAATCGATCCAAATACGGCTGAAAGATTCAATTCATTAAATCCATAAATGCCACTGGTGCATTTGTAAGTCCAAAGGGCATTACTACAATCTCATAATGCCCATATCTAATTCTGAAAGCTGTCTTTGGTATATCCGCTTCCTTGATCTTCAATTGATGATATCCCAATCGAAGATCAATCTTGGAGAACATTGTTGCTCCCTTAAGATGATCAAAAAGATCATCAATCCTAGGCAAATGATACTTATTCTTTATCGTCACTTTATTAAGTTGACGATAATCCACACATAGTCTCATTGATCCGTCCTTCTTCTTTACAAACAAGACTGAAGCTCCCCAAGGTGATATACTAGACCGTATAAAACCTTCGTTTAATAATTCTAATAACTGAGCTTTCAACTTTCTAAGCTCTGTAGGAGCCATTTTATAAGGTGTTATCGATATTGGTGCTATTCCTGGAAGAACATCAATACCAAATTCAACCTCTCGATCGGGAGGTAATCCCGATAATTCATCCAGAAAAACATCTGGAAATTCCCATATTGTTGGTATATTTTCCAGATTTATAGATGCTGCTAAAGCACTTATTACATTGCTCAGATTATCAGGCCTTTCACCTACAAATACCATCTTTGAGCCACCTGGCTTCTTTAAGATTAACCTTTTATATCGGCATTCAACAATAGCATCGTATGCCGATAACCAATCTATTCCAAAAATAATTTCAATTTCTTAGAAAGGCAATTCCATAAGATTAGCAGGAAATTCTACTGCTTGAATTTTTAAAGGACATTTCCTGTATATTCTACTCACTTTGGCATTTTGTCCTATTGGATTGACGGCAACTATCTCACTCAAAATTGGTTCTACTAGAATATTCCTTTCAAGTATTACTTTAGAACTAGTATAAGAATGAGTAGAGAATGGATCAATCAATGCAAAAATAGGTCTACCAAAGAGTTCGATCATACCTGCTACAATATCTGCATCATCCCGATCCTCAATAGTTTTGATGTTGTACACTCGAGTTGTAGCCTTTCTCTCTTGATTAGGTGTTGATGCAGATGTTCCCGGTTTACCACCTTTGTTTCCCTTGCCCACCTAAGGTGCTACAACAGGCTAATTTGGGTGAAGTACTAGACAATTCTTCTTGAAATGACCAGCTTGCCCACAATAATAACATGCCTCAGTCAACCAGCACTGACCATGATGCCTTCTGCCACAATGCTTACACTCTACAGTGGGGCAAAATCTAGAGCCTCAAGTACCAGCAGTAAATGCCTGGGCCTGCTTAGATTTTCCTCCCTCGTACCCCTTTTTAACCGAAGAGGTTGATGTCGTAGGATATTGTTGTGGCATTCCTTTACTGCGTTTAAGTGACAACGCAGCAAATGAACCTCCATACCTTTTCCCGGTCTAAATCTATTTTTCTACTTTTTCCTCGAGGTCCACTTTTTCCATTACCTTGGCTTTGTTCACCACCTCTTGAAAAGTAGTGAAGTTACGAGAGACCAATATTCTCTTATACTGAGAATCCAACCCAGCTATAAATCTGTCAATCTTGGATTTCTCGGTTGGAAGAAACTCTATCGCAAATCGGCTTAGTCTATTAAACTCACATTCATATTCATAGACATATATGTCATACTGTTTCAAATTCAGAAACTGTTGCCTCATTTCCTCGATGAACACATCTCCAATGTATTTCTCCTTGAATTCTTTTAAGAAGAATTCCCAATTAATCCGTTCTGAGGGCATTTGTGCAGTGGTTACATTCCACCATACGTTGGCTTGCTCCATTAGAAAGGACACCACACCTTCCAATTTTCCTTGATCATTGCAATGAATCCTGCTCAACATGATCTTAATGTCATTCAGCCAATAATCGGTAGTCATCAGATCTATCTCAACATCACCTCGAAATTCTGGTGCTCTCATTTTCCTCAATTCTCTTGGAACTGATACTAGTGTTCGCCGATTTATAATCGCATCCAATGACTAAAGAAATAAGCCTTGATCTTGTACTGGCATATTTCTTTGCTCCTGAACTTGTGGCTCTACATTCTGTTAGACCTGAGGTGGATTTTGGTTTACCTCATTACTCCTACTTTGAGCAGGCACATCCTGCTAAATAGCTTGTTGGGATTCCCGATAATCCAACATCTGTTCATGTCACGATAATCTAATATAAGTAAGGAGTACATGTACTTAATAACTGAATTCATCATATTCCTATACAATATCAGTAATTCTTGACATCCTAGTGGCATGTATATAACTCTGACTCTCTACAGAGGCTCATTTCCTATCTAGAACCGGCTAAACCTATAGCTCTGATAGCAATAAATGTAACACCCTTACCAGTATTTAACAACTAATACTAGTAAAGAATGTCACATAATATTTAACTGTATTTTATGCTATTCGACTTAGTCAAAAATGGCAATTTTTAAATTTTTCCAATTCATCGCGTAAAATTGATTACTAATTTTTAAAGCATCAGATTGAATTCATTTTTAGGCAGCAACTTGGCAGTTTATAACTACACTCTATAATAGACATAACTGCCTAAAATAAAATTCATTTTGATTACTTTAAAAATCCATTTTTATAACATTACCCAATTTTTACTACTAGTCATTTTATTAAACTAGTACCAAGTTTAACTAAACCCAATATTACACGCTAACTACTTATCTAGATATTAATATTACAATCCATATCTAGATTAGTTAAAAACAAGCTACTGATATCTTATACATGCCAACTAGAAATTATCAAAATACATCCAAAGATGTAAATTACCGATACTATTATTGTTCCTCTGGATGATGATGTCGATACTCCTTACTCCAAAATGGGTTTCTTACCTACGCGTTAAAAACCATCACACGCTAAGTATATACTTAGTGAGGCAATACATATAAATTTTATGCAAATTAACATGCTTGTAATTATAACAGTAGAACAATAACCATGCATTGAGATCACTATTTATATATTTCCATTATGTTAATAATATATTAACATAATGTAATCGGATATAAAATCCTACCAACATACTTGCCATTATCTGAGAGTTCATCTACTCTTTAAATTATTTACCATTTATTATCAAATAAATTATAGCCCAAATTAACTTGAGGATTTGAGTACGCGAGTCAAAACTGCACTAAAGTGCTAATAAACTGCACCTAAGTGCTAAGAGACTGCATATAAGTGCTAAGGAACCGCACCTAAGTGCTAATAAACTGCACCGAAGTGCTAAACCACTAGACTCTATGGCATGCCAACTATACTCTATACCTCAATGACTTACTTGGGCACATATTCCAAATTTCCATAATCAATTCAACCATGGCAATATAATCAACATAATTTAAAACTTAGGCAATTCTTACCCGAAATATCATCTATATATATACCTTTCTCTTTTTATATCAAGTGATCAAATGCATTCATTTTTCTACCTTTGACAATTCTCAAAATGTCAAATATAAATTCATAACATAATTATCAAGCATTTGTAAACATGGTAGACTTATTACAAGTCTTCCAAATATCAAATATATAATTATCCATGCATAAAATGCACTCACCTTGACACTTTAAAGTTTGTCAATATCCAATAGCCTCACCAAGTTTCAACTTTGATCCTTTTCCTTTCCTCAATTGTTAATTCGATCTCGGTTTTGGTTACAATCTACATGTGCATTAAAATTCCACAAGTATATTTCAAATTATATGTTAGTATCATACTAACACATAAACACTATAGGAATAATTTTCCTATAATTATTCCAATAATTGCTTAATATTAGTTTCATGACATAAACCACTCTATCTTTAATTCCTTGAATTCTTCTCAATATTCAAAGAATGATCTACAAATCATTCTAACAAACAATTCAAGCACAATGCTTCAAATAAAACAATTTTCACTTTGACCCTTTAATTTCCTTAAATTGTCGAATTGACCTCTAACTTCTCCAAATTTCTGAATTGGTCCTTATGCTTTTACAAACTTCCAAAATGGTCCAAATGACATTTTAAAGCTTGTAAAATCATAATTTCAACATATCAAATCTCAACAAATTTTTTTTCCATAATTTCCCCTAATTTTTCCTTTTTGGCCAAATATGAAAAGTGACTCTAGGGATGATTTAGAACTTGATTCAAGCATGTATTCAACCTTAATTGATTATTTCTAAGCATAATCAATCATCCCCTTCATCTACCCTATTCAAGAAACTAGGGTTTCCAACATGAAATACATGAATAAATGGTATCAAATGATAGAGAATTTCATGGAGATCAACTTCATGTTTCATGTTATCATTCAAAATCCAACTATATAAGCTTGAAAAATCAAAATAAAGTTTCTCCATACCTTAGAGAGGGTTTCGGCCAAGCTAGGAAAAGATGAAGAGAATTCTTGAAATTTCTTTAGCTTTAATTTAGGCCATTTGTCATTTATTAATAGGATTTTGAATTAAAAATTCTTTTATGATAAAATGACCATTTTGCCCCTTAAATCCAAGGTTCCATAAATTGCCACGTCATTTTGACCATCCAATGGCCCAAATTAATCCAAGGAGTTAGTGATTACCAACTTTGCCCTTGCCATCTTCTAAAATTACCTTCATGCCATTTTTCATCCAATGGCTGATATTAAACATGGAAAAGAAATCTTTAATCCAATGGTCCATATTAATTTCCATTAAAATAAGACATAGAAATGAACCTTTTACCCTTGCCTTATTTTAATAAAATATCTCCTAAAATATTTCATAAAAATATCTTATTTATTCGATTAAATTCAATTATCCAGATTTTCCCCGAATTTAATCCTTTTTAGCTCTTAATACAAGCTCCGTATAAAAAATCTAGGTAACACAAAATATCACTCTTGGGGGTGAACTATACATTTACGGGGTTAAAATACGTAACTTTTGGAAATTACAATTTAGTCCCTAAACTTTTTGAAATTTACACTTTGATACCAAACTTTTCGAATTTTACATTGTGTACTGAAACACAAAAATCTGTGTTCGTATCGGTACATGTGGCTATTTTTACAGGTAATGTCATGGATTTCAATTTCTGGTCTCTTGCGTTTTGGTCCCTAAGTTTTGTGAATGTAGTTGTATGAGCATGGTTGTTCATCTTGACCTGGAGTTTGATATGTGGGCATATAATTGGACTAATTGAGGAATGGTAACCTTAATTTCAATTTTGGTCCTATAATTTAAAAGGTATATGTTTTAGTCCTCATAATGAATGTGATGCAATTAGTTGCCTTTCTGTGATTCGTTTCCTTCAAAAATTCACCCGCTGCAAGTATGTACAAGTAAGGTTAATAAATCGCATCTAGACAAGATAAAAAGGAAAAATGGACCGACTTTTCGTAACCTTTCTCCGGTTTGCTTCAGCAAACCTAATATAGTTCTCTCGGTTTGATCGAGCGTCTGGGTCGTGTTGAGGGGGTTATATTTGTTGGTATTAGAGCCAGGTTACGAAAGGTTGGGAGGTTGTCGTTTGGTTGATTATCATTGGTTGATATGTACAGTGCTTGTGTATATGTTCGGTGATTGTTTTACATCATGTTTGGGTATGAATTGGGAACGCATTGCCTATTATCGCGGTTTTAAAATATTTTATAAGGTTGTCTTGGATCCTTTGCGGAATGCTAGCCTGACTTTAGTGTGTTTTGAATGCCTTAGTTTGACATGGCTCGACATGAGACACGGTTGATGGCTGGTAATGCTGGAGTTGAGCAGAATAATGATGTGGAAGGGAATCCCACTAATGTTGTACCTCATCTTCCTTCTCCGTTGGTTCCTCTCGTCGATGTTGGGGCTGGTGACGTACCCCAGGTTCATTAAGTGCCAGTATTTGGTGATTTGACTCTGTTAATCCAAGTGATGACGGGAGTGTTTCAAGCAGTGATGGTTGAAGTGCAAGCGCAAACACCGACACCTGTTGTAGTAGCTAATCAAGGTTTACCCTTAGGGCATTTTTGCAGTTTGGGAGGTGAGGAATTTCAGGGTTTGAGTCCTAAGGTAGCCGAGGGATGGTTGGAAAAAACAATCCGTATTCTGAACAAAATGGGTTGTGACGAGGAGCGCAAGTTGGGTTGCACGATGTCTTTATCGCCAGGTGATGCATATCATTGGTGGGTGACCACAATTACTGGAGTACTTAAGGCGGATGTGACTTGGTAGTTCTTTTGGAGAGCTTTCAAGAGAAAGTATCTTGGTACTCAGTATTTGGATGAAAAGAAGTGCGAGTTTATGTCACTGACACAGGGTGGCATGTTTGTCGCTGAGTATGAGGTGAAGTTTGTTTGTTTGAGTCAGTATGCCCAGATTTGGTCCCTGATGATCAATAGAGATGTGATAGGTTTTGGTATGGTTTGATGAAGGATACTAATACATATCTGTTGGCCACGGATTACACAGATTTTGATGTGTTTGTTAGTCGGGCCAAGGATATTGAACAGTATTTAGGTACACCAGTTCAGGTTGCGAGTGCAAACTCGGGTAAGAGAGTGGCCGATTTTAGTTATTCTAGAAGGAAAAATAAGAGGTTCCGGACAAGAGACACATTCCGGATCACAGACATGGTGGTGGTGCTAGTCAAGGTAATGAGGAAGCTGGTGTTGTACCAGAGTGTAAGCGTTGTGGTAGGTGCCACACGGGTATGTGCTGGGGTACCATGAGAGTTTGTTGGATATGTGGATCTTCTGAGCATATAAAGCATGATTGTCCTCGTGCTGTATTATGACATAATGTCAAAAAAATCTCTTGTATCAAAGGCGTTCACTTTTCCTTTTTTCTTAATTTTTTTCTCGAACCATTCTTCTAATTGCTCGAGTCTTGACTTCTGTGTTGACTCCATTCTTTTTCAATTGGTTCTTGAATTACTCCCATCAAACTCGTAAAATTTTATTATTTAATTAATTAATGCATGAAATGCATCACAAATGTCTAAAATGTAGAAGGCAATCAGTAAGTATGAACTACTACAACAAATGAAAATGAGGTGTTGATTCGCCAATAGTCCTTTAGGAGGATTTTATAAAGATAAGATGTCTATGTACAAAAGATTGATAATATTCTACATGCATCTATTTGCCACCCTTCTTAGAGCGAAATGTGTACTTGGTGCCCCACTTCTATCTCTTCTCTATTTGCTTCATGCTTAGATTATTTCCAACCGTAGCATTATTAATCTCTGTACATTATAGAACATCGTCCATTTTATAAAAATCTCCTAATATGGAATATCTTTGAATCAACAAAATGCAAACATGAATGGAATAAGGTATTAGTCACAAAGTGATCATCGTAGAAAGACTTTCATTAAATGAAAAGGCTTGTTACATCATATATTCTTCTAGGCTTTACAAATATTGATGAACCCCAACCCCTAACTTTTTGACTTCACCCAACACACGAGTCAACTTTCATTCATGGTCCAGCACTGGATTAATATTCTATTCAACGACATTGTTGCATCAGCCACATCTGCTACTTGCTGAGCCACTTTGCGCGCTTGAGCGATGACATTCTTCATTTCATTGTCCTTTTCTAATCTTCGGTGTACTCCTAGGGCAGCGTTCAAAATTCAGCTGCTCTATCTGATCACGAGACCCCTTATTTATTATAATGGCCCTCTACAGTAACGACCACTTGTGAAATAAATACCTTTATTATATGTCATGAGAATGCAATGTAAAATATATGTAAATGTACAAAAATAAACACAAAAAATTGTGTTAGCAAGACAAGAATAATCTGAATAAATGGTAAACTAATAAGCAGACGCAATAAAATAAAGCACTCAAATCAAGCGATTAAAATATGCATAAACAAAAACATAAACAGGGTTACCGCTAAACGAACAAAATACCAACATGACTCTAAAAGGAGGGCTCTACGTCTCATTATATGCAGTTAAATTCTAAAGAAAATAGTACTTGAACTGTCATTAGACATCGATTTGAGGAAATACGACCCATATACCATACGGGGGTGTAGACCCTACGAAATATAAAGATCGAATTCCAGGAGTGAATTACAACACTATACAGAGGTGAACACCCCACGAACCTAATTGAAATTAAACACCTCATGATGTCAAAAAAGGTAAACAAACAAGACTTAGGAATTAAAAATTAAATTAAACCAACTTTAAATTTTTCTTAATAATTATGATACGAACCTAACTAAGGCTTAACTCTCTTTTTATTTTTGAAAACAAAAATTTCTCCCCAGCGGAGTCTCTATGCTGTAGCGACTAATTTTTTCAGGCATCTACGAAAATTAAGAAATCATCCCACTTTTATTGAAAATTTATTTTTGAAGGGGGAATTTTAGGAAAACTCGTATTTTAGGAAAATTGGGAGTCACCACTGATCACTTGGATAAGGTAGACCGAACACCAAAAACAAAACCAGAGATTCAAAAACTTGGGTTTGGGAGTCGGTTACGTAAGGGAAAGGGTTAGCACCCCCGCTACGCCCAAAATTGGTACCTATAGGGTTCGTATCGTAATTATTAAAAATTCTATTTAATTTAATAATTAATTCCTAAAGGCATGTACACGTAAAAATATTAAATCTGTCTGAATATCCATGGTACCAAAGGAGATGACACCCGGAGACCGAGATGACACTCCCACTAGAATACCGGAATTAAAAGGCCTAACAGTATATATGACATAATAAATGCATGGACATGGCATTAATTCGAATGCATAAAAAAATCTCACGGTCTGCGGTACCAAAAAAGATGACACCCGGAGATACGAGATGTCACTCCTAACCGGATACCAAGACCTTGAGAACTAAATCTAATATAACATACCAAATATATTTAATAATAAAACGTGCCAATATTAATAAATACTAAATTATCTATTACCCTATATCTAAGCCAATAATAAATACATAGATAAGGATTGAATCTTACCCCACTAGAAGCTCAGATGAACAACTTCGTCTGACTCTCATCGAGATCTCCATGACCTCGGGTCATGGTTCAAAAACTAATCCGATCGAACCACGAAGGGACTTCTGATCGAATAGCTGTTCGAACCACCCTGAGGCCAAGAGCACTGCTCTCTTTAATTGGGGAGCCGAGAGCACTGCTCTCATAATTGCCCCCTATTGCCGCCTTTTCTTTGCTCCCCCTCCCCACCTTTTATAGGCAAATTTGGAGGGGGAAGGGAAATGTGGAGCCTTGTGCTCCACCCAATTTTTTAAAAAAAAATTAATTAATTTTAATAATTTTTAATTTAACTTTTCATTTTCATTTTCTTTCTTCTTTTCATTTTTTTCTTTTTTCATTTTTTAATAATAATAATAAGATATAATGAAAAAACATAAACACACATGCAATGTACACATACAATATACGGCATACAAGCACACATATAAATACGTACAATATATTAACTTTAATACATACACACTCATACATAAATAATAATAATACATAAATATTAATAACATACATTCATACATACATAATATTAAATATACATGCATACATAATAAACACCAATGGTATATACATCTATATACAGGCAATACATACACATTTAAAAAAAGCATATTAAAGGTAATAATAATAATACGATACATACATATAGTTTAAAATAATAATATCAATATTAATTAATAATATTAATAAATAATATTATACAATCTAGACAAAAATGAGTGATTACACCGGGTAGAAGGCTTATGCATGAATGACAAATATATCACACATATAAAAAGCATCTTTCTATTATTTCCACAAACCCATCCAATAATTATTGAAGAAATTAAATTCGAATTACTATTCTTAAAATGTCAAAATAAAATTAATTAGGCCTAACTCACGAAGTGATCCCCAGCGGAGTCGCCAAGCTGTCGAAACCATTTTTAACTAGGTAAAAATAGCTTGGCAATTAATTTTTAAAATTAGGGTTTTCCTTTTTTAATTCAATTTTGAAAATAATTAGAGTCGCCACCGGTCACTTTGGTAGACCGGATACCACAAAAACAACCAAAGATTCATACTTTTTGAAAATTGGGGTTCAGGAGTTGATTACGTGTAGGGAAAGATTAGCAATCCCACGAACGCCCGATATCGGTACCTTAAATTTTGCGTGGCATGTTGGCACCTCTATTCATATTCAAAAAATATATCCCCAACATAAAAGGTTTTTAATGCATGATTTATTATGATCTAATTTATTTTAAGTACTAACCTATAAGGCACTAATTAAATTCATGAATATTATTTAATTTAAAGGCTTATATGAGATAACACCCAATTGCTTGAGCACCATCCATGTTTAAACCCCAAATTACAGATAATATTCCTTAACTTATTTAATTAAACTAATTATTTAAGTTCTAATCCTAATTAAGGCTTTAATTAATTAATCTAGATTATTTGCCAATTTTATAAGTGTTTTAATGAATATTGAGTTTTCTACTTGAAAGTCCATCTTGAATAACACCACATTATATTGGGATACCATTCAAATTAGGACTTCAAAGTTTTCCACTCAATGTCCATTGCTACAATTGTCTTTCCTATTTAATTATTAAATCCTAATAGAGAACCTATGACTAAGGCTCTAAACAATTAATTAAATCTAAGTGATTGAATTGTCTAACAATTATTCTACATGCTTTTATTTTAAATCATGCATCTATCATATAATTTAATTACAATTAAATTAAAATAATTAAATATTGTAAAAGGGACTAAATTGAAAGAAATTAAAAATTGAATATGATTTTATTGAAAATGAGGGCGTAATTAAATTATAAGACAAATTTAGGGCCAAATCACAAAGATCCAAATAAAGAGATGCGTATCCCTTATCCAACCCATCTTCAGCTCGCGGGTCAAAGTGACCCGACACCAAAACGGTATCGTTCTGGTCTACCTATATAAGGCCTTCAATTGGCCAAAATGGTCATTTCTCCATTTCCCATCTCTCTTAAATCTGATAGTTTATCTCTCTAAAATCCTCTCTACACAAACATCTTCTGCCCAATTTTTCCCAAAAAATAAGATCAAAACTCATCTTTTTTGCTTGAGTTCTTCATGTGTTCATCACTTTCGTGATGAAAGCGAAAAACTCAACGTCGGCCACCGCCAACTCCGCCACATAGATCCTTGACCACCATGTTTCGACCATCCTCAGATGTTTGTTGACCATCGCGGGCACTCCGACTGTCACCTGAAGCCTTAATACCCCAAAAAATTCTTTTTTTAAATTGAAACCTGATCTGGTAGGATCTCTATTCTTCTCGTCTTAAATCGAGCCTAAACTACTCGAACCATGACTTAAGACTCTTCGATTCCACCATTTTCGACGAGAACTCTGACCAACAGATAAGCTTTGCTTTGTAATTTCCCTTTTTGGTTTTTATATATACTCGAACTAACATTTCTTGTTATCATCTTTGTAGAAATTAGAAAAGTCGAAAAAATACCTTCTTAGTGATGTAGATTGCGCTCCGATCTTTCCCTTCCGGCGACGATTAACGTTCTCCGACAATGTTCTAGCTTTTCAACGACTCTTATGATTTCAGTGACCAATCAGATTCCAAAGGTAACATCTCTTTCCTCTATTTTATTATTATATTTATTATTATTATTTTATGATTTGTAATTAATGAAATCTGACAATCTCTCTCCTCTATTTATAGGGGGTTGACTTGCTAACGTCAGAATGACGTCAACACATGCTAGCTAGATCCAGATCAAGAGAGAAGAAGCACAATCTGTGTAACTTTGTGTAGGCCAACGGTGTGCTGCCACATGGATTGGTTTGAGCGGGAAAAGAAAATTTTCAATTCAAAATTGGTTTTGTTGGATCAAAATGAGCTGTAAACAATTGTGATGGGCTAGCATATGATCTAATTTAGGCTTTTGTAATTAAAATCGGACTTTGGACATTATATCATGGGTTTTTGAACTATTTATAGGATTTATTTATTTATTACGGGCTTATTATTGTTTATATATTTTTATATATTTTTAGGTTCTATTTATAGAAAAATATAATATATATATGGATACCCAGACGGAATTCGGGTATTACAATTTAGTTGATATTTTAATTATTTTACTACTAACGTTTTTTTTATTGTGCTACATTTTGTTTTTAAAGAAACGTGCATTTTCATATCATTTTTTTAAAAAAAATAAAGATAATGTTTTGTTGCGTTAATTAAAGGGGCAGAGTCTAAACTTACTAGATGGTGACTTTTATAATTTTTCGTAGCGAAACGACATCCTTGCTCATATTTCACAAACAAGGCAATGCTAAATTGTTGCATTAACGGAGTAGTGCCTAAACTTATTAGATGCGACTTTCGTAGTTATTTGTGATATAAAGATATCCTTCATTGCAACCTTACAAAAGCTGAAACAACAATTTTTAGAGCAAAATAAAAACTGGGACAACACTTGATTTTAAAAAGGTACATGTTTTGGTGTCATGGGATGTTTTAACTTTCCACACGCATAATCCACTCTCGACCCCAACTTTTTTACTTTGATTTTAAATGTAGACCATAAGATTTATCTTTTTTAAAGAGAACTTTCTAATATTTTCTAGAAATATTGTTTTATGAGTATTCAATAGTATGTAGCCTGACGACCGGTGACGACTTCTATTTTCAAAAAACACGTCTATTTTCAAGCTAAAATAATATTCAAAATCTAAAAACAATCTCGACAGGAACCAAGTGAACAACTTGGTATGATGGTTTGGGGTGACCCTTTCCATCAACCCAGATTCAAGTTCCCTTAACATATTTGTCATCTCAAGGCGTTGACCGTTAGTGACTAATGATTTTCTTCTACTGAAAGATATTTTGATCTAAAATAAAACGTCAAAAGTTAAAAGACATTTTTTGATATTATGTCATAATACACACATTTAACTCTAAATTTATGTAACATAAAATACTAGTATATCAAAATTTATACAATATAATGTTTCGAATGAGAAAAAATATAAATGTTTGTTCAAATGTGTAATATAATAAATGAATTTTAATTTACTGCAATTATATATCTAGAAGAATTATTTAATTTTAGTTGTACAAAAAAATAATACGTCAATATCGAGTTTAGAGATTTAGGAAAATTAAATCAACAAAAACTTTCACGCTACCAATTACACTAAAATCGAAGATTGTGTAATCATTCCATATTTTACGATCTTCATATTTATAGGTAGAGGCGAGGTATTGGTAGTAGTACAAAATTTATATAAAAACTAGAAAATAATAATCACTATGAACAAAGTATTCCAAACAAATTAAACAAATAAATGGACAGAGTCTAACGTACAGCACGATACGATACAACTAAGGTGTGGTACTAATCAAAACATTACAAAACACAGAACTTAAAATGTTACACTTTTTATAACATTTTAAGTTGAAATTAATTATCAATACTTGCAACTTCTGATAACATTTTAGATTGATGTAAGTATTGAAATTTTATTTTTAAGTATCGATACTTATCATAAGACTACCAACATAAAATATTATAAAAAAGTGTAACATTTTAAGTTGGTATATAACATTTTAAGTTCTGTATTTTCTAATATTTTAATTGGTACCGTACCATAGTCATACCGTACCCTACTATACCCCAGACTTACATAGACAAATTGAAAAGAAAAAACTAAACAAAAAAAACTTATGTTTTACAATTTTTTAGTAAAAAGGTGTTTATGGATCAAGTTAGACCTAGACCCAATTTCAAAAAAACCATACCTAGGATCATATCCAACCGATACATTAATATTTATTATATTTTTATAATCAACTTTTTTTATATATTTTTATATTGCAAAACAAAATGTATTTTCATTCCAGGATCTTAAATTACACAATAATGTAACATTACCTAAACCAAAAGTGTCCTAGCATATACATTTTAATGGAGGAAAGGGAACATAAAATAAATTACTGGTTTTTTCATGTCACAACTTTGTACAACATGCCATCAGTTGATTTTTCTAAAATGAAATGAAATAAGCAAACAAGTTAGCTTAAGTTTCATATATAGTGAGAGATGCGTGCCTACAAATTTTGAACAAAATAAAAGTTTACACAATCTGTGCATAACATTCCCGAAATGTTACAACACTTGCAGCAATTCGATGGTAAGAATCGAACCTTGACTGCTCAATAAATTTCAAATGGCAATTTGAACGCTGAAAACTCGAACCCTATACTTCCTTGTAAAGATGATACCATATCCATCGTTTTATACACCATTAGCTTCCAAGGATCAGCCGTTCATTCTTTTTAGAAAAATTACCTGCTTCAAGCTTCTCCAGTGAGATTTGTCACCGTAGATGGTGACTCGGGGCTGTAGTTCCATAGCTCGTTCAGCTCTCCTCTTATCAAGCCTAATATAACCATAACTCCTACAGAACACGAGAAAAAGCATGATGGACAGAGAAAGGGAAAGGAGGAAAAACAAGAAAGCGTATTTACTGTCTCGACTGTCCAAGTGGAATCAAAAGCTTTGTTACCTAGAGTACAAGGAACAAGATAGAGGAGTGCCGGTTGACCATACCCGTCCATTAGATATAACCCTAGGTATGTAAACAAGAGGCCTGCAACATGTGGAATTTCAAACAAGTAAGTATATTCACTATAGCTTCATAATAGTTATTTCATTGTTTTTGAGCTCAGCTTGTGACAGCATTTCAACCAAACTAAATACAATAATAAACCTCTGATCATCATTCGTTTTTACAAATCAAATATCAAGGTTTTCAGTATTTAGACATAAACAGCCATATTATACTCAACAATCTGTAGGACATGTAAGAAGATTCAATATTCAATTTGCTTCCCGAAATCAAGAACTGCATTTCAGAATCTAGAACCTAAAGGCAATACTAAATTAATGTCAACCTGAAATGATAAAGCAGATAATTCCATGGACCATTTAACTTCAGTTCCCATTTGAAACAGATATTTTTTTATGCTTACAAGCCCGTGAATCAAAAAATACATGGAGACTTTAATTAAATGAAAGTACATAACTCAGCAGATGCTAGTCTCAACATGCACATTTGCACCGGACAGAATTTCTAATATTTGAGATCACAGAACCTAAATAGTGGGTGAAACATAATCAAAACCATTCTCAAGTCAAATAAACATTAGTAGGGAAGTTAGACAAGGAACAAAAATTGCAAAGATAGAACCATAAATCAAACAAATTAAACTTAGTAAGCATTATTACATGTATAAAGTAAAAGTACATAAAAACATTTTAATATTCAAAGTTTTAACTTTTTTAAAAATTATTAAAACATGTATAGTTGAACATGATAATTTTATTTTTTAAAATAAGGTCTAATATATGTATAATTATTTAATTATGGGATAATTATGATAGATAATGTAATTTGATTTTAAATCTTAAAAAACAATTATTTAAATGGAGAATTTTAAATTTTTAAATATTGATAATAACCCCTTCACAAATCGTGATATTGGTTTATAAAATATATTAAATTTTATTCTTTGGATAATATTATTAAAGATAATATAAATAGATAATAGTTTAATTTTTAATTTGATTATAAGTTACCATCAAAATGAAATGAATAGTTGAAAATCAAATTTTAAAAGTAAATATACAATGTGCACTTTTATTTAAAATCTCTATAAAAATGGGTATATAAATTTGAAATTAAATGGCATATTACACTGAAATTAAATATGAAATTATTAACCATGTTTACGACAAATCGTGATATTAGTTTTTATAATACAATAAATTTTATTCTTTGGATAATATTATTGAAGACAATATAAATAAATAATAATTACTTTTTAAAAGTGAACTGAAGATAAATTAATTGTTATAATGTGGTTTGAAGATAACATTAAAATTAAATTAATCCATAAATTATTTATTTTTCACAACAAATTTTAAAAGCAAATGTAATAAGAAAGGCAAATAAAAGATGAAACCCTTCATAAACAAGGGCTTACCAAATCCATAGCCAATTATCAACCACAGGAAATACCCATTGGCAAGACGATTCTTGTTTGCTTTATCGTACCTGAGACAACCAAACAAGGAAAATAAATGTACACACCGAAACAAATAAAAGATGAAAATCCTTTATAAACAAGGGCATAAGAAAGGCAATGGACCATTTTGCAATATTATCATTAAAACCCAAAATTGACACTAGAAACAGTTCTAATACTAATTGAAGCAGCTAGACAATCACCCAGCTCAGTGACCGTTATGAAACCAGATATTTGCATCTTGGTATCAAATAATGGAAGCTAACACAAAGGAATAAAGTACCTGAAAGCAAATGCAATAAGCAAACCAGGAAAGAGAATGTCGCCGAATCCAATCATATCATAACCACCCCATGGATCAAAAGCTCGTGGAACTCTCAAAAGCATGGGTATTGACTCTCCACCACTATTGTCACCTCGAGCAACCTATTAACATGAGCAAAATGTTAGAGATCAAGACTCATCCTTGAACAGTCACCTTATGTTATGTCTTTAGGTTAGTTGACTAGATGTACGACCATCTTGGCTTAGGAACTAGGAGCTTGCCATACGCCAAACCACTTCCATTAAAATGGAATTGTGAGTAAGAAGCAAGATTTTAAATTTTACTGCAAGTATAAACTAGTGTCAAGTTCTACACAGTTGGGACTTGGGACTGACCAACCAGCCGAATCAATTTACATATGAAGTAACCCCTCAAACACTTCTTATGAGGTATCAGAGAGATAGACCCTCCTTGTACTAGCTGTTAATAGTTTTAAGTTAACAACCAAATTCCAGTACAAGCATGTGAGGGACCAGCTTGGCTTACACTTGTTTAAAAACTCGTTCATAAGAATGTTTGAGTTTAAAAACTTGTTTTTCTGGCCTTAACCAAATAACATAGGATAACAAGTTATTTAACAGGAAAGATTAAGTCGAGAGATTATATGATTGACAAAATAATTTATGATGAGAGATGTAATCTTCAGCAGTCAGAACTGTGCATATTTGTAATCTCAAATCATTTCTTTTAAACATGAGGAGCAACATAGCTTCAACCAAACCAAGAAAGGAATCATTCTTTGTTCCATCAGCATATACTTAATCGTGTTATTATTATTATTTATATGTCCATGGCATTTGTTCAATTGAGTAATGAGAAAAGATGTTGTTCAATTAGATGCAAAGATTTAATACTGTCATCGGTTACTGTAGATTATGTGCGATAGGATAATAGAGTTTTTATTTAAGTTTGTACTTTATTCAAATAGAGATTAGATAAGAGTCTTATCTGATAAGACTAATCCTAGGACTCTAGTAATTTAATTCCAGTGGTATCACTGCCTATTTAACATAGGATTAACCCCGTTGTACCAAAACTGAGAGTTTTATTTTTATGAGAAATAAACATTGTATTTCTCCCATATCAGAATTATCTATATGGTATCAAGCTAGGTTCCTTCGAAAGCCATTCCAAAATGACTCAAAATTCTTCATTCGAAATCAGTTTAGAATCTGACCAAAATCCCTCTCCGCACACTCTTGAAGCAATTCAGAAATTATTTGGGCAAATGTCAAACCTAGGTGATTCACATCATAGCTCGACATGGTAATGTCTTCTCATCAAATTTGATAGTAGACTCTGGAGCATCAGATCATATGACAGGTAATGTGAGAATGTTCACAAATTTCAGCCCAACAAACATCTCCAATGTCAGGATTGTCGATGGCTCTTCTCCAAAGTAGAAGGAATTGGGGACAATCAAATAACTCAGGATCTAACTCTATCTTCAGTACTTTATGTCCCTCGATTATCATGTAATCTTATATCTGTTGGCAAGTTGTCTAGAGACCTGAATTGTTGCACTAAATTTAACTCTAATCTACGTGAAATTCAGGCACTGGATTCAGGGAAGGTGCTTGGCAGTTCTGAGATGTGTGGTGGCCTCTACCTACTTAAAGGGAAAACTTCTCCTAAAAGAAAAGCTCACACAAGTTGTGTATCACAATCTCTGCATTCCCTTCTAATTCTCAGCTTTCTTCAAATGATATAATGTTATGGCAGTCTCGCCTATGACATCCAAATTTTCATTATCTTGCTAAGTTGTTTCCCAAATTATTCATTAATAAAAATCCAAGTTTTTTCTTTTGTGAAACATGCCAACTTGCTAAAAACACCAGAACCATATATCCTAGCACTTCTTATAAACCTTCAAATCCCTTTGCTCTTATTTCTCGATGGTTCATCTCTTTTATAGATACCACTCTAGGGCAACTTGGACCTTCTTAATGAGAGACAAATCTGAAACAGGAAGCATCTTCAAAAACTTTTACACAATGATTGAAAATCAGTTTCAAAGCAAAATCCAAATTCTTAAATCTGATAACGGGAGTGAAGTATACTCACTAAGCATTTAGGTTCCTATTTTCAAGAGAAGGATATAGTTCATATAAGTTCATGTGTTGACACACCACAATAAAATGGGGCGGCGGAAAGTAAAAATAAGCACCTATTAGAGGTTATTAGATCCCTTATGTTTTCAACCAATGACCATAAACACTTTTTAGGGAAGCTCTTCTTACTGCAACATACCTCATTAATAGAATGCCTACCAGAGTAATCAATTTTAAAAGGGCTCATGATATTCTTCTCCAACAGTTCCCCCACCTTAGGTATTTTTCCTCTGATTTACCTTTAAAAGTGTTTGGGTGTAAAGCTTTTGTGCATATTCATAATCAGTCTAGAACCAAACTTGATCCTCGATCCATTCAGTGTGTCTTTCCCGGCTACTCGCCTACTAAAAAGGGATATAAATGTTACTCCCCCTTAAATCAGAAAATGTTTACTTCTATGGATGTCAAATTCTTTGAGCACAAACCTTATTTCCCCAAATCTGATAATCAGGGGGAGAATTTAGATGAATTTCATCTTTGGGACAATTTTCAACCTATCACACCCATCTTTCTTCCTTCACAAAACAAAGAACCTAAAACCTCCAACAGAGAAATTCCTTCTTCACCACAAATAGCCAGCCCTTCACCAAAAACAGTACCACAATCTACTAGCTCTTCACCAGAAATAGCAACTCCTTCCACAGCTAAAACCCCCTCCAAAACTCAAACACCTTCAAGAGCACAACTTGAAAATCCTGAGTTGTGTCTATATAAGGAAGGGGCATCCTAATACAAATCAAGAGGACATTACGCATCTTAGAACATGTCAAGAACCTGAACTAGTTCCTACTGCCACAGAAATTAACATAGGTATGGACTCTCCTTCCATTGAACTTCTCATTCCTTTTATTGATAACTCTCAACTACCTATTGCACAGAGAAAAGGAGAAAGAAAATGCACCAGCCACCCTATTGAGAGGTACATAGCATATGGGAAGTTGTTGCCTGGTTTTAAAGCTTTCACAGTTTCACTTGACAAAATCAAAATTCCTAGCACCATACAAGTAGCTATGGAAAGTCCAGAATGGAAGAAAGCTGTTGAGGAAGATATCAAGGCATTGGAAAACAATGGAACTTGGGTTCTCACAGAATTACCTCCTAGAAAAAGGACAGTGGGCTGTAAATGGTTGTTCACAGTGAAATACAAGGCTGATGGAAATGCTGAAAGGGTAAAAGCAAGGCTTGTAGCTAAAGGATTCACTCAATCCTATGACATTGACAACGAGGAAACCTTTGCACCAGTGGCTAAACTAAATACCGTTTGAGTTCTACCATTGGCAGTAAATAAAGATTGGCCACTGCATCAACTAGACATAAAAATGCCTTCCTAAATGGGAACCTGAAGAAGATGTTTACATGGAGATTCCTCCAGGACTGAAAAATGAATCAAATGGGAGCAAGGTCTGCAAACTGGAAAAGTCATTATATGGCTTAAAACAGTCACCTAGAGCATGGTTTAATAGGTTTGCTACAGCTGTGATTAAGTATGGGTATACTCGGTGTCAGTCTGATCATACTTTGTTTTTAAAAGTTTCCCCAAAAAAGAAGACCATTCTTATAGTCTATGTCGATGACATCATCATCACAAGTGATGATACATTAGAAATCAACAAACTAAATAGTCTTCTTGCTGCTGATTTTGAAACCAAGGACCTTGGATCACTTAAGTATTTTCTAGGGATAGAGGTTGCAAGATCCAAACTCGGAATGGTAATCTCTCAAAGAAAATACATCCTGGATTTGCTTACTGAAACAGGAATGCTTGAGTGCAAACCAGCTGATACACCTTTGGATTCAAACCTTAAGTTAAGGAAGGATGAAATAGGAAAACCAATAGACAAAGGGCGATATCAGAGACTAGTTGGGAAGCTGATCTATCTATTGTTGAATATAATCGAATAAAATATCTTTTACACTTGTGTAAATATTAGTAAATCAAGTTAGTTATTATCGGTAGATATTTAGAATTTAAATTCAAATTTAGAATAAGTTTATCCTATCTCTAGTTTGAATTCTAGAGTTGTATAGTTGTAGGACTATTGTAAAATGCCTATATAAGAGCAGTGTTGTAACATTAAAAGTGATATGAAATAACAGAGAAATAGATTGTTCTCTGCTGTAAATACATCTTCCTCTACTGAAATTTCCTATTTATCTACATGGTATCAGTCTAAATATTCGGTCCCTAAAATCTCAACATGGTTGATACATTCTCTTCCGCAAATAGTCCCATTCCTGATGTTGTCTCTGATATCTCCACCATCCAGATTCGTCAGAGGAATAATTCCAGTTCTTCGAACAGTGTATATTCCTGATGTTGCCTCTCTTCCATACTGTTAGATTATCCGATAGAGTTAGAGTCTTTATGTAAATAGTAGTTTAAATTAAAGTTTAAAGATATAGTTAGAGTCCTCATGTAAATAGTAGTTTAAATTAAAGTTTACTTCCTAAAAGATAGAGTTAGATGTCTTGTGTACTTAGGACTCCTAATTGTAACTAAAGTCCAATACTTGAGTCTATAAATTCTTTGTAAAGGGATGTAATTTTTGAAAATATTCAATAACAGAAAATCAATTCATTTTTTTCTTCTTTTTCTGCGAAACTTAAATTCGCTTTATTTTTATCGTTAATTAGTTTTTCCTAAAGCTAGAAAATTGCTTTTCTACATGGTATCAGTCTAACATCGATCCTAGTTAGAATTCTTAATGGGATCCCCTTCGACAACCTTTGAGATGCTATCCATAGCAGAGCAAATTTCTTTGGATTGGAGTTTTTTCGAAATTTGAGGTTCGGCGGTAACTTTTGTGAAGCGATTTAGCCCTCGTGGAGGATACAAGCATACAGAATACTTGTTCTCCTCTTGCACTTTTTCTACCAAAGGTGCATCGGCATGGATCATCGACTCTGGAGCATCGATCACATGGTAGTAATGAGGAATTATTCCTTAGTTTTTTGATTCATCTTCTACAAGTTCTATTAAAGCAGTAGATGGCTCTTTCTCTCCTATCAAAAAGTGGCCCGATCCTCATTAACGATAATTTGTTGCTTGAAGATGTTTTGTTTGTGCCTAATCTACTTTGCAATCTCATCTCTGTTAGTAAACTCTCCAAGAATTTGAAGTGTTCATTCTGATTTCTTGAATCAGTTGTTTTTTGAGGCAATGAATTCGAGGAAGATGCTTGCTTTGCTAGCTTGCAAAATGGTCTTTATGTCCTCGGAAATCAACCATCTACCCTACCAAATACTTCTTGCTCTTTGACTTCTTTAGGGCAAATTGATAATATAATGTTATGGCATTTTAGGTTAGGGCATCCTAATTTTCATTATCTTGCTAAATTATTCCCTGAATTATTTGTTAATAGAAAACCAAGTTCTTTTAAATGCCATATATGTCCTCTCGCTAAACAGACAAAAGCATCCTATTTACCATCTTCCTACAAACCTTCCCAACCTTTTTCATTAATTCATAGTGATGTTTGGGGTCCTTCTCGAGTGAAGAATGTAACTGGTAGTAGGTGGTTTGTCACTTTTATTGATGATCATAGTAGAACAACTTGGGCATATTTGTTAAGGGATAAATCTGAAGTAGCCTCTGTTTTTTGAGAAATTTTACAATATGGTTGAAACCCAATTTGGAAGTAAAATTCAGATCTTCAAATCTGATAATGGGAGTGAATATTTTACCAAGTCCTTGGGGAATTTTTTAAAAAAAGGGATTGTTCAACTTAGCACTTGTGTGGATACACCACAACAAAATGGGGGTTGAGAGAAAGGAAAAATAGGCATTTGTTGGAGGTAACTAGGTCTTTGATGTTCACTAGTAATATTCCTAAGTATTTGTGGGGTGAGGCTTTGTTAAGCGCAACCTATCTCATTAATCGAATGCCCAGATAAGGTTTTGCAATACAGAACACCTAGAGCTGTTTTTTTTGGAGAGTTACCCCAATTTTAAATCTTTGTCCTCTATTCTCCCTTTCAAAGTTTTTTTGGTTGCCTTTGTGTTTGTGAAAGATTATGTTCCCTCTAGGTCAAAACTTGACCCCAGATCCTTGAAGTGTGTTTTGGTGGTGGGTATTCTTCACTTAAGAAGGGCTACAAATGTTATCATCCTCCTTCTCAAAAATTTTTTACTTCCTTGGATCTCACCTTTTTTTGAGCAGAACCCTATTTCCTGCTGGCTGCAAATCGGGGGGAGAATTGTGATGTTTTTGACCTCCTACCAATCGGGTTTATCCTTCTTTACCTTGAGTTATTACCTACTAATAATCCTTTGTTATTTGAACCCCATACTCCTTTAAACCCTTATACTTCTTCACCTATTATTACACCTCTGACTTCCCATCCTTCACCTATTGTTACTACTCCTCGAAATTCACCCAAACCTTCCTCACAACCCCTCGACCTCTAAGCAATTGAAAGTTTATACCAGAAAAACAGAAAACTATTCAGAGACTGTTTTGCAATCGACACTTGCCGAGAATTGGACTTGAATTGATTGCCAATGAAAATGATGGAGGTAATGTTCTAGCCGAGACTCCCTCTCATTTACTTGAATTTGATTATTTGCCTATTGCTAAAAGGAAAGGGTAAGACAATGTACAAAACACCCCATTCAGAGGTATGTTGCTTATGGTAATCTAATGCCATCATTTAAGGCTTTTACTGACTTGCTTAGATAAAAACAGATACCTAACACTATTGAGGAGGCTCTAAAAGATTCTAAGTGGAGAAGGGTTGTTAAAGAGGAGATTGAAGCACTTGAAAAGAATGATACTTGGACCATTACGGATCTTCCACAAGGCAAGAAAACGATCGGATGCAAATGGGTGTTCGCCATAAAATACAACTCGATGGCGGTATCAGAGGTATAAAGCAAGGTTGGTGGCCAAGGGTTTTACTCAAACCTATGGAATTGATTATAATGAGACCTTTGCTCTGTAGCTAAACTAAATCTGATTAGAGTTCTCTTAAGCTTGGCTGTAAACAAGGATTTGGAAGCTTCATCAACTTGACATTAAGAATGCCTTTCTTAATGGAAAATTGGAAGAAGAAGTGTACATGAGAGTGCCTTCGGGCTTGAAGTCGATAAAAGGAGATCAGAAAGTTTGCGAGACTTAATAAATCCATCTATGGTTTGAAGCAGTCACCTAGAGCTGGTTTGACAGATTCACCAAGGTGATTTTAGAAAATGGATACAAACAAACCTTGGCGAGATCACACTCTCTTCATTAAGGTAACCTCTAGCAATAAAAGGGTTATTTTAATAGTATATGTGGATGACATTATTACGACGGTGATGATGATGAAGAGATAAGTCACTTGAAAGGGTTGTTAAATACGAGTTTGAAACAAAAAGACCTAGGAAAGCTCGGATACTTTCTAGGCATGGAGGTTGCTAGGTCGAGCAAAGGTCTAGTGATAAACGGAGAAAATATGTTCTTGATCTACTTAATGAAGCGGGAATGTTGGGATGCAAACCAGTTGATACTCCCATGGAAAGCAGGCTTAAAATTCAATAGAGAGGACACAAGCCCTAAAGGCGATAAGGGTAAATTTGAGGTTAGTGGGAAAATTGATTTATTTGTTATTAACTGGACCGGACATTGCTTTTCGATTAATATTATCAGTCAACACATGGTGATCAAGGAAGATCACATGGAAGCTGCAATTAGAATTTTGAGATACTTGAAAGGGACACGGGGCATGGATTGCTATTTAAAAAGACTCAAGAAAGGATTTGTTCAAATTTATTGATTCAAGTTGGGCAAAGAAGCGTGAGAAAGAAGATCAACTAGTGGTTCTTGCTCCTTTGTTTGGGGAAATCTAGTGACTGGAGGAGTAAGAAACAAGCAGATTGTATCTAGAAGCGATCTTTGAAGCGAGAATATAGGGCTTTAGCATTGGGAATGTGTGAAGGAATTTGGTTGTTAAAGCTATTGAAGGAGCTAAATGTGAACCAAGATGAGAAGTTTGAGATTTTTTGTGATAATCAGTCCACCATACAAATTGCTAGAAATCTAGTCCACCATGATAGGACTAAACATGTGGAGATTGTGGGCATTTTATCTCGAAAAAGATTACTAGTGGGACAGCTTCTTTATCTTATGTTCCCTGAGAGAAGAACAAGTGGCGGATGTACTTACAAAAGCACTACCAAAAGCTTCTTTCGACAAGTTTCTATTCAAGTTGGGATTATACAATGTATATTCTCCAACTTGAGGGGGAGTGTTAGATTATCCGATAGAGTTAGAGTCCTTATGTAAATAGTAGTTTAAATTAAAGTTTAAAGATAGAGTTAGAGTCCTCATGTAAATAGTAGTTTAAATTAAAGTTTACTTCCTAAAAGATAGAGTTAGATGTCTTGTGTACTTAGGACTCCTAATTGTAACTAAAGTCCAATACTTGAGTCTATAAATTCTTTGTAAAGGGATGTAATTTTTGAAAATATTCAATAACAGAAAATCAATTCATTTTTCTTCTTCTTTTCTGAAACTTAAATTCTGCTTTATTTTTATCGTTAATTAGTTTTTCCTAAAGCTAGAAAATTGCTTTTCTACACTCTTTCTCCTCAATATCAGGGAGTGGTTCTATTCAAATCTCTGAGACTATTACACTGTCTAATGTGTTATACGATCCAAAATTGACTTGCAACCTTATTTCAGTTGGTAAATTATCTGCTGATTTTCAATACACAACTAAATTCTCTCCTAATGGTTGAGAATTTCAGGCTCTGGACTCGGGGAAAGTAATTGGCAGAGCTAGGTTGTGTGGTGGCCTCTATATCTTCCAGGGGACAATTCTCCTAATGGACAAGCAAATTCGAGTTGTATCCATACTCTTTCTTGTTTTCCTACTATTTCAGATTCTTCCCAATCTGTTTTGTTATGGCATTATAGGCTTGGCCATCTCAGTTTTCAGTATCTTGCAAAGATGTTTCCCAAGTTATTTGTCCATAAAAGTCCAAATTTTTTTTCATGCAAAATTTGTCCTCTTGCCAACATACCAAAAGTTCTTATCCTCCATCTACCTATAAAACCTCTTACCCCTTTTCCTTGACCCACAGTGACTTTTGGGACCCTTCTAAAGTTAGGAATATTGATAGTTCTAGGTGGTTTATTACTTTCATAGATGATCATAGTAGGCTTACTTGGACATTTCTTATTAAAGAAAAATCAGAAATTGATGGTGTTTTTAAAAGATTTCAAGCTCTAATAGAAACTCAATTTCAGTGCAAAATCAAAATTCTCCATTCTGATAATGGTAGTGAGTACTTTACCAAAACCTTAGGATCTTATTTTCAAGAAAAATGGATTGTTCACATAACATCTTGTGTTGATTCACCTCAACAAAATGGTATTGCCGAAAGAAATAATAGGCATTTGTTAGAGGTGGCTAGATCTTTAATGTTTTTCACAAATGTTCCTAAGTTTTATTGGGGGGAAGCCATTCTTACAACTACTTTTCTTATAAACAGAATGCCTAGTAAACCTCTCAAATTTCAAACCCCTAGGAATGTGTTTCTTAAGACTTTCGAATTTTCAGCCCCTTCTAATATTCCAGCAAAGGTATTTGGGTGCACTGTTTTTGTTCATATTTCTCCTCAATCCAAACTAGATCCTAGAGCTCTAAAGTGCATCTTCCTAGGTTATTCTTCAACTAAGAAGGGCTACAAGTGCTACTCTCCTGTCACTAAAAGAACTTATACCTCCTTTGATGTTATCTTCCTTGAACACAAGCCCTATTACCCCAAAACTGAAATTCAGGGGGACAGATTACATGAATTTTCAGTTCTTGATAATTTCCAACATGATTTGTTTCCTACTACCGAAATCTCTACTGTTTTACAACCAAATACTTACCCTACTATTACTTCATCTGAATCTACCTTTATTCTTGACAATGAACCAACTGCCTTGGAACCACCAGACAATGAACCAACTACCTTGGAATCACCAGGTTCACCTCACACCCCACAAAGAACTCCAACAGAACAGCAACCTGAACAACTCGAAGTCAAAGAGCTTAGTGTCTATAGAAGGAGAAAAAGGCCCAACAAGGAGACTACAATACAACTTGGAAACTGCCAAGAGCTGGATCTTGGTCCTGCAGCCGTGGAAAATTTGAGAGGTATGAAAGATTCTCAGAATGTTGCTCCTATTCCTTTTATTGATACTGACGAGTTGCCTATTGCTCAAAGAAAGGGTATAAGGAGGTGCACATCTCATCCTATTCAGAAGTTTGTGGCATATGAAAATCTAAAGCCTACATTTAAGGCTTTCACCTCTAGTGTTGACAACACTTTCATCCCAAAAATAGTAGAGGAGGCAATGAAAGATCCTAATTGGAAGAAGGCTGTAGAAGAAGAAATGAGGGCACTAGAAGGCAACAAAACTTGGACACTAGCAGAACTTCCACCAGGAAAGAGACCAGTTGGTTGCAAGTGGGTTTTTACTGTCAAATTTAAATCTGATGGCAGCATTGAAAGTTACAAGGCAAGGTTGGTAGCCAAAGGATTCACTTAGTCCTAAGGTATAGACTACCAAGAAACATTTGCACCAGTAGCTAAACTGAACACAGTAAGAGTTCTTCTGTCTTTAGCTGTGAATAAAGACTGAAAATTATATCAACTTGACATCAAAAATGCCTTTTTGAATGGCAATCTTGAAGAATATGGAAATACCACTAGGAATGAGGAGTCATTTCGACAGACAAAAAGTTTGCAAGCTGGAGAAATCTTTGTATGGCCTAAAACAATTTCCAAGCAGTGTCAAACAGATCATACCTTGTTCATTAAGGAAAGTTCAGAAAAGAAGAAAGCCATTCTTATTGTTTGTAGATGATATCATCATCACAAGAGATGATATTGAGGAAATTGGAAGGTTAAAAAGAATACTTGCTGGTGAGTTCGAAACTAAGGACCTTGGTTCTCTGAGATATTTCTTAGGAATGGAAGTTGCAAGATCTAAAGTTGGCTTGGTTATTAATCAAAGGAAGTATATATTGGATTTACTCACTGAATCAGGAATGAAGGGATGTAAACCAGCTAAAACTCCTATGGAATTTAATCTCAAATTGAAGAAGGGTGAATTGGGAAGCCGTGTGAACAAAGGACTCTATCAAAGGTTAGTAGGGAAATTAATCTACCTTTCTCTTACTCGACCTGATATAGCATTTCCTGTTAGTATTGTAAGTCAGTATAGGAGTGATCCTAGAGAAGAACATCTTGAAGCTGTCTATAGAATCCTAAGTATCTAAAGATGACCCCCGAACATGGCTTAATCTTCAAGAAAAATGAAGACAAATCAGTTAAAGTTTTTACTGATTCCAGCTAGGCAGGAGAATTAATTGATAGGAGTTCTACCAGTGGGTATTGCACATTTGTGTGGGGCAATTTGGTTACTTGGAGGAGCAAGAAACAGACAGTGGTGTCTCGGAGCAGTGTTGAAGCTGAATATAGGGCCATTACACTAGGAATGTGTGAAGGAATCTGGTTACAAAGATTACTTAATGAATTGGGTTTGAGTGACAACAAAAATTTTGAATTATACAGTGACAGCCAGTCTGCCATACGTATAGTGAAAAACATAATTCATCATGATAGAACCAAGCATGTGGATATAGATCGACAGTTTATTTCCGAAAAGGTTAATAGTGGAATGGTAAAACTCAGCTTTGTGCCTTCCAAAAATTAACTTGCTGATATACTCACCAAGGCCCTTCCACGAACTACTTTCGATGAGCATTCATGCAAGCTAGGACTATATAATATATACTCTCTAGCTTGAGGGGGAGTGTTGAATATAGTCGAATAAAATATCTTTTACACTTGTGTAAATATTAGTAAATCAAGTTAGTTATTATCGGTAGATATTTAGAATTCAAATTCAAATTTAGAATAAGTTTATCCTATCTCTAGTTTGAATTCTAGAGTTGTATAGTTGTAGGACTATTGTAAAATGCCTATATAAGAGCTGTGTTGTAACATTAAAAGTGATATGAAATAATAGAGAAATAGATTGTTCTCTGCTGTAAATACATCTTCCTCTACTGAAATTTCCTATTCATCTACATCTATCTCTTACACGACCATACATTGCCTTCTCAGTTGGCATCGCTAGTCAACCTATGACTGATCCTAGAGAGGAACACTTTGATGCTGTCACCAGGATTCTAAGTTACCTAAAAAGATGACACCTCTTCATGGCTTATTTTTTAAAAAGAGCATGAACCGAGAAGTGGAGATTTATACTGATGCAAGTTGGGTTGGTGAATTGATAGAAAGAAGATCAACTAGTGGTTATTGTTCTTATGTGTGGGGCAATCTTGTAACATGGAAAAGCAAGAAACAAAATGTTGTCTCAAGAAGCAGTGCTGAAGCTGAATTTCGAGCACTTGCACTCGGGATCTGTGAAGGCATGTGGATCCAGAGGCTACTTAAGGAATTGAAAGTTGAAACAAATGAGGGGTTCAAAGTACAAACTGACAGTCAATTTGCCATCAGCATTGCAAAACATCATGTCTATCATGATAGAACAAAGCATGTGAAAATTGACATGCACTTCATCTCAGAGAAAGTCAAAGAGTGGTGCTATCAAACTAAGTTACGTTCCTACCCAGATGCAACTAGCTGATGTACTCACTAAAGCTCTTCCAAGAATTAACTTTGATGAACTTATATCCAAGCTGGGAATATACAACATATACTCACCAGCTTGAGGGGGAGTGTAGATTATGTACGATAGGATAATAGAGTTTTTAGTTAAGTTTGTACTTTATTCAAATAGAGATTAAATAAGAGTCTAATTTGATAAGACTAATCCTAGGACTCTAGTCATATAATTCCAATAGGTAACTTTTATCTGTTGTATCACTGCTGTACCAAAACTGAGAGTTTTATTTTTATGAGAAATAAACATTGTATTTCTCCCATATCAGAATTATCTACAGTTACTTTATAGTAATTAACACAAAGCAAACTAATTTCAGTTCAACAACCAAAAGGATGAAACACTTACTGCAATCATCACACTCTCATGGAATATAAGTGGCGATAGGAAGACCCAGAAGATGTCATAAACAAATGCACAACAGAGAAGCACCGTAGCAACCTGGTCCATGAAGAATGATCAGAGCATAGGGTGAAATATATTTAAAATATACATGATTTTTGAAACCACTGTACCTTGATATTAGGTAGTCGAGCCAACTGTAAGACTGTTATCATCAAGCAGATACCCTTTTTAAAAAAACACAAAAAAACAAAAAAGGTAGTAAACAAATGCAAAGAAGCCATCTGAACAACGTTGGAACCAACTTCCACGCAGTAAAAATTGCAATCAAAGTTAATACTAACTTCAAGTTACTTAAAACAACAGAGAAATGAGTGGGTGAAACAACATCAACAAAAATTAAAAGGAATAACAATGGATTTCATATGAATTCAAATGTGATATACAAAGCATCTCCCTTAAAACCAGAATATGCCTTCTTAAATTAGCAATTTAAATTCAGTTGTGTTCCAGACCGTTCACATTAGTAAAGCCACTTCTAAACAACTTTCGAACTCAGATTTAATGACCTGCATCTCAATCCAATTCCAGACCTCGTAGTACTCTTATAATTTCCAATCCTCTTAACATCATTCACCAAAAAAATTTATCTCAAAACATCACTTGTTTCCTTGCAATAGAATCGATTCATTGCCAATTTGAGACATTCATCTTTCTTGTCCTGAAATTGATTTTCACATACTTGCAATATCATTAAGCCAAGATATTACCGCTACAGAGTATTAAATATTTGCATCTTAGAAAGTATGATCAATTCCCAAAAATACCCATAATCAGTTTGGAATGCAATCTATCGATATGAAGACTTACAAGAATATCTTGGCCCACCCATGAATATGATGCTCGCCGTTCGACAGCCCATACAACAGCGAATATCAAACAGCACAGTGCAACCACAAATGAGACAACAGAAACATCCCCAAAGAGCGGCAAATTCAGTGTTTTCTGTGGACAATTTCTGCATTTTCTGGAAGCACACACATACATCAGAAACAAGAACGAAAGGAAAATAGATCTTGTAAAACAGCTTTGGGAGAGATTTACAGCAAAGACAAGAAATTTCAAGCATACCTTGTTATAGGCGTCATAATGCAATTATGCATCCCCTGGATAAACAAAAACACTCAGCAGATATACAAAAAGAAGTACTAAGAGAATATATCATCATGAAAAAAAAAATAGGAAAAAGAAAAAAGGAAAAACATAAAAATAAGAAGAGGTTGAGAAATAGTTGCTTCAACACCGTTACACATAAATGTGGCAAAAACAAAATCATACATACGGCACAAAGGCAATCCAGTTATGCATTTTTAATCACTACTTGTATATATTTATTGTCCATAGTTATATGAGCTAATATTTTCTGTATTGCATTTCCATCTTGCAATCAACCAGCTATAAAAAGTTCCAAAAAAATAAAAATCCAATAACATTAAATGTGTAGGTTGTTTTTAATATGCTATGTCTAACCGTTAGCAGATTTGGGCACACATTCATACATAAATGATAAGTAAAACATCAAACACAATAGTAAATGTGTTACCTGAACACCACCAATGCAAAAGAGCACAATCAGCAACCAGACAAACCAAGCGGACATGAAAAAATAGAGTAGCACCAGAAAAGTGGATGCTGTTAGCACAAAAACTACAGCACCCTTTATGCTAATATCGAGGATTTCCTTCTCGACGTCATTACATGTTCCAGTGGGAGATTCCTAGTCAACAGCAGCAGAAAAAAGCATCATTAAATTTCCTTTCAATAATCAGATAGAAAAGTAAGAACTCAGATACACTACGAAGGAAGAGATAAATGAATAAAAATTGGTAAGCTTTCTTCACATAACAAATTAGAGTAGCAACTTTTAAAAAGAGCATTATATGCAACAAGAGTTGATGATGCAGTAACAATTGCATATACATTTTCCTAATTCCTTAAAAAGGACACTCACTCACTTAGATTCAATGTGCCAATATAAGAAAATAGAAATTTGTTGCAAAATGAAACAAACACCATACTACCCATCAAACTTGAATTTTAGAGATATGATAAACAATATGGATACTAATCATCTACCAATGGATTGAATAATAGATAATCACCTGAACAACACAAACTGGCTATGAACACCAATCAAATATCTTGAAAATGTTTGCTCAAAAAAATATCTTGAAAATGCAATTGCCATGAATGTCATCTGTATGGTAATACTAATAGGTGGTCAAAATTTTAGGAAAACCTAGAGGATATGTTATTCATGATAAATGAGAACCAATTACTCCCTAAAGCAGGTGTTAACAATTATTCATAAGGCACACATAAACAAATAATACAACTATAAACTTCATGATAACGGATAGAGGATAGAATATGGTAAACCTTAAATAATTCATTATAGCGCTCATCAGAATTCTCAGAAGTGCTGAACTCTTGCCAAAATGAAGCAGTAGCAATTGTTCCAACAGCCATTGCCCACAAAAATATAACCGATAGATCCACAATTGGACGAGTTGGTGCATATAATAAAAATTCCACTGCATTGGAAAATTAACATGATTTAGTATTTATATTTAATTATTATTAGTAGTTTTAGTTAAAGTCTAAGTTGTAAATCTAATGTAAGTAGGATTAGTCCAATGTAAGTAGGACTCCTAATTGTACTTAAAGTCCTATTCTTAAAACTATATAAGGCAGTAAACATTGTAACTTTAACATTATTCGAATACAAAAAAATAGATTTCTTGAGGCTCAAATGTGACATCCGGGTCGAGGGTGTTACAGTTCCAGCCTCAACCAAATCAGGTTTATCCTTTAGTTTCTTCAGCACCTCTATTTTTTGATAATTCTGAATTTTTGAAACCTCAGAATTTTTTCAAATCCCCTGCTCTTTCACCCATCACCATAGAAATTGTTCCATCACCACAGATTACTCCTACAGCTCCTCACACCTCACCTAATCCTACTCCTAATCCTCCTAAAGAACTATAGGTTTATACCAAAAGAAAAAAGTCTACCTTGAGACTATTTTGCAATCTGACACTCGCCGAGAATTGCACTTGAGTCCAGCTGCTAGAGAAGAAATAGGAGGTAATGAGGTAACTGAAATTCCTTCCCACTTGCTTGAGTTTGAGTGTATGCCTATTGCTAAAAGAAAAGGGGTTAGAGAGTGTACAAAGCACCCTATTTAAAAGTATGTTGGTTATAGTAATTTAATGCCATCTTTTAAGGCTTTTACAGCTTGTTTAGATGAAGAGCAAATACCTACAACTATTGAGGAGGCATTATAGAATCCTAAGTGGAAGAGGGTTGTTGAAGAGGAGGTTGAAGCACTAGAAAGAATGGAACATGGTCTGTTGTTGATCTTTCACAAGGAAAGAAACCATTGGGCTGCAAGTGGGTCTTTGCCATTAAATACAATGTCGATGGGAGTGTGCACAAGTACAAAGCCAGACTGGTGGCCAAAGGCTTCACACAGACCTATGGGATTGACTACAAGAACCTTTGCTCCAATAGCCAAATTAAACACTGTCAGAGTGTTAACGAGCTTGGTTGTGAACAGTGACTGGAAGCTACACCAACAGGACATTAAGAATGTCTTTCTTAATGGAAAGTTAGAGGAGGAGATGTACATGAAAATACCCCATGCTTTGAGTTTCTAGGCTGCAAACCTGTCGAAACACCCATGGATGCAAGCTTGAAATTCAGCCAAGGTGATTCAAGTCCAAAATCAGATAAGGGGTTGTATCAACGAATAGTTGGAAAGTTAATTTATTTATCTTTGACTAGACCTAACATAGCTTTTCCAGTTAACATTGTTAGCCAACATATGACTAATCCTACTGAAGAACACATGGAAGATGCAAAGAGGATTCTAAGGTATCTAAAAGGGATACCAGGACATGGCTTGATATTCAAGAAAACCTTGGACAGGACGGTAAAGATCTTCACAGATTCTAGTTGGGCAAGTATGCTGACAGACAGAAGGTCAATCAGTGGGTATTGTTCTTTCGTTTGGGGGAACTTAGTCACATGGAAAAGCAAGAAGCAAACAGTTGTTTCAAGGAGCAGTGCAGAGGCAGAATACAGAGCATTATCCCTTGGAATGTGTAAAGGAATCTGGTTGGTAAAACTGCTCAAGGAGCTAGGAGTGAATAAAGAAGGAAATTTTGAAGTGTTCTGTGACAATCAGTCTGCAATTCAAATTGCCAAGAACCCTATCCAACATGACAGAACAAAGCATGTTGAAATTGACCGACACTTCATTGCAGAGAAGCTCACAAGTGAAGTGGCAGTCTTGAACTATGTTCCTACTAAAGAGCGGGTAGCAGATATTCTAACAAAAGCTTTGCCAAAAGTTTTCTTCGAGAAATTTAAATTCAAGTTGGGATTATACAATGTATATTCTCAAGCTTGAAAGGGAGTATAAGTTAATTTCGTGTAAGTATTTATATTTAATTATTAGTAGTAGTTTTAGTTAAAGTCTACCACCTAGAATTGTAAATCTAATGTAAGCAGGATTAGCCTAATGTAAGTAGGACTCCTAATTGTACTTAAAGTCCTATGCCTAAGTCTATATAAGGCTGTAAACATTGTAACTTCAACATTATTCGAATGCAGAAAAATAGATTTCTGTTTCTGTTTCTATTTCTATTTCTCTTCAATATGGATCATTAGTCGAGAACAAACTTCAAATATCATAAAGAATGTATGTATCCAGGATAAACAAATTCTCTATCTTGTTAAGCATTCTTAAATTTCCAGTGATGTTATTGTGTGCTTGAAAATTCAAAAAAGAAAGAACTATAGTAGCTCAAGTACAGATCACCCTGATGGTCACATTCAAGAAATGGGGATAGCCCCAAATTCTTACATTTTAAAGAATATAGATAAAGTAACTAACATTGAAAATTTTGTATGGTACCATGATAATTATTCTTTAAAGCTTTAAGTTTGCTTACACTGATCCATAATAATATCCATAACCCCAAAACAACAAACCTCATACTAATGGAATTAATGAATCTATTCATTTAGACTTTATTCACCTAATCGAAGGATGATAAAGTTTTTTCCTGAACATAAATGCCCCTTCTCTCTATAGCTGTGCCAAACAATAGTTTAGACATATTTCCATGCTAAATTGACTAAGCCTTAACCAAAAGCTGATTCATTTGGCAAGTTTAATAATTTTCTGAACATAAATGCCCCTTCTCTATATAGCTATGCCAAACAATAGTTTAGGCATACTTCCATGCTAAATTGACTAAGCCTTAACCAAAAGTTGGTTCATTTGGCAGGTTTAATATTTTTTTGCAAACAAGTATCCTTAATCAGATTTAGAGGCTTAAGTGCCTTCCATCCCTCATCATCATAAACCACTTTGGGAACAAGATATCTTTGTTTCTAACAATCTACAAAATAGATCAGGTGCATCTGAGAACAAAACTAAAAGGAAGAAAGAAAAGGTGGCATATGAGATCAAGTGCTCACCACGTTTCTCTTCCATGGATTTGTTAATTGCATCTCCAGCTGATTTTGAAATCATCACAACAGGTATCGAAATATTTAAAGAAGTATCATTCTCAGAACAAACCATCTTGTAAAGCTCTGGATAAATTATTCAAAAGGATAGATATGTAAGAGACTGATAAGCAAGAACATTATTTTAATCAATCATCCAACTAAACTTCAAAATGAAGTTAAAAGTACCAATAGCATATGCAAGCAAACAAAAATATTTATAACCTTCATTTTCATTTATCACCAGCAAGGCTGCAGCATCTCCTGACTGTGAAACTTTTGCTTTAGTTACAAAGTCACAATCACCGCGTATGGACAAGGCTACAGAGCCAGAGAGCTGTAATAAAAGAATTCTAACCATGATGAGTCAGATTATAGTGCTTATGAAACTACAAACTTCATTCAAAACTTTTATGAAGTATCATCTCCAAACTTCATAGGCTTACATGGTCCTCCAAGAACTCGAGAGAAGTTTAAGAGTAATAGAATTTGGTACAACCCCTATGTAGAGTTTTATTTCTTTATTTCTTTTTTCCCAAGTTAAATGAGTAGGTTTTTAGGTAGTTAGACATATGCACACAACACACCCACTGCATGAGAGAAAGAAAAAAAAAAGTTAAAGACTTAAGAAATGCTTTCTAAGAGAAAGTTACTTATTGGTAGTTTTTCAGAAGAAAAAGTAGATAGTTCTTTTATGAAGAAATAAGTACTTTTAAAAATATATAAATTTATACCATAAAATAATGAAAGACGTAAATTTCACTGTTTTTCTTTTTATATCCTGGTCTAGGTTGGCTTCTTTGTAGTTTCGTCCATTGAATTGGTGTCACTTGACTTGTGACACCGTAGTCAATCAAACCGTGATAGTATGACTGAATTATAAACTTCACTGCATAAAAAATGTACTCTGACTAGCAATATAAGGCTAAACAATTCTTGGCATGGAAAGTTCACCAAGAAATTTGGGAGAACAAAATAAATTGAGACAGAACCTTTGAAGAAGAACTAGAACAGCCATTCAAAGGATTTGAGAAAACAGCAGGCAGTTTAGAACTTTTGTTGGCTTTCTCAGGTAATGATGCTCCAAAGCTTGCAGTTAGCCCAGATAAATCATCCCCTTCAACACCATCAATCCAGATCTTCACCTTGACCTGGGAGATTCAAACTTAATTATTAAGAAGTTAGGATGAACATAAGCTATTGCTCATTTGCACTCTTAGATATGAAACTCAAAAAACATACTATATCAAAATCTTACACACTATTTCTCAGTTATCTATCTTCCCCAATATTAAGTTTCAACACCAACCAACAAAGTACCCGGTTTGTTTCATAATACCGCATAACTCAGTAAAATAACCATAAAAACCTTCAGATCATAATCAAAATAAAGAAGTTTCAGTATGACTAAAATAACCAGAGTAGAGCATTGTTTTATACAAGGAACTTTCAGTTCTGCATATATTCTTGACGAACCACACAAATTTTCTGCATCCCCGGAACTCAAGTTTTCAAGGTTGATCATCCCTCCCTTTCTCACAAATTATATTTCAAGACTTTTTATCAGCATCAATGTCCAATAACAGCATATTATATAGAAGCTAAATGTTCCAGATAAAAACTCTCTTCTTTAAATTTTAGCACCCTTCAGCTCTGGCTGGATTCAAATAATTAGCAACCAGATTCATTCTTTCTTTCTAAAGTACTAAATGATCTTCAAAACCCTTCCACTTTATAACAATCCTAAACTCTTTTCTTCACAAATACAAATAATAAAAGAACCCAATTTTTAGAACATCTATCTTGTAACAATACAAATAGAGCCGATTACTGGAATTCACATTCCAGAAACTTGTTTGTAATTATTTACCAATAGAGTCAATTTTGCTCCTTTTTTCCAATTCCATTTGCTCTCTCAACCGAAAACCCCTAAAATAACAACTAATGGAGTTAATAGAATTTGGAACAATTCCAAATCAATTCGGAATTCAGATCCAAAATTAACCGATTAAAAGAAGAAAAAAAAAAGAAAAGCTTCTTTATCAAACATCAATATTGTAAATAGTAATGATATATGGAAAAAAAGGAAATGACCTTACCAATTTGAAAGGGTTGTTACAAGCAGGTAACTCGGGGCCGTCGTCCTGTGAAGCACCGTCGGCGGTGGTGAGGACAGCAAATGACAAAGTAACGAGTAACACTAAAGGAAGAGCCACCACAAAGCGGCAGCGGATCCCCGGAGGAAAAGATAACATGGTCGTGTGTCAATCTTTGATTAAGCGAAAGAGATTTAAACTGAACTAAACAAATGTTTCCCCTTTTCCTTTTCCTTTTCGTTTCTCTTTCTTGAAGGAAAGTTAAATGAATCGGGGTGTCTTTGATAAAATAATAATTGCATAATAATTTCTTTTATTTATATTTTATCGATCCAAAGCGAAAGGTTCCTTGTTTGGTAGGGGAATAGTTTGCTTCTAATTAAATATAAACACCCCTAAATATATAAAAAATTAATTTTAGGAATTTTAATTATAAAATAAATTAATTTTAGAAATTTAATTACAAAAAAATTAATTAATTTTAAGAACCTAATTGTAAAAAATTAATTGTAATGACCTAATTATAAAATATATATATATATAAACTTTAGTTTACACGTACCTATTAGTTTTAGGGGTTAGGGTTTAAGGTTTAGAGGTTTATGTTGTAGAGTTTAGAATTTAAGGTCAATGTTTAGATTTTAGGGTTTAGTTTTTTAGGGTTAGGGTTATAAATTTAGGATTTGGGTTTTTATACTGTAAATACACAGGCTTGTGTAAAATTAATTTTACACAGCATGTGTATTAAAGTTTTACCCATACAAAATATCCCTAAAAATATAGGGAAAATTACACTATTAGTCCCGAGTCAAGTCGGGTCAGATTTTTTTTCACCCTAAAATCAATCCGACCTTACCCTTAATAAAAACCCGACCCAACTTGAATTTGATTTTTTACAAAAAAAATCCGACCCGATCGGGCTGGATCGAAACCTATCAGATTCCGGTGAAATGTCCATCCCTAACTACCCTTCGATCGATTTAGGTAATTAAACTATTTTCGGTATAATTAAATATTTAAACTAGTTTCATAATCATTTTAACTCGATTATTATCTCTAATAAATTCTTAAACCAGATAAGTGTGTAATTTATTGGAGGAGGTTCCTTCCTAATGGTTTCTATGTCGTTGGACGTTGGCCATCATCTCTCGACCTTTTTCACTCTTTCTTTCAGTCTTTAATTGTTTTTCTTTTCTTCTTTTTTCCGTGTGTAGACTTTTTTAGAAGACTCGTTTCGACTCTTGATGAAGTTTCAACCTTCCGATGTCTTATGGCCGAAGCCCAGAGCGGTGAAAGGTCAGGTCAGGTTCTCTAGCTATTGGTTGGTATTTTGAGGACCTAAAGGTTGGTCCGACAACCGTGCAAGGGGATGGAACCTGTCGCTGCGCCTTCCAATCATGTCTTTAATTCGTCGTCCCTAAGTTTCGCCACTCTCTTCAGCTCCCTCCTTCCTCAACGAGGAGAGTCTGTTTAAGGTCTATGTGACTTTCTTTTGTCGTGATCGTCTGCTAAACCCTTGAAAACCACGTCGGTACTCTCGGTATCCGTCGCCAAATTTATCGTTCCGGTATGCATTTAGTGGCAAAGATGTTCGATATCTTCATCATGCTTTTGGCGTTTTCCGTTGGCTTCTATTGGTTGCTTCTTTTTCGGTTGGGATGCACTGCTCCCTTGAAAGAATCTGTTTCGTTTGGAATGCACTGCACCCTTGAATGAATCTGTTTCGGTTGTTTTTTCTCAGGCCTTTGCTGTGTCTGTTTTGTTTCTAGCTCAGGCTTTTGGCCGAAGCTTGCTTGATCTTAGCCCCCCTGTGTGGCCATTGTTATAATGAACTTTCCCTCTCACAAAAAAATTCTTAAGCCAAACAAACTTTGACATGTAATATTCTATAAAAAAATCATCACATCATCAGAACTTAACTCACACCATCGTTCAATTACATCCAACTTTTTAATATCTTTGAATCTTAGCGGAGAAAGTTGGTTAGCAATAGTGAATATCTCGTTTTTTAATATTGATTACGGATTTAAACCCAAAAACATTAATTCTTATCTATAGCTCATTCTTAGAATTCGTCTGGGTAATATAACGAGTTGTTAAGTTTTTATGGAACTAGTCATACTGGTATGACGAGTTGCGTAAAATATTATTTTTTTAATGTTTTTTTAGTGCAGGGGCGGAGCCATGATCGAATATTGACAGGGGTTAAAATATTGGATTTAAAAAATGTAAGGGCATATTACGTATTTAAACTCAAAATTCATGGGGCAAGACCTAATTTGTCTAATATTTAAATTTATAAAGACTTAAATTATTATTGGACCAAAAAATTTGAGGATACATGTTCATTCTTCTCTAGTTCAATCTAGAGGTGTAAATAAACAGAGTGTTCGAGGAATTGTTAGTGAACCGTTCATTTATTAAGGTAAATAAACGAGTATGAACAAGTTTTATGTTCGTTTAATAAACGAACGAACACGAACAGAGGTTATTTCGTTCGTTTATGTTCATGAACAAGCTTGTTTATTGGCTCGTTTACAAGCTCATTTACTTGGTTTCCCTTTTCTTTTTCTTTTTTTACATTTTAAATATTGGTTAATGTATAAACTAAATTGAGCACGCGGTGAACTTTTGAATTCAAACTGTGAAGCCTAATGAACTTAAAGACTAGTGGTGTAATTCCACCATTTTGGCGAACATATAAATGAACATGCTAGCGGACATATAAATGAACATGTTCGCGAACATTACACGGATATGTTCACGAATGTTAAACGAACATGTTCGTGAACATTAAAGAAAAGAACACGAATACCATCAAAAATAAATGAACGAACACAAACATGATATTAAAAGTTTAAATGAACCGAACATAAACACCTTCAAATATAAATAAACAAACACGAACAAAACCTTTTTCGTTCAAGCTCAGTTTATTTACACCCCTAATTCAATCCCTACTTGATTATATATTTAATAAACTCCTTTATTTTTTTAATTTGAATAATTATTTTTTACATGAGCAAAATTATTATTAAATTAAAATTATCAAATAATTAAATTTATAATAGGGCCCAGGCCCTTTGGACCCAAGAAAACTCCGCCCCTATTTCGGTGTCAAAATTAAATAAATTTCATAAAAAATTCATTAAAATTAAAAAAAAAAACTATGAAACTCATCATATCAGAATGACAAGCTCTTAAAACTCGGTAAACTCATCATATTAGCCTAATGAGTTCCAAAAATAAGTATTCTATCTGAAATTAATAATTTTAGGTACTAGATCCGTAATTAATATTAAAAAAACGAATATTAGGATAATATTGCCACAGTGACGTGTGGAGTAGAGGTGGCGAGAGTGAGGAGTTGAAAACATTAACAATTAATTATTATTTTTTTCATTTCAAATTACAAATTAATAAATTAATTCTCTTATACATGTTAACGTGTTAGTTGAAAGGGTTTTTTTTTTCAAAGAGATGATGATTTGGTCCAAAATAATTATGAAATTATAGTTTATGTACATGCTTCAACAACAAAAAAATAGTTTGGGTGCCGGACTCGAATAAAATGTATTTATGATTTATTTTTCAAATAAGCATAAATCTTATACTTTACCAACAACTAGTTGATTTAGTGGGATGATACGCATAATTAGATGTTCGAATTTTAACGTTGTAAATGAGGTAAACCGAGTTGAGAAAATCGTCCTCATAATGAACTCATGTTAATACTCGATCTAAATTAGTCAACCAATAATAAGTTGGATATAGATGATTATAAAAAAATAATTTTTACCTATTGTAGACACTCAATTTTGTCTGGGTTAAAATAAACGCTCGAAATAAAATCAATCTACATTATCCCTTTTAATACCCAAAACCTTATACCCTAAGCCCAAAACTAAACGACCCGTTACATTTGGTTCTTACATGGGGACAAAAATACATAATGAAAATATCTTGAACTCTTTGCTCACTAAAGCTTGATTCTTATTGGATGAATCAATACCTCATTCCTATTGATTAAAAAAATACTTGGTGTCTAAGGTCTTAAATCTCATTCTTTTTCTTAATGGGATAAAAAAATGCCCTCACCCGATACCTACCATTGGATCATCATCTTCACATTAGCACCCGACACCCCTAAAAAAGACCATTCAACACTACTGCCCTTTCGAGCCTCACTCCCTAGCTCCATTTTTTCTCCATTTTGGCCGAGCTAGCCTAAGACTCGGGTCTTAAAACCTTCATTTACCCATTAATACCTCACCTTACCGCTCATAACAACCCATCACCATTCTACACTCAAACTACCATTCACTGCCTCTTCACCGACAACCATTTCTCCAAAGCCACCAAAATCCCTAAAAGCCACTACACCCATTCGAAATACAAGAAAAAACCCTTGAACCTAGCTTCTCCACCCTAACAACCCGTGGAATTTAGTGGATCGAGCATAAATACTTGAGTTTTGAGTATATTTTTCTTTTTATTTATTGTGTAATCTATTCTTTTGGTTTAATAAAATGTTGAGGAGTTTATTGGTAATCCTTTTTGTTTAATTAAGTTTCATTATTGCATGTTATTTTATTTCGTTTATTTGTTAGTGCTTTCTGCCTTTTTGTTCGATATATGGTTTAATTTCGTGTTTGCTTGCATGTTTTTAGGATAGTTTTAGCCTTTTAGAATTTATTTTAATTAATTTAAAACATACCCTTGGCTTAATGGGGTGTGTTTAGATTAATTAAAATGAATTTAAGTTCCTTTTTAGATTAGTTGAAACCCTAGTTAAAATTTAGAGCTTGGTTTAAATTTGTCCTTGACTTAATGGGGCATATTTTAAATTAGTTAAATGTATTATATTTTTCTTAATTATACTAGGATATAAAATTAATGTTTAACGTAGTATAATTAAAAATCCTAACTATTATTTGATTTATTTTAAATAATATCTTTGGCTTAATGGGATGCTATCTTAAAATTAATCAAATTAATTATTATGATTCAAGATAATTTCATAAAATATTAGGCTTTCTTAGATTTCTAAGTTTTAATGGATTAGCATTAATAATTAGAAAAATTAGATAATAATAGATCAATAATTACATTTTTCCTAATTTGGCCTTTTTAGGTTAGAACTTTAGTGGACTTTTTGTGTGTTTATCTTTAAGTCTTAATGTGACATGCATTTAATTGCCATTCATTTTATTTTATCCAATTTTACATTTGCCTTGAATATTAATTAACTTTTAATTATAAAAAAGAGATATTTATTAACTCGAATATTTGTGTTGTAATATATTCACTTAATGGATATTGACCAAATATTCAAATTAATTTATATTGTCCAAAGGTAAACCTAACATGAATAAAACTTGATAAGTCATAACATCATACTTAATTGTTTGCATCATGCATAAAGGTGATGTACTTAATTCGAACCATAAATTAACACGACATTCAATCTTATTTGATGTTGGTTTAATCTATGGTCCAAATCTAAAGTCGCCCTTATTGATTAAATGATCAATTAATTCAAACTCACCAAACGTTAAAGACCACTTATTTAAAACTTGTATTCAATTGAGAACATTTGATTAATTTCAATTTAAATTTCAACGATTTCCATCGACAAAAAGCAACGTATGATTTGGTACCGATTTCGGGCGTTGTGGGGATGCTAATCCTTCTCCACACGTAACCAACTCGTGGACCATTTTTAAACGAATCTATGGTTTTGTGGTGTCCTATTTACCTTATCCAACTGATCGGTGGTGACTCTAAATTTTATTTCAAAATATATATTTTTTTAAAAAAAATCCCCTAAATCAATTTTTTTAATAAAAGTGGGATACTTCAGATTTTTTAAAAATTAGTCACTACACCTATGAAACTGGAAATTGAATATTTTTAAATGTTTACAATTTAAAATCATTTTATTTTAAGTAAAATTTTTCATTTTGAAACTATTTAAATATGTTTTATTAATTGAATTTTGTACGTATAAATTTAACCTTTTTATTTGATTATATAAACCAAATTTTTATTTAAACTTATTTTAAAATTAATTACTTTTAAATTTGATAATACTATGTAACCCCCTTGACCCGGCTTAGTCGTCAGACCGAACCGAGCGAGTTACATTGGGTTGCCGAGACAAACCCGAATGAATTACTTTGAAAATGGTCTATTTTTATTTTATTTTTTCTAAATGCATTATTAAGTCTTACAGTGATCATGCTGGCAGCGGTGAAATTTACAACTCAATCGGGTCGAATTGACATCCAATTGAACAAGATTGCATTTCAGGGACAAATTGCAATTTTAGAAAATTATGAGGACTTCCTCAAATCCAAAGTTACAAAACCTTAATTAGTCAGGTTTCATGCATACTGGTTAAATTTCAACTTAAAATAATCATCCAAACTCATTTTATAGCATGATCAAGAAATAGGGACTAAACTGCAAAGATTCAAACTTCAAAAAGTATATTACCATAAATAATTAACTAGGTATCGATAAGCTGCTTGCCCGTATCGATATGAGTACATTTAACGAAAAGTATCTGTATGGTCCTCAAGTGTACCGATACAGTTGTTCGATAATAACAACATGGAATTCTAGTGGCTAAAGGGCGTACCAATACGGTTGCCCGTTTACTGACACCAGTGTTAATTTTTAGCTATGTGTACCGATACGGTGCTAGGCATACTGATACGCCTGTGCAATTTTGCACATATTTGAGCTGAGACAAACCCCGCATACCAATCCCTAAGGACCCGTACTAGTACTGGCTGGCCTGTAATGATCTCTTGGTCGAACATATGACACTTTGGCTAAATCTAACATACTCTAAACATTGTTTAAACATCATATAACATCCTAAGAAACATTTCCACAATCATATAGATATGGTAGATGATCATTCACATCATAGCATATTCAAACAAGGATCCTATAGGCATGATCTCTACCCAAGCATGCAAAACATATCCCAACCCCTCAAAGCAAGATATAAAGCACCATATAAGTCCAAAACATCAAATGTAACATGTCCAAACCAGGGAGTAACCAAAACAACCCTCCCAATTACAACTTGGTCACATTGCCTCTTATTACTACATTATATTTATAAAACCATACTTGAAATTGCTTCGCCCTTGGATTGCCTTTTGCTAACTTACTGTCCAAAAGGCTTACTTCTATGCCTTGATGAGAAAGGAGAGTGTAAGCTTATAAAGCCTAGTGAGGGAATCTCAAAAACACTCATCAATGCATTTAAAACCATTTCGGTTTCAAAAACATATAAAGTATCTCAGGCCAAAACCCCTCATGCTTCTATAGTTTTAACAAATATGCACTTTTAAACATTTGCAACACATGTATCATGGATTTCTAGCATAAACCTCAATTTAAGCTTTCTCATTCTAAAACTTCAAAATAGCGAGCTTAAAGTGCATCTCATGTATAAACAATATTATACAAAATATAATCCATTTCTCATGATACATTATATCATATATTGGCATTCAAGTGACCTAAAAACCATTTCAATCTATCTATAAAAACATATCAGATGCACAGATTTCCTAAGTGGTTCCTTCGACCACTTCACATACATCCTCGAACGGGAACAACCTTCAACGGTTATGATGTATAAATCCACTAGCGGGAGAATTGGCACATCTTGACCCCTCGACCGCTGCATTCTCATAGTGGAGCATGGCACATTCTTGACCCCTGACGCACATGGGGGACTTATTATAATGCACTTTTAACCTTATGACTAGCCAACTATATCCGATAACCTTTAATCCCAGCTATTTGCCAATATAATATATAAAACCACATTACCTCTGTAACCCTCTTAGCCCGGCCTAGCTAAAACTGAACTAAAAGGATTACATTAGGTTTACCGGAGCAAACCCGAGGTAAATAACCTAAACCAGTTCAATTCAATTTTTTTATTTTGTCTAGATGTAAACTATTAACTTTGTAACCCCCTCGATCTAGCTTAGGCGCCTGACCGAATCGAACGGGTCACATGGGGAATTCCGAAGTAAACCAAGAAAATTTACCTCAGAAAATGACCAATTTTTTCTTTTTATCTTTTCTAGATTCAACATTATTAGGCTATGTTTGCATGCTGACAGGGGAACATAAATAAACACATACGATCCTTATTCGCCACCCAATTGATGCAAAACATATTTCAGGGACCAAATCATAATTTTTTTAAATTATAGGGGCTTTACCCAAAATTGATGTTACCAATATGCAATTAATCATATTTCATGCTCACTGGTGAAAATACAACTCAAAACGATATTACAATCTCATTTAATTAAGCATACAAGTTACAAGGACTAAATTGCAACATTCCAAAGCATGCAGATTCCCATAACTACCATAACTGCCAAGGTGTATCGAAACACCCCAGGCCCGTACCGATACGCATGTGCACAATGGCTCCCAGTTCAAGAAACTGTATCGGTACGCCCCGTGACCGAAATACCCAGCCTTTTTACACTATACTCGAACTGATACAGTACCCGCGTTCTATTACGCCATGCCTGTAATGGCTTACCCATATCGAAACGCTAAGTAGCGTACCGATACGCTTGTGCAATTCTGGTTCGTTTTAGCTATCTAGACATGTTCTCAAACCAACCATAACCCCTAAACATGCTTTTAAAACATACACAACATATTTAAACATCAATCCACATCCAAACATAACCATTTCAACATCAATTCATACCACCATGCTTCAAATGGAAATCTAGAGGCATACTCCCTATTTTCAAAACATGCAATTACCAAAACCATACCAAAGTAAAACCAACAAATTACAAGCCATTTACAAGTCCAAAATTAAATAGGTAACTTACAGCAACTTAGGAAGTTTAAAACATCATCTCCCAACACATTTGATTAACCCCATTGCCACTATTAACTATGTTTTAAACCATAAACCATACTTGATCTCTCAAGGAATACTTGGATCAAATCTTTGCTTCCTTGCTGCCACCTATACTCCAATGATTTGCATTGTTGTAAAAGAGAGCGTAAGCATATAATGCCTAGTGAGGGTTGCTCAAAACAAAACACAACAACAATGCAGTTTCAAAGCCATTTTAACACATAAATCTCCAAAACATGCTCAAAATCTATCTCATGCTTGAAACCTCTTTTCAAGCAAAAAGTAAATCATTTCTCAACATGTATCAATAGTCTCATGCATCTCAATGCAAAATCTCAAGTCTTACATGCTTATACAACAAAAAATGCTTCCAAAAATCTCATGCATAGCTCACCTTATGCAAAGTCTCATTTATAAATCCCATTATACAAATTAATCCCATGTATAAATCACATTATACAAAAATTAGTTCAACACATGAACTTTCACATATAATAGCATTAATAAGGACTCCAAGTATACAATCCTCCAACCTTAGATAGACAATCCTCTATCCTTTACATATATTGGAATTAATAATGACCTAGGTAAACAATCATCTACCCTTGGATAGATAATCCTCTATCCTTGGATGAACAATCCTCCATCTATACATCGGATACAAGAATAACTCTTGATGAACAATCCTCCACCATTCTCATATCATGCCAATCCACCACATAGCCAAAATAACATTTACAAAACCATTTACTCACTGTTTTACAATGCATTAACCAAAACCACATATGCAAACCACATTGCCCAAGCAATAACCCATTCCCAATTCGAAATGAAACCAATGCACAATATCATTTTATTTACCTTTAAATCCTTCTGCATATGTGTTCAAACCATGCATGAACAGCAAGTAAATCAAACTATGTTTAAACCAAAACATGTAACCAAATATGTACATATCCAATCCGATATCCAAAAGCGAAATAGGGGAAACTTACTTCCGATCTTAGGTAAGTGTCTCATGCTTACCCTAAACTCCCAATAACCTTTACAAACCTTTGTAAAGCATTTAAAACCAGTTTCCACTCACCGATACGCTTCACTTTCCTTGCCAACACGAAATAAGCTCTCGCCAAGCAATAAATCAACATCAAGCTTCGTCGCCTTGCTTATCCCCTATTTTAAACATATAAAACCAGAGGATAAATGCATCATTATGCATCCAAACTACTGCCTCAAAGCAGAACCCCGCAACTCTCAAGTTGCCCACCTAAAAACCATCTGAAACATACCAAAATCATCATCAAATGATTCTGAAACCTTACCCAGCCATAAAACAACAATTCAATCCCTCAAAGAACATCAATTAACATCTAAAAACCCTTTCCCAACATCATTTTACTTCCAGCAAAGATTAAACTCGAATATCATCACAAAACTCAAATCTAACAACCTAAACAATTAGAGATCCAAGAGTTTCGGGATTCTATTGATAAAATCAACTTATCAACATCATAATACATCCAAAATATGTATTAAATCAATCTTAAACATTGGAAACCAAATCCACTTTGAATATTACCTTGTTTTATCAATTTTACCCAATTTACTCAGTTAAACATTGATAAAACATTAAAATCAACTCACAATACACAAATCAAGGATAAAATACTTGGGAATTTCAGTAAAAAACCATACAATAGAGGAGATCACGAACCTTATCCCTATTTTGAGATTTCTCCCTCAATTGGTTTGTGAAAAGCTAAGAAAAACACAAGATTTAAATGAGATTTTGTAAAAACAATGTTAATCAATCAATTTCAAATCATGAAAACAAGTAAAAAGACTCATCACCTTTGGATTTTGATGAAAACTTGAGTGTTTGGCTGAGGAGAGAATGGAAAGAAAGTTGGGAGAAAAGTTACATAATATTTCTTGAAAAGCTTAACTAACTTTTAATAACCAAAAATCTCCTTTTTATTATCTTTAAAAACACTTATTAAAATATCTTTAATTAAGGGAGAAATCATCAGAAAAAACTTGGTAAAATAGCTCCTTAAAGATTCTAAGAATTTGACCTTTGTAACGCCTCAGTTTTGGGCCTAGCGGTTTTGAGGTTTGTTAGACGGTCTGGTGGACCGGGTTAGAGATTCGAGTCAGATTCGGGACCGTGTATTTTTTGGTGAGATAAAAATATGGAAAAATGGTTAAAAATCATGTTTTAATATATGATTAATATTGGTGGAATCAATTTTGGAAAATGAGATTTGGAGGTATGACATTTTGGCTAGTGACCAAAATGCAATGTTTGAAAACTATTTTTAAAGTGACTAAAATAAAAAGGGGTCAAATTCTTATAATCCTTAAGGAGCTAATTTACCAAGTTTTTAATGGTTATTTATCCCTTCAATTAAATCATTTTAACATGTGTTTTGAAAGTTAATTAAAAGGGATTTCAGATATTAAAGTTAGTTATTTGGTTTTAATGAAAATTGACATAACTTTTCTCTCAACTTTTCTCTCCACTTCTTTTCTGCCAAACACCCAAGTTTTCATGAAAAACCAGAGGTGAGAGATCCTTTTTACTTAGATTCTTGATCTACAATTGATTATTTGACTTTGATTTACAAAACCTCATTGAAATCTTGTGTTTTCCTAGCTTTAAACAAGCCAATTGAGGGAGAAATCACACAATAGGGGTAAGGTCCATGATATCCTCTATTGAATGGTTCTTTATTGATATTCTCAAGTATTTGATCCTTGATTTATGGTTTATAATATGATTTTTGTGTTTTTATATTGAATTAATTGATTTAATTGGGTAAAATTGATTAAATAGCAAAAGATCCGAATTTGATATGTTTTCCAGTGATTTAGATTGATTTTAAACATATTATGAATGTATAATAATGCTGATAAGTCTTTTTTAACAATGGAATCCCGAAACTCTTGAATCTCTAATTGTTTAGGTTGTTAAAATTGTGTTTTTGTGGAGTTGTGGTGGCTGTTTGGTTGCTGGAGGTGTTATGTTGTTTTGATTCTGTTTTTAGATGTTATTTGATGATAAAGTGATGCTAGATTGATAGGTTGTGGTTGGGTTGTGTTTGGAAAGGATTAGATGGTGTTTTCGGTTGTTGTGATTAGGTAATTGTGAGGTGAAGTGTGAATCCGTGAGGATCTGTTGTTGCAGTGTTTTAAATGCATGGAGATGCATTAATCCTCTGTTGTAATGTGGTTAAAATAGGGGAGATGGATTCAAAAGTGATCGGGGAAGCTTTGGAGGTTTCGGATGCTTGTTTTTACGTCGGCAATTCGAGGTTTTGCGTATTGATGAGTGAAAACGTGGTTTAAAGCGTTTTGATGTTTTGAAAATAGAGTTTTGGGAGTTATGGTAGAGCTTGAAACGCTTACCTAGACTCGGAAGTAAGTATAAAATGGATATCTCTCTCGGTCGTGCTAGTTTGAAATGGTTTTATGCACTTGTTATAATTTACATGTTACATACTGTTTAAGCATGTTTTAAAGTATTCGATATACTGTTTTTAAGCATGAAATGCTGAAGGATGCACATGGTATGTGATCCTTGTAAGTATGTGGTTTATACTTTTGTTTTAAAGCATGGTTGTTTCTTTAGAAATGGCATGGTTTAATGCTTGTTAAAAATAGTGAGGTAAATGTTATTTGGTTAATTATATTGGCAAGTGACGTGGTTTTAAAATTGTTATTAGATATAGTTGGCCGGCCATAGGATTGAGTGCACTGTAAAATAAGTCGTCTTGGATGTTGAAGGGTTAATATTGTGTACCGAATATTTCATCCAAGTACCATAACGGTAGAGGGGTTTAACGGTATTGAATACTCCCGTTAGTGGGGTTAAGCATCTAACCGATGAGAGAGATGGGTTTCCCTGTAGGTTGAAAGTGTACCCGGTTGTTATTGTACCGCAATTGTGATTGTATTGCTATTCTGGTTGAGATGGCTTGAAGTTTTGGGTTAACACTTGTTGAATCTGTGTATCCGATGAACACTTTTGTTAATGGACTTGATACCGATCACTTGTAAGCCAATATAATTGTTAGTGTATCATTGCAATGTTTTATATTGTATAATATGATTTATACATGTTTCTCCTTAAGCTTTGCATTTGGTAGTAATGCATGGGAAGGTTTAAGTGGAGGGTTAACAATGGGATTTGCTATTGATTAATGATACATGTAGCATATGGTTTATTATGCTGGTTTTAATGATATATAGTGCATGTTTTCAAAAGGGGCGTGATGGTGATGATGTTTTTAAAGGATGATGTTAAACAAATGGTTTTAAATGCATTAATGGTGGTTGTTTTGAGCATTCCTCACTGAGCCTTGTGTGCTTACGCTCTTGTTGTCCATCAATGCAGATAATTGAGGTCTTGGAAGGCAGCAAGAAGCATGAGGATCTTGGCAAGACTTGTTTCCAAAGTATGTCTTGGTTTGGACTATAACGAGTAAGGGCAATGAGGTACCTATTGTGTTTTGGGAGATGTTTTGTGGAACTCCCTATTTGAGCATGTTTCTTTAGTTGCTTTTGGGTTGTAAATGCCCTTTAAAGATTATTTTGATGCTGGTTTACCTTTTTGACATGTTGCTTGGATGTGAATTAGGAAGCATGCCTATAGAATCCCTTTGATGGACGATGTCATATTACGATGTTGAATTTGTGAAGCCTGAATGCTTGTGGTATGCTAGGGTTATGTTATGAGTATGTTAGAATGGTTTGAGAATGCTTTTGGAATAAAAAACCTGCACTTTGTGACATTACAGGTCCAGGCATACCGATACGCGGGGGACCGTATCGGTACGGTTGGACACTTTCTGGTCTGGGGAATCGGTACATGAAAGGGAGTATCGGTACGCCAGGGCATTTTTGGCTTGGCGTACCGATACGGGCAATGGTGTATCGGTACACATTCAAGCCTCTAGAATTTCATTTTTTCAATCCAAACTCGTGTACAGATGCCTATATAAGCGTACCGGTACGTATGTTAAAAATTCAAAAGTTAGGTAAGTTCGTTATGGCGTATCGATACCTGCCTTGGGGTATCAGTACAAGACATTTTTATACGTATTGGTACGGTGACACCCGTACCGATACCCGAGGCCGTTTTCTATGATATTAGCTTGGCAGTTTTGCTTTCATTGCATTTTAGTCCCCGAAACTTGTCCATGTGATTGTATGAGCTTGAATGATCAAATTGAGATGAAATTTGATATGAATGTTCAGAACCTAACTAATTAATGATTGGTATCTTAAAAAATGGCTTAAATCCTGCAAATTTCCTGTATTTGCAATTTGGTCCCTAAATTGCAAATGTGATCAATTGGATGTCAAAATGATGCCTGATTGAGTAGGGGTTATACCTGAGTGTTGCATGTACACGTAGGATTAATAATTGGCATCTAGACAAGATAAAAAGAAAAAAAAGACTGGGTTTTGATGTAACTCTCCAGTTTGCTTTGACAAACCTAATGTAGCTTCCTTGGTTTGGTCTGGCGGCTAGACCGGGTTAAGGGGGTTACACCCTTTTCATTTTAGTCACATTAAAAAGCTATTTTCAAAATTCACATTTTGGTCACCAACCAAAATTTCCAATTTTCAAACCTCATTTTCGAAAATTGATTTCACCATTATCCTCAACATAATTAATTATGATTTTAGAATATTTTCCCACAATTTTATCACCTTTGAATATATTTAAACTAATTAAATCCTGAAATTGACTCGAACTCCAATACCGGTCCACCTGACCTTCGAACCAACCTTTAAAACATCTAGCCCCAAAACCGGGGGTGTTACAAACTTCCTGAATGTTCATGTAACATCGAAAATGTTACATTGATAACTGATTTGCAAAACGAAACCCAAATGCAAGATAAAACACATTAGGGAACAAAATGTAATTTTTACAAATTAAAGGGCCTTTGTTACAACCTGAATTACCAAACCTTGATTAGTCCCATTACATGCTCGCAGGTTAATTTCTAGTCCAAAACAATCATCCACATTCATTCAATTGCATCCAAAACAACCAGGGACTAATTTGCAAGATTTGCAAATTTTAGCAAAACAAGATTGCATAAAAATAGCATAGCGTACTGATACAGGCAAGCCCGTATAGATACAAATTAACAGATATAATGACTCAGCGTACTGATACACTTATGCCCATACCGATACGGTGTGTTGACCATTATGTACTGGTACGGCTTTGAACCGTGCCAATCCCCTTTCTATTTTCTCAAAACTCAGAATTCCAGTAACCAAATTACGTACTGATATAGTACCCTGCGTACCAGTATCACATACTAAAATCAAAAGGATCGTACCAATTCTTAAACCCGTGTACCGGAAAGAGCATTCATTTCCTTAAGGCATACCGATACAGTGGGTAAACGTACCGGTACCCGTAGCTTTAATTCAACAATTTAAGCCCCAATAGGACCCTGTGTACCGAACCTGAGATACCTGTACCGGTACGCAGAGGCCTGTAATGACCTATAGGTCCAACAAATGACACTTTGACTCCATCAAACATCCTTAACGCATCTCTAATCAACATATTACCTCAGAGGCATGCTTAACAACATCAATCTAGCATATCAAGCAACCCTATCAATCATAGAACAAATATTCATTAAGTCTATAGGCATGCTCCCTAATCAACATCCAAAACTTAAATCCATCTACATTTCAAGCACTTTAAACCTCAAGCCAAAACAAAACAACCATTACAACTTGCTCAAACAAGAGTTCATCCAAAAACGCTCCCAAGATAATATTTGACACATTGCGCTAATTATTACTAGGTGACGTGTAATACCTTAAATTTTTGGTTAGTGACCAAAATGTAAAACTTGAAAAGTTTGGTGACCAAAATGTAAAATTCAAAAAGTTTGGTGCCAAAGTGTAAATTTTGAAAAGTGTAGGCACTAAGTTGTAATTTTCAAAAGTTATGTAATTTAGTCCCATAAATGAATAGTTCACCCCCAAGAGTGGCATTTTTGTACGGAGTTTGTATTAAGAGCTATAAAGCTTTAAAGTTCGGGAAAAATCCGGATAATCAAATTTAATCGAATAAATAAGAAATCTTTTATGAGATATTTTAGGAGATATTTTATTAAAATAAGGAAAGGGTAAAAGGGTCATTTTCATGTCTTATTTTAATGTAAATTAATATGGACCATTGGATTAAAGATTACTTTTCCATGTTTAATCTTAGCCATTTGATGAAAAATGGCAAGATAGTAATTTTTGAAGATGGCAAGGTCAAAGTTGGTAATCACTAACTCCTTGGATTAATTTTGGCCATTGGATGAATAAGAGGGACATGTGGCAAGATATGAAGCCTTGGATGTAAAGGGCAAATTAGTCATTTTAGCATAAAATGGATTTTTAATTTAAAATCCCATAAATAAAGGACAAATGGCCTAAATTAAAGCATAAGAAAATTCTAGACTTTTCTTCTATTTTCTCCTCAAGTTTCGAAAGCTTCATAAGGTAAGAGGAAAATTTTTGAATTCGATTTTCAAGCTTATTTCTTTGGATTTTGGATGAAAGCATGAAATATAAAGTTGATCTCCAAGAAATTCTCTATCTCATGGTACCATTTATATGTTTTCTTTGCTTAAAACCTTAGTTTTGAGAAATTGATGGATAAAGGAGATGTTGAATTAGGATCAATTAAGGTTAGTTTTTGATGAATATGATGTTGTAGAATCATTTTAAAGCTTGTATGATGATTGAAACTACATGGAAATAGCTAAACCCTAAATTGTTCAAAGTTAGGGTTTTAGTATAAAAGTTGAATTTGGATTGATTTTGATTTAGGAATGATTGTGAAAGCTTGTAAATGATGTTTAAATGTTAATTGGACTAATTTGGAAACTTGGAAAATCATAGGGATGATTTCGGCAATTTGTAAGAATTAGGGGAAATTATAGAAAAATTTCCATAAAATTGGAAATGTTGAAATTATGATTTTACAAGCTTTAAAATGTCATTTGGACCATTTTAGAAGTTTGTAAAAACATAGGGACCGATTCAGAAATCTTGAAAAGATTGAGGACCAATTCGGTAATTTAGAAGAGTTTAAGGACTAAAGCAAAAAATTATTTTCATGGAAGCATTATGCTGGAATAAATGTTAGAATGAGTTATAAATCATTCTTTGAGTAAATGTTGGAAGAAATACAAAGTATCGAGGATGAAATGACTTATGTCATGAAACTAATATTTGGAAAATATTAGGGTGTTTATAGGAAAATTTTTCCTATATTGTTTATGTGTTAGTAAGATACTAACATATAATTTGGAATGTACTTATGGTATTTTTAATACACTTGTAGACTGTGAACAAAATCAAGATCGAATTAGCAACGAGGAAAGGAACATGACCAAAGTTGAACTTAGTGAGGCTAGTTGGATATTGACAAAGTATAAGGTGTTAAGGTGAGTGCATTATATGCGTGGAAAAATATTATGTTCAATTTGAAAGACTTGTGATAAGTCTGTTATAATTACATGCTTGATGGTTATATTAATCTTGATATTTGACATAGTAGAAATTGTAAAAGGTAGAAAAATTACATGCATTGATCATAGGTAATTTAATTTTAATATGTTTATGTTATATTTAGGGTATGAACTGCCCAATATTTAATTATATCTCCATGGATGAATCGAATATGGAATTGGAAAATATGCCCAAATAAGTAATTAAGGTATAGAGTATAGTTGGCATGCCATAGAGTCCAGCGGTTTAGCACTTCGGTACAGTTTATTAACACTTAGGTGTGGTTTTCTAGCACTTATGTGCGGTCTCTTAGCACTTAGGTGCTATTTATTAGCACTTCGGTGCAGTTTTGACTCGTGTACTCAAGTCCTCAAGTTATTTTAGGCTATAATTTATTTAAAAAAATAAATGGTTAATAATTAGAGAGTAGGTGAACTCTCGGGTAACGGCAATAAATGGTTAATAATTAGGGAGTAGGTGAACTCTCTGATAATGGCAATAAATGGTTAATAATTATAGAGTAGGTGAACTCTCAGATAATAGTAAAGGAAATTAATAGGATTTATGAATCCGGAATATATTATGTTAATATTTGATTAACATAAGGAAACTAAATGAATAGTGATCAAATTGCATGTTTATTTTATTATTGTTATAATTCAAGCATATTGATTTATGTTAAATAATTATAATGCCTCACTAAGTATATACTTACCGTGTGATGGTTTTCACGCGTAGGTTGAAATCCCGCAGATGAGTAAGGAGTATCGGCATCATCATCTAGAGGGATAATAGTCGTATCGGTAATTTACATCTTTGATGTATTTTGATTATCTCTAGTTGGCATATATAAAATAATAGTAGCTCGCTTTAACTAGTCTAGATATGGTTTGTAATATTAATTTCTAGATAAATGGTTACTTTATAATGTGGATTATATTAGTTTAAAGAAATTACTAGTAATGGAAATCGGGTAAAGTTATAAATTTGTTTTTTAGAGTAATCAAGATCATTTTTAATTTAGACAGTTTTCTTAATTAAAATGTGTAGTTATAAACTGCCAAGTTGTTGCCTGAAAACGGAAGCTATTTGACGGGTTAAAAATTAGTAATTGGTTTTACGGGATAAACTGAAATTTTTAAAATTGTTGTTTTTGATTAAATTGAGTAGTATAAAATACGGTTAAATGTTAGATGACATTCCTTACTAGTTTTAAGAATTAAATACCGGTAAGGGTGTTACATATATTGGTATCAGAGCTATAAGTTTAGCCGGTTCTGGATAGTAAATGAGTCTCTGTAGAAAGTCAGAGTTATATACATACCACTAGGATATCTAAAATTACTAATATTGTATAGGATTATGATGATGCCTGATATTGGGTAGATTACTCCTTACTTATTTTAGATAATCGTGACATGAACAGATGTCAGATTATCAGGACTCCTAACAGGCTGTTGAGCAGGATGTGCCTGCTCAAAGTGGAAGTAATGAGGTGAATCAGAATCCACCCTAGGTTCAGCAAAATGTAGAGCAACCGGCTCAACATAATGTAGAGCAACAGGCTCGGAAATAAAGAAATATGCCAGTGCAAGATCAAGGCTTATTTCTGCAATCCTTGGATGTGATCATAAATCGGCGAGCACCAGTATCAGTCCCTAAGGAGTTAAGGAAAATCAGAGCACTAGAATTCTGAGGTGATACTGATACAGATTCGATGGTTGCTGATTACTGGTTAAACGATGTCAAGATCATGTTAAGTAGAATCCCTTGTGATAATATAGGAAAATTGAAAGGAGTAGTATCCCTTATGATGGGATAAGCCAGTGTATGGTGGAACGTGATAACTGCACAAGTACCTCGGGAGCGGGTTACTTGGGAATTCTTTCTTCAAGAATTCAAAGAAAAGTATATTGGAGACGTATTTTTTGAAGTTATGAGACATCAATTTCTATAGCTAAAATAGCATGGCAGATCAGTTTATGAATACGAATGCAAATTTAATAGGCAGAGCCGATTTGCGACAGAATTTCTCCCAACCAAAAGGTCTAGAATCGACAAATTCATAGCTGGGTTGGATTCTCAATATAAGAGGATATTGGTTTCTTGTAACTTTACTACTTTTCAAGAAATAGTAAACCGAGCCAAGGTTATAGAAAAAGTAGACCTCGATGAGAAGACAAAAAAGTAGATTCAGACCAGGAAAAGGTCTGGAGGTCCATTTGCTGCATCATCATTTAAACGCAGTAAAGGAATGTCACAGTAGCATCCTGCAGCATCAGCCTCTTCAGTTAAAAAGGGGTATGCAAGAGGAAAATCGAACCAGTCTTAGATGAATACTGCGGGTACTCAAGGTTCTAGAATTCACCCAATTACAGAATGTGAGCATTGTGGCAAGAGGCATCCTGGTCAATACTGGTTGATCGGGGCATGTTTCCATTGTGGACAAGCTGGGCATTTCAAGAAAAATTGTCCGGAGCTTCATCCACATCGGTTTGCTGCAGTCCCTCAAAGGGGTAAGGGAAATAAAGGTGGAAAATCGGGAACATCTGCATCAACACCCAATCAAGAAAGTAGAGCTACATCTCGGGTATACAACATCAAAATTGTTGATGATCAAAATGATGCAGAGATCATTGCAGGTATGATCGAACTCTTTGGCAGACCTATTTTTACCTTGATTGATCCAGGCTCGACTCATTCATACATTAGTTCTAAAGTAACATGTTACGTGTAATAAGTGCTACGCAAATGTGCAAGTATACACGTCGCAAGTAATAAAGTGATACGAGTATCGAGTATCATCTCCACAGGTATTGGTTTGGGCCACTTTGCTTAAGTTACTGCACTGTGAAAATAAAACACAATTGATAATAGAGGTTTTAATTAACGAGAAAACTAAGAGCAATAAACTAAAAGAATAGATGAAATTAAAATAGGGTAAATAGGCCAGGTTATCGTGAGTTGATGTGTGATAGCCGATTGGATCGTCTTGGTAAAAGAGTGCAAGGGCAACTCAGTTGCCGTGGCAACTTGCACAGCGGGCTTGCCTTGGCAACTAATCGATGGTTGCCTGGGCGACTAGCTGGGCAACTACTTGGGTGTCTGGGCAGCAACTTCAAGGTTCGGCAGAGCGTTCTTCAATGGTTTCTTCTTATCCCTAAGTCGAAACTCTAGCTACTTGTGCATGCCTTGATAATACATCCCTGCATGAATCAAGGGTGAACAACAACCAATCTTGCGCTCCTCTTAGCCGTTGAAATCCTTAACATATTCCTAAGACGGATTAATCTTCACCATCAATAGATTGAATAAAGACCATACTCATTCGTTTCTTGAATCTAACTCTCCCGATATTAGATAAATAGATGAAGTTACGAGATCCTCTCCCAATTCACTCGCAAACAAGAATAAAAGCCAAGAATGAGTAAACCTTGAATAGAAAAGTGCAAACTCTTATTACCTAAACAAAATCCAATTGTTTCTCACAACAACAAAACACAATAACCCCAACCAATCAAGTTAGTTCATGGTTGGGTTCAAAAGATATACAAAGAATAATCCCCAAACCATGAATCTAATGGAAGCAAAGAAGAAGAAGAAGAAATCGAACTCTCTCCCCTTGCTCTCTTGTCGAAATTTCTCTCTTTTTGCCCTATGGGGTTGTCGAAATTTTCCCTCCTCTTGCTCTCTTGTAGTTGTGACTTGGTGATCTATTTATAGGGCTAGGTCAAAGTCCTTCTTTGAGGAGGAAGTTAAGTTGGAATTAAATTATCTTTAAAGAATATAATTCTTTATTATAATTATATTCCTTCTAGAACTTCTCCTATCTTCTTGGAATTTAATTCTTCTTTAACCTCTTCATGGAAATCAAACTTCTTTGGGATTTAGCTTTGCTCCACGTTATCTTGGGATTGTCTAGTAATCAATTTCGACTACCATATCACCTTATTCTTTGTCGACAATTGCCCTGGCAACTGGCTCGGTGTCTCCTTCATGCATTGCCCTGGCAACTAGCTCGGCATCTCCTTCATGCACTACCCTGGCAACTGGTTCTAGCCTTGTTTAGGCAAGTGATTCTGCACACACACAAAAATACACCAAAGCAGCATCTTTTTCCACAAAAATCACCAAGTTATGTAATCAAGATCAACGGTGGAAAGAAACATGAATGAATGCATGAATGACTAATTATGCAACTAATATGAGCTTAAGTCTAACAATAATATGAGTAAAAAGGGTAATAAAAATAGTACTTTTGAACACTTATCACACCCCCAAACTGAAACTATTGCTTGTCCTCAAGCAATGCAAACTAACAATTACCTGCCAAGACTTTAATCATCAAAGACATGCTTCAAACTTGAATTCAAACCTCAGAACCGTGGCACAAAGTATGATCACCTTTTAATTTTTCGGATAGCACAAAAATTACCCGGAACAAAACTATAATGCTCGTGACAATGTGTGTGCGTAGTTGTGTACAAGTTGATTTTCAAGATTCTATGTGAACAATAGGCTTTTATCAATTTAATTACCGGGGCATTTATTTTTATTTTCACTAGAGCCAGTTTCGGGCACCTCTAGCGATTATTTATTGTGCATTAACTACTAGAGCCAGTTTCGGGCACCTCTAGCAAGAAAGTGTATTTACTACTAGAGCCAGTTTCGGGCACCTCTAGCAAGAATTTAACTTTTAATTTTCAATTTTAAATTTACCCAAATTTTAAGCAACCTAAGTTCACTAAGTTTCTTTCAATCAACAAGCCACAACCATGTAAAAAAAATTCAGCATCATAGTGAAATTCTAAGTTCTTTTCATGCAATCCTAAAATTAAAGGTTCTTTCAATTAAGTGCAGTGGCAAAAATTCATCATTGGATATTCAACAAGTCTTAAGCAATTAAATCCTATTAAAGGCATGGCAAGTAACATATGCAACCTATATGTTATTGCTAACGATGAATGCAACTAAACATGAAACTAACTAGAAACCAACACCCCCCAAACTCGAGAGAAGCATTGTCCTCAATGCATGTAAGAGTGAAACAAAATTTAAAAGAAACTAAATGAAATGAATTAGTCGGAGAGGTCGTCACCTCGGTGATAAGTTTCCTTCGTGCCGTTTGTTTGCTTGATTCATTTTGGTCGGTGATTGAATGCTTGTGGCTAGTACCACGTGAATAGCATTGCTTTGATTTGATCCATGTTTGGGCATCAGAAGTTGCCGACGCCATTGTTGTTGCCTGGGCAATCTTTGTTGTGGTTGCTGTGGCAAGTAGTCGGCAATGAATTTTCTTAGCATGGTGGTTGTGAGTCTTGTTGTGGAAAAGAAAAGAAAATAAAGAAAACACGGAAACTAAAGATAATGAAGAAAAATAAAAGAAAATATCTCCTAAAAATAAAAATGAAAATAAAAAGAAAAAGAAAAGAAAATATTGAATGGAGAGCATGCTTATGCATCTCCTAAGATGACCACTTCTTTGTTACGTTCCACATGGGCACCGTTGTAGTGCATCAATCTTTGTCCGTTAACTTTGAATTCATGTTCGTTAGTGATGGACTTGATTATCAGGACACCATGGGAGAATGGTTTGACAACTTTGAATGGTCTCGACCATCTTGATTTCAGCTTTCCCGGGAAAAGTTTTAGCCGAAAATTGAATAAGAGAACTAGTTGCCCTGGCATGAATTACCGTGGCAATAGTTTCTTGTCGTGCCATTGCTTTGTTTTCTCCTTATAGATTTGTGCATTGTTATAGGCGAGTGCACGAAATTATTCTATCTTGTTGAGGTCCAACAAACACTTTTGTCCGCACTTTCCTAATCCATATTCACGGTCTTGATTGCTCAATATATCTTGTGTTCGATTTCCACGGTATATGGCATGTTTTGCCATAGACAAGTCGGAAGGGGACATACCTAAGGGTGTTTTGAATGCAGTGCGATATGCCCAAAGTTCGTCATCTAGTCTTACTAACCAATCCTTTCTAGAGGATTTACAACTTTCTCGAGTATACCCTTCAATTCCCGGTTGGAAATTTTCGCTTGCCCATTGGTTTGTGGGTGATATTACCCGTCCCGGCAATGATCAGATTGCTTGTAAAACTCTTTGGCATCTTTGTACAGTGTTGGCCAATACAAACTGGATTGAAAAACTTTGGCCATGTGATGCGAGTTCCTCCAAAATGTCCTCCATAGGGTGAAGAATAGCATTGTTGGAGTACATTCTGTTGCTCTCTTTAGGGACACATCATCGTATACTTTGATCTGCATATTGTTTAAACAAAGAGGCTCGTCCCAAAAGTAATGCTTAGCATCATGGCGGAATCGCTTCTTCCCTTGGTGAGTAAGGCCATAAGGTAAAATACCACAAACAAGGAAATTAACTAAATCCGCGTGCGGGGTATTCTTTGAGGCATGTCTTCTTTGTGGCGATTGCTCCCAAGATTACCCGAGTCGTGTGTGTCTAGAGTTACCGAGGCATACGCGTCCATGGTTCTTGGCGTGCGTATCGGTGTGGTTACCAAGGCGTCGCGCGCGTGCGAAGTTGCCGAGGTGTGTGCGTCAAGAGCTGCTATGGAGTCGAGGTTTGCCGAGGCATGCACATCCATGGTTGCCGAGGCGTCAAGGGTTGCTGCGGCATCGAGGGTTGCCAAGGCGTGCGGCGTTTGGAGTTTCCGAGGCGTGCGCGTCAAGAGCTACTACGGCGTCGAGGGTTACCGTGGCATGCACATCCATGGTTGCCGAGGCATCAAGGGTTGCCGATGTGTGCCCATCTATGGTTATCGAGGCAACTAAAAGTTGTTCATCCAAAAATGCATCACATATCTCTAAATCTGCGTCCTCCTCCCTATTGCGTTCTAAATGTGATAAGTGATCGGCCACTTGATTTTCTGTTCCTTTCCTGTGCATTGGCCTAGGATTGCTCCTACCGAGAAATCACTTGCATCACACATGAGCTCAAAGGTACCATCAATCTGGTGGAGCGACAATGGGTGTCGAGGCAAGCTTTTCCTTTAGGGTTTTGAATGCTTGGGTGCAAGAATCATCAAAATGGAAGACTTTATCTTGGTGGGGGTAATCTCTCGATCACGTCTACCTTGTCTTTGTCTACTTCAATTCCCTTGGATGAAATCTTGTGGTCGAGCACTATTCTTTCATCTACCATAAGATGGCACTTCTCCCAATTAAGGACTAAATCGATTTCTTCACATCTTGCCAACACATTCTCTAAATTGTTGATGCAACTGTTGAAGTCACTACCAAAAACAGAAAAATCATCTATGAAGATCTCAAGGAAGTCTTTGACCATGTCTGAAAAGAGTGCCATCATGCATCTTCTAATGTTAGTGCATATATGAGAAAACTTGAGGATGGTCATTTTCGATACTTCTTATAGTCTATCCGCACCCTCCATCGGGTGACAATATTGCCCAAAAAAAGTTTGGCCAATGTGCTTGCCACTACTCCCTTTTGCGTTACCATGGTGGAAGTGTCTTTCTTCTTTGTTCGCTTGTAGTCCATGTATACTCTCCACCTTGCTACTATTCCTGAAGGTACAAATATATTAATAGGAAAAATTATATCCATTCTCAACCATTCAATTACCTCATTCTTGTCAACTTCTATCATGGTTGGATGTAGCCTTTGTTGTCGTGGCAATTCTTTGCTCAAGCCAATTGCCGTGGCAATCAGCTGCCAAAATTTGCTGTAAGTCAAGGGAAGAACCAATTTTTTTAAAAGCTTTACGAATCCAAACACCGTTTTCTTTTAGCCTCTCAAACATCTCCATCAGTAGAGATTTCGATGGCTTCAAATCTACCAACCTCGGTTTCTCATGACATGCCTGCAATGGACGAGGTGAGTTTTTAAAGAATTCGAAAGGTTTAACCATTACCTGCTCATATTCCATTGGCAAAGTATTATCATCTCGCTGGTCTTGCATGTGGTCGTGTAATTGCCGCGACAATTGTAGATGAGAGCAATCTACAGATTCCTGCTTCAACATCAACGTTGTAACCTTATGGGCATCGGGTTCCTCAAAATTTCTTTGTAGTATTCTTGTTCTCAGCTTCACTAAGTGTTGTCGTGGCATTGCTCATTCGGGCTCCTCAATCATTGCGAGGCAATTTGTTGTTGAGCTCATCATGTGTTGGGCAGTCTCTCTCATTGGCATCCTCTTGACTTTAAGGTTCTAGTTGTTCCCCACACATCATAGAGCTTTCTTTGCATTGCTCTTTATCCTCTTGCCTTGGGACGTCAGTATCCCTAGGAATGAATTGTTGGTGCATGTTATCCATGACATATGTGGATATCCCCAATTGATCTTGAATCCCCTAAGGTTGCATCCCTTTGAGCTATCCTCGTATCCATAGATTTTGATAGCTCTCGAATCTCTTCAATTGATCCGTCAAGTCTAGCCAAGGAAGCTAGTAACGTTTCCTCCAAGGAATTGGAATGCTCTTGAAAAGGACTACATTGCCATGGCATATCATGTTTTTCTTGTAAAATTGTTATGGTAAAAAAAATTGAGCTTTTTGACCATACCATGAAGAATTTTTTTCTTTGCTTCCCTCTATGGTCCTCCATGTAGTTATATGCACCGAAAATGTGAGGGCAATTTTCAAACACATGATGTTCTCCACACATAGCACAAGATTTTTCCACGGTATAAGTTCTTTGGGCTTTTCTCGGTTGGTATAGGTAATCATCAAAGGGTGCAAGAAACTCTTGATTGGATTGATTCATATCTTCCAACATCATCTCTCGAATAGATCGGCTTTTATTTCTCGACATGTTGATGTCCCTTAACTTGTAGCGCACCTAATTTTTTTTTATAAAACAAACAAAAAGAAAAGTTAGTAAAACTAAGAGAAAAAATGCAATAACAAAAACAACTAACACCAATTGCCAATCCCCGGCAACGGCGCCAAAAACTTGTTACGTGTAATAAGTACTATGCAAATGTGCAAGTATACACGTCGCAAGTAATAAAGTGATACGAGTATCGAGTATCGTCTCCACAGGGATTGGTTTGGGCCACTTTGCTTAAATTCTTGATCTGACTTTGTGAAAATAAAAACACAATTGATAATAGAGGTTTTAATTAACGAGAAAACTAAGAGCAATAAACTAAAAGAATAGATGAAATTAAAATAGAGTAAATAGGCCAGGTTATCGTGAGTTGAGGTGTGATAGCCGATTGGATCATCTTGGTAAAAGAGTGCAATGGCAACTTAGTTGCCGTGGCAACTTGCACAGCGGGGTTGCCTTGGCAACTAATCGATGGTTGCCTGGGCGACTAGCTGGGCAACTACTTGGGCGTCTGGGCAGCAACTTCAAGGTTCGACAGAGCGTTCTTCAATGGTTTCTTCTTATCCCTAAGTCGAAACTCTAGCTACTTGTGCATGCCTTGATAATACATCCCTGCGTGAATAAAGGGTGAACAACAACCAATCTTGCGCTCCTCTTAGCCGTTGAAATCCTTAACTTATTCCTAAGCCGGATTAATCTTCACCATCAATAGATTGAATAAAGACCATACTCATTCGTTTCTTGAATCTAACTCTCCCGATATTAGATAAATAGATGAAGTTACAAGATCCTCTCCCAATTCACTCGCAAACAAGAATAAAAGCCAAGAATGAGTAAACCTTGAATAGAAAAGTGCAAACTCTTATTACCTAAACAAAATCCAATTGTTTCTCACAACAACAAAACACAATAACCCCAACCAATCAAGTTAGTTCATGGTTGGGTTCAAAAGATATACAAAGAATAATCCCCAAACCATGAATCTAATGGAAGCAAAGAAGAAGAAGAAGAAATCGAACTCTCTCCCCTTGCTCTCTTGTCGAAATTTCTCTCTTTTTGCCCTATGGGGTTGTCGAAATTTTCCCTCCTCTTGCTCTCTTGTAGTTGACGGCTTGGTGATCTATTTATAGGGCTAGGTCAAAGTCCTTCTTTGAGGAGGAAGTTAAGTTGGAATTAAATTATCTTTAAAGAATATAATTCTTTATTATAATTATATTCCTTCTAGAACTTCTCCTATCTTCTTGGAATTTAATTCTTCTTTAACCTCTTCATGGAAATCAAACTTCTTTGGGATTTAGCTTTGCTCCACGTTATCTTGGGATTGTCTAGTAATCAATTTCGACTACCATATCACCTTATTCTTTGTCGACAATTGCCCTGGCAACTGGCTCGGTGTCTCCTTCATGCATTGCCCTGGCAACTAGCTCGGCATCTCCTTCATGCACTACCCTGGCAACTGGTTCTAGCCTTGTTTAGGCAAGTGATTCTGCACACACACAAAAATACACCAAAGCAGCATCTTTTTCCACAAAAATCACCAAGTTATGTAATCAAGATCAACGGTGGAAAGAAACATGAATGAATGCATGAATGACTAATTATGCAACTAATATGAGCTTAAGTCTAACAATAATATGAGTAAAAAGGGTAATAAAAATAGTACTTTTGAACACTTATCACACCCCCAAACTGAAACTATTGCTTGTCCTCAAGCAATGCAAACTAACAATTACGCCAAGACTTTAATCATCAAAGACATGCTTCAAACTTGAATTCAAAACCTCAGAACCGTGGCACAAAGTATGATCACCTTTTATTTTTTTCGGATAGCACAAAAATTACCGGAACAAAACTATAATGCTCGTGACAATGTGTGTGCGTAGTTGTGTACAAGTTGATTTTCAAGATTCTATGTGAACAATAGGCTTTTATCAATTTAATTACCGGGCATTTATTTTTATTTTCACTAGAGCCATTTGGGCACCTCTAGCGATTATTTATTGTGCATTAACTACTAGAGAGATTTTGGGCACCTCTAGCAAGAAAGTGTATTTACTACTAGAGCCGATTTTCGGGCACCTCTAGCAAGAATTTAACTTTTAATTTTCAATTTTAAATTTACCCAAATTTTAAGCAACCTAAGTTCACTAAGTTTCTTTCAATCAACAAGCCACAACCATGTAAAAAAAATTCAGCATCATAGTGAAATTCTAAGTTCTTTTCATGCAATCCTAAAATTAAAGGTTCTTTCAATTAAGTGCAGTGGCAAAAATTCATCATTGGATATTCAACAAGTCTTAAGCAATTAAATCCTATTAAAGGCATGGCAAGTAACATATGCAACCTATATGTTATTGCTAACGATGAATGCAACTAAACATGAAACTAACTAGAAACCAACACCCCCCAAACTCGAGAGAAGCATTGTCCTCAATGCATGTAAGAGTGAAACAAAATTTAAAAGAAACTAAATGAAATGAATTAGTCGGAGAGGTCGTCACCTCGAGTGATAAGTTTCCTTCGTGCCGTTTGCTTGATTCATTTTTCGGTCAGTGATTGAATGCTTGTGGCTAGTACCACGTGAATAGCATTGCTTTGATTTGATCCATGTTTGGGCATCAGAAGTTGCCGACGCCATTGTTGTTGCCTGGGCAATCTTTGTTGTGGTTGCTGTGGCAAGTAGTCGGCAATGAATTTTCTTAGCATGGTGGTTGTGAGTCTTGTTGTGGAAAAGAAAAGAAAATAAAGAAAACCTGGAAACTAAAGATAATGAAGAAAAATAAAAGAAAATATCTCCTAAAAATAAAAATGAAAATAAAAAGAAAAAGAAAAAGAAAATATTGAATGGAGAGCATGCTTATGCATCTCCTAAGATGACCACTTCTTTGTTACGTTCCACATGGGCACCGTTGTAGTGCATCAATCTTTGTCCGTTAACTTTGAATTCATGTTCGTTAGTGATGGACTTGATTATCAGGACACCATGGGAGAATGGTTTGACAACTTTGAATGGTCTCGACCATCTTGATTTCAGCTTTCCCGGGAAAAGTTTTAGCCGAAAATTGAATAAGAGAACTAGTTGCCCTGGCATGAATTACCGTGGCAATAGTTTCTTGTCGTGCCATTGCTTTGTTTTCTCCTTATAGATTTGTGCATTGTTATAGGCGAGTGCACGAAATTATTCTATCTTGTTGAGGTCCAACAAACACTTTTGTCCGGCACTTTCCTAATCCATATTCACGGTCTTGATTGCTCAATATATCTTGTGTTCGATTTCCACCGGTATATGGCATGTTTTGCCATAGACAAGTCGGAAGGGGGACATACCTAAGGGTGTTTTGAATGCAGTGCGATATGCCCAAAGTTCGTCATCTAGTCTTACTAACCAATCCTTTCTAGAGGGATTTACAACTTTCTCGAGTATACCCTTCAATTCCCGGTTGGAAATTTCTGCTTGCCCATTGGTTTGTGGGTGATATTACCCGTCCCCTGGCAATGATCAGATTGCTTGTAAAACTCTTTGGCATCTTTGTACAGTGTTGGCCAATACAAACTGGATTGAAAAACTTTGGCCGCGGTACGAGTTCCTCCAAAATGTCCTCCATAGGGTGAAGAATAGCATTGTTGGAGTACATTCTGTTGCTCCTCTTTAGGGACACATCAGCGTATAACCTGATCTGCATATTGTTTAAACAAAAGAGGCTCGTCCCAAAAGTAATGCTTAGCATCATGGCGGAATCGCTTCTTCCCTTGGTGAGTAAGGCCATAAGGTAAAATACCACAAACAAGGAAATTAACTAAATCCGCGTACCAGGGTATTGCTGAGGCATGTGCTGCTGTGGCGACTGCTCCCAAGATTACCGAGTCGTGTGTGTCTAGAGTTACCGAGGCATACGCGTCCATGGTTGCTGAGGCGTGCGTATCAGTGGTTACCAAGGCGTGCGCGTCTGAAGTTGCCGAGGTGTGTGCGTCAAGAGCTGCTATGGAGTCGAGGGTTGCCGAGGCATGCACATCCATGGTTGCCGAGGCGTCAAGGGTTGCTGCGGCATCGAGGGTTGCCAAGGCGTGCGCGTTTGGAGTTTGCCGAGGCGTGCGCGTCAAGAGCTACTACGGCGTCGAGGGTTACCGTGGCATGCACATCCATGGTTGCCGAGGCATCAAGGGTTGCCGATGTGTGCCCATCTATGGTTATCGAGGCAACTAAAAGTTGTTCATCCAAAAATGCATCACATATCTCTAAATCTGCGTCCTCCTCCCTATTGCGTTCTAAATGTGATAAGTGATCGGCCACTTGATTTTCTGTTCCTTTCCTGTGCATTGGCCTAGGATTGCTCCTACCGAGAAATCACTTGCATCACACATGAGCTCAAAAGGTACCATCCAATCTGGTGGAACGACAATGGGTGTCGAGGCAAGCTTTTCCTTTAGGGTTTTGAATGCTTGGGTGCAAGAATCATCAAAATGGAAGACTTTATCTTGGTGGGGGTAATCTCTCGATCACGTCTACCTTGTCTTTGTCTACTTCAATTCCCTTGGATGAAATCTTGTGGTCGAGCACTATTCTTTCATCTACCATAAGATGGCACTTCTCCCAATTAAGGACTAAATCGATTTCTTCACATCTTGCCAACACATTCTCTAAATTGTTGATGCAACTGTTGAAGTCACTACCAAAAACAGAAAAATCATCTATGAAGATCTCAAGGAAGTCTTTGACCATGTCTGAAAAGAGTGCCATCATGCATCTTCTAATGTTAGTGCATATATGAGAAAACTTGAGGATGGTCATTTTCGATACTTCTTATAGTCTATCCGCACCCTCCATCGGGTGACAATATTGCCCAAAAAAAGTTTGGCCAATGTGCTTGCCACTACTCCCTTTTGCGTTACCATGGTGGAAGTGTCTTTCTTCTTTGTTCGCTTGTAGTCCATGTATACTCTCCACCTTGCTACTATTCCTGAAGGTACAAATATATTAATAGGAAAAATTATATCCATTCTCAACCATTCAATTACCTCATTCTTGTCAACTTCTATCATGGTTGGATGTAGCCTTTGTTGTCGTGGCAATTGCTGCTCAAGCCAATTGCCGTGGCAATCAGCTGCCAAAATTTGCTGTAAGTCAAGGGAAGAACCAATTTTTTTAAAAGCTTTACGAATCCAAACACCGTTTTCTTTTAGCCTCTCAAACATCTCCATCAGTAGAGATTTCGATGGCTTCAAATCTACCAACCTCGGTTTCTCATGACATGCCTGCAATGGACGAGGTGAGTTTTTAAAGAATTCGAAAGGTTTAACCATTACCTGCTCATATTCCATTGGCAAAGTATTATCATCTCGCTGGTCTTGCATGTGGTCGTGTAATTGCCGCGACAATTGTAGATGAGAGCAATCTACAGATTCCTGCTTCAACATCAACGTTGTAACCTTATGGGCATCAGGTTCCTCAAAATTTGCTGTAGTATTCTTGTTCTCAGCTTCACTAAGTGTTGTCGCGGCATTGCTCTGTTCAGGCTCCTCAATCATTGCCGAGGCAATTTGTTGTTCAGGCTCATCATGTGTTGGGCAGTCTCTCTCATTGGCATCCTCTTGACTTTAAGGTTCTAGTTGTTCCCCACACATCATAGAGCTTTCTTTGCATTGCTCTTTATCCTCTTGCCTTGGGACGTCAGTATCCCTAGGAATGAATTGTTGGTGCATGTTATCCATGACATATGTGGATATCCCCAATTGATCTTCTGAATCCCCTAAGGTTGCATCCCACTGAGCTATCCTCGTATCCATAGATTTTGATAGCTCTCGAATCTCTTCAATTGATCCGTCAAGTCTAGCCAAGGAAGCTAGTAACGTTTCCTCCAAGGAATTGGAATGCTCTTGAAAAGGACTACATTGCCATGGCATATCTGTTGCTGCGGTAAAATTGTTATGGTAAAAAAAATTGAGCTTTTTGACCATACCATGAAGAATTTTGCTGCTGCTTCCCTCTATGGTCCTCCATGTAGTTATATGCACCGAAAATGTGAGGGCAATTTTCAAACACATGATGTTCTCCACACATAGCACAAGATTTTTCCACGGTATAAGTTCTTTGGGCTTTTCTCGGTTGGTATAGGTAATCATCAAAGGGTGCAAGAAACTCTTGATTGGATTGATTCATATCTTCCAACATCATCTCTCGAATAGATCGGCTTTTATTTCTCGACATGTTGATGTCCCTTAACTTGTAGCGCACCTAATTTTTTTTTATAAAACAAACAAAAAGAAAAGTTAGTAAAACTAAGAGAAAAAATGCAATAACAAAAACAACTAACACCAATTGCCAATCCCCGGCAACGGCGCCAAAAACTTGTTACGTGTAATAAGTACTATGCAAATGTGCAAGTATACACGTCGCAAGTAATAAAGTGATACGAGTATCGAGTATCGTCTCCACAGGGATTGGTTTGGGCCACTTTGCTTAAGTTCTCGATTTGCCTTTGTGAAAATAAAAACACAATTGATAATAGAGGTTTTAATTAACGAGAAAACTAAGAGCAATAAACTAAAAGAATAGATGAAATTAAAATAGAGTAAATAGGCCAGGTTATCGTGAGTTGAGGTGTGATAGCCGATTGGATCATCTTGGTAAAAGAGTGCAATGGCAACTTAGTTGCCGTGGCAACTTGCACACTGTGGGTTGCCTTGGCAACTAATCGATGGTTGCTCGGGCGACTAGCTGGGCAACTACTTGGGCGTCTGGGCAGCAACTTCAAGGTTCGACAGAGCGTTCTTCAATGGTTTCTTCTTATCCCTAAGTCGAAACTCTAGCTACTTGTGCATGCCTTGATAATACATCCCTGCGTGAATAAAGGGTGAACAACAACCAATCTTGCGCTCCTCTTAGCCGTTGAAATCCTTAACTTATTCCTAAGCCGGATTAATCTTCACCATCAATAGATTGAATAAAGACCATACTCATTCGTTTCTTGAATCTAACTCTCCCGATATTAGATAAATAGATGAAGTTACAAGATCCTCTCCCAATTCACTCGCAAACAAGAATAAAAGCCAAGAATGTGTAAATCTTGAATAGAAAAGTGCAAACTCTTATTACCTAAACAAAATCCAATTGTTTCTCACAACAACAAAACACAATAACCCCAACCAATCAAGTTAGTTCATGGTTGGGTTCAAAAGATATACGAAGAATAATCCCCAAACCATGAATCTAATGGAAGCAAAGAAGAAGAAGAAGAAATCGAACTCTCTCCCCTTGCTCTCTTGTCGAAATTTCTCTCTTTTTGCCCTATGAGGTTGTCAAAATTTTCCCTCCTCTTGCTCTCTTGTAGTTGACGGCTTGGTGATCTATTTATAGGGCTAGGTCAAAGTCCTTCTTTGAGGAGGAATTTAAGTTGGAATTAAATTATCTTTAAAGAATATAATTCTTTATTATAATTATATTCCTTCTAGAACTTCTCCTATTTTCTTGGAATTTAATTCTTCTTTAACCTCTCCATGGAAATCAAACTCCTTTGGGATTTAGCATTGCTCCACGTCATCTTGGGATTGTCTAGCCATCAATTTCGACTACCATATCACCTTATTCTTGGTTGACAATTGCCCTGGCAACTGCTCGTCATCTCCTTCATGCATTGCCCTGGCAACTAGCTCGACATCTCCTTCATGCACTACCCTGGCAACTGGTTCTAGCCTTGTTTAGGCAAGTGATTCTGCACACACACAAAAACACACCAAAGCAGCATCTTTTCCACAAAAATCACCAAGTTATGTAATCAAGCTCAACAGTGGAAAGAAACATGAATTAATGCATGAATGACTAATTATGCAACTAATATGAGCTTAAGTCTAACAATAATATGAGTAAAAAGGGTAATAAAAACAGTACTTTTGAACACTTATCATAATACTTAAAAGAAACATTCCAGTATAACTAATTTCGAGTGAGATAGTTGCCATCAACCCAATAGGATAAAGTTCTAGAGTGAGTAGAATATGCAGGAAATGTCCTTTAAAAATTCAAGCAGTAGAATTTCCTACTGATCTTATGGAATTGCCTTTCCAATAATTTGAAATTATTCTTGGAATGGATTGGTTATCAACATATGATGCTATTGTCGAATGACGATATAAAAGATTAATCTTAAATAAGCCAGATGGCTCGAAGATGGTATTTGTAGGCGAAAGGCCGGGTAATAGGAGTAATATGATAAATAATCTAGAAACGAAAATAAATTTGGAAAATATACCAATGGTACGAGAATTTCTAGATGTTTTTTGGATGAATTACTGGGACTGCCTCCTTATCAAGAGGTAGAATTTGGTATTGATGTGCTTCCTGAAACAACACCAATATCGATGGCACCTTATAGGATGGCTCCTATAGAGCATAGAGAGTTAAAAGCTCAGTTGAAAGAATTAACAGACCAAGGTTTTATACAGCCTAGTATATCACCTTGGAGAGCTCCAGTCTTGTTTGTAAAGAAGAAAGATGGATCAATGAGGCTATGCGTGGATTATCGTCAACTTAATAAAGTGACGATAAAGAATAAATATCCTTTACTGATGATTCATGATCTTTTTGATCAACTTAAGGGAGCAACGATGTTCTCTAAAATTGATCTTCGATCGGGGTATCATCAATTAAAAATCAAGGAAACAAATATACCAAAGACATCTTTTAGAACCAGATATGGGCATTACAAGTTTGTAGTAATGCCATTCGGACTTACAAATGCACCAACGTCATTTATGGATTTAATGAATCGAATCTTCCAACCGTATTTGGATCTATTCGTGGTAGTATTTATTGATGACATATTGGTTTACTCTAAAACCAAGGAGGAGCACGATACTCATCTTCGAGTTGTTTTTTAGTTCTTACAAGAAAAGAAGTTGTATGCAAAGCTGTCAAAGTGTGAATTCTGGTTATCAAAAGTAAATTTGCTTGGGCATATAGTTTCAGTCGAAGGAATTTGAGTTAATCCTAAGAAGGTTCAAGCAATCCTTGAATGGAAAGTTCCTAAGAATATCTCTGAAGTGAGAAGCTTTTTGGGATTAGCTGGTTACTATCGATGGTTTGTGGAAGATTTTTCAATGATTGCGTCTATGATAACCAAGCTGTTAAGAAAAGATGTACCCTTCATTTGGACAGAAAATGTCAAGAAAGCTTTGATCAATTAAAGAAGGTTCTGACAGAAGCTCCTATTTTAGTGCAACCAGAACCTGAAATAGAATTTGTAATATATAGCGATGCCTCCCATAATGGTTTGGGATGTGTGCTGATGCAAGAAGGAAAGGTGGTAGCTTATGCTTCTCGGCAACTCAAAACTCATGAGAGAAACTATCCTACTCATGATTTAGAGTTGGCTACAGTGGTGTTTACTCTAAAAAATTGGCTACACTACTTATATGGTGAAATTTGCTATATTTTCACTGACCATAAAAGTTTGAAGTACTTGTTATCCCAAAAGGAGCTCAATTTGAGGCAGTGAAGATGGATAGAATTAATCAAGGATTATGATGTAATTATCGATTATCATCCGGGAAAGGCTAATGTGGTAGCAGACGCACTTAGCCAGAATACATTTTCTACCTTGAGAGCCCTGAATGCACATTAGAAAATGTAGGAAAATGGTGCATTAGTGGCGGAATTTCAAATCAAACCAACTTTGATAGAGATAATTAAAGAGTTACAAGCCAAAGATGAAAGGTGCTTGGAAAGAATAAAACAAATAGAAAGTGGTGAATCTAAAGACTTTGAAATAAAGTCTAATGGGTGCTTATATTATAAAGGACGTTTATAAGTTCCTAAGGATGATGAGCTGAAGAAAGAAATACTTTTTGAAGCCCATTACAGCCCTTTAACTATGCATCCAGGTGGTAACAAAATGTATCAAGATGTGAAAAGTCATTTTTGGTGGCCTGGCATGAAGCGAGCCATCACAGAATTTGTTGCCAAGTGTTTGACTTGTCAACAAGTAAAAGCAGAACATCAGGTACCATCCGGATTACTTCAACCAATTTCCATTCCACAGTCGAAATGGGAAAGAGTTACTACAGATTTTGTAACGGGCTTGCCTTTGACGCCCCATAAAGGATGCAATCTGGGTGATCATGGATCGATTGACTAAATCGGCACACTTCATACTAGTTCGCACGGATTATTCCTTGAACAAGCTGGCATAATTATATATCAAGGAGATTGTTAGATAGCATGGTGTTCCTATGTCTATTATATCGGACAAGGATCCCAGGTTCACTTCAAGATTTTGGAGTGCTTTACACGAGGCATTGGGAACTAAATTACATTTTAGTACTGGTTTTCATCCCCAAATGGATGGGCAGTCGGAGAGAACTATCTAAGTATTGGAGGATATTCTTAGAGCGTGTGTAATAAATTTTACGGGTTCTTGGGAAAAGTATCTCCCATTCACAAAATTCGCATATAACAATAGTTATCAATCAAGCATAAAGATGGCTCCTTACGAAGCATTATATGGGAGGAAATGCAGAACGCCATTAAATTGGTTTGAGCTTGAGGATCGAAAGGTTATTGGACCGGATCTTGTTCAAGAGGTGGATGATAAGGTAAGAATCATTCAAGACAATCTCAAAGCTGCCTCCGACAGACAAAAATCTTACTCAGATCTTAAAAGAAAAGATATTGAGTTTGAAGTCGGAGATAAGGTATTTTAAAAGTATCACCCTGGAAAAAAGTGTTACGCTTTGGACGAAAAGGCAAACTAAGTCCAAGATTTATCGGCCATTATGAGATTCTAAAAAGGGTTGGTCTAGTGGCATACCAGTTAGCATTTCCACCCGAGATGAGTAAGATCCATGATGTTTTTCATGTATCCATGCCGAGGAAGTATCTATCAGATCCTTCGCATGTCATTACGTCGGAAGAAATCAAGATTCAACGGGATCTTACATACGAGGAGGAACCTGTGAGGATATTAGCTCACAGAGAAGAACAACTAAGAAATAAAAAGATTCCTCTAGTTAAAGTTTTATGGAGAAATCACAAAGTAGAGGAAGGTACTTAGGAACCCGAGGAATCAATGAAAAAACAGTATCCACATCTTTTTCAACCTAGTAATTAGGAAAATTTGAGGATGAATTTTCTTAAGGGGGAGAATTGTAATACCTCAAAACTTTGGTTAGTGACCAAAATGTAAAACTTGAAAAGTTTGGTGACCAAAATGTAAAATTCAAAAAGTTTTGTGCCAAAGTGTAAATTTTGAAAACTTTAGGGTCTAAGTTGTAATTTTCAAAAGTTATGTAATTTAGTATTGTAAATGAATAGTTCACCCCAAGAGTGGCATTTTTGTGTTACCCAAATTTTTGATACGGAGTTTGTATTAAGAGCTATAGAGCTTTAAAGTTCGGGAAAAATCTGGATAATCGGATTTAATCGAATAAATGAGAAATCTTTTATGAGATATTTTATTAAAATAAGGCAAGGGTAAAAGGGTCATTTCATGTATTATTTTAATGGAAATTAATATGGACCATTGAATTAAAGATTACTTTTCGATGTTTAATCTTAGCCATTGGATGAAAAATGGCAAGATGGTAACTTTTGAAGACGGCAAGGGCAAAGTTGGTAATCACTAACACCTTGGATTAATTTTGGCCATTGGATGAATAAGAGGGACATGTGGCAAGAAATGAAGCCTTGGATGTAAACGACAAATTAGTCATTTTAGCATAAAATGGATTTTTAATTTAAAATTCCATAAATAAAGGACAAATGGCCTAAATTAAAGCAAAAGAAAATTCAAGACTTTTATTCTATTTTCTCCTCAAGTTTCGAAAGCTTCATAAGGTAAGAGAAAAATTTTTGAATTCAATTTTCAAGCTTATTTCTTTGGATTTTGGATGAAAGCATGAAATATAAAGTTGATCTCCATGAAATTCTCTATCTCTTGGTACCATTTATTCATGTTTTCTTTGCTTAAAACCTTTGTTTTGAGAGATTGATGGATAAAAGGGATGTTGAATTAGGATGAATTAAGGTTAGTTTTTGACGAATATGATGTTGTAGAATCATATTAAAGCTTGTATGATGATTGGAACTACATGGAAATAGCTAAACCCTAAATTGTTCAAAGTTAGGGTTTTAGTAGAAAAGTTGAATTTGGATTGATTTTGATTTGGGAATGATTGTGAAAGCTCGGAAATGATGTTTAAGTGTTAATAGGACTAATTTGGAAACATGGAAAATCATAGGGATGATTTCGGTAATTTGTAAGAATTAGGGGAAATTATGGAAAAATTTCCATAAAATTGGAAATGTTGAAATTATGATTTTACAAGCTTTAAAATGTCATTTGGACCATTTTAGAAGTTTGTAATAACATAGGGACCAATTCAAAATCCTTGAAAAGATTGGGACCAATTCGGTAATTTAGAAGAATTTAAGGACTAAAGTGATAAATTATTTTCATGGAAGCATTATGCTGGAATAAATGTTAGAATGAGTTATAAATCATTCTTTGAGTAAATGTTGGAAGAAATAGAAAGTATTGAGGATGAAATGACTTATGTTATGAAACTAATATTTGGAAAATATTAGGGTGTTTATAGGAAAATTATTCCTATATTGTTTATGTGTTAGTAAGATACTAACATATAATTTGGAATATACTTATGGTATTTTTAATACACTTGCAGACTGAACAAAATTGAGATCGAATTAGTAATCGAGGAAAGGAACGAGACCAAAGTTGAACTTAGTGAGGCTAGTTGGATATTGACAAAGTATAAAGTGTCAAGGTGAGTGCATTATATGCATGGAAAAATATTATGTTCAATTCAAAAGACTTGTGATAAGTCTGTTATAATTACATGATTGATGATTATATTAATCTTGATACTTGACATAGTAGAAATTGTCAAAGGTAAAAGAATTACATGCATTGATCACAGGTAATTTAGTTTTAATATGTTTATGTTATATTTAGGGTATGAACTGCCCAGTATTTAATTATATTGCCATGGATGAATCGATTATGGAATTGGAAAGTATGCCTAATTAAGTAATTGAGGTATAGAGTATACTTGGCATGCCATAGAGTCCAGCAGTTTAGCACTTCAGTGTAGTTTATTAACACTTAGGTTTAGTTTCCTAGCACTTATGTGCAGTCTCTTAGCACTTAGGTGCGGTTTACTAGCACTTTGGTGCAATTTTGACTTGTGTACTCAAGTCTTCAAGTTATTTTGGGCTAGAATTTATTTAAAAAAAATAAATGGTTAATAATTATAGAGTAGGTGAACTCTCAGATAATGACAATAAATGGTTAATAATTAGAGAGTAGGTAAACTCTCTGATAATGGCAATAAATGGTTAATAATTAGAGAGTATGTGAACTCTCGGATAATAGTAAAAGAAATTAATAGGATTTATGAATTTGAAATATATTATGTTAATATTTGATTAACATAAGGAAAATAAATGAATAGTGATCAAATTGCATGTTTATTTTATTATTGTTATAATTCAAGCATGTTGATTTATGTTAAATAATTATAATGCCTCACTAAGTATATACTTAGCATGTGATGGTTTTCACGCATAGGTTGAAATCCCGGACATGAGTAAGGAGTATCGGCATCATCATCCAGAGGGATAATAGTCGTATCGGTAATTTACATCTTTGATGTATTTTGATTATCTCTAGTTGGCATGTATAAAATAATAGTAGCTCGCTTTAACTAGTCTAGATATGGTTTGTAATATTAATATCCATATAAGTGGTTACTTTATAATGTGGATTATATTAGTTTAAAGAAATTAACTAGAAATGGAAATCGGGTAAAGTTATAAATTTGATTTTTAGAGTAATCAAGATTATTTTTAATTTAGGCAGTTTTAGGCAGTTTTCTTAATTAAAATGTGTAGTTATAAACTACCAAGTTGCTGCCTGAAAACGAAAGCTATTTGACGGGTTAAAAATTAGTAATTGGTTTTACGCGATAAACTAAATTTTTTGAAAAGTGTTGTTTTTGATTAAATTAAGTAGTATAAAATATGGTTAAATATTAGGTGACATTCCTTACTAGTATTAAGAAAAAATACTATAAGGGTGTTACACGACGTTCAAACCATACTTTGAAAACTCTTTGGGGTTACTTCCTTACTTCCTCGCTATCCTTGACCTTTAATCTTCTGCATTGATGGAAAAAGAGAGCATAAGCACACAAGGCTTAGTGAGGAATGCTCAAAAACCAGCAACCATCAATGCATTTTAAACCATTACACTTATTTTGAAAACCTCTTTCCAAAACACTTTTAAAATAACATTGCAACATCATGCCTTGCTTAAACCATGCACTTAACCTTTCCAAAACTACATATTAAACCATATGCAACATGTATCATGGATTCAATAACAAAGTCCCATTTGCTACCCTCGATTTAAGCTTTCCCATGCATATTACCAATGCAAGGCTTAAAGAGTAAAACATGTTTAAACTCATTTTAAACAACATCATCCATCTCATGAAACATTAACAATTATATTGGCTTACAAGTGATCATTAACCAAGTTTCACTTTACAAAACATAACATCAGATATACAGATTCAACAAGTGTTCCCAACTCTTCATGACATCTCAATCGAAATCAAAGGTACATTCTCAACCCCACACATTGGTTGGACGCATATCCCACTAACGAGAGTCGTCGGTAAAAAGATATAAACCCTTCAACTGTTAGGGTACTTGGATGGAGTTTTTGGTACACAGATAAAAAATCCCTCAACATCCAAGGTGATCCAACTTACCAATGCAATAAACCTTACATAGTCAAATTTATCAACAACAACTCACTGTTTTCATATGTATCAATTAAACCAACTTACCAATGCAATAAACCTTACATTTAACAATGTTCAAAAACATTAATTAACCATGCATCCTTTCACAATGCATCAACAACATTTCATAGTCAAATTCCAGCATTAAACCATGCTCATTTCATGCAATAACAATGAGTAATCCAAATCATTTAAAATAAGTGCATAAATAACCATTCGCCAAACTAAGTTTGAGAGAGAATTCATCTTTACTTACTTCTGAGCTTAGACCAGTGTTTCAAGCTTTATCTAAACTCCCAAACACAACTTTCATATCTTTGCAAAGCTGTAAACACATTCTCACTCACCGACATGCAAAGCCTCACTTGCTGATACGGTAATCTCACCTCCAAAGCTTCAAAAAACAAAGCTCAAGCTTGAAGACCTACTTCCCCTATTTTATCCATACAAAAATAGAGAATACATTGCATCAACATGCAATCAACAACACAGCAACATATTTCCTCGACATCCTTTACCAAAAACCATCCCTCAACATCCGAAACATACATCAAACTTCTTCCAAACATTACCCAGCATCAGTATAACATCTCAACCCATCAATTAACATCAATTAGCATCTAAAATCACAACTCTAACATCCTTATACATCTAGGATTCATAAAACCTCCACAACTCATCAAAAACTCATAACTAAAACTTAGAAAATTAGGAACTCAATTAGTTTCAGATTCCTATGATTTAACGATCTTATTAACACCTTTCAACATCAAGATCATGATCTAAATCAAATCAAATCATGAGAAAATAGAACAATTATGAGTTCAAATTAATTTTGCCATTTAAACTTTTATTCAGCCATTTCCCTTCAATTAAACCATCAAAACAAGTTACAAATCATAAGCAAAGGATCAAGAACTTGGGAATTTCATTAAAGAACCTTTAATTAGAGGAGAGAAATGAAAATCATCTCTAATCGCTAATTTCTCCCTTAATTGGCAATGATTGGCTGAAATCCAAGTAGATTTTGCAATAGGAACACAAGAAATCAATTAGGAAACAAAAAAGAAATCAATAAGAATTGATTCCTGAGAATTTTGTAGTGAAAATATTAGTTTGGCTGCTGGGAAAGTTGAGAGAAAAAGTTGGAAGAAAAGTAGTTACGTAAGAAAGTGATTTTTCACAACTAAAAATCCTTTTATTAAATCCCATTTAATTTTAGTAATAAAACCAATTAAAAGTAATTTAAAATAGCCCAAATTAAGGGAAAATCTGCTGAAAAATATTGGTCAAATAGCTCCTTAAAGATTCTATGTTTTGACCCTTTTACAAAATAGTCACTAAAAACAGTTTTTAAAACATTACATTTTGGTCACTAACCAAAATGTCCAATTTTGAGACCTCATTTTGTAAAATTGATTTTACCAAAATCAATTCGATATTAAATAATGATTTTAGATAATTTTCCCATTTTATCCCTTCTAAAAATATTTAATCCAAATTAAATCCCGAAATCATCTCGAATCTCCTAATTTGATCCAGCGGGCCGTCTAAACCACCTAGAAAACCTCTAGGCCCAAAACTGGAGCGTTACAACTCTCCCCCTTAAGAAATTTAATCCTCTAAATTTACCTGATGGAAACAGATGTGAAAACTGATCAACCATGTCCGACTTACTCTCCTACATGGCCTCCTCAACTCCGCGATGTCGCCACAACACCTTAACAAGCTCAATCGTCTTGCCGCGAAGAACTTTACTACTGGAGTCAAGGATCTCTATTGGTTTCTTAGCATATGACAAATCCGATCACTACTCAACATATTCGACTAGCATTACATACGATGGATCCGATCGGTACTTTCATAACATGGACACATGAAACACATCATGAATTTTCTCCAACACAAGAGGCAACCTCAGCCGATAGGCTATATGACCAATATTTTCCAGCACCTCATACGGCCCTACAAACCTCGAACTCAACTCCCCTTTACGCCCAAAGCACATCACCTTCTTCCAAGGTGAAACTTTCAAGAACCTTTTCTCACAAACTGCGTACTCTACCTCTCTACGCCTCAAATCCGCATAGGATTTCTACCTATCCGAGGCCTTCTTCAAGCATTCATAAATAAGCTTTACTTTTTCATCCATGTCCTTTAACACATCAGACATAGAAACATACTTTTCTCCAACCTCAGCCTAACATAAAGGTGGGCGGTACTCGTACCATATAGGCCTTCATACGGTGCCATCTATATACTAGCTTGATAGCTATTATTGTACGCAAACTCAACCAAAGGCAACTGCCTTTCGTAGGTTCCTTGGAATTTAATGATACAATGTCTCAACATATCTTCCAAAACCTGAATCACACGTTCAGACTGGCCATTCGTCTGAGGATGACACGATGTACTAAAATTCAAGCAAGAACCCAAAGCTTGATGCAAACATTTCCAAAATCTCGTTGTAAATTATGGATCCCTATCCGAAACATTCAACTTAGCTACCCTGTATAACCTCACAATTATAGCAACATACAAATCTACCAATCGATCCAAGCTATACGTCGTATGCACTGGCAGAAAATGTGCACACTTTGTAAATCGATCAACAATCATCCAAATAGAATCCTTTTTAGTCGGTGTCAATGACAACCCCGACATAAAATCCATGGTGTAACACCCCAATTTCCCCCAATTCAAAAACTCTAATTTTGAAATCCCTAAATTCAAAAACCCTAATTTTTAGGAAATTTGAAATTTATTTTCGCTAGCTTCTAGGGACTAAATTTTAACTTTAGAAACTTGATGCAATAGCCGTAAAATCTAGGGACCTATTACGTGATTAACCCATTTTGTTTTAAAATTGAATCCTAATTCCTTGCTGAAGTCGACTTCTTTTTGTTTATTATTTTTAACTTTATTTTTTCTTTAATTATTATTATCGTATATTTTAACCTATATATATTGTGTTCTAGAGAAAAATAAAACCCTAACCGCTTATACTCTTATTCTTCCGGTGAATCTCCCGATCATATGAACCAAACGACCCCTACCCTTCATCGTCCAACACCCGCACAACCCACTCTGCTAATCCCAAATCCTATCGAGAGTTACTCCTGGCCAATGGCCATTAAGCGACTTATATTCGGTCCCTTGAATCCTGAGCAACCATAGGTTGCAATTAATTTATGCTAAAGCCAAATCTCACTTGGGACTCACCACCCAAAATTCTTCAAATAACGTGAATGGAGAATTTTTCCATTATTTGCATGCAAGGTAATTTTGAATCTGAGTAAAGCCACCCATCTTGGAAACATCCATGTCGAACCAAGATTCGGATCCATGATCGAGAGTTCAACCCAAACTCTTCAGTTAATCGTGTCTTCGATTAACTAATTTGTAGATCAATGATACGAACCAGATAAGTATTCTGTATCTGTGAATTTTTTAGAATAAATTTTGGGAATAACTCTCTAGTCATTCGTAGTAATAGTGTTAATATAGGATTATTCTCGTAGGGTCTATTTCAGCTAGACCCAGTGCTTTTGATCGTGTGAAACGTGTCATTCAATAGGTTGGGTTTGCTTTGGCTAAGGTGTGTTCTCAGTATGTGCTATATTCTGTGAAATGTTTACAAACTTTGCATGACTATTTTCTGTGTTGAGATTTTACTGTGATTTGAGATGTCATACATATTGTGATACTGTGATTTATGAGATTATCATAACTTTTGAACTGTGTTCCTCGTATTTAGTACGATATACTGTGTTGAGACTGTGTTCATAAATATTATTTTATCATGCATGGGGTGGGTTGTACGGAGGAAGAGTGGTTTGACCACACTATGAACGGAGAAATAAGGGGTGAGGGGTTCAGGGGAACTACCTCCATTGTGACCAGTTGGCTTTGCCACCACTGTTATTGGCGTTTTTAGTTGGGTATTATGACTATATATTAGCATCATCTCGTGCACTGTGTTTTTAACATAACATGTTTTACCTTGTGATATTTTTGAGAAAGACTGTGTTTTTGATTCTTAGAGACACATTGGGCTCAATAGCTCACTCCTCTATAGTTTATCTTTCAGATATTTGACTCTAGGCGACCTGGTACTCGGAGGACCTCTTGCGTTTTAGTTTTATTTCCACATCAGTACGAACTCATGCATTTCAAGGTATTTTTATTATTATTTCATTATATTTTTTATCAGATTTGAGATGTAATTTGGACTAGAGACTATTTGGGTTTTGAGGACATTTTCAGCATGCATGTTTTTATGATTATTTGAATATTTCTATATACTCTTGGAATTTAATATTTTAATGGATGTTAGCGAACTTATAAATATCTTTTATATAAAAGTTAAACGATTTGTTATAAATAAATTGATTTCTTGAGGGCAAAGCTTTTAATCGCGACTTCCTAAATTCAGCCTTTTCTTCTTGGTCGGGTTTAGGGTGTTACATTTAGTGGTATTAGGGCCAAGTTCAACCCTCGGACTATGAGGCTCACACAGAAAAGTTTAAATAAAAAAAGGTTTTCAATTTTGTTTAAAGATTTTTGCATGCATTTAAAAATGATTTGGGCTAATGGGAAGTTTTTTGAATAATCTATTATTTAATTAATGTTTTCAAGTGTGTTTTAAAATCTGAGACTCCGGTACTAATTCTGATCTTAAATAATTATCTTTTGTAGATAGTTGGGTATGCCACCTCGTAGGAACTTTATATTTGAGTGTGTTTCATCTGGATTTAGATCTAGAGAAATGTGTACTAGTTAATTAGTGACTGCTACTCCAAACATAGAATAACTTGTAATCTTTCCACCTTGTTGTAGCAATAGGTATTCTTTCGAACCAGGTGAATCCTTGAGCTATGTTATTTTGAGTAACCATTATAGATCATAACTCGAATACTAATCAAGGACCTAGACATCGGTTAATCGAACAAATGATCGTGATCATACCTGTCCCTACGAATTTGAAATCAAAGCCTCTCTACAAACTATGTGTTATCATTTGTGACATGATTTGAAATGCTCCTTTAAGTTTCTATCTAAACATCCATGCTTTTGGAAATCTGCCGCTAGGTCTAAAAATTTCGAGGACGAAATTTATTTTAAAGGTGGGAGAGTTGTAACATCCCAATTTTCCCCCAATTCAGAAACTCTAATTTTGAAATCCCTAAATTCAAAAACCCTAATTTTGGGGAAATTTGAAATTTATTTTCGCTAGCTTCTATGGACTAAATTTTAACTTTAGAAACTTGATGCAATAGCCGTAAAATCTAGGGACCTATCACGCGATTATCCCATTTTATTTTAAAATTGAATCCTATTTCCTTGCTAAAGTCGACTTCTTTTTGTTTATTATTTTTAACTTTATTTTTTCTTTAATTATTATTATCGTATATTTTAACCTATATATATTGTGGTCTAGAGAAAAATAAAACCCTAACCGCTTATACTCTTATTCTTCTGGTGAATCTCGCGATCATATGAGCCAAACGGCCCCTACCCTTCATCGTCCAACACCCGCGCAATCCCCTCTGCTAATCCTAAATCCTTTCGAGAGTTACTCTTGGCCAATGACTATTAAGCGACTTATATTCGGTCCCTTGAATCCTGAGCAACCAAAGGTTGCAATTAATTTATGCTAAAGCCAAATCTCACTTGGGACTCACCACCCAAAATTCTTCAAATAACGTGAATGGAGAAATTTTCCATTATTTGCATGCAAGGTAATTTTGATTCTGAGTAAAGCCACCCATCTTGGAAACATCCATGTCGAACCAAGATTCAGATCCATGATCGATAGTTCAACCCAAACTCTTCAGTTAATCGTGTCTTCAATTAACTAATTTGTAGATCAATGATACGAACCAGGTAAGTATTCTGTATCTGTGAATTTTTTAGAATAAATTTTGGGAATAACTCTCTAGTCATTCGTAGTAATAGTGTTAATATAGGATTATTCTCGTAGGGTCTATTTCAGCTAGACCCAGTGCTTTTGATCGCGTGAAACGCGTCATTCAATAGGTTGGGTTTGCTTTGGCTAAGGTGTGTTCTCTGTATGTGCTATATTCTGTGAAATGTTTTACAAACTTTGCATGACTATTTTCTGTGTTGAGATTTTACTGTGATTTGAGATGTCATACATATTGTGATACTGTGATTTATGAGATTATCATAACTTTTGAACTGTGTTCCTCATATTTAGTACGATATACTGTGTTGAGACTGTGTTCATAAATATTATTTTATCATGCATGGGGTGGGTTGTACGGAGGAAGAGTGGTTTGACCACACTATGAACGGAGAAATAAGGGGTGAGGGGTTCAGGGGAACTACCTCCACTGTGACCGGTTGGCTTTGCCACCACTGTTATTGGCGTTTGTAGTTGGGTATTATGACTATATATTAGCATCATCTCGCAAGTAATCGTGTGTTTTTAACATAACATGTTTTACCTTGTGATATTTTTGAGAAAGACTGTGTTTTTGATTGTTGCACTTAGAGACACATTGGGCTCAATAGCTCACTCCTCTATAGTTTATCTTTCAGATATTTAACTCTAGGCGACATGGTACTCGGAGGACCTCTTGCGTTTTAGTTTTATTTCCACATCAGTACGAACTCATGCATTTCAAGATATTTTTATTATTATTTCATTATATTTTTATCAGATTTGAGATGTAATTTGGACTAGAGACTATTTGGGTTTTGAGGACATTTTCAGCATGCATGTTTTTATGATTATCTGAATATTTCTATATACTCTTGGAATTTAATATTTTAATGGATGTTAGCGAACTTATAAATATCTTTTATATAAAAGTTAAACGATTTCTTATAAATAAATTGATTTCTTGAGGGCAAAGCTTTTAATCGCGACTTCCTAAATTCGGCCTTTTCTTCTTGGTCGGGTTTAGGGTGTTACATTTAGTGGTATTAGGGCCAAGTTCAACCCTCGGACTATGAGGCTCACACAGAAAAGTTTAAATAAAAAAAGGTTTTCAATTTTATTTAAAGATTTTTGCATGCATTTAAAAATGATTTGGGCTAAAGGGAAATGTTTTGAATAATCTATTATTTAATTAATGTTTTCAAGTGTGTTTTAAAATCTGAGACTCCGGTACTAATTCTGATCTTAAATAATTATCTTTTGTAGATAGTTGGGTATGCCACCTCGTAGGAACTTTATATTTGAGTGTGTTTCATCTAGATTTAGATCTAGAGAAATGTGTACAAGTTAATTACTAACTGCTACTCCAAACATAGAATAACTCGTAATCTTTCCACCTTGTTGTAGCAATAGGTATTCTTTCGAACCAGGTGAATCCTTGAGCTATGTTATTTTGAGTAACCATTATAGATCATAACCCGAATCCTAATCAAGGACCTAGACTTCAGTTAATCGAACAAATGATCGTGATCATACCTGTCCCTACGAATTTGAAATCAAAGCCTCTCTACAAACTATGTGTTATCATTTGTGACATGATTTGAAATGCTCCTTTAAGTTTCTATCTAAACATCCATGCTTTTGGAAATCTGCCGCTAGGTCTAAAAATTTCGAGGACGAAATTTACTTTAAAGGTGGGAGAGTTGTAACATCCCAATTTTCCCCCAATTCAGAAACTCTAATTTTGAAATCACTAAATTCAAAAACCCTAATTTTGGGGAAATTTGAAATTTATTTTGGCTAGCTTCTATGGACTAAATTTTAACTTTAGAAACTTGATGCAATAGTCAGTAAAATCTAGGACCTATCACGCGATTAACCCATTTTGTTTTAAAATTGAATCCTAATTCCTTCTCTGAAGTTGACTTCTTTTTGTTTATTATTTTTAACTTTATTTTTTCTTTAATTATTATTATCGTATATTTTAACCTATATATATTGTGGTCTAGAGAAAAATAAAACCCTAACCGCTTATACTCTTATTCTTCTGGTGAATCTCGCGATCATATGAGCCAAACGGCCCCTACCCTTCATCGTCCAACACCCGCGCAATCCCCTCTGTTAATCCGAAATCCTGTCGAGAGTTACTCCTGGCCAATGACCATTAAGCGACTTATATTCGGTCCCTTGAATCCTGAGCAACCAAAGGTTGCAATTAATTTATGCTAAAGCCAAATCTCACTTGGGACTCACCACCCAAAATTCTTCAAATAACGTGAATGGAGAATTTTTCCATTATTTGCATGCAAGTTAATTTTGAATCTGAGTAGAGCCACCCGTCTTGGAAACATCCATGTCGAACCAAGATTCGGATCCATGATCGAGTGTTCAACCCAAACTCTTCAGTTAATCGTGTCTTCGATTAACTAATTTCTAGATCAATGATACAAACCAGATAAGTATTCTGTATCTGTGAATTTTTTAGAATAAATTTTGGGAATAACACTCTAGTCATTCGTAGTAATAGTGTTAATATAGGATTATTCTCGTAGGGTCTATTTCAGCTAGACCCAGTGCTTTTGATCGTGTGAAACGCGTCATTCAATAGGTTGGGTTTGCTTTGGCTAATGTGTGTTCTTTGTATGTGCTATATTCTGTGAAATGTTTTACAAACTTTGCATGACTATTTTCTGTGTTGAGATTTTACTGTGATTTGAGATGTCATACATATTGTGATACTGTGATTTATGTGATTATCATAACTTTTGAACTGTGTTCCTCGTATTTAGTACGATATACTGTGTTGAGACTGTGTTCATAAATATTATTTTATCATGCATGGGGTGGGTTGTACGGAGGAAGAGTGGTTTGACCACTCTATGAACGGAGAAATAAGGGGTGAGGGGTTCAGGGGAACTACCTCCACTGTGACCGGTTGGCTTTGCCACCACTGTTATTTGCGTTTGTAGTTGGGTATTATGACTATATATTAGCATCATCTCGTGCACTGTGTTTTTAACATAACATGTTTTACCTTGTGATATTTTTGAGAAAGACTGTGTTTTTGATTGTTGCACTTAGAGACACATTGGGCTCAATAGCTCACTCCTCTATAGTTTATCTTTCAGATATTTAACTCTAGGCGACATGGTACTCGGAGGACCTCTTGCGTTTTAGTTTTATTTCCACATCAGTACGAACTCATGCATTTCAAGATATTTTTATTATTATTTCATTATATTTTTATCAGATTTGAGATGTAATTTGGACTAGAGACTATTTGGGTTTTGAGGACATTTTCAGCATGCATGTTTTTATGATTATCTGAATATTTCTATATAATCTTGGAATTTAACATTTTAATGGATGTTAGCGAACTTATAAATATCTTTTATATAAAAGTTAAACGATTTGTTATAAATAAATTGATTTCTTGAGGGCAAAGCTTTTAATCGCGACTTCTTAAATTCGGCCTTTTCTTCTTGGTCGGTTTAGGGTGTTACATTTAGTGGTATTAGGGCCAAGTTCAACCCTCGGACTATGAGGCTCACACAGAAAAGTTTAAATAAAAAAGGTTTTCAATTTTGTTTAAAGATTTTTGCATGCATTGAAAAATGATTTGGGCTAAAGGGAATAGTTTTGAATAATCTATTATTTAATTAATGTTTTCAAGTGTGTTTTAAAATATGAGACTCCGGTACTAATTCTGATCTTAAATAATTATCTTTTGTAGATAGTTGGGTATGCAACATCGGAGGAACTTTATATTTGAGTGTGTTTCATTTGGATTTAGATCTAGAGAAATGTGTACTAGTTAATTAGTGACTGCTACTCCAAACATAGAATAACTCGTAATCTTTCCACCTTGTTGTAGCAATAGGTATTCTTTCGAACCAGGTGAATCCTTGAGCTATGTTATTTTGAGCAACCATTATAGATCATAACCCGAATCCTAATCAAGGACCTAGACTTCGGTTAATCGAACAAATGATCGTGATCATACCTGTCCCTACGAATTTGAAATCAAAGCCTCTCTACAAACTATGTGTTATCATTTGTGACATGATTTGAAATGCTCCTTTAAGTTTCTATCTAAACATCCATGCTTTTGGAAATCTGCCGCTAGGTCTAAAAATTTCGAGGACGAAATTTACTTTAAAGGTGGGAGAGTTGTAACATCCCAATTTTCCCCCAATTCAGAAACTCTGATTTTGAAATCCCTAAATTCAAAAACCCTAATTTTGGGGAAATTTGAAATTTATTTTCGCTAGCTTCTATGGACTAAATTTTAACTTTAGAAACTTGATGCAATAGCCGTAAAATCTAGGGACCTATCACGCGATTAACCCATTTTGTTTTAAAATTGAATCCTAATTCCTTGCTGAAGTTGACTTCTTTTTGTTTATTATTTTTAACTTTATTTTTTCTTTAATTATTATTATCGTATATTTTAACCTATATATATTATGGTCTAGAGAAAAGTAAAACCCTAACCGCTTATACTCTTATTCTTCTGGTGAATCTCGCGATCATATGAGCCAAACGGCCCCTACCCTTCATCGTCCAACACCCGCGCAATCCCCTCTGTTAATCCGAAATCCTGTCGAGAGTTACTCCTGGCCAATGACCATTAAGCGACTTATATTCGGTCCCTTGAATCCTGAGCAACCAAAGGTTGCAATTAATTTATGCTAAAGCCAAATCTCACTTGGGACTCACCACCCAAAATTCTTCAAATAACGTGAATGGAGAATTTTTCCATTATTTGCATGCAAGTTAATTTTGAATCTGAGTAAAGCCACCCATCTTGGAAACAACCATGTCGAACCAAGATTCGGATCCATGATCGAGAGTTCAACCTAAACTCTTCAGTTAATCGTGTCTTCGATTAACTAATTTGTAGATCAATGATACGAACCAGATAAGTATTCTGTATCTGTGAATTTTTTAGAATAAATTTTGGGAATAACACTCTAGTCATTCGTAGTAATAGTGTTAATATAGGATTATTCTCGTAGGGTCTATTTCAGCTATACCCAGTGCTTTTGATCGTGTGAAACGCGTCATTCAATAGGTTGGGTTTGCTTTGGCTAATGTGTGTTCTCTGTATGTGCTATATTCTGTGAAATGTTTTACAAACTTTGCATGACTATTTTCTGTGTTGAGATTTTACTGTGATTTGAGATGTCATACAAATTGTGATACTGTGATTTATGAGATTATCATAACTTTTGAACTGTGTTCCTCGTATTTAGTACGATATACTGTGTTGAGACTGTGTTCATAAATATTATTTTATCATGCATGGGGTGGGTTGTACGGAGGAAGAGTGGTTTGACCACTCTATGAACGGAGAAATAAGGGGTGAGGGGTTCAGGGGAACTACCTCCACTGTGACCGGTTGGCTTTGCCACCACTGTTATTTGCGTTTGTAGTTGGGTATTATGACTATATATTAGCATCATCTCGTGCAATGTGTTTTTAACATAACATGTTTTACCTTGTGATATTTTTGAGAAAGACTGTGTTTTTGATTGTTGCACTTAGAGACACATTGGGCTCAATAGCTCACTCCTCTATAGTTTATCTTTAAGATATTTAACTCTAGGCGACCTGCTACTCAGAGGACCTCTTGCGTTTTAGTTTTATTTCCACATCAGTACGAACTCATGCATTTCAAGATATTTTTATTATTATTTCATTATATTTTTTTATCATATTTGAGATGTAATTTGGACTAGAGACTATTTGGGTTTTGAGCACATTTTCAGCATGCATGTTTTTATGATTATCTGAATATTTCTATATACTCTTGGAATTTAATATTTTAATGGATGTTAGCGAACTTATAAATATCTTTTATATAAAAGTTAAACGATTTCTTATAAATAAATTGATTTCTTGAGGGCAAAGCTTTTAATCGCGACTTCCTAAATTCGGCCTTTTCTTCTTGGTCGGTTTATGGTGTTACATTTAGTGGTATTAGGGCCAAGTTCAACCCTCGGACTATGAGGCTCACACAGAAAAGTTTAAATAAAAAAAGGTTTTAAATTTTGTTTAAAGATTTTTTCATGCATTTAAAAATGATTTGGGCTAATGGGAATAGTTTTGAATAATCTATTATTTAATTAATGTTTTCAAGTGTGTTTTAAAATATGAGACTCCGGTACTAATTCTGATCTTAAATAATTATCTTTTGTAGATAGTTGGGTATGCAACATCGGAGGAACTTTATATTTGAGTGTGTTTCATCTGGATTTAGATCTAGAGAAATGTGTACTAGTTAATTAGTGACTGCTACTCCAAACATAGAATAACTCGTAATCTTTCCACCTTGTTGTAGCAATAGGTATTCTTTCGAACCAGGTGAATCCTTGAGCTATGTTATTTTGAGCAACCATTATAGATCATAACCCGAATCCTAATCAAGGACCTAGACTTCGGTTAATCGAACAAATGATCCGAATTTGAAATCAAAGCCTCTCTACAAACTATGTGTTATCATTTGTGACATGATTTGAAATGCTCCTTTAAGTTTCTATCTAAACATCCATGCTTTTGGAAATCTGCCGCTAGGTCTAAAAATTTCGAGGACGAAATTTACTTTAAAGGTGGGAGAGTTGTAACATCCCAATTTTCCCCCAATTCAAAAACTCTAATTTTGAAATCCCTAATTTCAAAAACCGTAATTTTGGGGAAATTTGAAATTTATTTTCGCTAGCTTCTATGGACTATATTTTAACTTTAGAAACTTGATGCAATAGCCGTAAAATCTAGGGACCTATCACGCGATTAACCCATTTTGTTTTAAAATTGAATCCTAATTCCTTGCTGAAGTTGACTTCTTTTTGTTTATTATTTTTAACTTTATTTTTTCTTTAATTATTATTATCGTATATTTTAACCTATATATATTGTGGTCTAGAGAAAAATAAAACCCTAACCGCTTATACTCTTATTCTTCTGGTGAATCTCGCGATCATATGAGCCAAACGGCCCCTACCCTTCATCGTCCAACACCCGCGCAATCCCCTCTGTTAATCCCAAATCCTGTCGAGAGTTACTCCTGGCCAATGACCATTAAGCGACTTATATTCGGTCCCTTGAATCCTGAGCAACCAAAGGTTGCAATTAATTTATGCTAAAGCCAAATCTCACTTGGGACTCACCACCCAAAATTCTTCAAATAACGTGAATGGAGAATTTTTCCATTATTTGCATGCAAGTTAATTTTGAATCTGAGTAAAGCCACCCGTCTTGGAAACATCCATGTCGAACCAAGATTCAGATCCATGATCGAGAGTTCAACCCAAACTCTTCAGTTATTTGTGTCTTCGATTAACTAATTTGTAGATCAATGATACGAACCAGATAAATATTCTGTATCTGTGAATTTTTTAGAATAAATTTTGGGAATAACTCTCTAGTCATTCGTAGTAATAGTGTTAATATAGGATTATTCTAGTAGGGTCTATTTCAGCGAGACCCAGTGCTTTTGATCATGTGAAACGCGTCATTCAATAGGTTGAGTTTGCTTTGGCTAAGGTGAGTTCTCTGTATGTGTTATATTCTGTGAAATGTTTTACAAACTTTGCATGACTATTTTCTGTGTTGAGATTTTACTGTGATTTGAGATGTCATACATATTGTGATATTGTGATTTATGAGATTATCATAACTTTTGAACTGTGTTCCTCGTATTTAGTATGATATACTGTGTTGAGACTGTGTTCATAAATATTATTTTATCATGCATGGGGTGGGTTGTACGGAGGAAGAGTGGTTTGACCACACTATGAACGGAGAAATAAGGGGTGAGGGGTTCAGGGGAACTACCTCCACTGTGACCGGTTGGCTTTGCCACCACTGTTATTGGCGTTTGTAGTTGGGTATTATGACTATATATTAGCATCATCTCGTGCACTGTGTTTTTAACATAACATGTTTTACCTTGTGATATTTTTGAGAAAGACTGTGTTTTTTATTGTTGCACTTAGATACACATTGGGCTCAATAGCTCACTCCTCTATAGTTTATCTTTCAGATATTTGACTCTAGGCGACCTGGTACTCGGAGGACCTCTTGCGTTTTAGTTTTATTTCCACATCAGTACGAACTCATGCATTTCAAGATATTTTTTTATTATTTCATTATATATTTTATCAGAGTTGAGATGTAATTTGGACTAGAGACTATTTGGGTTTTGAGGACATTTTCAGTATGCATGTTTTTATGATTATCTGAATATTTCTATATACTCTTGGAATTTAATATTTTAATGGATGCTAGCGAACTTATAAATATCTTTTATATAAAAGTTAAACGATTTGTTATAAATAAATTGATTTCTTGAGGGCAAAGCTTTTAATTGCGACTCCTAAATTCGGCCTTTTCTTCTTTGTCGGTTTTAGGGTGTTACATTTAGTGGTATTAGGGCCAAGTTCAACCCTCGGACTATGAGGCTCACACAGAAAAGTTTAAATAAAAAAAGGTTTTCAATTTTGTTTAAAGATTTTTGCATGCATTTAAAAATGATTTGGGCTAATGGGAAGTTTTTTGAATAATCTATTATTTAATTAATGTTTTCAAGTGTGTTTTAAAATCTGAGACTCCGGTACTAATTCTGATCTTAAATAATTATCTTTTGTAGATAGTTGGGTATGCCACCTCGTAGGAACTTTATATTTGAGTGTGTTTCATCTGGATTTAGATCTAGAGAAATGTGTACTAGTTAATTAGTGACTGCTACTCCAAACATAGAATAACTCGTAATCTTTCCACCTTGTTGTAGCAATAGGTATTCTTTCGAACCAGGTGAATCCTTGAGCTATGTTATTTTGAGTAACCATTATAGATCATAACCCGAATCCTAATCAAGGACCTAGACTTCGGTTAATCGAACAAATGATCGTGATCATACCTGTCCCTACGAATTTGAAATCAAAGCCTCTCTACAAACTATGTGTTATCATTTGTGACACGATTTGAAATGCTCCTTTAAGTTTCTATCTAAACATCCATGCTTTTGGAAATCTGCCGCTAGGTCTAAAAATTTCAAGGACGAAATTTATTTTAAAGGTGGGAGAGTTGTAACATCCCAATTTCCCCCCAATTCAGAAACTCTAATTTTGAAATCCGTAAATTCAAAAACCCTAATTTTGAGGAAATTTGAAATTTATTTTCGCTAGCTTCTATGGACTAAATTTTAACTTTAAAAACTTGATGCAATAGCCATAAAATCTAGGGACCTATCACGCGATTAACCCATTTTGTTTTAAAATTGATCCTAATTCCTTGCTGAAGTTGACTTCTTTTTGTTTATTATTTTTAACTTTATTTTTTCTTTAATTATTATTATCGTATATTTTAACCTATATATATTGTGGTCTAGAGAAAAATAAAACCCTAACCGCTTATACTCTTATTCTTCCGGTGAATCTCGTGATCATATGAGCCAAACGGCCCCTACCCTTCATCGTCCAACACCCGCGCAATCCCCTCTGCTAATGCCAAATCCTATCAAGAGTTACTCCTGGCCAATGACCATTAAGCGACTTATATTCGGTCCCTTGAATCCTGAGCAACCAAAGGTTGCAATTAATTTATGCTAAAGCCAAATCTCACTTGGGACTCACCACCAAAAATTCTTCAAATAACGTGAATGGAGAATTTTCCATTATTTGCATGCAAGGTAATTTTGAATTTGAGCAAAGCCACCCGTCTTGGAAACATCCATGCCGAACCAAGATTCGGATCCATGATCGAGAGTTCAACCTGAACTGTTCAGTTAATCGTGTCTTCGATTGACTAATATGTAGATCAATGATACGAACCAAATAAGTATTCTGTATTTGTGAATTTTTTAGAATAAATTTTAGGAATAATTCTCTAGTCGTTCGTAGTAGTAGTGTTAATATATGATTATTCTCGTAGGGTCTATTTCAGCTGGACCCAGTACTTCAGATCGTGTGAAACGCGTCATTCAATAGGTTGGGTTTGCTTTGGCTAAGGTGTGTTCTCTGTCTGTGCTACATTCTGTGAAATGTTTTACAAACTTTTCATGACTATTTTCTGTGTTGAGATTTTACTGTGATTTGAGATGTCATACATACTGTGATACTGTGATTTATGAGATTATCAGAACTTTTGAACTATGTTCCTAGTATTTAGTACGATATACTGTGTTGAGACTGTGTTCATAAATATTATTTTATCATGCATGGGGTGGGTTGTATGGAGGAAGAGTGGTTTGACCACACTGTGAACGAAGAAATATGGGGTGAAGGGTTCAGGGGAACTACCTCCATTGTGATTGTTTGGCTTTGCCACCACTGTGATTGGCGTTTGTAGTTGGGTATTATGACTATATATTAGCATCATCTCGTGCACTGTGTTTTTAACATAACATGTTTTACCTTGTGATATTTTTTAGAAAGGCTGTGTTTTATATTGTTGCACTTAGAGACACATTGGGCTCAATAGCTCACTCCCCTATAGTTTATCTTTCAGATATTTGACTCTAGGTGACTTGGTACTCGGAGGACCTCTTACGTTTCAGTTTTATTTCCACGTCAGTACGAACTCATGAATTTCAAGATATTTTATTAGTATTTTATTATATTTTTTTATCATATTTGAGATGTAATTTGGACTAGAGACTATTTGGGTTTTGAGGACATTTTCAGCATGCATGTTTTTATGATTATCTGGATATTTCTATATACTTTTAGAATTTAATATTTTAATGGATGTTAGCAAGCTTATAAATATATTTTATATAAAAATTAAATGATTTGTTATAAATAAATTGATTTCTTGAGGGCTAAGTTTTCAATCGTGACTTCCTAAATTCGGTCTTTTCTTCTTGGCCGGGTTTAGGGGGTTACAGCTTTTACCTTTTTAGGATCCACTCAGACACCTTTAGACGATACCACATGACCAAGAAAACCACTTCTCTAATCCAAAACTCACATTTGCTTAGTTTGGCATAAAGCTGGTTATCCAACAAGGCCTGCAACACAATCTGCAAGTGTCGATCATGATCTTCCTCGGTATAAGAGTACACAAGAATATCATCAATGAACACTACTACGAATTGATCTACGAATTCATGGAACACCCAGTTCATCATGTCTATAAATGCTGCAGGCGCATTTATTAATCCGAACGGTATCACCAAGAAATCATAATGCCCATACCTCGTACGAAAAGCAGCCTCGGCACATCTTTGTCTTTAACCTTCAACTGATAATATCCAGATCTCAAATCAGTCTTGGAAAATACCATAGCACCCTAGAACTGATCGAACAAGTCATTAATTTGTGGTAAAGTATACATGTTCTTCATCACCAACTTATTTAGTTGCCGATAATCAATACACATCCTCAGAGTGTCATATTTCTTCTTTACAAACAACACCAGTGCTCCTCATAGTAAAACACTAGGCCAGATAAAGCTACGGTCTAACAGCTCATGTAGTTGCGTCTTTAACTCTTTCAGCTCCTTTGGTGCCATGCGATATGGTGCAATCGACACCGTAGCCAAATCAACATATGTCTCAATGCAAAACTTCACCTTTTTGTCCGGTGGCAACCCAGGTAACTCTTTCAAAACTACACCCAAAAAGTCACAAACAGTACGGATATCCCTAGTCTGCACTTTCTCTACATCCGGATTCATAACGTAAGCTAGGTATGTCTGACACCCACACTTTAGCAACTTTTTTTCTTCCAAAGAAAAAACCTCATTGGATAAGAACTTAACATTTTCACCAACCACCACAACTTCATAATCATCGGCAAGTTTTAACGGAATCCGCTTGGTCTCAAAATTGACCATCGCCCGATGCTCGGACAACCAATCCATACCCAAGATCACATAAAAACCATAGAATGACAACTCTATTAGATCAACCACAAACACATATCCCTGAACCACTAGAGGACATCTTCGATAAAGCTTTCTTGTAACCACTGTCTCTCTAAAAGAACTCATCACTTGCATACCCACATTAAGCATTTCTATTGGTATACCAAGCAAAAGTGTATGCTCATGCAAAACATATGAATGAGTAGATCCACCATCCTCGGGTCGAATCGCCACTATATGTGCCACAGTCATCTGTCCCTCCTCCTTCCGTTAGATGGTACTACGGTCGCGCCTACAACCTCTAGGTGGTGCAACAACAGGTGCTTATGCCTGCCTACCTGTAGCAAGCAAAGGACAATAACATCTCACCTGTTCTACCGACCCACAACTCCAACAAGAATTGGCAGCCACAACCGCAAGAGCCTGCCCCTCTCTGGCCAAGCATGGGTAGTCTCACTTCAGATGATCCCTCGATCCACAGACTTAACAAACATTATGCACACTTGAGCACCCTATCTAGATGGTACTCATTCTGCACCATCTATATCACGTCTTGCTTCTGGACATAGCTCCTATCACGGTGCCTCTTAGACTGGCCACCCCTAAAATCAAAACCCCAACTCTCTTCCCCGAGCCTAAACCTTCAGAACGGTGAGATAAACCCAAACTCTGCTCAATATCCTTCGCCCGTTTAACCAACATGTTGAAATCAGTGTAATTAGTGACCAATATGTATGTCTTAACATCCTGCACCAAACTATATCAAAACCGTTCACAGCGATGCCTCTCATCTGGCACCAACTCAGGTGTACACTAGCTCAGCCTCACAAACTATACTCATACTCAAATACTGTCATACTACCCTGAACCAAAGCCATAAACTCACATTTCTTTTCATCCAAGCATCTAACTCCTAGATACTTCTTTCTAAAGGCAGTTTGAAAGAATTCCTATGTCACCTCACCAGCTTCTATGCCCGCGATTACAGTGGTCCACCAACTATAGGCATCGCCTTGCAACAAGGATATAGCACATCCCAGCTTACGCCCATCACTGTAACCCATCTGAACCAAAATTTGCTCTATACTGGCATACCACTCCTCGGATGCCTCGAGTGACAACCCTCTAAAATCAACTCCTCTGAGACTATGAAGACTCTCTAACAACAATCCCAAATTAGCAGCAGTAGCAGGTGTTGGTGCAGGTACATTAACTCCAGCCATTGTAGCCAGAAAAGCTTCTGTCATCCCCTAAACCTAAGGCGTCATGTCACCAAACACTGGACCATGTGGTACTTGTTCCACTCCCTCAAGAGGATTAGACAGAGGAGGCGACAATCCCTTAGGATGTACAATTTCGCCCTCAACTCCATGCTCTCAGGTAGTAGCATTTTTGCTAGATCATAATTTTTCCTCGGTGGCATCGTATATGTACGTATCTAATGCATGATAATTACACCCAAAACAAAATCAATCAGGCTAGCTTCAAGCAAGGATACAAGACTTCCATTTCAAATCAAAATATTTCATATTAATAGTAATAAGGCAATGTGTCCCCAAAATACCCCAATTAGCATAATTCAAACACAGTATATATAAACAAACACCATGTATAGCAAACAACATTAAAAAATCACCGACAACACCCCAATTTTTTGTAAACCTAGCTCTGATACCACCAAGTGTAACCCCCTTAGCCAGGCCTAGCCAAAATCGAACTAAAAGGATCACATTACGTTTGCCAGAGCAAACCCGAGCTAAATAACCTAAACCAGTTTAATTTAATTTTTTCTCTTGTTTAGATGTAAATTGTTAATTTCCTAAATGTTCATGCAACAGCAGAAACGTTACATTGATAACCAATTTGCAAAACTAAACCCAAATGCACAATAATACACATTAGGGAACAAAATGTAATTTTTACAAATTACAGGGCATTTGTTACAACTTAAATTACCTTACAAAACAATCACTAAAAATAGTTTTGAAAATGTTACATTTTGGTCACTAACCAAAATGTCCAATTTTGAGACCCATTTTATAAAATTGATTTTACCAAAATAAATTCCATATTAAATAATGATTTTAGATAATTTTCCACAGTTTTATCCCTTCCAAAAATATTTAATCCAAATTAAATCTCGAAACAACTCGAATCACCTAATCCGATCCAGCGGACCCTTTAAACCACCTGGAAAACCTCTAAGCCCAAAATTGGGGCGTTACAACCTCACTATTTTACATATACATCAAATCAAACCAATTTCCAATACGTTAAACCATGTATTCTAGTATTCTCAAACTCTTTTCATAAACCATTTCCCATACTCAATAATAAAAAATATGATCATTTGCAACATCTTTCATTTCTAAAACATGCATATAATAGTAAGTAATCAAAACCATAAACATGTGCATGAGATTGTATTTTGCAAAAACCTAAAACGAGAGCAAGATCAACTAATACTTACTTCCAAGCTTAGACAAATGTTTCAAACTTAATCTAAACTCCTCAAAACCATCTTCAACCCTTTTAAAACCAGTAAATCACGTTTCCACTCACCAACAACACAACGTTCCACTAGTCGATGCGAAAACAAGCTTCCGAAGCCTCCAGAACCTCTCCAAAGGATGAAGGATCTTTCTCTCCTGTTTTACCCACACAAAATATAGGATTAGTGCATTTCCATGCATCTATAAACAAAGCAACACATCTCCTCAACTTCTCATCACTAAAAACCATCAATCGATTCCTTAAAACATCCAAAAACATCACCAAACTCAACCTAAACAATGCCCAGCCAGAACCTAACTATTTTAACATCTTAACAACATCAATTAACATCCAAAAACAACAACATAACAACCTTACACCTCCAGCAACCTTACAACACCAAGATCACCTCAAAATCTAACTATTTACAACCTAGAAAATTCACAATTCACTTAGTTTCAGGATTCATTTCATTAATCTCTTCTAATAACATTAAAACACATCTTATAAATGGTCTAAATAAATTAGAATCAACACAAAACCAGATCCATATCAAGATTCATCAAATTTCTTATCAAAACTCAATTAAAACCTTAAAATTCTGATTTAATCACAAACACATAACAAAAATCAATTGTAAAGGATCAAGAACTAGGGAATTTCAATAAAGAACATTTAATTTTATTAGAGGGGAGAAACAAAAATCACCTCTAATTGTTGAATTCTCCCTTAATTGGCAAGATTTTAGTGAAATCTCCATGAAAACAAATATATTTTGATGTAGAAATCAAATGAATCAAATAGGAAATCAAAAGGAAATCTAAAAGGAATTTTTCTGAAAGTTTTGGAGCAAAATTGATAGTTTGGATGCTAAGGAAGTTGATAGAAAAGTTGAGAGCAAAAGTAGTTAAGTAAGAAAATGAAATTGGTTATTAAAATCCTTTTAATTAAATCTCTTTTATTTTTATTTAATAATCTTTTAAAAACCATTTAAAATTAGCCTAAATTAAGGGAAAAATCTGATTAAAAACTTTGGTAAATTAGATCCTTAAAGATTCTAAGTTTTGACCCTTTTACAATTTAGTCACCAAAACAGTTTTGAAAACTTTACATTTTAGTCACCAAACCAAAATGTCCCAAAATCCGATTTTATTTCTTCAAATTGAGTTTTCCAAAATCCTTAAAATATTAATTAAAAAATTTCTAATATTTTTCCATATTTTATTTTAACCAAAGACCATTTATTAAGAATTAATTCTCGAAACTAGCTCGAATTGCCTAATTCAGTTCCCCCGAACCGTCTAATTGATCTAGCTAAAATCTAGGCCCAAATTCGGGGCGTTACAAACTAGGAAATATAATAAAGGGTAATTATTCTATGCACAAGTAGCAGAAATAAAAGTTTCTACAAGTACCTTAGTTATAGGGTTTAATGTTTAGGGGTTTAAGTACACGAGTTTTGAATTTAAAGGGTGTGGTTAGAATTTAGGGTTTAGGGTTAAAATTTTGGGTTTATAGGTTAAAACTTAAATTCCTAACCATATTATCCTAAAACCTAAACCCTAACCTATAAACCATAAATTCTAACCCTAAACCCTAAAATTTAAACCTTAAACTATATCCCTAAACATTAAACTTGATCCCTAAACCCTAAAACTAAAGGCACTTGTAGAAATATTCCATTTTCATTGCGAGTGCATGGGGTACTTTACCTATAATAAAATGCAATTCAAAGTTTTTGGTTATTTGATTTTAGGGTTTTAGAAATATGTTGTATCAAAATGATGCATTGAAAGAGGTAGAGACGGCGGCCAAAGGGAAGTTTGGTGGCAGGGCTTCGTGGTTCACCTGTCATGGGACGGGCATAGAGCCACAGTAGACGGTGGTTGATTGTAGTATCAGGCGATTCACCCCTGATAGACTTGGGGTTGAGAAACATAGACAGTGTAGAGAGGGAGGTCGATGTAGAAGGGACGTCCCCTTTATTTTTGTAGACAGAATGATGTTTGACGAGATCGTTCTAGGGCTAGTGATGGTTATTGATGGACTGGCAATTGGAAGCTCAGCTGTCAGGTTACAAGCTTTGTAACACCCTTAACGTATACTCGTAAATCGAATATACATTAAAGATGTTACGAAGTTGTTTAAAGAAATCTCGATTTATAAATTTATTTGTTCAAGTATTTACAAATTTTAGTTTGTAAATCTAACCCTTCATCGGTTTTCATAAAAACACAACCTATGTGCAGTTAACTAGTTTCAACCTTGAACTAATTATTTTCAAATATATTTGGCAATTATTAAAAATAATAGTTCAATTCAGGGTGAAAACTAGATTCGCTATATAGGCCCTTTCTTGACTTTAAAAATCTTTAAGCGGTTACCGATTATTCTTATTAGCAATGTAATTATCCTTTCTACCTTAGTTTTATTCTGATACAATGCTAATGCCTTATTTTGCTTTATCCATATACGATTCATCATCAAAACTGATTACTTATCTATCATTTAGTCTAATTTAATGCATCATACTCTACTAGCAATTAAACAATTACATGCCCACTAGAGATTATCATAAGCTAGAATATCTTACTGATGTTTTGCAGATTGAAGCTTGATCAGCATGCTCGACTCCTCTTCAAATCCTCCATCTTAATCTACGTGTGAAACAAACACACGCTAAGTACGAACTTAGTGAGGCAAAACTTATAAATCAAAGTAAAGCACTTTAATTTTAATAAAAAATTGCATAATAAATAAAATACTGAATATAATATATAAGAATTTAAAATCGTATAGAATGACTTATCAAACTCGTTCCTCTGTCATGTAACCTGTAAAAATCAACATCTCATATACATATATATGTACAATACATGTTATATCAATACGATCCATTGTACTTTCAATTTCAATATAGCCCAATGTACTATGGATGAGAATACATGGTATGCGAGTCAATGATGAGTATGCACATGTGCTGAAATCAACCAATTTGTTGTGCCATAATAAAACAATATATCCATGTATCGATATCTATGTATCAATGTAAACACTACCGTAACTTAACGACATCAATAATAACGATAGGTCATAGTTGTAGAACACAACTCACTGTATTACCGTCGTAACTTAACAGCAGTATTAACTGATAGGTCATAGCTGTAAAACACAGCTCACTGTATCATTACTGTAATTTGACAGTAATATTATATCAATATACTCCACCTCTTTGGCATGCCAATATACCAAGACTCTCAATAATCATACAATGGGTTTTTTGAACAATTCACTATTATGAACCTTTCATTCATTTCGATAATATCAATGGATCAAAATCAATAATTTTAACATATAAAAATATGCATAAGGCAGTTCATACCTGAAATCATTCACAAAACCATTCAAAACCATTTAATATAAATCAAATCCTTTTGTTTCAACATTTGAGGTTGACTTATTACAAGTCTTCCTCGTATCATAATTAAAATAAATAAGATTGCACTCACCTGGGCCATGTAATAGTATGCCTCACTAAATTCTACTCGATCTTTTCGTTTATAGTATCTTGAATCCTCTTTGATTCGTGTTCGGCTTCATTAGCCACATAAATATAAATACCATTTGTTAGATTCAAACCTAACAATATTCTAAATATGCTATCAAATCTAATTATTCGAATATGTAAAATTTACAAAACTTTTTCTTCCTTCATTAGACTGTCCAAAAATTCATTTTGGTCCCCAATTGACCACTTTGAACTTCAAATAATTCTTCCAAGCTTGCTAACTACCATTAGATACCAAATGTCTCAATTTTCATTTTCTGGCAGCTTGCACTACCTTCAAAGATTTATTTCTATAAAATAATATAAACCTTAGAATTTGATTCCGTTTGTTCTGAAAGAAAATAGATTCAATAATATTTTCACCCATATAAATTAATATCCCGAATTCAACTTGTACGATTTATGGCTAATTTTCAAAGTCAATTTCCAGTGCTGATTTCGGAACAGACTGCCATACTATTTTCTAACCTTTCACCACTTAAAAATTCATATCTTTTTACTCAGAACTCGAAATCAATTTTCGTTTGTTGGAGACAAAACTAGACAAACAAATATTTACATCGGTATAAAATTCACCATCTAACCATTTTTGTAGAATTTATGGTGAATTTGCAAACTTACTACCAAATCCAGTTTTCCTACACAACTTCCATAAATAACTTCAAACTTTATACTAATTTCTCCTTACTTTGCTATTTATCAATTTAGTCCCATTATTTACTTTAAATAATCAACTTATCACCTTCTTCATCAAATAATTATTCACAATAGTTTCCCTTAATTTTCCTTCTTAACCGAAATAACCACTAAAATGCAAAGATAAGGATTCTAGCTTCTTAACTTTGCAATTTAGTCCTCAAATCAACATTACTATCTTAATTCCATCATTATAACTAAAAATTAGATTTAATCCTTCTCTAAAACCTCATTTCCGAATTGGTCACTTAACTTTGACAATTTGTCAAAATGGTCACTAACTCGATTTAACATTGGTTTTGCATTCTAAATATCTTCAACATCCCTAATAACTTAAATACACACCAATTCCATAAAAATCAGATTTAGTCCTTCAACTTTTAAACTTGTTGAATTGGTCCCTAAACATTTAAATTAGGGTTTTGCTTCCAAACAATAAATCAAGCTTACTAGATCATTTATCCAACATCACAAACCCTAAATCAAACTTGAATCCCTAAACCCTAATCATCTTAATAATAATCAAAACATGTAGAGTTTAAATCCCAACTGAGTAACATGATTTTAACATCACAAAAGCTTAATTTCAACATGGAATCATAAAATCTCAAAACCCCCAATTGAGTCCATAAACCCTAATTTCTTCTCATACAAAATTCTCATCAATCAAGCATGTTTTCCAAAAATTATTTACACCAAAAGATAGAGCTTGATGAGTAGAAAAACTTTGTAGTTCGAAAGATTACCTGAAAATCGAGTTTCGGGGCTTGAATCGAACTTGGAAATTTTTTCTCTATTTTTCTTTCTTTCTCCCCCTCATATTTCGAAATTTGAAGATGAATAATGGTCTTCATATTTTTATTTTCATCCAATTTGGCCACTTGTCTTGTATAAATGAATTTTAAATTCATTTAAATAGTGAAATTACTAAAATGCCCTTTTCATCGAATGGCCAAGATTTAATCTCATCAAAACTCAATGGCCAAGATCAAATCCATGTGTAATTGGCCTTTCAAAATTTTCCTTAAAATTTCAAAATATTTCAAAAATGCCATCCATGGCAAATGTCCAATTTGCCCTCTAACTAGTCTTTATTTACAACAAGTGTTGAAAATTACCATTCCATTAAAATTAAACCAAATTGGTTCCAATCCAACCGGCCTTGTCCCAAAATATCTTATATTTTTATTTATGGCATTTATTCGATCCAAATATTCGAATTTCACTCAATACGATTTCCAAATTTTCTTCCTACGAACTTTAAAGCTTTATAACCATTAATATAAGCTTCGTACTAAAAATCCGGGTAACACAAAAGTTTCACTCTTGGGGGTGAACTATTCATTTACGGGGTTAACTTACATAACTTTTGGAAATTGCACTTTGGTCCCTGAACTTTCCCAAAGTTTATACTTTGGCCACAAAACTTTCAAAATTTTCATTTTTGTCACTAAACTTCAATTCCCATTTCAGTTTCCCTCAGATTTTTACCAACTTTGAAAGTACCCAACACAACTCACTATCTATCACATGATACTTTTAAACCTTAAAAATTTCCTTTCATAAAGACTTAGACTGAACTTTCTTAACTTAGTCTATTATTCTGATAATTATTGAAAATCTTCATACCATAAGGTTTCTTATAGAAATCCTTTATTTGAAATCCATACGAATATTTTCTACTTTTACTGAGTCCAAAATATCGATCAGAAACACTTTTGTGGGACCTTCCCAAAGGTGACCCATCTTTGTATTTCCCTGGCCTGAGCACGCTTAACAATTTCATTCAATCCAAATTCGGTACCTTTTTCTGCATCTCAATTCTTAAAACCGATATCAAGGTACTTATTTCGATCTGATTCACTCTTCTACTGAATAAAATTACTTGTTGGGGGAATTTACACTTTAGTCCCCAAACTTTTCCAAGGTTTATAGTTTAACCTCCTAAACTTTCAAAATTTATAATTTAGTCACTAGCCAAAATTTGGGATATTACAATTCTTCCCCCTTAAGAAAATTCTTCCTCGAATTTTCAATGCGTACCTGTTCCAAACATTTGCGGATATTACTTCCTTATTTTCTTCTAAGCCTCCCAAGTGGCTTCTTCGACCTTGTGATTTTCCTCAAAACTTCAGTCAATGAAATTTCTTATTCCTTTATGTACTGACAGTACAAACATCTTATAATAAGATACCACTGAGTTATTTCCATCATAACTTCAATCCTTAATTTATCTTGAGTATATCGCCAGATTACATCTCCAACATCTAGTGACATTGTTATCTTCAAACATATATATTTCTAAAGTAAATATACTTCTTCTTCTTACTCCTTCATATTCGAGTATCTTATAATTACTGTATCATATCCTCTATGGGTCCTTTTTTAACCTCTAAGATTCATCAACTAACGAAATCCATTATCGTTTTACTTTCCTTATTATAGTATCATTTCACCTTATACTAATAAGGAGCAGTATCAAGTCATACAATCAGTACATCAGTAATATGACATCCTAGGGGCATGTATTTACTAATAAAAATCATATCATACTCGGTTTAGCATCCAGAACCGGCTAAAACCTTTGCTCTGATACCATTAAATGTAACACCCTTAACGTATACTCGTAAATCAAATATACATTAAAGATGTTACGGAGTCGTTTAATGAAATCTCGACTTATAAATTTATTTGTACAAGTATTTACAAATTTAGTTTGTAAATCTAACGCTTTTCTCGTTTTTCTTAAAAACACAACCTATGTGCAATTAGTTAGTTTCAACCTTGAACTAATTATTTTCAAATATATTTGGCAATTATTTAAAACAATAGTTCAATTCAAGGTGAAAACTAGATTCGCTATCTAGGCCCTTTCTTGACTCTAAAAATCTTTACGCGGTTACCGATTATTCTTATTAGCAAAGTAATTATCCTTTCTACCTTAGCTTTATTATGTTACAATGCTAATGCCTTATTTTGCTTTATCCATATACGATTCATCATCAAAACTGATTACTTACCTATCATTTAGTCTAATTTAATGCATCATACTCTAATAGCAATTAAATAATTACATGCCCACTAGAGATTATCATAAGCTAAAATATCTTAACTGATGTTTTGCAGATTGAAGCTTGATCAGCATGCTCGACTCCTCTTCAAATCCTTCATCTTAATCTATGTGTGAAACAAACACACGCTAAGTACGAACTTATGAGGCAAAACCTATAAATCAAAGTAAAGCAATTTAATTTTAATAAAAAATGCATAATAAATAAAATACTGAATATAACATATAAGAATTTAAAATCATATCGAATGACTTATCGAAGTCATTCCTCTGTCATGTAACCTGTAAAAATCAACATCTCATATACATATATATGTATAATACATGTTATATCAATACAATCCATTGAACTTTCAATTTCAATATAGCCCAATGTACTATGGATGAGAATACATGGTATGCGAGTCAATGATGAGTATGCACATGTGCTGAAATCAACCAATTTGTTGTGCCATAATAAAACAATATATCCATATATCGATATCAATGTATCAATGTAAACACTACCGTAACTTAAAGGCATCAATAATAACGATAGGTCATAGTTGTAGAACACAACTCACTGTATTACCGCAGAACTTAACAGCAGAGATAACCGATAGATCATAGCTGTAAAACACAGCTCATTTGTATCATTCTTGTAATTTGACAAGTAATATTATATCAATATACTCCACCTTTTTGTCATGCTAATATACCAAGACTCTCAATAATCATACAATGGGTTTTTTGAACAATTCACTATTATGAACCTTTCATTCATTTTGATAATATCAATGGATCAAAATCAATAACTTTAACATATAAAAATATGCATAGGGCAGTTCATACCGAAATCATTCACAAAACCATTTAATATAAATCAAATCAAATCCTTTTGTTTCAACATTTGAGGTTGACTTATCACAAGTCTTCCTCGTATCATAATTAAAATAAATAAGATTGCACTCACCGGGCCATGTAATAGTATGCCTCACTAAATTTTACTCGATCTTTTCCTTTATAGTATCTTGAATCCTCTTTGATTCGTGTTCGGCTTCATTAACCACATAAATATAAATACCATTTGTTAGATTCAAATCTAACAATATTCTAAATATGCTATCAAATCTAATTATTCGAATATGCAAAACTTTTTCTTCCTTCATTAGACTATCCAAAAATTCATTTTGGTCCCCAATTGACCACTTTGAACTTCAAATAATTCTTCCAAGCTTGCTAACTACCATTAGATACCAAATGTCTCCATTTCCATTTTTCGCAACTTGCACTACCTTCAAAGATTTATTTCAATAAAATAATCTAAAACTCAGAATTTGATTATGTTTGTTCTGAAAGAAACTAGATTCAATAATCTTTTCACCTATATAAATTAATAGCTCAAATTCAACTTGTACGATTTATGGCGAATTTTCAAAATCAATTTCAGTCTTGATTTAGAACATTGTCATACTATTTTCTAACCTTTCACCACTTAAAAATTCATATCTTTTTCCTCGAAACTCGAAATCAATTTTCCATTTGTTGGAGGAAAACTAGACAAACAAATATTTACATCGATATAAAATTCACCATCTAACCATTTTTGTAGAATTTATGGTGAATTTTCAAACTTACTACCAAATGCAATTTTCCTACACAACTTCCATAAATAACTTCAAACTTTATACTAATTTCTCCTTTCTTTGCTATTTATCAATTTAGTCCCATTATTTACTTTAAATAATCAACTTATCACCTTCTTCATCAAATAATTATTCACAACAATAGTTTAATTTTAATTTTCGTTCTTAAAATGAAATAGCCATGTAATTTAGTCCTCAAATCAACATTACTATCTTAATTCCATCATTATAACTAAAAATTAGATTTAATCCTTTTCTAAAACCTCATTTCGAATTGGTCACTTAACTTTGACAATTTGTCAAAATGGTCACTAACTCGATTTAACATTGGTTTTCATTCTAAATATCAATTTCATATCTTCAACATCCCTAATAACATAAATACACAACAATTCCATAAAAATCAGTTTTAGTCCTTCAACTTTTAAACTTGTTGAATTGGTCCTAAACATTTAAATTAGGGTTTTGCTTCCAAACAACAAATCAAGCTTACTAGATCATTTATCCAACATCACAAACCCTAAATCAAACTTGAATCCATAAAACCTAATCATCTTAATAATAATCAAAACATGTAGAGTTTAAATCCCAACTCAATAACATGATTTTAACATCAAAAGCTTGATTTCAACTTAATTTCAACATGGAATCATAAAATCTCAAAACCCCAATTGAGTCCATAAACCCTAATTTCTTATCATACAAAATTTTCATCAATCAAGCATGTTTTCCAAAAATTATTTTACACCAAAAGATAGAGCTTGATGAGTAGAAAACTTTGTAGTTGAAAGATTATCCGAAAATCGAGTTTGGGGCTTGAATGAACTTGGAAATTTTTTCTCCATTTTTCTTTCTTTCTCCCCCTCATATTTCGAAATTTGAAGATGAATAATGGTCTTCATATTTTTATTTTCATCCAATTTGGCCACTTGTCTTGTATAAATGAATTTTAAATTCATTTAAATAGTGAAATTACTAAAATGCCCTTTTCATCGAATGGCCAAGATTTAATCTCATCAAAAATCAATGGACAAGATCAAATCCATGTGTAATTGGCCTTTCAAAATTTCCTTTAAAATTTCAAAATATTTCAAAAATGCCATCCATGGCAAATGTCCAATTGCCTCTCAACTAGTCTTTATTTACAACAAGTCTTGAAAATTACCATTCCATTAAAATTAAACCAAATTGGTTCCAATCCAACCGCCTTGTCCCAAAATATCTTATATTTTTATTTATGGCATTTATTCGATCCAAATATTGAATTTCACTCAATACGATTTCCAAATTTTCTTCCTACGAACTTTAAAGCTTTATAACCATTAATATAAGCTTCGTACTAAAAATTCGGGTAACACAAAAGTTTCACTCTTGGGGTGAACTATTCATTTCTGGGGTTAACTTACATAACTTTTTGAAATTGCATTTTGTCCTGAACTTTCCCAAAGTTTATACTTTGGCCACAAAACTTTCAAAATTTTCATTTTGTCACTAAACTTCAATTCCCATTTCAATTTTCCTCTGATTTTTACCAACTTTGAAAGTACCCAACACAACTCACTATCTATCACATGATACTTTTAAACCTTAAAAATTTCCTTTCATAAAGATTTAGGTGAATTTTCTTAACTTAGTCTATTATTCGATAATTATTGAAAATCTTCATACCATAAGGTTTCTTATAGAAATCCTTTATTTGAAATCCATACGAATATTTTCTACTTTTACTGAGTCCAAAATATCGATCAGAAACACTTTTGTGGGACCTTCCCAAAGGTGACCCATCTTTGTATTTCCCTGGCCTGAGCACGCTTAACAATTTCATTCAATCCAAATTCGGTACCTTTTTCTGCATCTCAATTCTTAAAACCGATATCAAGGTACTTATTTCGATCTGATTCACTCTTCTACTGAATAAAATTACTTGTTGGGGGAATTTACACTTTAGTCCCCAAACTTTTCCAAGGTTTATAGTTTAACCTCCTAAACTTTCAAAATTTATAATTTAGTCACTAGCCAAAATTTGGGATATTACAATTCTTCCCCCTTAAGAAAATTCTTCCTCGAATTTTCAATGCGTACCTGTTCCAAACATTTGCGGATATTACTTCCTTATTTTCTTCTAAGCCTCCCAAGTGGCTTCTTCGACCTTGTGATTTTCCTCAAAACTTCAGTCAATGAAATTTCTTATTCCTTTATGTACTGACAGTACAAACATCTTATAATAAGATACCACTGAGTTATTTCCATCATAACTTCAATCCTTAATTTATCTTGAGTATATCGCCAGATTACATCTCCAACATCTAGTGACATTGTTATCTTCAAACATATATATTTCTAAAGTAAATATACTTCTTCTTCTTACTCCTTCATATTCGAGTATCTTATAATTACTGTATCATATCCTCTATGGGTCCTTTTTTAACCTCTAAGATTCATCAACTAACGAAATCCATTATCGTTTTACTTTCCTTATTATAGTATCATTTCACCTTATACTAATAAGGAGCAGTATCAAGTCATACAATCAGTACATCAGTAATATGACATCCTAGGGGCATGTATTTACTAATAAAAATCATATCATACTCGGTTTAGCATCCAGAACCGGCTAAAACCTTTGCTCTGATACCATTAAATGTAACACCCTTAACGTATACTCGTAAATCAAATATACATTAAAGATGTTACGGAGTCGTTTAATGAAATCTCGACTTATAAATTTATTTGTACAAGTATTTACAAATTTAGTTTGTAAATCTAACGCTTTCTCAGTTTTCTTAAAAACACAGCCTATGTGCAATTAGTTAGTTTCAACCTTGAACTAATTATTTTCAAATATATTTGGCAATTATTTAAAACAATAGTTCAATTCAAGGTGAAAACTAGATTCGCTATCTAGGCCCTTTCTTGACTCTAAAAATCTTTACGCGGTTACCGATTATTCTTATTAGCAAAGTAATTATCCTTTCTACCTTAGCTTTATTATGTTACAATGCTAATGCCTTATTTTGCTTTATCCATATACGATTCATCATCAAAACTGATTACTTACCTATCATTTAGTCTAATTTAATGCATCATACTCTAATAGCAATTAAATAATTACATGCCCACTAGAGATTATCATAAGCTAAAATATCTTAGCGATGTTTTGCAGTTGAAGCTTGATCAGCATGCTCGACTCCTCTTCAAATCCTTCATCTTAATCTATGTGTGAAACAAACACACGCTAAGTACGAACTTATGAGGCAAAACCTATAAATCAAAGTAAAGCAATTTAATTTTAATAAAAAATGCATAATAAATAAAATACTGAATATAACATATAAGAATTTAAAATCATATCGAATGACTTATCGAAGTCATTCCTCTGTCATGTAACCTGTAAAAATCAACATCTCATATACATATATATGTATAATACATGTTATATCAATACAATCCATTGAACTTTCAATTTCAATATAGCCCAATGTACTATGGATGAGAATACATGGTATGCGAGTCAATGATGAGTATGCACATGTGCTGAAATCAACCAATTTGTTGTGCCATAATAAAACAATATATCCATATATCGATATCAATGTATCAATGTAAACACTACCGTAACTTAAAGGCATCAATAATAACGATAGGTCATAGTTGTAGAACACAACTCACTGTATTACCGCCGTAACTTAACAGCAGTATTAACCGATAGATCATAGCTGTAAAACACAGCTCACTGTATCATTACTGTAATTTGACAGTAATATTATATCGATATACTCCACCTTTTTGTCATGCTAATATACCAAGACTCTCAATAATCATACAATGGGCTTTTTGAACAATTCACTATTACGAACCTTTCATTCATTTTGATAATATCAATGGATCAAAATCAATAACTTTAACATATAAAAATATGCATAGGGCAGTTCATACCCGAAATCATTCACAAAACCATTTAATATAAATCAAATCATTCTGTTTCAACATTTGAGGTTGACTTATCACAAGTCTTCCTCGTATCATAATTAAAATAAATAAGATTGCACTCACCTGGGCCATGTAATAGTATGCCTCACTAAATTTTACTCGATCTTTTCCTTTATAGTATCTTGAATCCTCTTTGATTCGTGTTCGGCTTCATTAACCACATAAATATAAATACCATTTGTTAGATTCAAATCTAACAATATTCTAAATATGCTATCAAATCTAATTATTCGAATATGCAAAACTTTTTCTTCCTTCATTAGACTATCCAAAAATTCATTTTGGTCCCCAATTGACCACTTTGAACTTCAAATAATTCTTCCAAGCTTGCTAACTACCATTAGATACCAAATGTCTCCATTTCCATTTTCTGGCAACTTGCACTACCTTCAAAGATTTATTTCAATAAAATAATCTAAAACTCAGAATTTGATTATGTTTGTTCTGAAAGAAACTAGATTCAATAATCTTTTCACCTATATAAATTAATAGCTCAAATTCAACTTGTACGATTTATGGCGAATTTTCAAAATCAATTTCCAGTGCTGATTTCGGAACAGACTGTCATACTATTTTCTGACCTTTCACCACTTAAAAATTCATATCTTTTTCCTCGAAACTCGAAATCAGTTTCCATTTGTTGGAGGAGAAACTAGACAAACAAATCTTTACATCGATATAAAATTCACCATCTAACCATTTTTGTAGAATTTATGGTGAATTTTCAAACTTACTGCCAAATGCAATTTTCCTACACAACTTCCATAAATAACTTCAAACTTTATACTAATTTCTCCTTTCTTTGCTATTTATCAATTTAGTCCCATTATTTACTTTAAATAATCAACTTATCACCTTCTTCATCAAATAATTATTCACAATAGTTTCCCTTAATTTTCGTTCTTAACTGAAATAGCCATGTAATTTAGTCCTCAAATCAACATTACTATCTTAATTCCATCATTATAACTAAAAATCAGATTTAATCCTTTTCTAAAACCTCATTTCTGAATTGGTCACTTAACTTTGACAATTTGTCAAAATGGTCACTAACTCGATTTAACATTGGTTTTTCATTCTAACTTCAATTTCATATCTTCAACATCCCTAATAACATAAATACCCAACAATTCCATAAAAATCAGTTTTAGTCCTTCAACTTTTAAACTTGTTGAATTGGTCCTTAAACATTTAAATTAGGGATTTGCTTCCAAACAACAAATCAAGCTTACTAGATCATTTATCCAACATCACAAACCCTAAATCAAACTTGAATCCATAAAACCTAATCATCTTCATAATAATCAAAACATGTAGAGTTTAAATCCCAACTCAATAACATGATTTTAACGTCACAAAAGCTTGATTTCAACTTGAATTTCAACATGGAATCATAAAATCTCAAAACCCCCAATTGAGTCCATAAACCCTAATTTCTTATCATACAAAATTTTCATCAATCAAGCATGTTTTCCACAAATTATTTGCACCAATAGATAGAGCTTGATGAGTAGAACAACTTTGTAGTTCGAAAGATTATCTGAAAATCGAGTTTCGGGGCTTGAATTGAACTTGGAAAATTTTTCTCCATTTTTCTTTCTTTCTCCCCCTCATATTTCGAAATTGGAAGATGAAGAATGGTCTTCATCTTTTTATTTTCATCCAATTTGGCCACTTGTCTTGTATAAATGAATTTTAAATTCCTTTAAATAGTGAAATTACTAAAATGCCCTTTTCATCGAATGGCCAAGATTTAATCTCATCAAAAATCAATGGACAAGATCAAATACATGTGTAATTGGCCTTTCAAAATTTCCTTTAAAATTTCAAAATATTTCAAAAATGCCATCCATGGCAAATGTCCAATTTGCCCTCCAACTAGACTTTATTTACAACAAGTCTTGAAAATTGCCATTCCATTAAAATTGAACCAAATTGGTTCCAATCCAACCGGCCATGTCCCAAAATATCTTAGATTTTTATTTATGGCATTTGTTCGATCCAAATATTCGAATTTCACTCAATACGATTTCCAAATTTTCTTCCCACGAACTCTAAAGCTTTATAACCATTAATATAAGCTTCGTACGAAAAATTCAGGTAACACGAAAGTGTCACACTTTGGGGTGAACTATTCATTTACGGGGTTAACTTACATAACTTTTTGAAATTGCATTTTGGTCCCTGAACTTTCCCAAAGTTTATACTTTGGCCACAAAACTTTCAAAATTTTCATTTTGGTCACTGAACTTCAATTCCCATTTCAATTTTCCTCTGATTTTTACCAACTTTGAAAGTACCCAATACAACTCACTGTCTATCACATGATACTTTTAAACCTTAAAGTTTTCCTTTCATAAAGATTTAGACTGAATTTTCTTAACTCAGTCTATTATTCTGATAATTATTGAAAATCTTCATAGCATAAGGTTTCTCGTAGAAATCCTTTATTTGAAATCCATACGAATATTTTCTACTTTTTCTGAGTCCAAAATATCGATCAGAAACACTTTTATGGGACCTTCCTAAAGGTGACCCATCTTTGTATTTCCTTGGCCCGAGCATGCTTAACAATTTCATTCGATCCAAATTCGGTACCTTTTTCTGCATCTCAATTCTTAAATCCGATATCAAGGTACTTATTTCGATCCGATTCACTCTTCTACTAAATAAAATTACACTTTGAGGAAATTTACACTTTAGTCCCCCAAACTTTTCCAAAGATTATACTTTAACCCCCTAAACTTTCAAATTTTACAATTTAGTCACTAGCCAAAATTTGAGATATTACAAGCTTAGTCAATCTTGGTGGTTGTCTCGTCTAGGACTATAAATAAGATGATACAGATCATGAGCTTCTCGAGCCTAACACAATCAAAGCTCAACTCGATTGAACTTGACTCAAGTTTTTAACGAGTCGAGCCGAGCTATTTGATACTCGACTCGAAAAGCTCATGAGCTACTCAAAAATATAATATACTAATTTTTTATTTTTTTATAATTTAAAATCTAAATTCTTAAACTTAAAACCCTAAAATATAAACTATAAACATAAGTTTTAAACCCTATAATCTACATCATAAATCCTAAACCCTAAAATTAACAAGCTTGAGTTTACAAAATCTGTGTATCAAAGTTTTTTCTTGACAGGGCTTTAAATGAGACGTGATAGATGATGAGCTACTCGAGTCTGACACGATCAAAGATCAGTCAAACTTGACTCGATTGGGCTCAAATCAAGTTTGAAATTAACTCGAGTTCTTAACGAGCCAAGTCGAGCTCAAATTTCTTAGGCTCGTTAAAGATTACTCAAACTTGACTCGAAATCTTAATGAGCCGAGTCGAGCTCAGCACTAGTTTACTAGGCTCGTTTATACCTTTGGTCTTGTCTCAACGCAGTGCTCTCCGGGCTGATGGGTCTGGATGTGTAGAGGTGTTTGAATGAGGAGCTTCGGGCTCCATGATGTTGGAGCGCAGTGCAGAGATGTTGGTGTTGTCTTTGGAGGTAGGATCTTCCGAAGGTGTTTGGCAGAGGTATAACAGTAGTCCCATCCTTAGTCAAAAGAGTGCCATAAAGTGACACAAGCTAAGAGTTTATGACACAAGCTGAGACTTGATTGTCGTGTTCTTCAATAAAGCGGAGGTAACTCGACGCTCTTAAATACAATTTGAATAGAGAAATCTTGACGCTCTTAGAGGGCATAAACATTACCATGGGCGAAGTTATCTCGACGTCCTTAGATAATTAATCATATTATAGGCAGAGCTCATGTCGATACCCATAGAGAATTAATCATATTATGGGCGAAACAAATCTTGACACCCGTTGAGAATTAATTATATTATGGGTGAAGTTCATCTCGACTCCCTTGAAGAATAATATGTGCAGAGTCATCTTGATGCCCTTGTAGAATAAATCATGTTATGGGCAAAGGTCATCTCGATGCCCTTAAAGAATAATATGGGCAGTCATCTGACGTCCTTAGAGAATTAATCATGTTATGGGAGGAATTCAAATCGACGCCCTTGGAGAATAATTTTGGAGGAGTCAGCTCGACACCCTTGGAGAATTAATCATGTTATGGACGGATCTCATCTTGTCGCCCTGGGAGAATTAACCACATTATGAATGAAGCTCATCTCGACACCCTTAGATAATAATGTGGGTACAGTCATCTTGATGCCCTTAGAGAATTAATCATGTTATGGGCAGAGCAAAACTCAACGCCCTTGGAGAATTAATCATATTATGGACGGAGCTCATCTCTAGACACCCTTAGAGAATAATGTGGACGGAGTCATCTCAATGCCCCTAGAGAATTAATCATGTTATGGGCGGAGCTCATCTCGACTCCCTTGGAGAATAATGTGGGCAGAGTCATCTCGAGGCCCTTAGAGAATTAATCATGTTATGAGCATACCTCATCTCGACGCCCTTGGAGAATTAATCATATTATGGGCGGAGCTCATCTCGACCCCATTGAAGAATAATGTGGGCAGAGTTATCTCAATGCCCTTGGAGAATTAATCATGTTATGGGCGAAGCTCACCTTGACGCCTTAGAGAATTAATCATATTATGGGTAGAGCTTATCTTGATGCCCTTGGAGAATAAAATATAAATTGAGCGGGGGTAACTCAACGCTCTTATAAAAACAAACATAAATATAAATTGAGCGAAGATACTCGACGCTCTTGGAGAAATTAGTCGGGCATCGAGCGAGGGCATATATCATTTCTTACCCTTTATGGAATTAACATTTAGTGGGGCAAGAATATCTCATACCTCTCCTTGCCCTTTGTAAAATTAATTGTAAATAGGGAGGAAGTATGTCAATTGTGTCCTTTGGGCTCTTAGAGGCTTTTTCTCAAGAAGCGCAAAGGTATCCCATTAGGGGTAACCATGTGATTGTAGACTTTGTATGCCTTTATAGGGATGAAACACATGTTTTCCTATTTTGTAGAGTTGTAATATTCATAGTGTTTAGCGAGACGAAGGCATATCTTTTCAGAGACATCTTATACCCTTGGAGAGATGATCATTTGTGGGGTTGAGGCATTTGTCACCCTTGTATAATTGAGCGCTATGGAGTAGAGTTTTTCTCAACATTCTTGTAGCATCAAGCGCTATGGGTGAAGGCATCTCATTTTATACTCACGAAGGGTTTCTCCTAAGAAGCACAGAGGTATTCTCTTAGGGGTACCCGTGTGTTTGTAGAAACAATATGTGGAGTGAGTTTGAACATCTCGTTTTTGGAAGCAATTGTTTATTTGTAGAGTCCACATGCTTCCGTTGGCATGTGAAATAGGCTTTTTTGTTCTTGTAGAATCATGATACTTCTAGAATCGTTGGGACCGAGAAATCTCCCTCATGAGGTGATTATTTTTTAGTAGAGTTCACATGCCTTGGTCTGTATGGGATATGTAGTCATATTCGTCCTTGTAGAATCACAATGCTCTAGTATATCGATGGGACGGAGGTATCCTCTACCTTTGTAGAATTAGTCAAAAGACATGGACAAGCTAAAGCCATGTTTGAAGCACATAGGGACCGAAGTGGTCTGTTTTGATTACTCTTTTGCTTTTGTAGAATCAAGAATAAGCTAAGGCAGAGCCATTTTCGTGCCCATTGTAGAATCAAATGAGTTCTCAGAGATGTCACATTTTCGGAGATAATCTTCGGAGTATATAACATAGATACTTAAAAAATATGTAGTTATTTTGTAACAAGTTTGAATTTTCCCTAGGATTGTACCAAGTTCTTAGGGTGTTCGAATAGTATGGGTTTCCCAATACTTGAAGGTTTGGAGGAGTGTTTGTAGAGGAGATCATTTGTAGAAAAATTGGTGCAGAAAAATTATTCATGGAAAAGCACCTGGGGAGAGTTCCAATAGTGCTGATTCCATTTCATAGTCTAGGAGTGTTTGTGGAGGAGGGTGCTGCTGCTTGTAAATCTCAAAGCTGGCGGCATGCAGTATTCCTCCCTCAGACACTTGAATAGACATGTTGGATGTCTTTAATAATGTATATAGACTTGCAGCGCTTTTTCGAAGGATGAGTGCATGTTTGGGGAAAGATGGATGCTTTGGAAGCGTGGAGAGAATGCTTGTCCAAAGAATGCTATATTTTTTAGAATACAATTGCTCCGGTAGTGCAAGGCTGTTATATTCCTTATTGAAATACTCAAGAGAAGTTGTCAGATACCTTTAACAATTTTTGAACTTATAGTGCTTTTCTGGAGGCCGATGGAGGAGGTACTTTATAGACCCTCAGAGCATGGCCTCGAAACATTAAGGAGACGTCGACTGTAGACACCAAGTGTACCTTCTTCTCGCGTCTAAAAAAGTTCAAATCTACTCAAGAGAGCTTCAAGCTTTTGTTTTGATGTTACCAATAAACCAGCCGCACTAGGCGGGTTTGGCGATGAATCCATCATCCAGGGACAACTATCTTTAAGGAAGCATCTCAATTGATTCTTTAGGTTGGGAAGATCTTCATGTTCACTGCACCAATTGTTGATGCTGACTTTGGGTGACACTAGACAAGGAGGTAGAGACTACGGGCAAAAGGAAGTTTGGTGGTTGGGCTTGGTGGTTTACCCATCATGGGATGAGCGAAAAATCACAATAGATGATGGTTGACTGTAGAATTGGGTGGTTTACCCTTGGTAGTTTTGGGGCTGAGAGCTGCAAACATTGTAAAGAGGTTGCTCGATGTCGAAGGGACGTCCACTTTGGACTTTGATCTTGGGGGTATTTATATCCCCTTGTTGATGTAGACGAAATGATGTTTGATGAGACCGTTCTAGGCCTAGTGATGTCTATTGATGGGCTGGCAAATGGTAGCTCGGCTGTCAGGCTACGAGCTCAGTTAAACTTGGTGGCTATCTCGTCTCAACGCAATGCTCTCCGGGGCTGATGGGTTCGGAGGTGTAGAAGTATCTGAGGGAAGAGCCCCGGGCTCCGTGATGTCGAAGCGTAACGTAGAAATGGTGGTGGTGTCGTCGGAGGTAGGGTTTTCTGAAGGTGTTTGATAGAGGTACAACAAAAAGTGCAAATGTATCATTTCAACAAGAAGTTTAGGATTTAAATTAGAAATGAACCTTTTTGTTAATGTGTCACATCAACAATCTAACTGAGTAACGAAATTTCATAATAACTTAATAGTGCAAATGACTAAAACGTATCATTTCAAAATTAGTGATTAAAATAAAACAGATCAAAAATAAAAGGGGCCTTGGATGTAGTTTACCCTTTATATTATTATACTATATAATATATAAAAATAAATTGTAAGATATAGAATGCAGAAATAACAATAATATAAAAGATAATGCATAGTTTCTTTCTTTGTACTATTGTAATTGCATTCTTGTTTGCATTGAAAGTCTTTTGTTTATGGGATGGTAATGATATGGATACACAAACTTATAATTCAAGTACAATATTTTATAAGAGAAAATACTTCATGCACTAATAATATAAAAAATATTTCACAAACGGTAATTTAGAGTTTAAATTTTAGGATTTATAATTTAAAGTTATGCTAATAATTTACGGTTTAGGATGTAAGAGATAGAAATTAAGATTAAGATCTTAAGGATAAGAATTTAAATTTTTACTTTTAAAATAAAATGATGTACTCTTTCTGCATCTAAATTAGAGATTTTTTAACAAGGCACATGTTGATATGTCCCAATGTATGATTTTCGTTAAATAAAATCCTTTTCACTGAAAAAAAGAAAGCAGAATTTGAAACTGAAGTAGTCTAGTCGGAAGCAACGTGGACTAAGTGACTGTTTATAATGTATTTTCTTGATTATTTATTTATATTTTGCTATCATGTTTCATTTATGGTAAACTACTACGAATATTATCAACAGGGGTTGTATCGGTTTTATCATTAGATTTTAAATTGGTTGGTTGTACCATTAAACTTTGGTTTTGACCTCAATTATAATATTAGACTGTTAAATTGTAACAACATGGAATATGACCATTTTTTCCTGTTAACTTTAGTTTGTGTAACGATTTTGTCACTAATTTTTTTAAAAAGCTTCAATTTCAGGCACCGAACTTTTTGACCTGCTAACGATCAATCATCATGCATCTCTGATCTTTATTTGCGATAAGATCGATACCAAAAAGTTTACATTCCACTCCTCTTTCTTCTCCCAGATTAGTTTTTCATGACTCACTCAAACTTGACGAAAGTCATTCAAAAAGTTCAACATGCTAATACTCTAATCTCATTCGACAGTCATCTGATGAGGCTAGCTTCGAGGTATGTTGTTCGCCTTCTAGAAAGAATGCTTCTCACCATTCAAATTTTCGAACAAATGCCTCAAACACGTCAAATCCGAGAAAGTCCTAAACCCAAAATAGTTATTTTTTGGTTAATTTTGTGAGCATTAAAGAGGTTTAGAGACAATCTAAATCGAAAAAAGTGGCTGAAGATGGTGAGACAAGTTTATTTGTGTCTAGGGTAACCACAAAAGATGTTTGAGAATGAAGATTTACAACGATTAAAAATAGATGAAAAAACTCAAACTTTGATGAAGAAGATGATGTAGAATAAAAAATACTTTTTTGACTTTCAAGTCAACACACATCAACATCAAACTAGCACATCATCTGGTTGTTAATGGGTTAATGACCCATTGCTATAATTAAAACCAAAATAAAAGTTTAGTGGTATAATTCAACCAAATTAAAGTTCAATGATGAAATCAATACAAATCTCAAATTTCGATGGCATTTAATATAATTTATCCTTTATTTAAATATTTTAATTATATGACATGCGTCATTTATTTATTGATTTTTAATTTTTTTGACAAATTTTATTCTTAACCTTACCTAGAGGAGAGGAGAATGAGAAACTCTAGGGGAAGAAAGGAGGTACTTCTACCGCATCTAAAGCTCATGATCTAACAAAATGTGAGAGAACATAGATGAACAGCTTGACCAACCGACCAAATTCGCTTACTCATTGCTTTTCAATGTTAAATTTTAATAAGATTGTGTTTGTTTGTCGTGGTTGTATTATTTTTATTTTGTGTCCGGTTTTATATGTTTTATAAAAGATTAAATTTAAAATATAATTTATTTGTTTATATTATATTCAAGTTGTGTTTTAAATCATAACATATTGTGCATGCCATTGGGACTTAATTTAGTAAAACAAGGATCCAATTGTTTTGAAGCTCCTCTCGATTTTAAAACTAAGAACATTATGTCTTAGTCCCTTCCCTTCTTCGGTTTAAATGTTTACTAAGTCCGTACTAATATGAAATTAGAAAATATAAGCATGATCTCTATTTTTTGTTTAAACATTTCTAAAATCAATCAGTTTAAACCTTAGGCACCAAATGTTTACTAAGTCCGTACTAATATGAAATTAGAAAATATAAGCATGATCCTCCCAAACTTTCACCCCAATTCGTCTCTGAGAGAAAAATTATTCATATTTATCATATTCACATGATCTTTTTAATGTGTAAGAGTCCGTTTGATAATCCATTGAAAAAAATAATTCATTGCAAATTAATAATTTCAGTGATTAATATTTTTAGCATGTTTGATCATCTAAAATTAAAACTATTCGTTAGAATTTTTCAATGAAAAAGTGTGGAAAATTTTAAGTAGATAAGTACCTACTTATCACTTAATAAAGAATGTTTTCAGCACTTTTTATTTTAACTATATCATCATTTGAATTTTAAATTAATCAAACAATCTAATTACATTTGGCATTTAATTTTAAGCAAAATGCCAAACAAATTTATAATTTAAATGCAACACTTAATTTTTCAATTTATTAAACAACACATAAAATATTGCAAATTGTTTCATTCATAACATCATGATTCAAACCATTGATCTTGTTTAAAGGATATAATGTCTCATCCCACTAAACCAACTTATCGTTAATTTAAATTCATAACTTACACAGTTTTTTCACATTACTTTGGTTTAATTCTAAATTTATCCAATAATTAAATTATTACACAAATTAATATTAATCTTAAATATAAAATCATTTACTTTAAAATCGCATTTTTATACCTACTATATTTTAAAATAAGTATTATATTCAATACTTTATTTTATATTACCGAAACAAAGTGATGGCATATTCTAATAGGAGTAAAAAAAGATACTTATAAAACGCTAATCCTTTCAAATTTATCATACTAACGTCTAATACTTCAGATATTTGCAGATTTGCTAGGCATCATATTGTAATGCAGTAATAAAATTTAAAGGTTTAGATGTTCATCTTGGTGTAGTTGGTTACAACGACAATCTAACACACTGAAGATCTCTGGTTCAAGTCCGAGCGACGCTAGTTTATACATTTATTAGACTGAAGTGATAACCCAGGTCACCTGCGTGACAAGTAGGAATACTCACCAACTACACTAAAACAACTTCTATGTCTATACATTTACTAGTCTTTTAAAGAAAGTATCAGTGACCAAAATGTAAGTTTAAGAAAGTTAGGGAGATCAATTGTTGAATTTACCCTATATTTACATATTGATTAACTGTTGAAATAGAGTGAAATGAAGAGATTAGTGGAGATTGGAGTATATAGAAGAATTAAAAAAGTTCACCCTTCAATCTCACATTAACAAATCCCTCAATTTTGAACTGCAACTTTCCCATGACTTCTGCTCTAATAAAGTGAAATGAAGTGATTAGGGGAATGTATAGAAGAATTAAGGAAGTTTACCCTTCAATCTCACATTAAAAAATCCATCAATTTTGAATTGCAATTTCCCCACGACTTTTGCTCTAATCTCCTCGTCGATACTGACGCCACTGATCCCAATCCAGGTAAGAGTATCCAAACCTAATTTCTACTTTTTTATTGTTTTGTAACTTCAAATTATTTAAGTTTCTCTGTTATTCACCAACTTTTGGTTGCTTCTAGAAAAGAGGCAAACAAATTGAAAAAGGCTAAAATATTGACCTCACACCTAAAAAAAATAAATCTTAATATTGAGGAAGTTGGTTATTATAGCTAAGATTACTTATTTGATAGAGATGTTATTGGCCGGACATACACTGTACTCGAGTCTTGAATGTTGAAATTAATGTTTGGCTAAATTTTGTACTTTTTTAAAAAAAATTCAAACCCATTTTTCAGGCTAATATTTTTGTTCTATTCCTCTTGAATATTGAGCAATCTGTAGACAAATATGTTGCCATTGAATTTGGGCACTTTTCTTTATCCTTCCAAATGGAAGAAAAAGATAAATAACATAGTTGTCAAGGATCAAACTTGAGTCACCCACATGACAAGCAGAAATACTTACCTTTATACTACAAAGACTTGGTTAACATATTTTTTATTTTATTTTTATGGAACCTTTTGATATTTGCAAAAGGAGGAAAAATATAAATAGCACCCTTGCCAGGGAGGAAAAATATAAATAGCACCCTTGCCAGGGAAAAATATAACTATCTATAGGGTACTATGGACTATTGACTTGAAGAAGATGAATAAGATTTCTAGAAAATGGATGAGAAAATAATGGAATGGCTTTCTTTATTGAATAGATTGAATAGATATATAAAGTGAGATACAACTGTACCCACTAGAAGAAAAAGAGACTCTAATCCAGAATATTTTGAAAATATCGAAATGTGGGTTATAGTTGGCCAGAGTCAAAAGACCCTTTTGTTTTTATAGCCCAATAATCCAACAGACTGATATGAATTAAACCAATATGTTAAACAAGATGGGCGGACTTGAACAATCATAATGACTGAAACTGAAATAACAACCCAACTTCCTTTAACTGCCTATTTGCAATTGCCCAACAATCTTCAACATTCTTCATGCTTCTCCCATTTCTTTCTAGATTTCTTCTGCCAAATCAAACATGTTAAATGAACACTCATTTTTTCTCGGAAGAATTGGAAAAATGATTTAGAATGTGATTTTGTCAGTCCATTAGCAGCTTGCTGCTGTGTTGGTACATAATTCACATGCACTTGCTCTTGACTAAATTCTTCCCTAACAAAGTTAGCATCCAATTCAACATACTTAGCTTGTGAGTTGAAAACTAGGTTAGCCGACATAGCTGTGGCCCTCGTATTGTCACTCTAAACTACAGGAATTGACGTTAACTGGTCACCTAAATCACATAGTACTGCCTTTATCCATGTAATTTCGGACACTACATCCGCTATACTTCGGTACTCTACTTTGGTTGTTGACCAAGAAACAAACTTCTATTTCTTGGAACACCAAGCCCCTAGACAGTTGTTAACAAAGACACAATACCCCATTATCAATCTACGATCACTAAGATAACTAGCCCAATCAGCATCTTCATATGCAACAACATTAACAACATCCATGTTTGATGGAATAAAAGCTAAACTAAATTCAAGTATTCCAACAAGGTACCTCCAAATTTGTTTAACTACTGTGTAATATGACTCGCAAGATCTATGCATGACTGAACTACTTTGTGCACACTGAAAGCAATGCCAAGGCGCGTATGACATACATAGAGTAAACCTCCCACTATGATATGATATTCTTGAGGATCGGGCAAAGGGCTGACATCTTCTTGAACTAGCTTTATCGATGACAACATTGGTGTAGGGATTGACTTTGGTTGATCTATCTTGGTTTTTTGAAGCAACTCAAGCACAAACTTCTTATGGCTGAGAAAAATCCTTATTGCTTAAACTCAACACGTCAAGATTCAAACCTTTGATCTTGTTTAAAGTATATAATGTCTCTTCCCACTAAACAAGCTAATCGTTGATTTAAATTCATAACTAACACAACTTTTTAACATTAGTTTGGTTTAATTTAAATTTATTCAAAAATTAAATCATTACACCAATTAATGTTAATCTTAAATATAAATTAATTTACTTTAAAATTGCATTTTAACAGCTACTATATACTAAAATACATATTATATTCACTTCTTTATTTTATATTACTGAAACAAAGTGATGACATATTCTAATAGGAGTAAAAAAAGCTACTTATAATAAGATAATCCTTTCAAATTTATCATACTAATGTCTAATACTTCATATATTTGCATATTTGTTAGGTATCATATTGTAATGTAGTAATAAAATTCAATGGTCTAGATTATCGTGGTGTAGTTGGTTATCATGTCAATATAACACACTAAAGGTCTCCAGTTCAATTTTGGGTGATGCTAATGTGTAATGTTTTTAGCTTTTTTCTTCATCTTTGGAAAAGGAAGAAAAAGAAAAATAACATTGTTATCAAGTATTATTCCCGGGTCACCTGCGTGACAAGCAGGAATACTCACCAACTACACTAAAACAACTTGGATGTCTATATATTTATTAGTCTTTTAAAGAAAGTATTAGTGACAAAATGTAAGTTTAAGAAAGTTAGGGTGATCAATTGTCGAGTTTACCCTATATTTACATATTGATTAGCTGTTGAAATAGAGTGAAATGAAGAGATTAGGGGAATGTATAGAAGAATTAACGAAGTTCACTCTTCAATCTCACATTAAAAAATCCTTCATTTTTGAAATATAATTTCCCAATGACTTCTGCTCTAATCTCCTCGTTGATACTGTCACAAATCCCAATCCAGGTAAGAGTATCCAAACCTAATTTCTATTTTTTTATAGTTTTGTAACTTCAAATCTTTAAGCTTCTTTGTTATTCACCGACGTTTAGCTGCTCCAAAATATTATCCCCATACCTAAAAAAATGAATCTTAATACTGAGGAGTCACCCGCATGACAGGCGGGAATACTCACTACTATACTAGAATGACATGGTTGATAGAAAATTTATTATATTTTTACAGAACCTATAGATATTTACAAAAGGAGGAAAAATATAAATAGCATCTTTACCATAGAAAAATATAACTATATGTAGGGTATTATGGACTTTTGACTTGAAGAAGATGAATTAGATTTCTAGAAAACAAATGAGAAAAATAATATAATGGTTTTCATTATTGAATAGATTGAATAGATCTATTGAGTGAGATACAACTGTTACCCACTAGATGACAAAGAGACTCTATTCTAGAATTTTTTGAGAACAACAAAGTATGGGCTACAATATATTATTAAAAATATGGCCGGAGTTAAAAAGACCTTTTTGTTTTTATAGCCCAATAGTCCAACAGATTGATATGGATTAAACCAACATGTTAAAAAAGATGGGCGAGCTTGAACAACCATAACGTCAAAAATCAAAATAACAACCCAACTTCCTTTATCTGCCTATTTGTAACTACCCAATAATATTCAATATTCTCTTTGCTTCTTCCATCTCCTTTCCATATTTCTTCTGCAGAATTCAACAGGTTAAATGAACACTCATTTTTTCTCTGAGCAATTAGAAAAATGACTTAGAAAGTGATTTTGTCAGTCGATCAGCAACTTGATGTTGTGCTTGTACATAATTCACATGCACTTGCTCTTGACTAACTTTTTCCCTAACAAAGTGAACATGCTTAGCTCGTGAGTGAAAAATTGGGTTAGCCGGCATAGCTATGAAACTCGTGTTGTCACTCCAAACTACATGAATTAACGTTAACTGGACACTTAAATCACATAGCACTCACTTTACCCATGTAACTTTGGCATTGCATCTGCTATTCTCTACTTTGATTGTTGCCAAGAAACAGGCTTATGTTTCTTGGAACACCAAGCCACTAGATAGTTGTTAACATAAACACACTATCCTGTTGTCGATCTATGATCAATAAGATCACATGCCCAATCAACATCAGCATATGCAACAACATTAACAACATCCATGTTTGATAGAATAAAAAGTAAACAAAATTCAAGTGTTCTAGCAAGATACCTCCAATTTTTTTTACTGTTGCATAATGTGGCTCGCAAGCAAGGTCTATGCATGAACTGAACTACTTTGTGCAAGCTGAAAGCTATGTTAGGGCGCATATGACAGACATAGAGTAAACCTCCCACTATTCTCTAATATTCTTGAAGATCAAGCAAGGGGTTGCCACCATCTTGAACTAGCTTTATCGATGACAGCCTTGGTGTAGGGGTTGACTTTGACTGATCCATCTTGGTCTTTTGAAGAAACTCAATCACAAACTTCTTCTGGCTGATAACAATTGAATCACCAATCCTTATTGCTTCAATTCAAAACGCTAAGATCCAAACCTTTGTTCTTGTTTAAAGGATATAATGTCTTATCCCATTAAATCAACTGATCGTTGATTTAAATTTATAACTTCACCGTGTTTTAACATTAGTTTGATTTAATTCTAATTTTATTCAATAACTAAATTATTACACAAATTATTGTCAATCTTAAATATAAATTCATTTAATTTAAAATCGCATTTTTACACCTACTATATATTAAAACACGTATTATATTCAATACTTTATTTTATATTACTGAAACAAAGTGATGACATATTCTAATAGGAGTAAAAAAAAACTACTAATAATGCGATAATTCTTTCAAATTTATCATACTAACGTCTAATATTTTAGATATGTATCATATTGTAATGTAGTAATAAATTTTAATGGTCAAGATGCATCATGGTGTCGAGGTTTAGTTGGTTATCATGTTAATCTAACACACTCAAGGTCTCTGTTCAAGTCCGAGTTATGACAATTTGTAACATTTTTTAGCCTTTTCTTTATCCTTGAAAAAAGAAAACCAAAAATAAAACCGTTAAAGGGATCAAATTTTAGTCTTTCAAAGAAAGTATCAGTTGGAATACTCAAGTTTAAGACGACAACAACTTAAATGTTTATACATTTATTAGTCTTTTAAAGAAAGTATTAGTGACCAAAATATAAGTTTAAGAAGAATTAAGGAGATCAATTGTTTAGTTTAACCTATGTCAATTTTATTGATTAGCTGTTGAAATAAAGTGAAATGAAGAGATTAGGGGAATGTATAGAAGAATTAATGAATTTCACTCTTCAACCTCACATTAACAAAACCATCAATTTTGAACTGCAACTTCCCCATGACTTTTGATCTAATCTCCTCGTCAATACTAACGCCACTGATCCCAATCCAGGTAAGAATATCCAAACCTAATTTCTATTTTTTTATTGTTTTGTAACTTCAAATTATTTAAGTTTTCTATTATTCACTAACTTTTGGTTGCTTCAAGAAAAGAGGCAAAAAAATCGAAAAAGGCTAAAATATAGATCCCATACCTAAAAAAATCAGTATTGAAGTTATTATAGCTAAAATTACTTATTTGATTGAGATGTTATTGGCTAGAGCTGGACTGTACTCGAGTCTTGATTGTTGGAATTAATGTTCGACTCATTTTGTATTTTTTTGATTTTTTTCAAACCCATTTTTTGGACTAATATTTTTGTTCATTCCTCTTGAATATTGAGCAATCTGTAGAAAAATATGTTGCCATTGAATTTGGCATTTTTCTTTATCCTTCCCAAATGGAAGAAAAAGATAAATAAAATAGTTGTCAAGGATCAAACTTGAGTCACCCACATGACAAGCAGAAATATTCTTTATACTACAAAGACTTGGTTAACATATTTTTATTTTTTTTATGGAAAATTTATTATATTTTTACAGAATATATTAGTATTTGAAAAATATAAATAGCACCGTTAATAGGAAAAATATAATTATTTGTAGGGTATTATGGACTATTGACTTGAAGAAGATGAATAAGATTTCTAGAAAACAGATGTGAAAATAATGGAATGGTTTTCATTATTGAATAGATTGAATAGATCTATAAAGTGAGATACATTTGTTACGCACTAGAAGACAAAGAGACTCTAATCCAGAATATTTTAAAAATATCGAAAATAGTCTACAGTGTATTATCAAAAAATGTGGCCAGAGTCAAAAGACCCTTTTGTTTTTATAGCCCAATAATCCAACAGACTGATATGGATTAAACCAATCTGTTAAAACAAGATGGGCGGACTTGAACAATCATAATGACTGAAACTAAAATAACAACCCAACTTTCTTTAACTGCTTATTTGCATTTGCCCAACAATCTTCAATATTCTTCATGCTTCTCCCATTTCTTTCTAGATTTCTTCTGCCAAATCAAACATGTTAAATGAACACTCATTTTTCTCAGAAGAATTGGAAAAATGATTTAGAATGTGATTTTGTCAGTCCATTTGCAGCTTGATGCTGTGTTGGTACATAATTCACATGCACTTGCTCTTGACTAAATTTTTCCTAACAAAGTTAACATCCAATTCAACATACTTAGCTTGTGAGTTGAAAAACTAGGTTAGGCAACATAGCTGTGGCCCTCGTATTGTCACTCCAAACTACAGGAATTGACGTTAACTGGTCACCTAAATCAAATAGTACTGCCTTTATCCATGTAATTTTTGACACTACATCCGCTATACTCTGATACTCTACTTTGATTGTTGACCAAGAAACAAACTTCTATTTCTTGGAACACCAAGCCCCTAGACAGTTGTTAACAAAGACACAATACCCCATTATCAATCTACGATCACTAAGATAAACTAGCCCAATCAGCATCTTCATATGCAACAACATTAACAACATCCATGTTTGATGGAATAAAAGCTAAACTAAATTCAAGTATTCCAACAAGATACCTCCAAATTTGTTTAACTACTGTGTAATATGACTCACAAAGATCTATGCATGACTGAACTACTTTGTGCACACTGAAAGCAATGCCAAGGCGCGTATGACATACATAGAGTAAACCTCCCACTATGATATGATATTCTTGAGGATCGGGCAAAGGGCTGACATCTTCTTGAACTAGCTTTATTGATGACAACATTGGTGTAGGGATTGACTTTGGTTGATCTATCTTGGTTTTTGAAGCAACACTAGCACAAACTTCTTATGGTTGAGAACAAAAACCAATCCTTATTGCTTAAACTCAAAACGTCAAGATTCAAACCTTTGATCTTGTTTAAAGGATATAATGTCTCTTCCCACTAAACAAGCTAATCGTTGATTTAAATTCATAACTAACACAATTTTTAACATTAGTTTGGTTTAATTTAAATTTATTCAAAATTAAATCATTACACCAATTAATGTTAATCTTAAATATAAATTAATTTACTTTAAAATTGCATTTTAACAGCTACTATATACTAAAAATATGCATTATATTAAATATTTATTTTATATTACCAAAACAAAGTGATGACATATTCTAATAGGAGTAAAAAAAGCTACTTATAATAAGATAATCCTTTCAAATTTATCATACTAATGTCTAATACTTCATATATTTGCATATTTGTTAGGTATCATATTGTAATGTAGTAATAAAATTCAATGGTCTAGATTATCGTGGTGTAGTTGGTTATCATGTCAATATAACACACTAAAGGTCTCCGATTCAATTTTGGTGATGCTAATGTGTAATGTTTTTAGCTTTTTCTTCATCTTTGGAAAAGGAAGAAAAAGAAAAATAACATTGTTATCAAGTATTAAATGGGTCACCTGCGTGACAAGCAGGAATACTCACCAACTACACTAAAACAACTTGGATGTCTATATATTTATTAGTCTTTTAAAGAAAGTATTAGTGACAAAATGTAAGTTTAAGAAAGTTAGGGTGATCAATTGTCGAGTTTACCCTATATTTACATATTGATTAGCTGTTGAAATAGAGTGAAATGAAGAGATTAGGGGGAATGTATAGAAGAATTAACGAAGTTCACTCTTCAATCTCACATTAAAAATCCTTCATTTTTGAAATATAATTTCCCAATGACTTCTGCTCTAATCTCCTCGTTGATACTGTCACAAATCCCAATCCAGGTAAGAGTATCCAAACCTAATTTCTATTTTTTTATAGTTTTGTAACTTCAAATCTTTAAGCTTCTTTGTTATTCACCGACGTTTAGCTGCTCCAAAATATTATCCCCATACCTAAAAAATGAATCTTAATACTGAGGAGTCACCCGCATGACAAAGGGAATACTCACTACTATACTAGAATGACATGGTTGATAGAAAATTTATTATATTTTTACAGAACCTATAGATATTTACAAAAGGAGGAAAAATATAAATAGCATCTTTACCATAGAAAAATATAACTATATGTAGGGTATTATGGACTTTTGACTTGAAGAAGATGAATTAGATTTCTAGAAAACAAATGAGAAAAATAATATAATGGTTTTCATTATTGAATAGATTGAATAGATCTATTGAGTGAGATACAACTGTTACCCACTAGATGACAAAGAGACTCTATTCTAGAATTTTTTGAGAACAACAAAGTATGGGCTACAATATATTATTAAAAATATGGCCGGAGTTAAAAAGACCTTTTTGTTTTTATAGCCCAATAGTCCAACAGATTGATATGGATTAAACCAACATGTTAAAAAGAAAGGCGAGCTTGAACAACCATAACGTCAAAAATCAAAATAACAACCCAACTTCCTTTATCTGCCTATTTGTAACTACCCAATAATATTCAATATTCTCTTTGCTTCTTCCATCTCCTTTCCATATTTCTTCTGCAGAATTCAACAGGTTAAATGAACACTCATTTTTTCTCTGAGCAATTAGAAAAATGACTTAGAAAGTGATTTTGTCAGTCGATCAGCAACTTGATGTTGTGCTTGTACATAATTCACATGCACTTGCTCTTGACTAACTTTTTCCCTAACAAAGTGAACATGCTTAGCTCGTGAGTGAAAAATTGGGTTAGCCGGCATAGCTATGAAACTCGTGTTGTCACTCCAAACTACATGAATTAACGTTAACTGGACACTTAAATCACATAGCACTCACTTTACCCATGTAACTTTGGCATTGCATCTGCTATTCTCTACTTTGATTGTTGCCAAGAAACAGGCTTATGTTTCTTGGAACACCAAGCCACTAGATAGTTGTTAACATAAACACACTATCCTGTTGTCGATCTATGATCAATAAGATCACATGCCCAATCAACATCAGCATATGCAACAACATTAACAACATCCATGTTTGATAGAATAAAAAGTAAACAAAATTCAAGTGTTCTAGCAAGATACCTCCAATTTTTTTTACTGTTGCATAATGTGGCTCGCAAGCAAGGTCTATGCATGAACTGAACTACTTTGTGCAAGCTGAAAGCTATGTTAGGGCGCATATGACAGACATAGAGTAAACCTCCCACTATTCTCTAATATTCTTGAAGATCAAGCAAGGGGTTGCCACCATCTTGAACTAGCTTTATCGATGACAGCCTTGGTGTAGGGGTTGACTTTGACTGATCCATCTTGGTCTTTTGAAGAAACTCAATCACAAACTTCTTCTGGCTGATAACAATTGAATCACCAATCCTTATTGCTTCAATTCAAAACGCTAAGATCCAAACCTTTGTTCTTGTTTAAAGGATATAATGTCTTATCCCATTAAATCAACTGATCGTTGATTTAAATTTATAACTTCACCGTGTTTTAACATTAGTTTGATTTAATTCTAATTTTATTCAATAACTAAATTATTACACAAATTATTGTCAATCTTAAATATAAATTCATTTAATTTAAAATCGCATTTTTACACCTACTATATATTAAAACACGTATTATATTCAATACTTTATTTTATATTACTGAAACAAAGTGATGACATATTCTAATAGGAGTAAAAAAACTACTAATAATGCGATAATTCTTTCAAATTTATCATACTAACGTCTAATATTTTAGATATGTATCATATTGTAATGTAGTAATAAATTTTAATGGTCAAGATGTGCATCATGGTGTCGAGGTTTAGTTGGTTATCATGTTAATCTAACACACTGAAGGTCTCCTGTTCAAGTCTGAGTTATGACAATGTGTAATATTTTTTGGCCTTTTCTTTATCCTTGAAAAAAAGAAAAAAGAAAAATAAAGCCGTTAAAGGGATCAAACTTGGGTCACCCGCGTGACAGGTTGGAATACTCACCACTATACGACAACAACTTAAATGTTTATACATTTATCAGTCTTTTAAAGAAAGTATTAGTGACCAAAATATAAGTTTAAGAAAGTTAAGGAGATCAATTGTTTAGTTTACCCTATGTTTACATATTGATTAGCTGTTGAAATAGAGTGAAATGAAGAGATTAGGGGAATGTATAGAAGAATTAATGAATTTCACTCTTCAACCTCACATTAACAAAACACTCAATTTTGAACTGCAACTTCCCCATGACTTATGATCTAATCTCCTCGTCAATACTAACGCCACTGATCCCAATCCAGGTAAGAATATCCAAACCTAATTTCTATTTTCTTATTGTTTTGTAACTTCAAATTCTTTAAGCTTCTATTATTCACTAACTTTTGGTTGCTTCAAGAAAAGAGGCAAAAAAATCGAAACAAGGCTAAAATATAGATCCCATACCTAAAAAATCAGTATTGGTTATTATAGCTAAAATTACTTATTTGATTGAGGCGTTATTGGCTAGAGCTGGACTGTACTCGAGTCTTGATTGTTGGAATTAATGTTCGACTCACTTTGTATTTGGTTGATTTTTTTTCATACCCATTTTTTGGACTAATATTTTTGTTCTATTCCTCTTGAATATTGAGCGGTCTTCAGAAAAATATGTTGCGTTGAATTTTGGCATTTTTCTTCATCCTTCCCAAAGGAAGGGAAAGATAAATAAAATCGTTATCGGGATCAAACTCGGGTTACCCAAGTGACAGGCGTGAATATTCATCGCTATACTACAACGACATATTTGACAGAAAATTTATTATATTTTTACAGAACATATTAGTATTTGAAAAATATAAATAACACCGTTAATAGGAAAAATATAATTATTTGTAGGGTATTATGGACTATTGACTTGAAGGAGATGAATCGGATTTCTGGAAAACAGATGTGAAAATAATGGAATGGTTTTCATTATTGAACAGATTGAATAGATCTATAGAGTGAGAGATACATTTGTTACGCACTAGAAGACAAAGAGACTCTAATCTAGAATTTTCTAAAAATACCGAAATATAGTCTACAGTGTATTATCAAAAAAATGTGGCCAGAGTTAAAAGACCCTTTTGTTTTTATAGCCCAATAGTCCAACAGACTGATATGGATTAAACGAATCTGTTAAAAAAGTTGTGCGAGCTTGAAGAACCATAATGGTTGAAACTAAAATAACAACCCAACTTTCTTTAACTACTTATTTGCATTTGCCCAACAATATTGAATATTCCCCATGCTTCTCCCATCTCCTTTCTAGATTTCTTCTGCTGAATTCAATAAGTTAAATAAACACTCATTTTTCTCAGAACAATTGGAAAAATGACTTAGAAAGTGATTTTGTCAGTCCATTTGTAGCTTGATGCTGTGCGGGTACAGAATTCACCTGCACTTGCTCTTGACTACTTTTTTCCTAACAAAGTGAACATCCAATTCAACATTCTTAGCTCGTGAGTGAAAAATTGGGTTAGGCAACATAGCTATGACACTCGTGTTGTCACTCCAAACTATAGGAATTGACGTTAACTTGACACCTAAATCAAATAGCACTGCCTTTACCCATGTAACTTTTGACACCGCATCCGCTATACTCTGATACTATACTTTGATTGTTGATGGAGAAACATACTTCTCTTTCTTCGAACACCAAGCCACTAGACAATTGTTAACATAGGCACAATACCCTGTTGTCGATCTACGATCACTGGCCCAATCAGCCACAACATATGAAACAATATTAACAACATCCATGTCTTATAGAATAAAAGCTAAACAAGATTCATGTGTTCCATGAAGATACCTCAAAATTTATTTAACTGTTGCGTATGTGACTCACAAAGTCTACGCATAAACTGAGTTGCTTTGTGCACGCTGAAAGCAATGTCAGGGCGCATATGACATACATAGAGTAAACCTCCCACTATGTTCCGATAAGGATCGAGCAAGGGGCTGGTACCATCTTGAACTAGCTTTATTGATGACAACATTGGTGTAGGGGTTGACTTTGACTGATTTATCTTGGTCTTTTGAAGCAACACTATCACAAACTTCTTATGGTTGAGAACAATCGAATCACCAATCCTTATTGCTTCAATTCAAAACGTCAAGATTCAAACCTTTAATCTTGTTTAAAGGATATAATGTATCATCCCACTAAACCAAGTGATCGTTGATTTAAATTCATAACTTACACAATTTTTAACACTAGTTTGATTTAATTCTAGATTAATTCAATGATTAAATTAGTACACCAATTAATGTTAATCTTAAATCTAAATTCATTTACTTTAGAATCGCATCGTTACACCTACTACATATTAAATATGCATTATATTAAATATATTATTTTATATTACCAAAGCAAAGTGTTGACATATTCTAATAGGAGTAAAAAGCTTACAATGCGACAATCCTTTCAAATTTATCACACTAACGTCTAATACTTCAGATATTTATAGATTTATTAGGTATCATATTGTAATGTAGTAATAAAATTTAATGTTCCATATGTGCATCATGGTGTCATGGTGTAGTTGGTTACCATGTTAGTTTAACACACTGAAGGTCTCCGATTCAAGTCTGGGTGACGCTGATGTGTAATATTTTTTGGCCTTTTTCTTCATCCCTGGAAAAGGAGGAAAATGAAAGATAACGTTGATGTTGGGGATCAAAATTGGGTCACCAGCGTGAAAGGCAGGAATACTCACCACTATACTACAACAACTTGAATGTCTGTACATTTATTAGTCTTGTAAAGATAATATTAGTGACCAAAATGTAAATTTATGAAAGTTAGAAAGATCAATTGTCGAGCTTTCCCTATATTTACATACTGATTAGCTATTGAAACAGAGTGAAATGAAGAGATTAGTTGAATGCATAGAAGAATTAACGAAGTTCACTCTTCAATCCCACATTAATAAATCCTCAATTTTGAACTGTAACTTCAAATTCTTTAAGTTCTCTGTTATTCACCAAATTTTGGTTGCTTCAAGAAAAGAGGCAAAAAAATCAAAGAAAAACGCTAAAATATTGACCCCATATGTGAAAAATAAATCTTAATACTGAGGAAGTTGGTTATTATAGCTAATATTACTTATAGAGATGTTATTGACTTGAGTTGCATTGTACTCGAGTCTTGAATATTGAAATTAATGTTCAGCTCAATTTTGTATTTGTCTAATATTTTCAAATCTATTTCTCGGGCTAATATTTTTGTTATAATCCTCTTGAATATTGAGCGATTCCGTTGAATTTTGGCATTTTGCTTCATCCTTCCAAAAGGAAGGAAAAGATAAATAACTTTGTTGTTGAGGATCGAATACGAGTCACCCACATGATAAGCAAGATACTCACCACTATACTACAATGACTTGGTTGACAAAAAAATTATTATATTTTTACGTAACATATTGATATTTGTAAAAGGTGAAAAAATGTAAATAACACCATTGCCAGGGAAAATATAACTATATGTAGGGTACTATGGACTATTGACTTGAAGAATATGAATAAAATTTATGAAAAATAGATGAGAAAATAATGGAACATCTTTCTTTATTGAATAGATTCAATAGATCTATAGAGTGAGATACAACTATTACCTACTAGAAGAAAAAGAGATTCTAATCCAGAATATTATGAAAATACTAAAATATGGATCAAACCAATCTGTGGCTAGAGTCAAAAGCCTTTTGTTTTTATAACCCGTACCGACTAAAACCGAAATAACAACCTAACTTCTTTTAACTGCCTATTTGTAACTGCCCAACAATCTTTAATATTCTCCTTACTTCTCCATCTATTTTCTAGAGTTCTTGTACTGAATTCAACAGGTTAAATAAACTCTCATTTTTTCTCGAAACAATTGGAAAAATGACTTAGAATGTGGTTTTGTCTGTCCATTAGCAGCTTGATGCCTTGCTGGTACATAATTCACCTGCACATGCTCTTGACTAACTATTTCCCTAATTAAGTGAACATCCAATTCAACATGATTCGCTCATGAGCTGAAAATCGGATTACCCGACATAGCTATGACACTCGTGTTGTCACTCCAAAATACAGTAATTAACTAGAAACCTAAATGAAATAGTACTATCTTTACCATGTAACTTTGGAGACCGCATCCGCTATACTTTGATACTCTATTTCTTTTGTTGACCGAGAAATATACTTCTATTTTTTGGAACACCAAGCCACTAGACAGTTGTTAACATATACACAATACCCCATTGCCGATCCACGATCACTAAGATCGCTGACCCAATCAGCATCAACATATTTTTATGGGCCGTCAGCCTATGACAGAGATGGCCACACATCATAGGGCATATCCAAGCATACTATGTGTCGCATTGAGAGACCCGAGCTAGCATCCTTGGCGCACACCATGGGGCCAAGATAAGCACCCCATGTGTTGCCCACGAGAAAGGGATCCGAGTGAGCACTCTCATCGCACCCAAGGGTGCCCAAACGCTCACCCTCCATGTTGTCCAAACCATAGAGCCCAAGGGCCCAGACAAGCCTTAACCGAGTTGCCCACGACCCTAGGGCCCAAAACAGCACCTAACATGCTGCCAAGGAGTTCTTGGCCAAGTAAACCAGACCAATCCATGCCCAATACGCCCAAGAGACCAAGACCCTTGGGAAAGAGATAATCTTTGACCAATACACAAGGAAAGAGATCATCCTTGGACCAACACTTGGGGAAAGTATCCTTTGCCAACCCAAGTATGATTTTACGAGTGATTCTTGCCTTTGTATGTTTGGAAACATTGTATAACGAGTCATCTTGTTTCTATAGTTAGAGAACAAGAATCATGGATTGATCCATAGTGTAACCGCCTCGACCCAGCCTAGATACCCGACCGAACCGAGAGAGCTACACTAGGTTTGCCGAAGCAAACCGGAGAAAGGTTATGAAAAGTTAGTCTATTTTTTCCTTTATCTTGCCTAGATGCAAATTATTATTCCTACATGATCATACTCGCACCAGGTGAGTTTACGAAGGAAACGAATCGCAAAAGAACAACCACTTGCAACATATTCATTATGAGGATTAAAAGGCAAATCTTTTAAATTATAAGACCAAAGTTGAAATTAAAGTTTCCAATCCTCAATTAGACCATTTACATGCCCATACGAAAAATTTCAGGACAAAATGATCAACCATGCTCATACAATTGTATTACCAACATTCAGGGACCAAAATAAGAGAAAACAAAATTACATATCCATGATGTTAACCAAAATAACGACCATACGTATTGATACGCTACCAACCGTATCGATACGGTGCTCTAAACTAGTAGCCCTCATTTTGGTACACTATGTACCGTACTGGTACACCTAACTGAATTAACGACCAAGATATAATTTACTCAACAACTGTATTGGTACGCCTTAAGGGTGTTTCGGTACGTTGGTTTTGATCCAAAAAGAAGTTTCCAGTAGCGATGAACTGTATCGGTACACCCAAGCCCGTGCCGAAACACCTGGCCTATTTTTGCCTAGTCGTACCGATACGGTCCCCTGCGTATCGGTACGCTTGGGCTTGTAACATCATTTTCTTCTACTTTTTCACACAAATGTAGATGCATTTAGGTCCTAGCAACTTGCAAACATATACATAAACATCCAACAATACATTTATCATCACTTGCAACATGGTTTAACTACAACACAAGTTTAAGCCACCAAAAGGGTTAATCTAGAGGCATGCTCCCTAAAACACTCCACCAAACACCAAGATGCTTAAACATACACTTACCAGCATTAGCATCAGACCAACATCACTTTAATACCATATTCATCTTGTTAAGCTCATCAAAGCATACCATCCAAGAAAAATCATCTATATGCGTATCTAGGTAACCACATAACATCGACCATAGATATCAATGCGTAACAAGCATAACCACAACATTCAAACTCCAAAAACACAGCAGTACACGTGCTTAAAATTAGGGAATCACAGAATTACAAAACCCAAAATCTATGGCGAACATATTGCCTTATAACCGAAAACTAAAACCGAGTTCATACTCAAATGATCTTGTCTATGGATCACTTAATCCTTGCCTTTGCTGCCTCCAAACTTTAATGCTCTAAATCATTAGGGAAAAGAGAGCGTAAGCACACTAGCTTTGTGAGGATGCTCTTAAAACAATGATGCATTAAAACCCTTGAAAACCAAACACTTGTTTTCAAACCATGCTTGCGACCTAAGCAAGTTCTAATGATTCCCATTCAAAACATGCATATCGACCACATGCAAAACAACATGTTCCACATGCTTAAATCTCAAAGCATTATAAACAAAACCATGCTTAAGTTCCAAAGCATTATATACAAAACCATGCTTAAATTCCAAAGCATTATAAAATAACTTCAACACTTGAATTTTCCATATATTGGCATTTATAGTGACCCCAGATTGACGACCTCTATCCTTGATTAGCCGATCGCTAATCTTTAGGTAACCGACTGTTAACCTTACATTTCGGATACACGGATCTCCCATGATAGTCGACCACTACCATAACCCATACCATACCTACCGCATGATATAACACCCTTGCTGACAACAAGATCAATATCAACAAAGGGAACCGACCGCTCAACCCAAGTGACAACATTATAATCCGAGTAGCTGACTACTTACCTCAAAGACTCTTACCCACGATCGATTTTTAACATATTATAGTGCACTTTATCCTATGGCATGCCAACTATATTTGAATGTTTTCTCACTGTTTACTCACTGTTCTACAATGCATTACACAAAATCCCCACATATGCAATTCCCATTGCCATAACAATACCATATTCCCGACCAAAATAAAAACCAATGCTCACTAGCATTTATTATACTTTTAAGCCACTGCATATGTACTTAGAAATCATGCATTTACAGTAGATAAATCAAACCATGTTTACGACCAAAACATGAATCACACATACTCATATACGAACCGATATTAAAGAGAAAATGAGGGAAACTTACTTCCAAGCTTAGGTAAGTGTTTCAAACTTAACCTAAACTCCTAAAACGACTTTCAAACCTTTGAAAGACTTTTAAACCCGTTTCCATTCACCGATTTCACTTCGCCTTGCTTGCCACCGCGAAACAAGCTCCCAGTAAGTCTATAACCACCTCAAGATGCCACGCTTTGATTCTCCCCTGTTTGGCCACACAAAACCAGAGGAAACATGCATTAAAATACATCCAACTCTCTGTTTCAAACCAAAATCCCGTGGCTCTTAATATGCTCACTCAAAACTCATCCGAAACTTACCGAAATCAACCTCAAACACTACTCAAACTTAACCTAACCATAATATAACGATTCAATACACCAAACTTCATCAATTGACATCTAAAACCACTTTTATAACATCCTTTTACTTCCAGCCAAGATTATACCCCAAAAGCAACCCAAAACTCTTAACTAACAACCTAAACAATTAGAGATTCAACAAGCTTCGAGATTCTATTGTTAAAAACAACTTATCCACATTATAATACATCCAAAATGAGATTGAAATTAATCCACAACATTGGAAAAATAGATCTAAATCGAAAATAAAAAAATCCATCAATTAAACCTCAATTATAATTAATTAATCAAAACCTATTAGAAAACATATGTAAAGAGCCAAGAACTTGGGAATTTCAGTAAAAAACCTTTCATTAGAGGAGAAGAATGAAACTTACCTCCAATGAATGAGTTTCCTCTTAATCGGATGGTTTCTCCTCTTGAAAAACAAAGAAATCCAATGAGATTTTTGGAAAACAAGTTGAGAAATGATTTAGCAAATCAATGAATTAAGAAACTAAAATCATTACCTTAAATATCTGATGGAAAAAGAGTGTTTGGCTGAGAGTATTTTGAGAGAAAATGTGAGAAAAGAAAAGTTACGTCAAATTGTGTTTTAGAAAAATAACCACCTTATAACTAAAACCCCTTTTAATTCTTTTAATTAAAACCTTTTTAAAATAATCCTAATTAAAAGAAAACTCAGATTAGACCAAATAGTAAAATAGATCCTCAAAGATTCATAGTTTCGACTCTTTACAAAACAGTCACCTTTTTAAAACAGTTTCAAAAAATTGCATTTTGGTCACCAGCCAAAATGTCACCCTTCCAAAGCTCATTTTCCGAAATTGATTTCAGCAATATTTTTAATATATTAAAATATAATTTTTAAACATTTTTCCATATTTTTATCTTTCAGAAAAATATTTGCTCTTGAATCCGACTCGAATCTCTAACCCAGTCCACTAGACCATCTAACTAGCCGTAAAACCGCTAGGCCCAAAATCGGGGCGTTACACTTAGCCTTTAGATCAATCTATCCTAGACTATTAGATTCAAGGAGGCTAGCCTATAAATAGAGGCTTCCACTCACCTTTGTAAATCATCTTCCAACTTTTATTTGTTCATTTCTTGAGTATTAAGTAAAGAGTTATATTCCTCTTCATCTTGTTTTTTGTTCTCCTTGCTTGCCTTGCCTTAGCCAATTTTCCCACAAAGCTTCCGCCTTTCTAAGCAATCTTGCTTAGTGATTGTGAAGCCTGACTTAGACTTCGGCTAAGATTGCATGGATCAACTAGTTAGCTCTAGTCCCGTGACAAGTAGTATCAAAGCCAAATTCCACACACAACTGAGTTAGAGATGGTAGGCAACAACGGATCTAATATTGAGCATGAGGGCCACCATGTGACATGAAAAATGAACAAAGCCAAGAAGGCTAATTTTAAGGACCGAATCATAACACTTGAGGATAAGGTCATCCGACTTGAGGATGTCACAAATGACTCAAGGGAAAGGCTTGACACGATTGAGGATAGCATAGAGAAACTAGGCAGAGAGGGTGACACACTCAAAGAGGAGTTCCAAGGGGGGCACTCGATGAGGCCATAGAGCATGCCGATCAGCAAGACAGTTCCCTCAAGGAAGAGGTGACAACACTCAAGAAGATCGTGAAAGATCTTGCAAATCAAGCCAATATAGCAACACTCAAAAAGGAGATTAAAGATCTCAATATTGAGTTGCTCGTTTAAAAAGCCACCATGAGGAGTGGCACGATGACTAGCCCAACGAAGGTGCTAGCCGATGTCCCAAAACCGAAGGAGTTTAAAGGGACGAGGGATGCTCAAGATGTTGTGAATTTCATCTGGAGCATGGATTAGTATTCCTTCTATATGACTATCATGGATGAGTTTACAAAGGTAAATATTGCATCCGTTTTTTTAACCAACGTTACTCTTTTATGGTGGCAACACAGGTGCTTTGAAGAGAAGAGCAAGGATATTACTATCAAGGCTTGGGAAACATTTCAAGCCAAGATCAAAGAGGCATTCTACCCCAAGAATACACAAAGTAAATTGCGCACAAAGCTACTCCAACTCAAGCATGATGGCTCAATCCAAGAGTACGTGAGGTAATTCACCGAGATCAAATGGAAATAGTTAGAGGAACCAAGAGAGAACGAATGAAGGTGGAAATGAGAAGTCTTCGAGTGAGAATGGCAAGCCATCGAGTGACAAATCCACCAAGTTCACAAGGACATGGGAAAGAAAAGATCATGGAGTAGTAAGATGCTTCCATTGCGACGTGCCTCACTACATCAAAGATTGCCCGAAAAGGCTAGCCTTTCTGCCATCCAAGGAGATGTTGGAGCAAATGAGGAGTTTCTACAACCTGGTTTGATTGTAAGCTCACTCCAAGAGTGGCTGCAAGAAGAAGAGGCTTATGTTTTTGGACGTTGTAGTTATGGGTAAAAAGCTGAAAGCAGTAGTTGATACTGGTGCATCTGAGTTGTTTGTGTTTGAGCAAGCTACCAAGCGGACCTTCGAGTTGAGAAGGTAAATGGGTAGATCAAAGCCGCCAATTCCAAGTAAGAGCCAACTGTGGGAGTTGTAAGTTGTAATGCCTCGGTGTTTTCAAGGCCGATTAGACTGTTCGGTGGATCAGATTAGAGGATTCGAGTCGATTTCAGGATTAATTTGAAATAATATTTTTAAGTGAGAAAAATATAGGAAAATATCCTAGAATTATTATTTAATATGTAGATAATTTTGGTAAAATCAATTTTGGAAAATAGAGTTTTGAAATTTGGTATTTGGCTAGTGACTAAAATGTAAAGAATAAAAAACCATTTTTAGTGACTATTTTGTAAAAGGGTCAAAACTTAGAATCTTTAAGGAGCTATTTGGATAAAGTCTAATATCAGACTTTTCTCCTTAATTGGCTATTTTTAAAAGGTTTTAAAGGGGTATAAATAGGCTTGGAGAATTAATTTAAAATTAATTTTCAAAAACAAACTTTACGTAACTAACTTTTCTCTAAAATATTTTTCTCTCAAATTCTCTCCGGCCAAACACTCTTTTCTTCTTCAAAATCCCAAGTAACTTCTTGATTTCTTTAATATTTTGATTTTAAATGAGTTTCCTATGATTTCCTATCAAAACCTTAATGTTTTAATCTTGTTTTCTCATGTAAATCAATCGAATTAAGGGGAAGTCAACATTAGAGGCGAGCTTCATTTTTCTCCGCTAATGAATGGTTCTTTACTAAAATTCCTAAGTTATTGATCCTTTATAAATTTTTCTAATGAGTTTTAATGATTTAATTATGGAAAATTGGTAAATCAAGGTTTAATTGACGAGATTAATTGATTTTCATATTGGATCTGTTTTGCTATGTTCTTGGTTGGATTAGAACATGATTTTGATGTTTTATAATGTTAATAAGTTGGTTTTAACATTGGAATCACGAAACTAGGTGAATCTCTTAGTTATGAGTTTTTGAGGAGTTGTGGTGTTTAATGAATGCTTGAGGTATAAGGATGATGTAAATGTGTTTTTGGATGTTAATTGATGATAATTGTTTGATTAAACCATTAGGTTTTGGCTGGGTTAAGGTTGGAAGGTTTTTGATGTTGTTTTCGATTATTGTGGAGGGAAATTGGTTAGGATTTGACGAGGATTTGTGTGAATTGATGTTCCTAGGCTGTTGAATGCATTTTGATGCATTGAATCCTCTGTTTTTTTGTGGTTAAAGTAGGGGAGGTTGATCCTCAAGCTTGAGGCGAGGCTTTGGAAGCCTTAGAGGCTTGGATTCGCATCAACGATCAAAGTTTTGCATAGTTGGTGAGTGAGAACGTGGTTTATAACTTTTGAAAGTTGTGTTTGGAGTTTAAATTAAGCTTGAAACGCTGGTATAAGCTCAGAAGTAAGTAAAGGATGATTTTCCCTCATTCTCGATTTGGCAATTAGTTTTGATGATTGGATTTCTCATTGTTATATGCATGATTTGAGCATGGTTTAATACTAGAAAAGGGTTATATAATGATGAAGCATTTGGAAGTAATGCATGTTTTGATAATGTTTTTGAACATTGGTTAATACATGGTTGAATGCATTGGATAAATGGTTTTGATTGATGCATATGGAAATAGTGAGTTAATGTTAATGAAACGAATTATATTGGCAAGTGATGTAGTTTAAAATGTTATCGGATATAGTTGTCCGGCCATAGGATTGATAGTGCACTAGAAAAAGGTCGCCTTAGATGTTAAGGGGTTTATGTGCACCGAAAACTCCATCTAAGTACCCTAACGATTTAGGGGTTATACAATATCGAAAACTCTTGTTAGTGGATTATACATCTAACCGATGAGTGGTGTTGAGGGGTTTATGTGTACCAAAAACTCCATCACAAGTACCACATCGATGGAGGGTTTATGGTACCAAAAACTCTCATTGGTGGACTTTGGATGATTCTGGTTGAGATTGTATGAAGTGTTAAGAGGACACTAGTTAAATCCGTGTATCTGATGCAATATTTTGTAAAGCGAAACTTGGTTGATCATCACTTGTAAGCCAATATAATTGATGATGTATCATGTGAAGGATTGTGTTGTATAATGTTGGTTTATACATATTTACTCTTTAAGCCTTGCATTTGGTAGTTATGCATAGGAAAGCTTAAATTGAGTGTAGCAAATGGGATTTTGCTGTTAATCCATGATACAAGTTGCATATAGTTTAATATGCATGTTTTGGAAATGTTAAGTGCATGTTTTGTAAGGCATGATGATGTTGATGACGTTTGAAAGATGTTCTAAAAGTGGATTGTTAAATGATTTTAAATGCATTGATGGTGGTTTGTTTTAGAGCACTCCTCACTAAGCCTAGTGTTCTTACGGTCTCTTTTCCATCAATGTAGAGAATTAAATCAATGTAGAGAATTAAAGGGTTGGAGGCAACGAGAAAGCAAGGAGGAATCTAAGGACTTGATCTTCGAAAGTATGGTTTTGATTAGACTCGTAGTAATAAAGGCAATATGGCTAATTGACATTTAGGAGGGTTGTTTTGTTAAACTCCCTGTTTGTGCAAGTTTAAAATGTTGTTTTGGATTTGTATAAGGCTTAAAATGCTTGATGTGTGCTTGGATTCATGTTTCGGTTGTTGAATATGAAGCATGCCTATAGATGTTGTGGATATTTGAGCTAGGATTTATTGAGCCGTTTTAAATACTTGTATGATTGTGTCAAGTATGCCTTTGATGACTTATGATGTTTAGGTAAGGTTTGGTAATGTTTAGAGTGAGCCAAAGTGTCATATGTTGGACCTAAAGGTCATTACAGACCTTTGTGTACCGGTACGAGTCCCTTGGTTTCGGTATACGGGATCTGGGAAAGCTCAGAGCAATGAAAATTTACAAAGGGTATCGATATGCCTAGCCACCATATTGGTATACCTAGAGGAAAATATACACTGGTTTCAGTACATGAGCTCTTGTACCAATACACTCTTTAGCTGCTGGGTCGGGTTTTCGAAAATAATCATTAAGGGATTGGTACGGGGGTGGAACTGTATCGGTACGGGTTTGCTCGACACACCGTATCAATACGGGGTTCTTAGTATCGATACACATAGTTGTTATGTTAGTTGAACCATATCTATACGGTTATGTCTGTATCGGTACATAGTGTATTTCTTTAGGTTTCTGTTTGTTGAAGTTTAAAATTGTGCATTTTGGTCCCTGAATGTTGTGTATGCAATTAAATTAGTTCGGATGATTGTTTAAAGTTGGAATTTGACATGGGAGCATGAAATTTGATTAATGAAGGAATGGTAACTTAGAATTCAATGAAGTCCTTGTAATTTGTGAAAATTATGTCTTGGTCCCTGAAGTGCATGTTTGAGCAATTAAACCCTATTTTAAAATCTAATCGCAATGTTAATGTATCCGCCGATGCATGTTCACCTTAGGATCTAAAACGATGCATTTATACAAGATAAAATGAAAAAATGAACCCGATTTAGGTTATTAGTTTGGGTTTTCTTTAGAAAACTTAATATAGCCCTTTTAGCTCGGTTTCGGCTAAACCAGGTTAAGGGAGTTACATTTGTTGGTATTGTAGCCAAGTTTACAAAAAGTTGGGATGTTGATTGTTCATTGTTGTTTGCTATGCACGGTGATTGTTTATATGTATGAAGATTGATATATACTATGTTGGGGTATTTTTGGGGACACATTGCCTTATTACTACAGTTGTAAAATGATTTGGTTTGAAATGAAAGTCTTGGATCCTTGCTTGAAGCTGGTCTAATTATTTTTTGTTTTGGTGTAATTATGTTGCCTTAGATACATTTTTATGATGCCACCGAGGAGAGAATTACGATCAAGCACGAGTTTTGCTGCTAGAGGTCAGGGAGTTAAGGGTGAGATAGTGCATCCTGAGGGGTTGACACCTCATTCTCATAATCCACCTGAGGGAGTGGAGCAAGTACCATCTGCACCACCTGGTCTGGTATACGGTGATATGACGCCTTTGGAGCAGGCAATGACTGGAGCGCTTCAAGTTGCGATGGCTAGAGTGCATGTACCTACCTCGGCACCTGCTAACGTTACTAATATGGGGCTACTGTTATAGCGTTTGCGTAATCTAGGAGGAGTTGAGTTTAGAGGGTTGGCACTCAAGGCATCCGAGGAGCGGTTTGCTAGTACATATCGTATTTTGGATAAGATAGGGTGCAATAATGTCCATAAGCTGGGATGTACAATGTCCTTGTTATAGGGTGATGTATATAGTTGGTGGACTACAATGATCATGGGCATGGAACCCGGTGATGTGACATAGGAGTTCTTTCAAGATGCCTTTATAAGGAAGTATCTGGGAGCTAGATACTTGGATGAGAAGAAACATGAGTTCATGGCTTTGGTTCAGTGCAGTATGTCTGCATCTGAGTGTGAGGTACAGTTTGTGAGGCTGAGTCAGTATACGCCTGAGTTGGTACCGGCTGAGAGGCATCGCTGTTATCGATTCCATTATAGATTGGTACATGATGTTAAGACATATATGTTGGCCACTAACTATACAGATTTTGATATGTTGTTTACACGGGTGAAGGACATTGAGCAAAACCTGGGTTTATCTTTTCGTTTGGGAGGTTCTGGTACTGGTCAGTCTAAGAGACACCGTGATAGGAGGTATCGCCCTGAGCAGAGACGGGGTGAAAGAAATACGGGGTGAGGGCCGCAAGGCCAGAGTACCCAGGTTAGAGCATGACACAATACCTGTTGGGTATGTGGATTGTGAGTGTAACCCCCTTAACCCGGTATTGTCGTAAGACAGAATCGAGTGAGCTACATTAGGGTTTACCGAGACATACCCAAAAGAATTACTTATAAAGCGGTCCATTTTTTCATTTTATCTTTTCTAAATTCTTAATTAAATCCTAAGGTGATCATACCATTAGCAGTAAAAATTACAACTCAATAAGGCGTCGAATTGACATCCAATTGTATGATTTGGTGTTATAGGGACCAAAACTTAAATTTAGAAAATTAAGAGGTCTTCCTTGAAATAAAAGTTACCAATCCTTAATTAGTCATATTTCATACAATCAGGTTAAATTTCAACTTAAAATAATCAACCAAACTCATTTAATTGCATGATCAAGAAACAAGGACTATACTGCAAAGAATCAAATTTCAAAAAGTATTTTAACAGAAATAACGAACTGCGTATTGGTACATTGTATCCCCGTATCCATACGGTTCAAATTTGAAAGGTGTAAGTGTATCGGTACAAGCATGCAATGTTCGAAGTTGGGATTACCAGTAGCCAAAAGGCGTACCGGTACAGTTGCCCAAATACCGAAACCAAGCCACAATAACAACATCGCATATTGATATGGTCCCTCGGCGTATCGGTACTCCAAGGCATTTTTACCTAGATTGAGGTGAGATAGGTCCCCACGTACCGATCCTAGAGGAACCGTACCAATACAGACAAACCTGTAATGACCTCTTGGTCCAACATATGACACTTTGGCTCAATCTAACATACTCCAATCAACATCTAATCATCATAAAACTTCACAAACATCAATTCCTCAGACATAGAAGCATGGTAGAAGATCATACGCAATATGTAAAATCCAAACATAAATCCTATAAGCATGATTTCTACCCAAGCATGCATAATGTTTCCCAACCCCTCAAAATCAAACATAAAGCATCATACAAGTCCAAAACATCAAACATAACATGTACAAATAGGGAGTATCCAAAATAAACCTCTCAATTACAACTTGGTCACATTGCCTCTTATTACTACAATGTATGTAAAACCATACTTGAAAATGCTTCACACCTTGGATCCTCCCTTGCTTACTCGTTGTCCGAAAGAGTCGATTTCTCTACATTGTTGAGAAAGGAGAGCGTAAACTATAAGCTTAGAAAGGAAATCTCAAAAACACTCATCAATGCATTTAAAATCATTTTAATTCAAAATGAATGTATTAGTCTCATAGCAAAATCATCCCATGCTTCTACAATCTCTTCAAATATACATATTTAAATCATTTGCAACACATGTATCATGGATTTCTACCATAAACCTCAATCTAAGCTTCATATGCCAAAATCTCTAAATAGCAAGCTTAAAGAGCATCTCATGTATGAACCATATTATATAAAACATAATCCATTTCTCATGATACATTATCTCATATATTGACGTTAAACCATTTTCCAATACATTAAACCATGTATTCTAGCATTTCCAAGATACTTTCATAAATCATTTGCTACACTCAAATATCATCATATGCAATCATTTGCAACATCTTTCATTTCTAGAACATGCATATAACAGTAAATAATCAAATCTATAAACATGTGCATGAGATTGTATTTTGCAAAACCGAAAACGAGAGAGAGCTCAACCAATACTTACCTCCGAGCATAGATAAGTGTTTCAAACTTAATCTAAACTCCCAACAACCATCTTCAAACCTTTTAAAAGCAGTAAAATGCGTTTCCACTCACCGACAACCCAAAGCTCGCTAGTCGTTGCGAGAATCAAGCTTTCGAAGCTTCAACAACTCTCCAAAAGCTAAAGGATTCAGCTCCCCTACTTTACCCAATCAAAAATAGAGGTTTAATGCACCTTCATGCATCTCTAATTTCTAGGAACCAACAAACACAACTTCGCCTCTATAAAAACCATCAAACGCCTCTCTCTAAAACCACCGAAATCAACACAAAACTTCATCTAAACAACGCCCAGCCATAACCTATTAATTCTAACATCTTAACAACAACAATTAACGTCCAAAAACATCTTTATAACGTCCTTATACCTCAAGCAACCTTACATCACCAAGATCACTTCAAAATCTAACTATTTACAACCTTGAAAATTCGCAATTCATATAGTTTCATGATTCCTTTAATTAATCACTTCTTACAATATTAAAATACATCTTATAAGAGATCTAAATCAAATAGATTCAATAAAAAATAGATCCATAACAGTGTTTAACAAATTTCCACATAAAAACTCAATTAAATCATCATATTCATTTTTTAATCATAATTCCATAACATAAATCATTTGTAAAGAATCAAGAACTTGGGGATTTCAATAAAAACAATTAATTAGAGGATAGAAATGAAAATCACCTATAATTGCTGATTTCTCCCTTAATTGGCAAAGATTGGTTAAAATCCAAGTAGATTTTGTTGTAAGTATCAAAGAAATCAAGTAGAAAATCAAAATAAAATCAAAAGAGATTAATTCTTGGAAATTTTGGAAAGAAATTAAGAGTTTGGCTGCTGAGAAAGTTGAGAATAAAGTGATAGCTATGTTAGTTACGTGAGAAAGTGATTTGTGAAATTAAAAATCCTTTTTGTTAATTCTATTTTCTTTTAATATTTAAACCAATTAAAACCTTTTTAAAATAGCCTAAATTAAGGAAAAAATTTGATGCAAAAGTTTTGTTAATCAGCTCCTCAAAGATTCTACGTTTTGACCCTTTTACGATTTAGTCACCAAAAACAGTTTTGAAAACTTTGCATTTTAGTCACCGGACCAAAATGTCCCAAAATCTGATTTAATTCCTTGAAATTGAATTTACCAAATTACTTAAAATATTAATTAAGTATTTTCTAACATTTTTCTATATTTTATTTTAACAAAAAATGATTTATTAAGATTTAATTCTCGAAACTAACTCGAATTGCTTAATTCAGTTCTCCCAAACCGATCGATCTATTTAACATCTAGGCCCAATTTCATGGCGTTACAACTCTCCCCTCTTAATAAATTTCATCCTCGAAATTTTCCTGGCAGAATAAGGTAAGGAAATTGCTTCAACATGTCCCTATTGCTTTCCCAGGTGGCTTCCTCTACGCCACGATGTAGCCATAACACTTTCACCAACTCTATGGTCTTTCCACGAAAAACCTTGTTGATTGAATCCATAACTCTCACCAGCTCCTCATCATAGGTCAAATTGGGATTCAACTCAATCTCCTCAACATGCATCACTTGCAAAGGATTCGATTTATACCTCCGAAGCATCGATACATAGAAAACATCATGTATCTTCTCTAACTTCGCGAACAACCTCAATCTATAAGCAACTTGACCAACACGCTCCAACACCTCATAAGGCCCAATAAACCTAAGGCTTAACTTGCCCTTTTGTCCAAATCACATCACCTTCTTCCAAGGTGAAACCTTAAGGAACACGCTATCACCAACCGCAAACTCAATCTCCCTACGCTTTAAGTCAGCATATGACTTTTGCTGATCCAAAGCTGCCTTCAACCGATCACTAATAAGCTTCACCTTATCATTGGTATCCTTAAACACATCAGGAAAAGAAGCATACTTTTCTCCTGCCTCTGCCCAACAAAGTCATTTGAATACTAGCCTAATAACTATTGTTATAGGCAAAATCCACCAAAGGTAATTGCTTCTCCCATGATCCTTGGAAATCAATGATGCAACACCACAACATATCCTCTAACACTTGGATAACGCGTTCAGACTGACCATCTGTTTGAGGGTGATACGAAGTACTAAAGTTCAACTGCGTACCTAAAGCCTTATGCAAACACTCCTAAAACCTTGCTGTAAAATACGTATCTCTATCCGATATAATAGACTTTGGCACCCCGTGCAACCTTATGATCTCGACAATATACAACTCTGCTAACTTATCCAAAGTATACGTCATACGCACAGCAGAAAATATGCACACTTTGTAAACCTATCCACAATCACCCACACCAAATTCTTATTTGATGGCGTCAAAGGCAAACTGGACACAAAATCCATGGTAATTCTCTCCCACTTCCATTCTAGAATCTTCAACGGTTGCAACAACCTAAAAGGAAAATGATGCTTTGTCTTAACACATTGACTAACCATACATCGAGCAACAAAATCTGCAATATCCTTTTTCAAACCAACCAGAAATACTCATTTTTCAGATCATGATACATCTTTGTACTTCCCGAATGTATAGCAAAAGGACTCGAATGTGCCTCAGTCAAGATAGTACGCTTTAACTCCTCATCTTTCGGCACCACCACTCGACTCTTGAAACACAGAACTCCTTCATCACTGAAACAAAAATCCATTTTGATTGCCATCCATTATGTCATTGACATGAGGCACCAAAGAATCATCATACGATTACTTCTCCTTGATTAACTGCAACAACAATGGCTTCACTTGCAACTCAGCCAACAAACCACCATCACGCGTTATGCTCAACCTACCAAACATGGCCATCAACTCATCCAGAACTTTTTTACTCAAAGTATTGTCTACAACATTAGCCTTTCCCGAATGATACTCTATCGTCAAATCATAACCCTTAAGAAACTCCAACCATCTCCATTACCTAAGATTCAACTCCTTTTGCGACATCAGATATTTCAAGCTCTTGTGATCCGTGTATACAATACACTTCTCACCATAAAGATAATGTCGCCAAATCTTCAATGCAAACACCACCGCATCAAGCTCAATATCATGTGTAGAATAGTTGCGCTCGTGCACCTTCAACAGCCTAGATGCATAAGCCTCAACCCTTCTTTCTTGCATCAACACCCCCCAAACCAACGTATGATGCATCGCTATAAACCAAAAAATCTTTCCTTGACTCAGGTTAAATCAAGATTGGAGCTTGCATCAAAGCTTCCTTCAACTTATCAAAGCCTTGCTGTCTACTCTCCGTCCATTCAATACTTACATCGTTTTGCAATAACTTCGTCAAAAGAGCAGCAATCCTTGAGAAACCATCCACAAGGCAGCTAAAATATCCTACCAACACCAAGAAACTAGGAACTTCTAACACCGACTTTGATTGGTTCCAATTCACAACTGCTTCAATTTTCTGCGGATCCATGCGAATACCCTCGGCTAAAACAACATGACCAAGAAAAACAACTTGCTTGATCCAAAACCCGCACTTACTCAGCTTGTCATAAAGCTTATTGTCCAATAGAACTTGCAACATAACTCGTAGATGTCGATCGTGATCTTCCTCAGTATGAGATTACACAAGAATGTCATCGATGAACACTACCACAAATTGATCCAAGAATTCATGGAACACCCGATTTATCATGTCCATGAAAGCTGCAGGCGCATTTGTCAACCCAAACGGCATTACTAAGAACTCATAATACTCATAGCGATTGCACCCCAAAACTGATCAAATAAATCATCGATCCTCAGCAAAGTATACTTGTTCTTAATCCTCAACTTGTTTAGTTGTCAATAATCAATGCACATTCTCATCGTGCCACCTTTCTTTTTAGCAAACAACATCAGTTCTCCCTATAGTGAAAAACTAGGGTGAATGAAACTTCGATCCAATAACTCTTGAAGCTGTAATTTCAACTCCTTTAATTCCTTCAGTGCCATACAATACGGTGCAATCGACACCGGAGCCATATCTGTGTACGTCTTAATGCAAAACTCCACCTCCCTATCCAGTGGTAAACCAGACAACTCTTTCAAAAACACTCCTAAAAAATTGCAAACTGTCCGAATATCCTGGGCACGCACTTCCTTCATATTAGGGTTCATAACATAAGCTAGGTATGCTTGACCCCCAAATTCTAATTTTTTCCACGCTTCCAAAGCCGAAACAATATTGACAAGAATTTGACATTCTCGTCCACAACCACCACTTTGTAATCCTCAGCGAGTTTCAACGAAACTCGCTTGGTCTCAAAATACACCACTGCCCTATGCTCCGATAACCAATCAATCCCCAAGATTACATCAAAACTATAAAACAACAACTCTATCACATCAACCGCAAACACATGACCTTGGACCATCAAAAGACATCTCCTACACAACCTCCTAGCAACTACTATCTCACCAAAAGAACTAGTTACCTACATACCAACATCTAACACCTCTACATGTATATCAAGCAAACAAGCATGTTCACGCAAGATGTATGAATGTGTAGAACTAGAATCTATCAAAGAAAGTAATGGTATAGAATGCAAAGAAATGTACCTACAATCACATCGGTATTATTTATTCCCACACGATGCACGAAAACCCTCACCGGTCCACCACCCTCAGGTTGAACTGCCACGGTATAAGTAACTACCCTCTGACCATCCTTCCTATGATGAAAATGTCCTCGACCGCGCCCAAAGCCTTTTTGTGGAACAACAGCAGGTGCAAGAGCCTAACTCTCCCTGCCTAACTCAGACAATCAAGCCTAATATGATCCCGTGAACCATGGCTCGAATAAGTACCAAGAGTACCCCAACGCTCCCTCGAATGTCGTCTACCACATCTCCCACATTCAAGTGTTCAAGCAATGGTATTCTGAACATGCTTTCCATACCTAGTGCTATCTCCTTCGTGTCTTTGATCCAGACGGTACCTCTTATCCCTATGCTTCTTATAGTAATCCCTACCAATATCTGACTCAGCATTCCTCTTCCCCACAAAAGAACTCCCTGATCGAGAAGATAAAACCAAATTCTATTATATGTCTTTAGCTAGCAAAACCAGGACATTAAACTTTGTATAATCTGTATCCAATATGTAAGTCTTCATCTCTTTAATCAGCCCGTAACAAAAATGGTCGCATCACTAACGCTCATAAGGAACCAGCTCAAGAGTATACTGGCTCAATTGAACAAATTGATCTCATACTAAGACACTGAGATGTTCCCCTACTCTAAAGCCATGAACTCCCTCTTCTTCTTATCCTGAAATTAGGAACCTATATACTTCTTGCGAAAGGCAGCACGAAAGAACTTCCAATTTATATCAGCAGGTGTCATACCCGCGATAGTAGTTGTCCACCAACTGTTAGCATTATCCTAAAGTAAGGACACTATGCAACCCAACTTGAGAACATTCGTACACTCCATCTAGCCAAAGATTATCTCTATGCTAGCAAACCATTCCTCGATTGCTTTTGGAGCCAAACCCCTAAACCCAAGACCACCCAAGCTACACAGACGCTCTAACAGAAGCCCAATATTAACATATACAGGCGCCGGTGCAGGTACTTGCATTCCAGCTATGGTCATCTGAAAAGCTCCAGTCATTACCTGGACCAATGATGCTATATCACCAAAAATAGGTTCTTGTGGTGCCTGAGGCGTGCCACCCTCAACTCCAGCACCAACAAGAGAAATCAGTGGAGGAGGAGGCAACTCATCATCTTGTCTATCCACAACACTCCCCATATGAGCTCTAGTCTCTCGTCTCAGTCCCATTCGTAAAAATATGAGTCTAAAACATGATAATGCAATAAAACAATGCAATTAGACCAGCTTGCAACAAGAATCCAAGTCGCTCATCTTTAAAAACAAAAATCATTTAACACTAGTAGTGATAAGGCAATGTGTCTATAAGCTAAACACCCAAACATATCACATATCAAACATAATCTCACAAATTTTATCCTCGTGCATAACAATCAACAGAATCATACATTAACAATACATCAAAAACCATAACCTACCTCCCAACAATCAAAGCCTGGCTCTGATACCATTAAATGTAACCCCCTTGACATAGTCTAGTCGCAAGACCGAACCAAGCGAGCTACATTAGAGTTTGTCGAGACAAAACTGGAAGACTTATAAAGTGGTCAATTTTTTTCATTTTATCTTTTATAAATGCTTAATTAAATCCTAAGGTGATCATTCTATCAGCGGTGAAAATTACAACTCAATCGGGTGTCGAATTGACATCCAATTGTACGATTTGGTGTTACAAGGACTAAAACATAAATCCAGATAATTAAAAGGACTTCCTTGAAATAAAAGTTAGCAACCCTTAATTAGTCATATTTCATGCAATCAGGTTAAATTTAACATAAAATAACCAACCAAACTCATTTAATTGCATGATTAAGAAACATGAACTAAACTGCAAAGAATCAAACTTCAAAAAGTATTTTAAAAGAAATAACTAACTACGTATCGGTACAATGTATCCCCGTATCAATACGAGTTCAACGTTTAAAGGCGTACCGATACAATCCTCAAGCGTATTGGTATGGGTATGCAATGTTTGAAGTTGGGAACTCTAGTAGCAAAAAGGCGTACCAGTATGGCTGTCCGTGTACCGAAACCAAGCCACAATAACATCATCGCATACCGATATGGCCCCTAGGCGTATTTTCATGCCAATGCATTTTTCCTAGATTGAACTGCGACAAGTCACTGCGTATCAAACCTAAAGGACCCATACCGGTACGGACATACTTGTAATGACCTCTTGGTTCAACATATGACACTTTGGCTCAATCTAACATACTCCAATCAATATCTAATCATCATCAAACTTCACAAACATCAATTCCTTAGACATAGAAGCATGGTAGAAGATCATACGCAACATGTCAAATCAAGACATAAATTCTATTAGCATGATTTCTACCAAAGCATGCATAATGTTTCCCAACCCCTCAAAACTAAACATTAAGCATCATACAAGTCCAAAACACTACAAATAGGGAGTATCCAAAATAAACCTCCCAATTATAACTTGGTCGCATTGCCTCTTATTATTATAATGTATTTGTAAAACCATACTTGAAAACGCTTCACACCTTGGATCCTCTGTTGCTTACACGCTGTTCGAAAGAGTCTATTTCTCTACATTAATGAGAAAGGAGAGCGTAAACTATAAGTTTAGCGAGGAAATCTCAAAAACACTCATCAATGCATTTAAAATCATTTTAATTTAAAACAAATATATAAGTCTCATAGCAAAATCATCTCATACTTCTATAATATCTTCAAATATACACATTTAAATCATTTGCAACACATGTATCATGCATTTCTAACATAAACCTCAGTTTAAGCTTTATATGCCAATATCTCTAAATAGAAAGCTTAAAGAGCATCTCATGTATGAACCATATTATACAAAACATAATCCATTTCTCATGATACATCATCTCATATATTAACGTTTAAGTGACTCAAAAGAAAGTTCCATTCTATTTTATAAAAACACATCAAATACACAAATTTCCTAAGTGGTTCCTTCGACCACTTCACATACGTCCTCGAACTGTGGTTCTCATGTTGGAGCATGTCACACTCTTGACCCCTCGACACATATGAGGCGACTTATTACAGTGCACTTTAAACCCTATGGCTAGCCAACTATATACAATAACAATTTATCTCAGCCACTTGCCAATATACTCAATAAAAACCTCATTAACTTACTGTTTTACATATGCAACAATTCAAACCATTTTCCAATACATTAAACCATGTATTCTACCATTTCCAAGATACTTTCATAAACTATTTGATATGCTTAAATATCATCATATGCAATCATTTGCAACATCTTTCATTTCTAAAACATGCATATAATAGTAAGTTATCAAATCTATAAACATGTGCATGAGATTGTATTTTGCAAAACCGAAAACGATAGAAAGCTCAACCAATACTTACTTTCGAGCATAGATAAGTGTTTCAAACTTAATCTAAACTCCCAACAACCATTTTTAAACCTTTTGAAAGTATTCAGCTAAAGGATTCAGGTCCCCTACTTTACCCAATCAAAAATAGAAGATTAATGCACCTCCATGCATCTCTAATTTCTAGCAACCAACAAACACAACTTTACCTCTCTAAAAACCATCAAACGCCTCTCTCTAAAACAACCGAAATCAACACCAAACTTCATCTAGACAAAACCCAGACAGAACCCAATAATTCTAACATATTAACAACATCAATTAACATCCAAAAACATCCTTATAATGTCCTTATACCTCAAGCAACCTTACATCGCCTAGATCACTTCAAAATCTAACTATTTACAAGCTATAAAATTAGCAATTCACATAGTTTCGAGATTCCTTTAATTAATCACTTCCTACAAAATTAAAATACATCTTTTAACAGATCCATAACAGTGTGTATCAAATTTCCACATAAGAATTAAATTAAATCATCATATTCATGTTTTAATCATAATTCCATAACATAAATTACTTTTAAAGGATCAAGAACTTGGGAATTTCAATAAAGAACCTTTAATTAGAGGAGAGAAATGAAATCACCTCTAATTATTGATTTCTCCCTTAATTAGCAAAGATTGGTTGAAATCCAAGTAGATTTTATTGTAAGAATGAAATGAATGAAGTAGAGAATCAAAAGAGATTGATTCCTAAAATTTTTGGAAAGAAATTGATAGTTTGGCTACTGTCAAAGTTGAGAGAAAAGTGATAGCAATGTTAGTTACATGAGAAAGTAATTTGTGAAATTAAAGATCCTTTTTATTATTTCCATTTTCTTTTATTATTAAAACCAATTAAAAACCTTTTAAAATAGCCTAAATTAAGGGAAAAATTTTATGAAAATTTTTGGTTAATTAGCTCCTTAAAGATTCTAAGTTTTGACACTTTTACGATTTCGTCACCAAAAATAGTTTTGAAAACTTTGCATTTGTCACCAGACCAAAATGTCCCAAAATCAGATTTAATTCCTTCAAATTGAATTTACCAAAATACTTAAAATATTAATTAATTATTTTTAACATTTTTTCATATTTTATTTTAGCCAAAAATGATTTATTAAGATTTAATTCCCGAAACTAACTTGAATTATCTAATCCGGTTCTCCTGAATCGTCTAATCGATCTGTCTAACTTTTAGGCCAAATTTTAGGGTGTTACAGCGAGATCACATGGGATGAGACTGTCCGTGTTTGGCTAGGGAGGGATAGGCTCCTTCGACTATTGTTGCTAATTCTAGCTGGAGTTATGGTTTTGGGGATCATTTGAGACGTGATTGTCTGTTGCTGGCTAGGGGTAGATAGGCACCTGCACTTGTTGTTGCACTATAGAGAGTCTGTAGGCACGGTCGAGGTAATTTTTAGCGAAGGGAGGAACGACAGAAGACTATTGCACAATAGTTTCAGTTCAACTTAAGGGTAATAGACCAGCAAGGTTCTATGTGCATCGCGAGGGGAGGAATAACATTGGTGTGATAGCAGGTACTTTTACCTTGTAGTCTATGTCATTACTTTCTCTGATAAATTATGGTTTTACGCATTCATATATTTTGCATGAGCATGCGCATTTGCTTAATATACTGGGAAAAATGTTAAATGTGGGTATGCAAGTAACAAGTTCTTTTGGAGAGACGATTGTTACGAGGAGGTTGTATAGAAGATGTCCTTTGATGGTTTAATATCATGTGTTTGTGGCTGATTTAATAGAGCTGCCGTTTCATAGTTTTGATGTGATCTTGGGATGGATTGGTTAGCTGAGCATGGGCCTGTAGTCAAATTTGTAACCAAGCCGATGATTATGAAGTGGTGGTTGTGGGTGAGAATGTTAAGTTCTTTTCCAATGTGGTTTCAGATTTAGAAGCGCAAAAGTTGTTAGAGTGGGGGTGTTAAGCATATTTGGCTTATGTTATGAACCCAAATATGGAAGAAGTGTGGACAAAGGATATTTGTACCGTTTGTGATTTTTCGAGGATATTTCTGGAGGAGTTGCCTGGGTTGCCGCCAGATAGAGAGGCGGAGTTATGTATTTAGATGTACACAGATACAACTTCGATGTCGATTTCACCGTATCGCATGGCACTGAAGGAGTTGAAGGTACAACATCAAGAGTTATTAGAATGGGGTTTCATCTAACCTAGTGTTTCACCGTGTGGTGCACCAGTGTTGTTTGTGAAGAAGAAGGAGGGCACTTTGAGGATGTGCATTGATTATCAATAATTGAACAAGTTGACGATTAAGAATAAGTAACATTTGCTGCAAATTGACGACTTGTTTGATCTATTTCGGGGTGCTACAGTGTTTTATAAGATCGATTTGAGATCTGGATACTATCAGTTGAAGGTTAAGGATAAAGATGTGCCGAAGACTACTTTTCGTACGAGGTACAAGCATTATGAGTTCTTAGTGATGCTATTTGGGCTAACGAATGCGCCTGCAGCATTCATGGACATGATGAATCGGGTGTTCCATGAATTCTTGGATCAATTCATAGTAGTGTTTATTGATGATATTCTTGTGTACTCTCGTACCGAGAAGGATCATGATTGACACTTGCAGATTGTGTTGTAAGCCTTATTGGATAATCAAATTTATGCCAAGTTGAGCAAGCTTGAGTTTTGGATTAAAGTAGAGGTCTTTCTTGGCCATATTGTTTCGGCAGAAGGTATCCATGTGATCCACAAAAGATTAAAGCGGTGGTGAATTAGAAGCAACCAAAGCTGGTGAAGAAAGTTTGTAGTTTCTTGGGGTTGGCAGGTTTTTATCGTCGCTTTGTGAATGGACTCTCAAGGGTTGCTGCTCCTTTTACCAAGTTGTTACAAAAGGATGTACGTTTTGAATAGACTGAGGCTAGACAACAAGATTTTGAGAAGTTGAATGAAGCTTTGGCACAAACTCTGATCTTGATTTAACATGAGTTAGGAAAAGAGTTTGTGGTTTATAGCGACCCAGCCTATGTTGGTTTAAGGTGTGTGTTGATACAAGAAGGGAATGTTGTAGCTTATGCATCCAGGCAGTTGAAGGTGAACGAGCACAATTATCCTACGCATGATTTAAAGCTTGCTACGATAGTTTTTGCGTTGAAGATTTTGAGGCATTATCTTTATAGTGAGAAGTGTATTGTGTACACGGATCATAAGAGTTTGAAATATTTGATGTCGCAAAAGGAGTTGAAACTTAGACAATGTAAATGGTTCGAGTTTCTCAAGAATTATGATTTAACAATTGAGTATCATCCGGGCAAGGCGAATGTTGTGGCCGATGCTTTGAGTAGAAAAGCAGTTATTGAGTTGAGGTCCATGTTTGCGGGGTTGAGTATGATAGGTGATGGGAGTTTGTTGGCCGAGTTGCAACTGAAGCCATCTTTGTCACAATTGATTAAGGAAAAGCAAACTTATAATGATGCGTTGGTACCGCATGTTAAAGATATCATGGAGGGAAATTCGACATATTTTCACTTTAATGATGACAGGGTGTTATGTTTCAAAGATCAGATAGTGGTGTCTAGTGATAATGAATTGAGGCGGACTATTTTAACTGAGGCTCATACTAGTCCTTGCTATGCATCCCGGTAGTACGAAGATGTATTAAGGTCTAAAGGGAAAGTACTATTGGGTGGGATTGAAAAAGGATATGGTTGATTTTGTTGCTAGGTGTATGGTGTGTCAGCGTGTTAAGGCTGAGCATCAGTTTCCTTACGAGCTATTACAACCGTTGAGGATTTTGGAGTGGAAATAGGAGAGGATCACCTTGGATTTTGTGTCAGGGTTACCTTTGACACCAACTAAAAAAGATTCAATTTAGGTGATTGTTGATCAATTTACGAAGTGTGCATGTTTTCTGCCAGTGCATGCGACATATAGCTTGGATAAGTTGCTGGATCTTTATGTTGCTGAAATTGTGAGGTTACACAGGGTGCCCAAGTTGATAGTTTTAGATAGGGATCCACGATTTACATCAAGGTTTTGTGAGTGTTTGCATCGTGCTTTGGGTACTCGCTTGAATTTCAAAACTTTGTATCATCCTCAGATGGATGGTCAGTCTGAGCGTGCGATTCAGATCTTGGAGGACATGTTGAGGTGTTGTATCATTGAGTTCCAAGGAACTTGGGAAAGACAATTGCCTTTGGTAGAGTTTGCGTACAATAATAGTTATCAGGGAAGTATAAAGATGACACCGTATGAAGCCTTGTATGGTAGGAAGTACTGTGCCTTTGTGTTGGGCTGACGTTGGGGAAAAAAGTATGTTTCCATTCCTAATGTGTTGAAAGATATGGATAAGAGGGTGAAGCTTATTTGTGATCATTTGAAAGCAGCCTCAGATAGGCAGAAATCCTATGCGGATTTAAAGCGTAGGGAAGTTGAGTGTGCCGTTGGTGAAAAGGTTTTTTGAAGGTTTCACCTTGGAAGAAGGTGTTGCGCTTTGGGCACAAAAGAAAGTTAAGTTCGAGGTTTATTAGACCGTATGAGGTGTTGCAACGTTTAGGTCCTGTGGCTTACCAGTTGAGTTTACCTCCTGAGTTGGAGAAGATTTATGATGTGTTTCATGTATCCGTGTACGGCGGTATCGTTCGGATCTGTCGTATGTGATGCCAGTGGATGATGTTGAGTTGTGACTAGATTTATCCTATGATGAGGAACTACTGGAGATCCTTTACTCTAGTAGTAAAGTTCTTTGTGGCAAGACGATTGAGCTTGTTAAGGTGTTGTAGTGACATCACGGTGTCGAGGAGGCCACATCAGAGAGTAAGTTAGTCATGAAGGAGCAGTTTCTGCATCTGTTTTCATCAGGTAAATTTCAAGGGTGAAATTTCTTAAGAGGGGGAGAGTTGTAACGCCCTAGTTTTGGGCATAGGTGTTTTCAAGGTCGATTAGACGGTCCAGTGGATCAAATTAGAGGTTTCAAGTCGATTTTGGGATTAATTTGAAATAAATATTTTTGAGTGAGGAAAAATATCAAAAAATATCTTTATTTAATATGTAGATAATTTTGGTAAAATCAATTTTGTAAAATAGATTTTTGAAAATTTTCATTTTGGCTAGTGACCAAAATGTAAAGAATGAAAAACTATTTTTAGTGATTATTTTGTAAAAGGGTCAAAACTTAGAATCTTTAAGGAGATATTTGGCAAAAGTCTAATATCATACTTTTCTCCTTAAATGACTATTTTTAAAAGGTTTTAAAGGGGTATAATTAGGCTTGGAGAATTAATTTATAATTAGTTTGCAAAAACAAACTTTACGTAACTAACTTTTCTCTAAAAGATTTCCTCTCAAATTCTCTCGAGCCAAATAACCTCTTGATTTCTTCAATCTTTTGATTTCAAATGAGTTTCCTATGATTTCACATCAAAACCTTATTGTTTTAATCTTGTTTTCTCATGTAAATCAATCCATTTATGGGGAAAGTCAACATTAGAGGTGAGCTTCATTTTTCTACTCTAATGAATGGTTCTTTACTGAAATTCCTAAGTTATTGACCTTTATAAATGTTTTCTAATGAGTTTTAATGATTTAATTATGGAAAATTGGTAAATTAAGGTTTAATTGATGAGATTGATTGATTTTCATATTGGATCTGTCTTGCTATATTCTTGGTTGGATTAGAACATGATTTTGACGTTTTATAATGTTAATAAGTTGGTTTTAACATTGGAATCCCGAAACTAGGTGAATCTCTAATTTTCTAAGTTGTTAGTTATGAGTTTTTGAGGAGCTATGTTGTTTAATGAATGCTGGAGGTATAAGGATGATGCAAATTTGTTTTTGGATGTTAATTGATGATAATTGTTGGATTAAACCATTAGGTTTTGGCTGGGTTAAGGTTAGAAGGTGTTTGATGTTGTTTCCTATTGTTGTGGAGGGAAATTGGTTAGGATTTGATAAGTATTTGTGTGAATTGATGTTGCTGGGCTGTTGAATGCATTTTGATGCATTGAAAAGCTGCAGCCACCAATGAATGTGAAGGGAATTTAATGCTTTCTAGGTTATGCTTGGTTCTATAGAAGATTCATTCAGGTTTTTTTGAAGATCACAAAACCTCTTTGCTTATTGTTGGAGAAGAGTAGGAAATTTGTTTTTTTGATGATGCGTGTTTGGATGCATTCAATAAAATTAAAACACAACTTGTGAATGCACCGATCATTATTGCACCTGATTGGGAGCAACCTTTTGAACTAATGTGAGATGCTAATGATTTTGCTGTGGGAGTAGTCTTAGGGAAACGAAGAGACAAGGTATCTCATACGATCTACTACGCTAGTAAAACTCTAATTGAAGCTCAAATAAATTACACTACTACCGAGAAAGAGTTGTTAGCGGTAATTTTTGCTTTTGATAAGTTTCGTTCTTATCTTGTGGGTGTAAAAATTATAGTTTATACTGATCATTCTGCATTAAGATACCATTTTATGAAAAACGATGCAAAACCAAGATTGATTCGTTGGGTTTTATTGTTGCAAGAGTTTGATATAGAGATAGAAGACTGCAAAGGGTCTGAAAATCAAGTTTCCGATCACCTTTCGAGGTTGGAAGTAGGCAACAAAGATGGAAACCAGTTGAAATTTGTCGACGCATTCCCTGATGAAAAGCTTTTCGTTATGTATGGAACACCATGGTATGCTAATTATGTAAACTACTTGGTGTGTAGAAAAACTCTTTTGGGTATACTTGGGAACAAAAATGCAAGATTTTTTAGAGATGCAAAAAATATCATTGGAATAAACCTTATCTACTCAAGGTTTGCAATGATAATATAATTCGACATTGCGTCCCTGAAGAAGAAATGACATCAATATTACAACATTGTCACAACGCTCCATATAGAGGCTATTTTGGTGGCATAAAAACGGCTACCAAAGTCCTTCAATCTGGATTTTATTGGCCGTCATTATTCAAAGATGTTTATGAGTTTTCCCAATGTTGTGACCATTGTCAACGCACAGGGTCAATATATAGGAGAAATGAGATGCCACAATAACCAATAATGGAAATCGAGCTATTTGATGTTTTGGGATTGGATTTCATTGGTCATTTTCCTAATTCTTCTAGCAATTTATATATTTTGGTCAATGTGGATTATGTTTCAAAGTGGATAGAAGCCGTGGCAGTGCATAAAAATGATGCAAAAATGGTTTTGAAGTTCTTTTACAAGCATATACTCACTCAGTTTGGAACACCATAAGCACTGGTTAGCGACCAGGGTAAGCATTTTCACTTCAGCCAGGTGGCTGTTGCGTTGAAACATTTTGGATTAAATCATAGATTAGCCACTATGTATCATCCCCAGTCTAATGGACAAGTAGATATTTCTAATCGTGCCATTAAAAACATCTTGGAAAAAGTGGTCAATACCACTAGGAATGATTGGTCCTCTTGCTTAGATGATGAATTGTGGGCTATCCGTACTGCATACAAAACTCCTTTGGGAATGTTGTTGTATCAACTTGTTTTTGGAAAATCTTGTCATTTACCTGTGGAGCTCGAACACAAGGCCTTGTAGGCTCTAAAGTAGGTTAATCTTGATTATGAGGCTGCGGGGAAGAAAAAATTACTGGACATCACTGAATTGGAAGAAATTCGCCACAGTGCCTATGAAAATGCCTCCATTTACAAGGACAAGATCAAGCATTGGCATGACAAGATTATTTTGTAGCGACAATTTAAATCAGGACAATTGGTTTTGCTATTCAATTCAAGACTAAAGTTGCATCTAGGCAAAATTGCGGTCACGCTGGTCTGGACCTTTCAAAGTTGTGGAAGTATTCCCACATGGTGCAGTCACAATCAAAGATACGAAGCATGGAATTCCATTCAAAGTCAATGGACAAAGACTTAAGCTATATTTTGGTGACTTCGACTCCAGGAATATTGAGACCATTAAATTGGTTGAATTCTTTTGACGTTTTCTTAATTTGTTTTTTAGTTATAGATTTAGTTTTCCTTGTTTATTATTATTTTCTTTTAATTCTCTTATTGCATTTTTGGCAAAACAAATTCTCCTTTGTCTTCAATGGAAATTTTTTCTAACAGCTTTTATGGCAAGAAGGCTCACAAGATATGCATGATATTTGGTGGCAATTAGGGTAATTCAATTACACCAATTGATCCCTCAAATCACTGCCTTTCATTATTGAGTGTGGGAAATGCAATGAACGGATGTGATTATTGCACCACAATCAGATCGACAATCCTCATCGCATCAGACGGTACAAATTGTGCCATTTCATTTCCCTCTTTTCTTCTTTTTTATTTATCAATCCTGATTTTAGTTGATGAGATTTGATATGAGGAAGAAATTAGGGTTTATAAACAAATTGGGGCTTTTACGATTTATGAATCTGTGGTTGATTTTAAGTTAGAATCATGCTTGTATGATGTTAGAATCATGTTATTGAGTTCGGATTTAAAACCTACATATTTCGGTTTGTATAGAGAAGATTAGGGTTTATGGATTAAAGTCTAACTTAGGATTTGTGATGTTGGATTAATGATCTAGTAAGATTGATTTGTTGTTTGGAAGTAAAACCCTAAGTTAAATGCATAGGGACCATTTTGGCATGCTTCAAAATTAAGGGTCCAGATATGATTTTTATGAATTTGATATGTATTTATATTATTAAAGATTTAGAGACATGAAAACGAAGTTAGAATGCTAAACCAATGATTAATCACATTAATGACCATTTTGACAAATTGTCAAACTTGAATGGCCTATTCAGAAAAGAGGATATGTAGATGGAGTAAATCTGATTTTTAGTTAAAATGATGGAATTAAGGTAGTAATGTTGATTGGAGGAATAATTTTCAAAGTTAAGAAGCTTGAACCCTTATTTTTGAAATTTTGGTGACCATCTCGACAAATCAAGAGAAGTTAGAGAAGTAAAGGTTTGAGTCTATTTTGATAAAGGATGTAAAGAGAACATATGAATACAAGCTTTATTCTAGTCATTTGAAGTAAAGTGATGGGACTAAATTGACAAGTAGAGAAATAAGGAGCAGTTAGTGTAAATTAGAAGTTATTTATGGAAAGTTATGTTGGAATTTGAATTATGACAGTAAGTTTAAAAAATCGCCATAAATTCTACAAAAATGGTTAGATAATGAATTTTACACCGTTGTAAAGATTTCTTAGTCTAGTTTTGTTTCCAACAAACAGAAAATGATTTCGAGTTCGGTGTTAAAAGATATATATTTTTGTTTGAAAGAAGGTTAGAAAAATTACACAGCAATTTCTGCCTGGATAGCTCTGTGACGTGAATGTAAGGAATTTTCAAACTTTTTGTAGATTTTATTAATTTATGTGGCTTATACCGTTAGAACCATTATTGAATCTAGTTTCTCCAGTATAAAGGAAATTAAGATCCAATATGTATTCTGCCCTGTATAAGTAAATCTTTGAAGGTAGCGCAAGCTGTCAAAAAAATGGAATTTGAAACATTTTGTATTTAAATGTTAGTTAGCAAGCTCAGAAGAATTATTGGAAGTTCAAATTGGTTACTAGGGACCATAATGATTTTGAGAAAAATACAAGGAAGAAAGGAAAAATAATTGAAAATTTTATATTCAAATGATTATATTAGACCGCATGGTTAAGGTATTGTTAGATTTGAATCTAGCAAATATTTTATTTTATTCATATGATTAATGAAGTCAAGTTCGAATCAGAGAAGGTTCAAGGTACTATGAAAGAAAGGATCGAACTAGGACTTAGTGAGGCATTGTGTTAAGTGGCCAAGGTGAGTGAATTTTTACCTATTTTATTTATTTGATATGAGGAAGACTTGCGATAAGTCGACCTTGATATTAATGAAAATGTATGCTAATCAAATTTATGCAAATGACATGAAATATTAAATAGCATATGTAATACTCAGATTTTATATATTGGGTATGAACTAACTAATATCGACTTATATGATTTATATTGATGCTTTGAACATGGAATGTTGATTATAATGTTGAGTTTGCCCAAGTACTATTGCTAAGTCTTTGGTATAGTTGGATATCCATAGAGTCCTAGTAGCTGCGCCATAGCACTACGGTGCGAGATAAACTCTTCGGGGGTTGAGATAGACTCTACAGAGTCGGTTCAAAAACTATGGTGTTACATAGCACAAAATGTGTGAGTATGGGGAGCAAAGGGCGTCCTTGAGTACGTACTCATCATTAGACGCTACGGCGTTGTAGGCACTACGATGTCTGTTATGATGACTCGTGTACCAAAGTATCACATTATATTATACTTCATGCTATAATACATGAAATGCATTTATGCGTGCAGTTAAGTTAAAAAGCTTAACGTATATTTGATTAATAAAATAAAAGTTTGATGATATGATATAAACTACAATTGGGACTCGCTTGCCATTTTGCAGGAACTGTATTGCACTGTTACATGTCTGAGGAATGACTTTGATAAGTCAGTTTTATACGATTCTATATTTTTATATAATATACACAGTAATCTGTTTATTTATGTTATTTCTATACATTGAAATGCTTTACTTTAATTCATAGTTTCCTCACTAAGTGAATACTTAGCGTGTGTTGTTTCATACGTAGGTTATTGGAAACTTACCGGAAGAGGTGTCAAGCATGTTGATCAAGCTGCAATCTGCCAAACATCAGTAAGACATTCTAATTTATGATATTCTCTAGTAGGCGTGTATTAATTTATTCATTAATTGTTTTAAAGGTATAAGTTTGATTAATAGTCAGCTAAATATGAATTATTCGTATGGTTAAAGAATTATCGGTGATCATATTTAATCGGGTAAAATTTTGTTTATCATTTATCATGTAACGATTTTAAATTTAGGAAAGGGCCTAGGTAGTGTACCTAGTTTTCACCCTGAGTTACATACCTGTTTTAATAATTGACTAACATGTTTATAAACAAATTCAGGGTTAAAACTAGCAATATGCAAATAGGCTATGAATACTTTGAAAGTAGAGAAAGGGTTATTTTACAAACTAGTTTTATGTAAGATGTAAAAAAAAATTATTACAAGTCTAGAACTCTGTAAATAATATTATGACATTCTTAATGTGTATTCGTACTACGAGTATATGTTAATGGTTTTATAGCTACGATGTTTTCCAAGATTGATCTAAGGTCTGGGTATTATCAATTAAAGGTGAAGGATAAAACATGCCGAAGATAGCTTTTTGCATGCGCTATGGGAATTATGAGTTCTTGGTGATGCCGTTTGGGATGACCAATGCACCGGCAGTATTCATGGATATGATGAATTGGGTGTTCCATGAATTCTTGGATTAATTTGTGGTTTTGTTCATCGATGATATCCTTGAGTACTCTTGTACCGAGAATGATCACGATCGACATCTACGGGTTGTGTTGCAAGTTCTGTTGGACAATAAGCTTTATGCCAAGCTGAGTAAGTGTGAGTTTTGGATCAAGCAAGTGGTAAGTCAGTGTGAGTTTTGGATCAATCAAGTGGTAATCCTAGGTCATGTTGCTTTAGCCGAAGGTATTCACGTGGATCTGTAAAAAATTGAAGCTGTGGTGAATTGGAAGCAACCGAAGTCGATGTCAAAAGTTTGTAGTTTCTAGTGGTTGGTAGGATATTATCGCCGCATTGTGGATGGTTTTTGAGGATTACTGCTCCTTTGACGAAGTTGTTGCAAAAGGATGTAAGTTTTGAGTGGACGGAGAGTAGACAACAAGCTTTTGATAAGTTAAAGAAAGCTTTGACGCAAGCTCCAATCTTGATTCAACCTGAGTTAGAGAAGAAGTTTATGGTTTATAGAGATGCATCTTGTGTTGGTTTGGGATGTGTGTTGATGCAAGAAGGAAGGGTTATGGCTTATGCGTCTAGACAGTTGAAGGTGCATGAGCACAATTATCGTACGCACGATATTGAGCTTGCTGCAGTGGTGTTTGCATTGAAGATTTGGCGACATTATCTTTGTGGTGAGAAGTGTATTGTATACACGGATCACAAGAGATTGAAATATTTGATGTCCCAGAAAGAGTTAAAACTTTGGCAATAAAGATGGTTAGAGTTACTTAAAGATTATGATTTGATGATAGAGTATCATCCGGGAAAGGCTAATGTCGCGGCTGATGCTTTGAGTAAGAAGGTTGCAGTTGAGTTGAGGGCAATGTTTGATTGGTTGAGTGTGACGCGAGGCCTTGTATGGTAGAAGGTGTCGCACGCCACTTTTCTGGGTGGAGACAGAAGAAAAGTATGTTTTTTTGCCTGAAGTGTTGAAGGATACCAATGAGAAGGTAAAGCTTATTAGTAACAGTTGAAGGTAGCTTCAGATCGACAAAAGTCATATGCTGACTTAAAGCGGGGGGATATTGAGTATACGGTTCGTTATCGCGTGTCCTTAAGGTTTCGCCTTGGAAGAAGGTGATGAGGTTTGGACATAATGACAAGTTAAGTCCTAGGTTCATTGGACCTTATGAGGTGTTGGAGCGAGTTGGCCCAATCGCTTATAAGTTGAGGTTGTCGACGAAGTTAGAAAAGATACATGTTGCTTTCCAAGTATCAATGCTTCTAAGGTATAGATCAGATCCTTCGCATGTGATGCTTGTTGAGGAGATTGAGTTGAATCCAGATTTGACCTATGATGAAGAGCTGGTGAGAATCCTGGATTCAAGCAACAAGGTTCTTTGTGGAAAGACCATAGAGTTGGTGAAGGTGTTGTGGCAACATCGTGTTGTAGAGGAAGCCACTTGGGAAAACGAGGAGGTCATGTTGAAGCAGTATCCTCACCTTTTTTTTCGCCAGGAAAATTTCAATGATGAAATTTATTAAGAGGGGGAGAGTTGCAACGCCCTGAATTTGGGCCTAGATGTTAATCGGATCGATTAGACGGTTCGAGAGAATCAGATTAGGCAATTTGAGTTAGTTTAGGGTATTAAATCTTAATAAATCATTTTTGGCTAAAATAAAATATGGACGAATGCTGGAAAATACTTAATTAATATTTTAAATATTTTGGTAAATTCAATTAGAAGTAATTAAATTTGATTTTGGGACATTTTGGTCCGGGGACTAAAATGAAAGTTTTCAAAACTATTTTGGTGACTAAATTTTAAAAGGGTCAAAATTTAGAATCTTTAAGGAGCTATTTGACCAAACTTTTTCATCAGAATTTCCCCTCAATTTAGGCTATTTAAAAAAAGTTAATTGGTTTTAATAATAAAATAGATGGGATTAATAAAAAGGATTTTTATTTTCACAAAATCACTTTCTCACGTAACTAACTTTGATATCACTTTTCTCTCAACTTTCTTAGCAGCCAAACTATCACAATTTTTCTAAAATTTCCAAGAATCAATCTCTTTTGATTTTTTTTATTTGCTACTTGATTCCTTTGATTTCTACTACAAACCTACTTGGATTTCAACCAATCTTTTCCAATTAAGGGAGAAATCAACAATTAGAGGTGATTTTCATTTCTCTCCTCTAATTAAAGGTTCTTTATTGAAATTCCCACGTTCTTGATCCTTTACAACTAGTTTATGTTATGAAATTATGATTTAAACATGGATTTGATAATTAGATTGTGTTTTATATAGAAATTAGATAAACACTATTTTGGATATGTTTTGATTGGTTTAGGTCTCTTATGAGATGTATTTTAATGTTGACAGAAGTGATTAATTAAAGGAATCCCAAAGCCATGTGAATTGCTAGTTTTCTAGGTAGATTTTGGTGTGATCGTGGCGTTGTAGAGTTGCTAGAGGTATAAGGACATTATAGGGATGTTTTTGGATGTTAATTGATGTTGTTACGATGTTAAGATCAGTAGGTTTTGGCTAGGCTTTGTTTATATGTAGTTTGGTGATGATTTTTGTTGTTTTAGAGAGGCGTTTGATGGTTTCTTGTGAGGCGAAGTTGTGTTTGTTGGTTGTTGGAAATTACAGATGCATTGAAGTGTATTAATCCTCTTTTTTTGATTGGGTAAAGCATGTGAGTTGAATCCTATAGCTTTTGGGGAGGTTGCAGAAGCTTCGAAAACTTGATTCTCACAACAACAAGAGAGCTTTGAATTGTTGGTGAGTGGAAACACGTTTTACTACTTGTAAAAGGTTTGAAGATGGTTTTTGGGAGTTTAGAATAAGTTTGAAACACTTATCTAAGCTCGAAAGTAAGTATTGGTTGAGCTCCCTCTCGTTTTCAGTTTTGCAAAATACAATCTCATGCACATGTTTATAGATTTGATTACTTATTGTTATATACATGCTTTAGAAATGAAAGATGCTGCAAATGATTATACATAATGAGGTTTGAGCATAGCAAATGATTTATGAAAGTATTTTGAGAATGCTAGAATACATGGTTTAATATATTGGAAAATTGGTTGAATTGATGCATATGTAAGACAGTAAGTTAATAAGGGTTTTATTGAGTATATTGGCAAGTGGTTGAGATAGATTATAATCGGATATAGTTGGCTAGCAATAGCGTTTAAAGTGCACTATAATAAGTCCCTCATGTGTGTCGAGGAGTCAAGAGTGTGCCATGCTCCACCATGAGAACCACAACAGTCGAGGGATCATGAGTGTGCCAATTCTCCCCTTGGTGGATTTATATGTTATAACCGTTGAGGGCTACTCTGGTTTGAGGACGTATGAGAAGTGGTCAAAGGAATCACTTGGGAAATTCGTGTATCCGATGTGGTTTTTATAAAATATAATGAGTTTTTTTTAAACTTGGTATTTAGAGATCTTGGCATATGAAGCTTAAATTGAGGTTTATGGTAGAAATCCATGATACATGTGTTGCAAATGCTTTAAATGTGCATTTTTAAGAGTATATAGAAGCATAAGATGTTTTTTCCATAAGACTTATACAATTGGTTTGAATAGAAATGATATTAAATGTACTGATGACTTTTTTTGAGATTCCATCACTGAGCTTATAGCTTACACTCTCCATTTTGATCAATGCAGAGAAATAGACTATTTTGGACAGCAAGTAAGCGAGAAAGGATCTAAGGATTGGATCATTTTCATGTATGGTTTTACAAATGCATATTAGTAATAAGAGGCAATGTGACCAAGTTGTATTTAGGAGGTTTATTTTAGGTACTCCCTGTCTGTACAAGTTTGGTTTGATGTTGTGGACTTGTACGATGTTTAATGTTTGGTTTTGAGGGGTTGGGAAACATTATGCATGCCTTAGTATAAATCATGCCTATAAGATTCATGCTTGGATTTGATATGTTGAGTATGATCTTCTACCATGCTGTTATGTTTGAGGAATTGATTTTTGTGAAGTTATACGATGATTAGATATTGCTTGGAGTATGGTAGATTGAACCAAAGTGTCATATGTTGGGCAAAGAGGTCATTACAGGTCTGACCGTACCAGTGTGGATCCTTAGGGATTGGTGCGTGGGGACCTATCACGGCTCAATCTGGGTAAAATTTCCTAGTCGTACTGATATGCCTAGGGACTATATCGGTACATGTAACTGAGAAATAAGCCTGGTGTCTATACACGGGCAACCATATCGTACGCCCTTTAGCTACTAGAATCTAATATTTTTGAAAACACATACCTGTATCGGTATGCCTAAGGACCTTACCGATACACCTTTGTATTTTGCACTCGTTGCATTACGAGAAGTGTCGTACAGTACGACAACCGTTATTTCAGTTAAGATGCTTTCTAAAGTTTGAATCTTTGTAGTTTAGTCCCTGTTTCTTTATTATGCAATTAAATGAGTTTGGATGGTTAGTTTAAGCTAAAATTTAACATGATGGTATGAAATATGACTAATTAATGAATGGTAATTTTATTTACAATTAAGTCCTCTTAATTATATAACATTATGTTTTAGTCCCTAAAACGTTAATTCGTACAATTGGATATCAATTCGATGCCCAATTGAGTTGTAATCTTGACCATAACCAGCACGATCATCTTAGGACTTAAAATGCATTAAGATAAGATAAAATAAAAATGGACTATTTTCTAAATAAATCTCATGGGTTTGTCTTGGTAAACCTTTAAATAGCTCACTCGGTTCAGTCTTAAGACTAGACCAGATCGAGGGGGTTACACGTGAAGTGTGCATGAATTGCAAGCAATATGCATCAAGTTTCCTTAAACTCCCTTAGTCAATCTTTATTACCCAAACTCAGAATTAAACATTTTTCATTTATTTGTTTATGGTTTTTTATGCTGGCATTTAATTAGGGTTCACGTCATGTCACTATTTGGCATGAGAAATAAGAGGGAGGAAACCATAAATCCCCATGTTAATCCTGATTTTATCATTGAGCTAACCCATTACACTCATACCTTAAAGTTTTGTTGGCTTGAGAACTAAGCGGGTGCAAACCACGAAGACGCAAGTTACTCATTGTCTCTAAGGTAGATGAGTGTTCCAAAGTTTTTTAGCCTTTTGTAGAACATTGTAGCCTTATTCTTTTAACCCTAGATCATTTTTTAATCTAAGTTTAGTGTCAAGAAATCCTAAGCTTTTTTTGAGAACTAGATGCATTACTAACCTACTGGCTTATGTTATGTAAGATACAATTTCTTCATCGGATAGAATAGTCTACAATAGATTCTACTAAACTAGCAAAGTGTTGGAAAAATTATCATTCCAAAATTAATTGAGGCAAAAAAATTAGTGGTTTGGTATACATGCTTCCTACATGGCAAACTAATGCAAACTGAAGTATAAACATGCCTGAATGTCATGACAATTAATGTGAGGCAATGCGCACACCCAAACCAAAGGTGTACATTTTCTCAATGCATGAGAACATATATATGCAAATAAAATGCGTGAGATGGTTAACAAAATGAAATGAAGGAGTTAGGGTTCTAGCCGTGAAATGCAGGTATTTCTCTAAACAACGCTTCCTCTATTGGGAGCCATACGCTTCTTTCTTTTGAGGCTAGGCTTTGATGCGATCGTGGAAGCTCCAATGTCATGGATAACCTCCTTATCTATCCTCACTGGATTAGAAGCAACAGAGACATCATTGGCAATAGATGATGCAAGTACAAAGGTGTTGCGACAAGTTTGGCATGTACTTCTTCTTCTAATTTTGGCGGAGTATCAGTTCTAGCAGATTCAACTTGATCAGGAGACACTGGAATGATGGCATCCGAGTAGAATAATGATTGGTTGGTATGCCTTTGTTGGCCAGAAGGTCATTTGGGAACTCAATTGAAAGCTGGCAAAGTATGCGCATACATGCCTTCAAGAGTTTTCTTGAGGGCACAGTCCCAAGCATGAGTGTATTGCCAGAGCATGATGTTCCGCTCCTCTATTTTTTTGAGCTTTTGAAGGATGATGTAACACCCTAAAACCAGGCCTAGTCAGAATTTAATTCTGGCAATCAGAAATTTTTCACTAGAAAGTCAAATTATAGAGTTGACCTTTGACCAAGTGTTCAATTATTGGTTTATTGGATCCCAATTAAGTATTGATATTGATTAAGGATCCTATTGTAAATCTTGAAACCTGTCTTAATGACTAAATTAAGAGAATTGGAAGTTTGGAGGCAAAAGTATAATAAGTAAAGAGTTGAGGGACTAACCCTGCGATTAGCCCCTCTTCAAGATGAATCATCTTATACATGGGTAATTGGGGCGAGACTTCTTCACCCAAAGGAAAGCTAAAATTAAAAAGAAAAAATTAGGGATAGAAATATTGCCAGGTAAAACTTTAAGCAAGCATCACACCATTTTTATCTTCTTCCCTTAATCACACCTCAAGCAAGCACCTCAATTGGAGAGATATTCAAGCTTTGCTTTCTTTCAATTTCTTTATGCTATAGTATCGCTATCGAACGGGTAAGAAAAATTCCTCCATTTATTCTTTAATTCTATGATCAAAACTATGTCGAAGTTTAAGTTCAAGAAGCTATGAACCCTAGGATTTCCCTAGGGATATCATGTTTGATCTCTAACATTTTTCATAGCTAATAAGTTGCTATGAATCTATTATCGATATTAAAATCCTTGTTTCTTTATAGCTCAAGAGAATCAAGGTGAAGAATCACCAAATCCCTCAAATTCCTCCAAGCTCAAGAATAAAGGAATTGTCATTTGGGAGCCTTGAAGCCTCGAAAGTATCAGTGAGTGTAGTTAGAGTCTTTGGATTGGCTAGGTGCCTTTCTCAATTTTTGTTGGTATTATTATTTACATTTTCATCATTGATTTGAAGATATGGTTACCTCGAAACCTCGTAGGAGGTACCGTTGGAAAGCTTTGGTAATCTTATTGCATTGATACATTGATCATTGATCCATAGTATTGTCATTGATAACTTTGAATATTGTGAAAGTCCATATTGATTATGATTTACCGTTATTGACAAGTTAACATTGCTATTTTTATTGATATTGCTATTGTTATTATTATTGGCCTAATTATCAAATCCTTGGATAGAATGGACATGGGATACAATTGGCATGCCATAAAATTAATGAGCTCATTGGTACGGAGTGGACTAAGGTCCTTGAGCTAAGGCTCTATTTGGCGATGTTGGTGGGATGTGATGATATTGGTCTTATTGGCGATGTTGGAGGATATTGACCATTTATTGTTGGCGATGTTGGTTGGGAATTCGTGTATCCACATTTACATGTTGATCCAAGGGATTAAGATATGGAAATTATTGTTAACACTTGATTTGGGATGCATTTACATTGCTATATATGTCATTGATATTGTTGACATTCATATTATTGTTATTGACTACCTCACTAGGATATATAAGCCTAATGTATCTCAGTTTCATGCACTTTCAGGTTGAAAGATAGTCGGATCAAGGATCGGAGCAAAGACGTTTTTGAAGCAAGTCACCAAGTTACATATAATGTAAACTTTTTACTTAAACTCCTAGCAAGGTGGAATAGGGTCTAGACAAGTTAGTTTAGCCCCATTTTTTATGTAAATTTGGTCTACTATGTTGAAACGGTTAAAGCATGAAATATGGTATGATAGAGTTTTGAAGAAATTGGTAAAATGGCTTTAATTGCACTAACAGAAGAAAACATGGTAAATGGATTCAAAATGGCACGATACTTGACATGTGTATAGATTAAGTGGCTAAAAACTTACTTGTAAAATTTGATAATATTTGGACAAGGTTAAGGCCCTTAATTTGATTAAAAACTAGATAAGATCTGTCATTACAAGCCTTGTCGTACCGATACGGGTGGTGGCATATCAGTACGCCTTTGCATATTTGGTCAGTTTAGCCTTGGCATATCGATATGCAACTAGGCGTATCGGTACGAGTCTTAGCCACTGTAAAAATATTTAGGTACCATATCGACACCGTATCGATACAAAGGGTTGACTTTTTGAGCTTTGACCATGCATACTGATGCTCAGTATTGGTTCAGGCACAAGGAAAATAACAATTTTAATGGTCAAAATAGGCGTATTGATACGACCCTATGTTTTTCGATACGGTTGGTCAGTTTTGGAATCCGAATTTAATTAAGTATCCATAGCGTACCAATACATATGTACTCGTATTGGTACGAGTCCTAAAGTTTGTAATCGTTTTAAAGACCATAACAAAGGCGTACCGATACTACCTCTTCGAGTATCAGTACGGAGGTAGGCAAGTTGGTTAAAAGATGTTTAAAAAGGTCTCAAAATGTTGTAATTATGTCATCAAATCTTATAGGGCATAATTCAAATTATAAATGGACTCTAAGTATGGCATAATTTTGTGTATAAGATGTTTATGCAATGAATTTCACATTGGTAATCCAAAGTTTAAGCAAGACCTTGTAATTTATTGGATTTATAATTTAGTCCCTAAACTTTAGTAAGTTACAATTTTGGTCCCAAATCATAAATTAGGTAAATCCTATTGATAAATAATGTTTATTCTTTTGTACCGTAGGTAAATTACACATGATTTATTGTATATGCTATTGTAATCATCAAGCCGATCGCCGTAAAGTTCATCGATAGCGCCTTCTGACCCAAATTCCTACCGGACCGAGAAAGGGGTGTTACAGATGAGCTATTGGCGCTGGTGAATTTAAGAAAGCATTGCCATGGTACTACCTGGAAAAAGGGTAACATGTTTTGCCTTAGGCACCTTGACCTTGGATACCTTCTCTATAACCTTTCCTTTGCTCTCCTCCTTCAATTTTGTGGCAATTAATTGTCTCCACAGGGCAGGGGTGATAGTTGTTCCTTTGTTCGTTTTCACATTGTCTAAGTCCAGTTGTGGCTCCTTGTGTTGCTTACAAATTGTAGAGATTAGTGAAGGAAAAAGTAAACTGTCACTGCCCTTACTAGCGCATTTGTACATTTCATTAACGATTATGTGTCCCATGTTGATCTTGCGTCTTACGATAATTGAGTGCAGCAAGGCCATCTTTTTCCTCCAAGACGGTCTTGTTATAGGTGGTTGGCATGACATTTTCTTTTAAAAAGTGGTTCTACCCCCTTAGTTGTGATTTTAATGCCAGTTGCTTCACTGTTTGGTGACCTTTTGATGACACGTTCCACTTTATGCTAGGCTCACACAAGCCTTTAAACAACAATTGCCTCTTGGTAGTATCCAAGGATTCAGCAAAAATATAGTGTTCTTCCCCTGCACCATCCAGGTTAAACATATTTTTAATATATTGCTCATCAAATCGAGCACACATACCTCGCACTAACAAGAATGATGAGTCTTTTGTTATGGGGTGGGCATAAAATTTATGAACTATGTTGGAATGCAATTCTCTCGGTTGCTGGCAAAACATCTCCTACTTGTGCTTCTTGACCATGACAACAACCTTCGGTAAATAACCCAAGCTGGGTTCATTCTTAAACTCAAAACCCTTCTCGTAGCAGAAGGTTCATGCGGCAAAATTCTTCTCATATTTTTTTTGGATTTCTTCATTAAAGAAGATCTTGAAAGACACTGAAGAATAGGCCATTGAAAAGCTTTAGATGAATCAGAGAAGTTTTGGGGAAAATAAAAGTGATTTCTTTGCTTTCTTGCTTAGAAAAAAATGAAAAGAAAGTGTAAAGATTTAACTAAGGGAAAAGGTTGGGGTTGAAATAGAAGGCGAAAGAAACTGTTGAGTGTTTTAATGGTGCAATTAATTGGGGATAATGATGGAGAAGTGGTAATTAGGCTTGTTTAGGGAAGATGGATAATGATGAGCTAAAGGATGAAGATAAAAAATGGCACGGGAAAAAGGGATAAGGGTAAAAGGATAGGGTTGAAATTTAAATTTCAAAGTTTTACCCTGGGCAACTAGGGTTATATCCTGCACTTAGCAAAAACCTACTCCTCTTGGGCCTAACTTATACAAAGTCCAGCTAGTTTCATGATGTTGGAGTCCTCATGCCGATCTTGATCTTGGCGTACTGTTTGGCAACAAAACCTGTACCTACACTCACTCAAAGGAAACTTTCAAAGTAGAATAAAGTTAAAAGAAATAAAAATAAACAAATAAAAATACTACAAAAGAAAAAAACACTACCTTATTATGTACAAAGATCAAACGATGATGATGGATTTCACTAAATTTCTGCCAGGAGGACAATCTCCTTGGCATTTTTTTGACTACCTTCTAGATAATGTTTCAACCTTTGGCTATTTACCTTAAAAGTTGTCCTAGTCTTCAAATCCTTAATATCCACTTCTCCATGAGCATATGCTTTACTACTTCAAATGGTCCTGACCACCTGGCTTAAGCTTTCTTGGAAATTTCTTCAACCTTAAGTTAAACAACAAAACTCTTTGGCCAACTTCAAACTGCCTTGGCAATATTTTGTTTTCATGTTATTTTTTGTTTGTTCTTTGTACAGTTTGGCATTCTAACAGGCTTTGAGCTATGAATTCTTCCATCTTATTCAAGTCTAGTAAGCGTTTCTTTCCAGCACCACTCCATTCCATATTAAACTTCTTGGTTGCCCAATAGGCTAGATGTTCCAACTCTATTGGCAAATGGCACGTCTTCCCAAAAATGAGTCTGTATGGGGAAGTTCCCAAAGGAGTCTTGAAAGTTATTCTATATGCCCAAAGGGAGTCGTCTAGCCTCAATGACCAGTCCTTCCTCGTTGGGTTCACAATTTTCTCTAAAATGTTATTAATCTCATTGCTCAAAATCTTCGTTTGGCCATTTGTTTGAGGATGGTAGGCTATGGAAATTCTTTGCTGGATTTCATACCTGCACAGAGCTTTAGTTATTAAATTACATTTAATCTGAATACCTTCATCATGAATGATGGCTCTAGGGGCACAGAATCGAGTAAAGACATGCTTATATAGAAATTTGGCAGCAACCTTGGCATTGTTCGTTGGTAGAGCTACAGCTTCAACCCATTTCGAAACGCAGTCATTAGCCACAAGGATATATAGGTCACCAAATGATGGGGAAAAGGGACCCATGAAGTTTATTCCCCATACATCAAACAACTCAGCTAGCATAATGTTCTAAAGGGTCAATTGATGTCTACTGGAAATGTTTCCTATCCGCTGCATCGATCACATACCTTGGAAAAATAATGGGCATCCTTAGACATCAAAGGCCAAAAGAATCCTGACTGCAGCACTTTGGCCGCTGTCTTCATCCCAGGAAAATGGCCTACATATGGTGATGCATGGTAGAGTTAAAGAAAATTGTGTTGTTCATCCTCTAGCACAGAACGACGTATCACTTGGTCAGCATACTGCTTGAACAAGAATGGCTTGTGCCAATAATATTGCCGAACATATCACATGAATCATTTTCGAGCATTATTTGCTAGATCTGGTGGCAAAATATTACTTACCAGGTAGTTGACTATGTCAGCATACCATGACATAGAATTGACAACAAGCAAGTAGTCATCGGGGAATTCATCCCTTATGGCAGCGGCTTTGCCATCTTCATGGTGGTGCTCTAATCGCGATAGATGGCCAGCTACCAAGTTCTTACTCCTCTTCTTGTCTGGGATCTCAAGATCAAATTCTTGTAGCAAGAGTGTCCATCGGATCAGCCTGTGCTTGGCATCCTTCTTTGCCAAGAGATACTTTAGTGTTGAATGGTCTCTATACACCACGAATTTATTACCTACCAAGTAAGATATGAATTAGTCAAACGCAAAGACAACTATGAGAAACTCCTTCTCGGTTGTGGTATAATTAAGCTAGGCCTCATTCATGCTCGGGTTCAATCTTCTCTGGCTTCGACTGTTTTGCCATGATAATCTTCAAGAATGATTTTATGCGTGAAAATAGTCAGGCTTATTCCTCAAATATTTTCTAAGATCCATCCTAAGGCTTGCTTGAAATTGCCCAATGTTTCCAATAATCTCCTTTCCTGGTCATTAGTTAGATCATCAATAATAATCATTGGTAAAGTAAAGTTGTTACCTAAGTAAGCATATTTGAGGTGTTTTGGCAAAGGTTTTAGATCCAATTTTGGGGGTTCCTCAATAGATTGTTTACGTGCCTTGATTTCTCTTCTAGCCAACTCCAATGGCCCAAGCTTCCCGAAGTAACTCTCCAAGGATGGTTCTTGAGATTCATCACTCGCCTCCATCATCTAGTTCTCTGGCATCATTATTTGGATCTTAGAAAATTGGTGCCATGCCCACAGTAAAAATGGACTCCATCATCTTAATAGTTTGGCATTCCTCAGGTTTATCTACGCACTTAAGAGCTTGAAAAACATTAAACGTAATCTGTTGGTTATTCATGCGTATAGTTAGTTCACCTTTTGAACGTCAATTAAGGTCCTACCTGTGGCAAAGAATGGTCTTCTAATGTAATTGGGACATTAACATCTGCCTAATATTCTAAAATGATAAAATCAGTTGGGAATATAAATTTATCTACCTTTACCAACACATCCTCAATCTTACCCTTAGAAAGTACAAAAGATCAATCTTCCAACTAATGTGTTACCATAGGAGGCCTTGCTTCGATTCTAAGCTTTCTAAAACTAACATTGGCATCAAATTGATGCTGGCTCCCAGATCACACAGTGCCTTACCCATGAATATATTGCTAATGGTACAGAGAATAGTAAAACTCCCCGGATCTTTCAATTTTGGTAATCGATTGAGTATCATTGCACTACATCCCTCAGTAAGACCAATGGTCTCGAAGTCATCTATTCTCCTTTTTTTGGACAAGATGTCCTTAATGAATTCGACAAAGTTAGGCATTTGCTCGAGATCTTCCACTAATGGTATATTAATTTGTAATTATTTAAGAAATTCCAAGAAGTGCTTGAACTGTTGGTCTTCCTTGTATTTCTAGAGATTTTATAAAAAATGTGGAGGTGGATAGGCAAATGTTGGTTTGTTGGTTTTGCCAAGGTAGTGCTAGCATCGAATTGACTACTGGTATCGGACTGAGATCTGGCATCTTCAGTGCTTGCCTCCTTTTTCTCTACTTCATTGAGTTCATCTGTTGGCACCAACTTCTCATCCTGCAGTTAATTGACTGCTTGATAGGTGTGTCATTATCACATTGATTTCCACTATACAAAGTGACTACTTTGCACTGTTCTCTCTTTTTTTCCCGAGCATCCTAAGTATCGCTTGGTAAATTCCCCTGGGGTCTATTTCTGAGTGCATTGGCAATATGCCCTATCTGAATTTCCAAGTTTTGCATAGATGCTGCTAAACTCTAAACAATGACATCATTTTTCTCCATATACTTGGTCAAAGAATTTCCCTAGATAGATCTCTGCCCTTGATTGAAATTATTTTGTACTTTATGTGGCATCACATTCTGATTGAATCTTGATAGTGCATTGTTGTTTTGATGCTGGAATTAAACTAGTTACCGCCTTGGTTTGCCCATGAATAATTTGGATGCTACTTCTGACCTGCATCATAAGTATTGGCATGTGGGTTCAAATTACTATTGAAATTTCCAGCAAAATTCACTGACTCTGGGTTTGTTGGGCATTCATTAACATAATGATCTTCTCTACAAATCGTGCAAAATAGTTCTAATGCCTTTACTTCTTGAGCATCAGTGGGTTTCTGCATTGGTTCCACTATATTCGTGAGGTTGGCAATTTGAGCATTGATTGATGACAATGCATCCAGGTCTAATTTTCCAGCAACTTTCGTCCTGATTTCTAGTTTGGCAGTAGGATATTGGAGATCATTGGTGGCAATCCTTTCAAGGATGTCATACGGCTCCGTGTAGTTTTTGTCTAGCAGCGAACCATTTGCCGAAGCATCAATAACAATTTTGGCTTAAGCTTTGAGTCCATTATATAAGGTCTCCATTTGGGTCCAAGTAGGGAATCCATGCATGGGTTCTTCTCAGCAAGTCCTTGAAATGCTCCCAATCATCATAAAGAGTCTTGTCATCAACCTACCTAAAAGTAATGATTTCACTCTACAGTTTGGCATTAAGGTTAGGTGGCTAGAATCTCAAAAGAAACTTCTGGCATAATTCTGCCCATGAGTTAACTGAACCATGTGGAAAAGAACTGAGCCACGCTTTTTCTCTATCTCTCAAGGAAAATGAGAATAGTCTTAACATCACTATCACTTCAGCCACTCCAGGTTGCTAAAATAGTTGGCAAACTTCTATGAATTGCTTCAAGTGTTGCCTTGGGTCTCCAGTAGGCGATCCATCAAATTGACCTACATTCAATAACATCTAAATCATTACTGGTTTAAGTTCAAAATTAACTGTGTTTACCTCTGGACCAATTAGCTCTGGCATTAAATTCTCCATATTTGGTGCCAAGTGTTCCATAATAGGTCTTTCTTTAAAAATATTTGCAGCGATCATAGGTGCAAGTGGTATCTCATTATGGATCTGTGGATTCTCCTCATTGTGTATGACACCATCCCCTCTATTTTCATGATTAGCCATTTCTCGAAGCTTTCTTTTTAATTTGTGTAAGGTTCTTTCAAATTTTGGGTTGTATGACCAATCTTCTTCCATGCTGCAGCTCCTGGTCATACACCAAGCAAAACAAAATGAGTAAAATAAAAAGCAAAAATTAAAACAATAAATTTTGTTGCAATCCCCAACAACAACACCAAAAACTTATCGACTTTGCTAATGCTTGGCAAATAATTGAAGATCCAGTGCAACTATGCAAGAAAATAATGCGAAGAGTAAGTATTTTTTCGTGCAAGTATACATAATCAGCAAGTAATACAATAGTAAGCTGAGTATCGTATCCACAGGGATTGTATAGGAATTAAATGCCACAATAGCTTGCTTGTTAAAGGGAGCAAATATGTTGAATTGGGTTTTGGACTTTGATTTTAGAAAATAACTAAGTAAAATGCAATGAAAGTACAAACAATTTGGCAAACAGTTGTATTCAATTGGATGATGAGCGTTGGCAAGGGATGCCTGGATTTAATGCCAGTTAAGTAGTAGTTAATAATTTTCAGCCTTGGTTTTATTGCTGAGTAGATTTTAAGGTTGGTATTTCCTCTTTCGATGGCAATACCCTAAGTTAATCACGATTAACCACTATATGTCTATAGTGAAGTTTTTTAATATTAACATGATGAAGATTCAATCTTTACTCCTAAGGGGTATATTCACTTCTGAAGTAAGCTTATCTACTTGAACATCTTCTATCGAAGCTTCTCTCTTTAGTACCTAGTAACTAATCGTTACCTCATAAGTATGTTAAGATATTAAGGGATAATATGCATGCAATGCCAATAGTCGTATTACAAACAATTTGAGAAAACAAAGGACTAACAGATAGACAAATATTGCTAAGGCATTCAATTATTAAAAACCAAAAACTAACTAAGTGTAACACCTTCGGCCCGGCCTAGACGCCCGATCGAACAGAGTGAGCCACATTAGGTTTTACCGAAGTAAAACTAGAAAAAGGTTACAAAAAGTTAGTCTATTTTTTATTTTATCTTTTCTAGATGAAAATTATTAAACCTACATGAGCATACTTTCAATGGGTGAATTTTTCAAAGAAAACAAACAAAGGAAAGGTATCCAATTGCAACATATTCGATTTGAGGACTAGAACGTAAATACTTTAAATTATAGGTCTAAAATTACAATTAGAGTTACCAATCCTCAATTAGTCCATTTACATACCTACATATCAAATTTTAGGCAAAAATGATAAACTAAACTCATTCAATTGCATTTACAAAACTTAGGGACTAAAACGCAAGAAACCAGAAATTGGAATCCATGACATTACCTGTAAAAACTGCCACCCCGTACTGATACGTACACATCTGTACTGATACGGAGCAACCATGTAACACCCTTAACGTATACTCGTAGTCCGAATATGCATTAAACATGTTACAACTTTGCTTAAGGAAAAACATGGCCATTTTTTATCAACATTGTCTTGTAGTTTAACCTTTTTTCTCGATTTTGAAATAAAAACTACGTCAGGCTGTTGTAGCTAGTTTTGACCCTGAATTGGTTTATAAAATTTAAAATTGAGTTATTAGAATAAAAATATAATTTAGGGTGAGAACTATGTACACTGCCTAGACCCTTTCTTGATTTTAAAATTTATTACGTGATTATGTTTAAACATCATTTTATCTATATCCAAATTCATAGTATCTTCTAGCAAATCATTTTATAAAGTCCATATATCCATACTAACATATAAGTACATTATAAAATTAGGTTACAAACCAGTTTACACATTTAAAGTACATACTAACTTATGCTTTAACATTTGTACATGCCACTAGACATCAAATTACTTTAAGATGTACATACCGTAGCTCAATTTAATAACTTGATCTTCAAAATAACAAGTCCTCCTTTTTAGTCTATCTCAGAGAACCTACGTGTGAAACAACATCACACGCTAAGTACGGACTTAGTAAGACATTAAAATAATTTAGTAAAACATGAAGTAACACTAATCGATATGTTGCGTAATGAATGTAGTATACTTTCTCTATAAATGGCAATATGTAACAATATCAGTATCCCATGTATTCTTACTATCATATGAATCATGAATCATCAATATCATGTATATCATGAATCACCTCTATTCTGCAACATGTAACATTTCCATCATGTATCAAGTAACTTTTCTATCATATAACTTGTATCATCTATATCATGTATCATGTAACATGTATCGTCTATATCATGTATCATGTAATTTTTCTATCATGTACATCATGAATCTTACTCCTATCTGGAGGTAAAGCCAATTGGCAAGCCATTGGTTCTACTCTTTTCTTTTTCTTTTTTTTAGAATCTTATATGGCCCAATAATTCTGAGACTAAGCTTTCCCTTTCGACTAAAAGGTAACACCTTCTTTCAAGTTGAAACCTTCAAAAACACTTTTTCTTAAATTTCCATATTCAATATCCTTTTTCTTCTTACTTGCATAAGCCTTTTGTCATTTCGCTGCGGCCTTAAGATTATGTCGAATAATCCTTACTTTATCATTCATGTCTTGTGTTAGATCAACTCCTTAGAACATTTCGATCTAGTAACTTGAACCAATTAAGAGAAGTCCGACACTTTCTTCCATATAGTACTTAAAAAGGTGCCATCTTGATACTTGCTCGGGAAAACTATTATTATAAGCAAATTCGGTTAAGGGCAAGTACTTTTCTCATGATTTTGCAAACTCAATTATACAAGCTCTTAGCATGTCTTACAGAATCTATATGATTCGTTCTGATTGCCCATATGTTCGCGGATGGCAAGATGTACTAAAATTTAAATTAGTACCTAAAGTATCATGTAATGCACCCTAGAATCCTCGAAGTAAACCTAAAGTCTCTGTCTGATACTATCGATACTGGAATACCATGTAAGTTTTCTATTTCTCGTACATAAAGTTTTGCATACTTGTTTAGTGAATAATCGATTTGAACTGGGATAAAATGAGCAAACTTTATTAGTCAATTCATAATGATCTATATTGAATCCTTTTTACTTAGTGTAGCTGGTAATCCCATTATAAAGTCCATCCTTACTCTTTCCCACTTCCATTGAGGAATATAGATAAGTTGTAGTAGTCCAGAAGGTACTTGGTGTTCAACTTTTACTTATTCACATAATAAGCACTTTGTTACAAATTCCAAGATTGCTCTTTTAATTCCTGATCACCCCATATTGAGTCTTCAAATCATGGTACATCTTATTACTCCCTGGGTGCATAGTCATTGGACTATAATGAGCCTCTATTAACATTCTTTTCAGATTATCATCCAAAGGAACATACACTTTACCTTGATAATACAAATAACCATTAGACTTGATCTCATAGTCCTGTGTTTTTCCCAGATTCAACTTGTCTCCTTTTCTCAAGACATCTTTCATCCATAGACTGTAAATCTTTGATTTGATCCAACAAAGTTGGTTTTAACTGAAATTCTGCTGTCAAGGAACCACCTTGTCTCAAAGACAACTGTGCATTCATTGTGCACAAAACTTAAAATGTCTTTTGACTAAGAGTATCTGTTACTACATTAGCCTTCCCAAGATGATAATCGATAACCACATCATAATCCTTTAAAATTTCAATCCACCTTCGTTGTCGTAGATCCAAATCTTTTCTTGTTATCAAATACTTCAAACTTTTGTGGTCCATAAAAATATGACACTTTTTACCCTATCGATAATATCTCCAGGTTTTCAAAGAAAAAATCACAACTGCCATTTCTAGGTCATGTGTTAGGTAACTCCTTCCATGAGTTTTGAACTATCTTGATGCTTAGGCTACTACCTAATCTTCTTGTATAGGCACGCAATCCAAACCACAATGAGATATATCACTATACAAAGTATATTCCTTTTCCCAGTTCTAGTTGAATTAGAATTGGTACTTCAGTTAAAACTTTCTTTAATTTTTGAAACTTTCTTGACATTTCTCTGTCCAAGGAAAGTTATTTACAACCACCATAACTCACATTTAGAAAACTTGGCATAAAACTATTTATCTATTAAAGTTTGCAATACCATACGAATATGATAATCATAATCAACTTCTTTCTTCGAATATACTTAAATATCATTTATGAAAACTACTACAAACCGATCCGTATAGGGTTAGAATACTTTATTCATCAATTCATGAACGCAGCAGGGCATTCGTAAGCCCAAATAATATCACCAGAAGCTCGTATTGTTTATAATGAGTTATGAATATTGTATTGGTTCATCTTTTTCTTTGATCTTCAGCTGATAATAACCCGATCTAATATCTATCTTTGAGAACACTGCTGCACCTCTAAGCTGATCAAATAAACCCTGAATCCTTGGTAGTGGATACTTGTTCTTAATAGTTACTTTATTGAACTGTCGGTAATCTATACATAATCATAGGGAACCATCTTTCTTCTTTATAATTAATACCGAAACACCCCATGATAATTAACTTGGTCAAATGTAACTTCGGTCTAGCAATTCTTGCAATTGAGCTTTTAGTTCCCTTAACTAGGTTGTCGCCATCCTATATAGTGCCATTGTTACCGGTTCAGTTCCAGAATAAACATCAATCCCAAACTTTATTTTCTTATCCAGAGGCAACCAAGGTAGCTCATCCAAAAATACATTTGGAAATTCCTTCACAATTGGGATGTCTTCAATATTCTTAGTAGACTTTTGTGTATCTACCACATAAATTAAACATACTTCACATACATTTGCTTAACAGTCTTTGAGTTGTTATTACAAAGATTACTGATTCTAAATCGTTAGTTCTTTTTCCTACGTCAGTTACTTCAGAATCATCAGGTCCTTAAAGTACTAGTATTTTCTTTTTACACTTTACTTTTGCATCATATGCAGATAACCAATCCATTCCAAGAATAACTTCAAATTCATAGAATGGAAGTTCTTTCAAATTTGACGGAAACTTAATCCTATGAATTTCTAATAGACATCTCTTACATATTCTAGTTACTCGTGCACTATGTCCAAGATGATTACTGGAAATCACATTTCTAGAAATATTTCTATAGGAATCTTTCTTTGTGCAACCATCTTAGCACAACTATACGATTGAATCGAACCTGGATCAATTGAAGCAAATACAGTTTCACCCAAAAGTTGAAATGTACCTGCAATAATATCTGGATGGTACTTTTATTCATCAATGCGAATATTGTACACTTGAGCCGATATTTGGAATTCCTTGTTAGGTGTTGCCTTAGAAATTCCTTCTGTCAATGTCCTGGGTTGTCCATCACTGTGACCTCGACCTTGAGATGAAAAAGCTATAGATCTTTTAGTCTGAAAAAAGTTCCTAGCCTGTTCGTCTGGAAAATCCTTGATATAATGCTCGGTACTGCAGCATCGAAAACATGCTCCTAAAATTTTTCGTCAAACTTCTAGATACCGTTTTCTGCAACTTTCACACTTTGGAAATATTTTATGAATTTTCCATAATCTCTGGAACTGTCTTTAAAATTTCAATTCGATCCGATATATATACTGGGAATTTTTATCGGATACATTTCCTCTTAAAAACCTCACATCAACCATCCATTACGAATATTACTGAATTAAACTGGATCATTTTTATCTGTCAAAATATTGAAAATGGAACCTTCCCAGCAGGTCACCCATCCCTGTACTACTCTGGTTTGAGCATGCTTAACAATTTTTATTCGACCCAAAATTCGAATAATATAAGCTTCGTATGAAAACTTTGGGTAGCACGAAAGTACCACTCTTGGGGGTGAACTATTCATTTACGGGGTTAAACTACATAACTTTTAAAAGTACACTTTTGTCCTTGAACTTTTCCAAAGTTTACACTTTAACCCCTAAACTTTCAAAAATTACATTTTGGTCACTAGTTAAAAAATTGGGATATAACAAACTACGCATACCTGTACGCAGTGTACCGTATTGGTACGCCACATCAACTTGAACAACATAAGAGCTGTACCGGTACGATGCCAAGTGTATCGATACTCGGGATTTTATCCAAAAAGTAACTTTTTAGTAGCGTATATCCGTACCGATACACCATGCCCCGTACCGGTATGTAAAGCTTAGATTGCTTACCTGTACCGGTACTTGAGTACCCGTACCGATCCCAAGTGCTCTGTTTTGCCTAGCCGTACCGATACGGTCCCCTGCGTATTGGTACGCGTAGGCCTATAATGTCCTTTTCTTCTAATTTTTCACTCCAATCTAGATGCATTTAGGTCCCAACAACTTGCATACATGAAGGCAAACATCCAACAATACATTTATCAACATTTGCACCAAGATTTAGCTATCATACAAGCTTATACTACCATATGGATTACTCTAGAGGCATACTCCCTAGATCACTTCACCAACATACCAAAATGCTCAAATAGGCATTTCTCAGAACAAGCATCAAACCAACATCACTTCCACGGCATATTCAACTTGTTAAGCTCATCAAAGCATGCCATCCAACCAAAACCTTCTATATGCTTACCTAGGTAACCACATAACATCAACCATAGGTAACAATGCATAATAAGCAAACCAACAAAAAACGAACTCCAGAATTACAGCATTATACATGTTCAAAACTAAGGAATAACAAAATTACATATCCCGAAAATCATGGCAAACACATTGCCTTATTAACCGTAAACTAAAATCGATTTCATACTCAAAAGGGTCTTGTCTTGGAAACACTTAATCCTTGCCTTTGCCGCCTCCAAGCTCTAATGCTCTGCATCATTTAAGAAAAGAGAGCGTAAGCACACTTGCTTAGTGAGGATGCTCTTAAAAACAATGATTCATTTAATCCTTTGAAAACCAACACTTATTTTCTAACCAGGCTTACGACCTAAGCATTTTCAACACTTTCAACCAAACATGCATAACGATCTTTATGCTCATCATTTATAAATTCCATGCTTAACGACCAAAGAACTTTCGTTGATTCCAAAACCAAACATGCATATCGACCAAATGCAAAAATCATTAACAAATCACATGCTTGAATCCCAAAGCATTAAATACAACATATTCTTAAATCCCAAAGCATTTTAAATACAACCCGTGCTTAAATCCCAAAGGATTTTAAATAGATTCAACATTACTAATCTCATATATTCGCAATTATAGTGACCCCGAATAGTTGACCACTATCCATGATTAGCTGACAACTAACCTTTAGTTAACCGACTGTTAACTTTATACATCGGATACACGGATTCCCCTTAATGATCGACCATCATCAAGACTACCCCATGCCGACCGTATGACTTTACACCCTTGCCGACCGCAAGCTTTACATCAACAAGGGGAACCGACCGCTCAACCCAAGTGATTACAACATAGTCCGAGTAGCCGACCGCTGTACCTCAAGGACTCTTATCCCACGATCGATTTTTTAACCATATTAAAGTGCACTTTATCCTATGGCATGCCAACTATATCCAATTGTTTTCTCACCTTGTCACATAGCCAATATATCATTTATAAAGCCATTTACTCACAGTTTTTCAATGCATTACACATAAACCCTACATATGCAATACACATTGCCATAGCAATGCCATATTCCCGACTGGAATAAAATCCAATGCTCACTATCATTTAATCTACTTTTAAACCATTGCATATTACTTTGAAATCACGCATTTACAATAAGTAAAACAAACCATGTTTACGACCAAAACATGAATCACACATACTCATATCCGAACCGATATTAAGGAGGAAAGGAGGGATACTTACTTTCAATCTTAGGTAAGTGTTTCAAACATATCCTAAACTCCCAAAACCACTTTCAAACCTTTGAATGACTTTTAAAACTGTTTCCACTCACCGATTACACTTCACCTTGCTTGCTACCACGAAACAAGCTCCCGGAAAGTATAGAATCACCTCAAGATGCTATGCCTTGATTCTCCCTTGTTTCGATCACATAACACCAGAGGAAATATGCATTAAAATACATCCAACACACTGTTTCAAACAAAAAACTCGTTGTTCTCAAGATGCCCACTCAAAACTCATCCGAAAACAACCTCAAACACTACACAAACCAAACCCAGCCATAACATAACGATTCAGTCCATCAACCTTCATCAAAATACATCTAAAAACACTTCTACAACATCCTTCCACTTCCAGCAAAGATTAAACTCCAAAAGCAACCCAAAAACACAATTCTAACAACCTAAACCATTAGGGATTCAAGAGTTTCGGGATTCCATTACTAAAACAACTTATCCACATTATAATATATCCAAAGGGTGATTAAAGTCAATCCTCATTACTGGAAAAACATATCAAAATCGAAAATCACAAGATCCACCAATTAAACCCCAAATAAATTAAAATCCATAATTAATTAATCAAAACCTATTAGAAAATATATGTAAAAAGCCAAGAGCTTCGGAATTTCAGTAAATAACCTTTCATTAGAGGAGAAGAACGAAGCTTTCCTCCAATGAATGTGTTTCCCCTTAATTGGATGGTTTCTTTTCCTATTGAAAACAAAAAAAAATCAATGAGATTTTTTAAAAATAAAATGAGAAATCATTTAGCAAATCAATGAGTTAAGAAATTGAGATCATTACCTTAAATCTCTGCTGGAAAAAGAGTGTTTAGCTGAAAGGGTTTAGAGGGAAAATGTGAGAAAAGAAAAGTTAAATCAAATTGTGTTTTGAAAGAAATAACCACCTTTTAACTAAATCCTTTTTAATTCCTTTAATAAAAACCTTTTTAAAATAATCCTAATTAAGGAAAAACTTAGATTAGACCAAATGGTAAAATAGCTCCTTAAAGATTCAAAGTTTTGACTCTTTACAAAACAATCACCTTTTAAAATAGTTTTCAAAAGTTGCATTTTGGTCACCAGCCAAAATGTCACCCTTTCGAAGCTCATTTTCCAAAATTGCTTTCACCAATATTTTCAATATAATAAACTACGATTTTTAAACATTTTCCATATTTTTATCTTTTAGAAAAATATTCGCTCCCAAATCCGACTCGAATCACTAACCCGGTCCACCAGACCGTTTAACTAGCCTTAAACTACTAGGCCCAAAATCGGGGCGCTACAAATCTCCCCATCTTAAGAAATTTCATCCTCAAATTTTACCTGGAGGAAAAAGATGCGAAAATTGCTCCAACATATCTGCCTTGCTTTCCCAAGTGGCTTCCTCGACACCCCGATGTCGCCACAAGATTTTAACAAGTTCTATCGTCTTACCACGTAGAACTTTGCTGCTAGAATCAAGGATTTCCATCGACTCCTCATCAAAGGATAAATCCGGTCTTAACTCTATATGCTCCACTGGCATAACATGCGAAAGATCTGACCGATACCTTCGTAACATGGATACATGGAACACATCATATATTTTCACAAGCTCGGGAGACAACCTCAACCGATAAGCCACATGACCAACACGCTCAACAATCTCATACGGTCCAATAAACCTCAGACTAAGCTTACCCTTACGTTCGAACTGCAACACCTTCTTCCACGGTGACACCTTCAAGAACACACAATCGCCCACCGCGTATTCAATTTCCTTACGCTTCAAATCCGCGTAAGATTTATGCCGATCCGCAGCCTCTTTTAAGCGATCATACACAAGCTTAACTTTCTCATCCGTTTCTTTCAACACATGTGGCAAGGAAACATGCTTTTCCCCTACCTCGGCCCAACACAAGGGCGTACGACACCTCCGGCCATACAATGCCTCATACGATGCCATCTGTATACTCGCTTGATAGTTATTGTTATAAGAAAATTCAACCAATGGTAAATGCTTCTCCTAGGTTCCATAGAACTCAATAATACAACACCTCAGCATATCCTCCAAGGCCTGAATAACATGCTCAGACTGCCATCCGTCTGAGGATGATACGCGGTACTAAAACTCAACCTTGAACCCAAAGGCTGATGTAAACATCCACAAAACCTTGATGTGAAGCTCGGATCTCTATCCGAAATGATAGACTTTGGCACCCCATGCAAATGCACAATCTCAGAGATAAACAAATCCGCTAGCTTGTCCAAGGTATACGTCGTATGCACTGGCAAAAAATGCTCACACTTCGTAAACTGATCAACAATCACCCAAATAGAATCCTTTTTAGCTGGTGTCAACGACAACCCTATCACGAAATCCATGGTGATCCCCTCCCATTTCCATTTCAAGATTCCAAATGGTTGCAACAACCCAGACGAAAACTGATGTTCAGCTTTAACCCGGTGACACACCAAACACTTGGACACAAACTCTGCCACATCTTTTTCAAACCAACCCAATAGTACCTTTCCTTCAAATCACGATACATTTTGGTACTACTAGGATGCATAGCAAAAGGACTAGAATGTGCCTCCGTCAAAATAGTATACCTAAGCTCCTAGACTTCTGGCACCACTATCCGACCCTTGAAGCATAAAACACCATCATTGTCAAAATGAAAATCCGTCGAATTTCCATCCGATATGTCCTTAACATGAGAAACTATGGAATCATCAAACGGTTGCTTAGCTTTGATCATCTGTGACAACGTAGGCTTGACTTGCAACTCAGCCAACAACCCATCTTCCCGTGTCACACACAACCTCGCGAACATCGCCCTAAGCTCAACCACTACCTTACGACTCAACACATCCGTAACAACCTTGGCTTTTCCAGGATGATACTCAATAGTCAAGTCGTATTCCTTAAGCAACTCCAACCACCTTTGTTGCCTAAGATTCAGATCCTTTTGAGACATCAAATATTTCAAGCTCTTGTGATCCGTAAAGACAACACACTTCTTACCATAAAGGTAGTGTCGCCAAATCTTCAAGGCAAACACCACAACAGCAAGCTCTAAATCATGAGTTGGATAATTGCGCTCATGAACCTTCAACTGGCTCGATGCATAGGCCACAACCTTTCCATCCTGCATTAGCACACAACCCAAGCCAACATATGATGCATCACTATACACTGCAAACTCCTTCCCATATTTCGGTTGAATAAACATAGGGGAATGTGTCAAAACCTCCTTCAACTTTTCAAAACTCTATTGCTGCTTCTCTTTCCATACAAAATGAACATTCTTCTGCAGCAACTTTGTCTATGGAGCTGCAATACTAGAAAACCCCTCCTCAAAATGGCGATAATAACCAGCCAACCCAAGAAAACTACGCACTTTAGACATAGTCTTAGGTTGCTTCCAAGTGAGAATAGCCTCAATTTTTGTGGATCAATACGAATACCCTCTGCGGATACCACATGACCAAGAAACATAACTTTCTTAAGCCAAAACTCGCACTTGCTCAACTTAGCATATAACCGATTATCCCTTAAGAGTTACAGCATGATCTACAAATGCTGATCATGCTCCTCCTCGGTACGAGAGTACACGAGTATATCATTAATAAAAACCACCATGAACCGATCAAGATGTTCATGGAACACCCTGTTCATCATGTCTATAAAAGCAGCAGGGGAATTTTTCAAACCAAATAGTATCACTAGAAACTCATAATGCCCGTACCTCGTATGAAATGTTGTCTTATGCACATCCACATCTTTTACCTTCAATTGGTAATGCCCCGACCTTAAATCAATCTTCGAAAACACAACTGCCCCACGAAACTGACCAAACAAGTCATCAATCTGCGGCAACGGATACTTGTTCTTCACTGTCAACTTATTCAACTGGCGATAATCGATACACATCGATCCATCCTACTTCTTCAAAAAAAGAATTAGAGCACCCTATGGAGAAACACTCGGCTGAATGAACCCATGATCTAACAACTCCTGAAGTTGTGATTTCAACTCTTTTAACTCCTTTGGTGCCATCCGATATGGAGCAATAGACATCAGAGTTGTACCCTCGTATGTCTCAATACGAAACTCCACCTCCTTATCTGGAGGTAAACCCGACAACTTCTCAGGAAAACTTTCAAATAATCACAAACAACTCGAATTTCCTACACCTGAACACCTTTGGCTTCCGGATTGATAACAATAGCCAAATAGACTTGGCAACCATCAAACATCATTTTCTTCGCTCAGGTAGCCGAAACAATATTGGACAAGAATTTCACATTCTCACCAAACACCACAACTTCATCATCATTGGCCAACTTTAGAGAAGTCCTTTTGGATTCACAATCCACCACTGCCTTGTGCTCACTTAGCCAATCCATAGCCAAGATAACGTCAAAACCATGAAATGTCAACTCCATCAAATCCGCGGCAAACTCATGACCTTGCACTATCAAAGAACAATGCCTATACAACCTTCTAGTTGTAACCGTCTCACCAAAAGAACTAGTTACCGACATGCCAACATCTAAAATCTCAACAGGAACATTCAACAACGATGCATGCTCACTTATGATATATGAATGAGTAGACCCCAAATCAATCAAGGAAAATAATAACAAAGATTGCAAGGTGAAAGTACCTACGATCACATTAGTGTCATTGCATCCCTCATGATGAGAATAGATCCGCGCTGGCCCAATATTCTCTAGTTGTAAAACAACAACATGAGCCACAACTCTCTGACCATCCTCGCACCTCTGACAATTACCCCTGCCACAGCCTCGACCCCTAACAGGTACAACAGCCGAAATATGTGCATCACCCATTGCATGAGGATAGTCACGCTTCATGTGACCAGGAGATCCACATATCCAGCAATTCATGGTATTTCCCAACACTCACCCGTGTGACGCCTACCGCAACACTCACACTTAGCTATAATACGAACACCTTGGTTACCATGGCCATCACCCCACTTGTGATTTGACTTATTCCTCTTATCTCGAAACCTCTTATTCTGCTTCCTAGAATAGCCAGAGTCAGATCCTCGCTTATTTAAGCCCACGCCCGAACCTTGTCCCGACATCCTTAATGACTGCTTGCTATCCTTAGCACGATTCACAAGTACATTAAAATCTATGTAATCTGCAGCCAACAGGTACGTTTTGATATTCTTCACTAGCCCATAGAAAAACCTGTTGCACCTTTCAAGATCATTTGGAACCAACTCCGAGGCATACTGACTCAAACGGACAAATTTCACCTCATACTCAGCCACGATCATACCACCCTGAACCAAGTCCATAAACTCACGTTTCCTCGCATCCAAATACTGGGGACCAAGATACTTCTTCTTGAAAGCTCTTCAAAAGAATTCCCAAGTTACATCCGCCTCCGAAACACTAGCAATTGCGGTCACTCAGCAATGATAAGCATCTCTATGCAACAATGAAAAAGTACAACCTATCTTACGCCCATCATTACAGCCCATCTGACTCAGAATACGAATCGTACTCTCCAGCCATCCCTCGACTGGCTCAGGGCTCAAACCCCTGAACTCAACACCTCATAAACTGTGGAGACGCTCTAAAAGTAATCCTAGATTAACAACCACAACAGGTGCCGATGCCTGCACATACACTCCAGCCATTGCTGCTTGAAAAACTCCTGTTATCGTCTGAACTAACGGAGTCAGATTGCCAAACACTTGCACTTGGTGAGCCTGAGGTACACCACCGACCCTAACATCAAAAGGTGGAACCAACAGAGGAGGAGGAGGTAAACGTTAGGGGGATTCTCTTCCTCAACATTGTTCTGTCCAACTCTAGCATTACCAACCATTGAACGTGTTTCACGTTGAGCCATGCTAACAAAAGCATCAAACACATTAAAGTCAGGCCAATATAAGGCAAAGGTTCCAATACCATCTTTTAAAACATTTTAAAACCTCAGTAATAGACAATGTGTTCCCAATTCATACCCCCAACATGATATAAATCAACCATCGTACATATACACAATCACTGTACATATACACAATCACCGAGCATAACACACAATGATATATAATCAATCAACAACATCCCAACCTTTCGTAACCTTGCTTTGATACCAACAAATTTAACCACCTCGACTAGGCCTAGACGCCCGACCAAACCGAATGAGCCACATTAGGTTTTGCCGAAGCAAAATCGAAGAAATGTTACGAAAAAGTCTGTCCATTTTTTCTTTTATCTTGTATAGATGCAATTTATGAAACCTATATGAGCTTACTTGCAGCGGGTGAATTTTCAAAGAAAGCGAACCATGGAAATGTATCTAATGGCAACACATTCGATTTGAGGACTAGAATGTAAATACTTTAAATTATAGGTCCAAAATTACAATTTCAGTTGCCAATCCTCAATTAGTCCATTTACATAACCACATATCAAATTTTAGGCCAAAATGATCAACCAAACTCATTCAATTTCATTTACAGGACTTAGGGACTAAAATGCAAACAACCAGAAATTGGAATCCATGACATTACCTGTAAAAACTGCCACCCCGTACCGATACGTACACATCTATACTGAAACAGAGCAACCACGCGTACCAGTACACAATGCATCATATCGGTACGCCATGTCGGCTTGCACAATATAGGAGCTGTACCGGTACGACGCCAAGTGTATCGATACTCGAGATTTCATCCAAAAAGTAACTTTTTAGTAGCGTATATCCGTACCGATACACCTTGCCCCGTATCAGTACGTAAAGCTTAGATTACTTACCCGTACCGGTACTTGAGTACCCGTACCGTTCCCATGTGCCCTATTTTGCCTAGCCGTACCGATACGGTACCCTGCGTATCGGTATGCGTAGGCCTGTAATGTCATTTTCATCTGATTTTCACTCCAATCTAGATACATTTAGGACCTAACAACTTGCATAAATACAGGCAAACATCCAACAATACATTTATCAACATTTGCACCAAGATTTAGCTATCATACAAGCTTATACTTCCCTATGAATTACTCTAGAGGCATGCTCCCTAGATCACTTCACCAACATACCAAAATGCTCAAATAGGCATTTCTCAGCACAAGCAACAAACCAACATCACTTCCATAGCATATTTAACTTTTTAAGCTCATCAAAGCATGCCATCCAACCAAAACCTTCAATATGCTTACCTGTGTAACCACATAACATCAACCATAGGTAACAATGCGCAATAAGCAAACCAACACCAAAAATCCTCCAAAATTACAACAGTATACATCTTCAAAACTAGGTAATAACAAAATTACATATCCCAAAAATCATGGCGAACACATTGCCTTATTAACCGGAAACTAAAACTGACTTCATACTTAAAAGGGTCTTGTCTTGGAAACACGTAATCCTTGCCTTTGCCGCCTCCAAGCTATAATGCTCTGCATCATTTAGGAAAAAAGAGCGTAAGCACACTTGCTTAGTGAGGATGCTCTTAAAAACAATGATGCATTTAAACCTTTGAAAACCAACACTTGTTTTCTAACCAAGCTTACGACCTAAGCATTTTCATCAGTTTCAACCAAACATGCATAACGATCTTTATGCTCATCATGTATAAATTCCATGCTTAACAATCAAAGCACTTTTGTTGATTCCAAAATCAAACAAGCATATCGACTATATGCAAAAATCATTAACAAATCACATGCTTGAATCCCAAAGCATTAAATACAACCCATGCTTAAATACCAAATCATTTTAAATACAACCCATGCTTAAATCCCAAAGCATTTTAAATAGATTCAACATTAGTAATCTCATATATTGGCAGTTATAGTGACCCTGGATAGTCGACCACTATCTATGATTAGCCGACTGCTAACTTTTAGTTAACCGACCGTTAACTTTATAGATCGGATACACGAATCCCCCTTAATGATCGACCATCATCAAGACTACCCCTGCCGACCGCATGACATTACACCCTTGCTGACCACAAGCTTTACATCAACAAGGGGAACCGACCCTCAACCCAAGTGAATACAAAAAATTCTGAGTAGCCGACCGCTATACCTCAAGGACTCTTATCCCACGATCAATTTTTAAACCATATTATAGTGCACTTTATCCTATGGCATGCCAACTATATCCGATTGTTTCCTCACCTTTTCACATAGAAATATATCATTTAAAAAACATTTACTCACTGTTTTTCAATGTATTACACATAAACCCTACATATGCAATACACATTGCCATAGCAATACCACATTCCCGACCGAAATAAAATCCAATGCTCACTAGCATTTAATCTACTTTTAAACCATTGCATATGTACTTTGAAATCATTCAGTTACAATAAGTAAAACAAACCATGTTTACGACCAAAAGATGAATCACACATGCTCATATTCGAACCGATATTAAGGAGCAAAGGAGGGAAAGTTACTTCCGAGCTTAGGTAAGTGTTTCAAACTTATCCTAAAATCCTAAAGCCACTTTCAAACCTTTGAAAGAATTTTAAAGCCATTTCCACTCACCGATTACACTTCATCCTTCTTGCTACCGCGAAACAAGCTTCCGGCAAGTATAGAATCACCTCAAGATGCTACGCCTTAATTCACCCCTATTTCGATCACATAACACCAAAGGAAATATGCATTAAAATGCATCCAACACTCTGTTTCAAACCAAAAACCCGTAGCTCTCAAGATGCCCTCTCAAAACTCACCCGAAACTAAACGAAAACAACCTTAAACACTACACAAACCAAACCCAGCCATAACATAACGATTCAATCCATCAACCTTCATCAATATACATCTAAAAATAGTTCTACAACATCTTTCCACTTCCAGCAAAGATTAAACTCCAAAAGCAACCCAAAAACACAATTTTAACGACCTAAACCATTAGAGATTTAAGAGTTTCGGGATTCCATTACTAAAACAACTTATCCACATTATAATATATCCAAAATGTGATTAAAATCAATCATCGTTACTGAAAAAATAGATCCAAATCAAAAATCACAAGACCCACCAATTAAACCTCAAATAAACTAAAATCCATAATTAATTAATCAAAACCTATTAGAAAACACATGTAAAGAGCCAAGAACTTGGGAATTTCAGTAAAGAACCTTTCATTAGAGGAGAAGATCGAAACTTACCTCCAATGAATGAGTTTCCCCTTAATTGGTTGGTTTTTATTTTTCCTTTTGAAAACAAAGAAATTCAATGAGATTTTTGAAAAACAAAATGAGAAATTATTTAGCAAATCAATGAGTTAAGAAATTAAGATCATTACCTTAAATCTTTGATGGAAAAAGAGTGTTTGGATGAAAGGGTTTCGAGGGAAAATGTGAGAAAAGTTACGTCAAATTGTCTTTTGAAAGAAATAACCACCTTTTAACTAAATCCATTTTTAATTTCTTTAATAAAAACCTTTTCAAAATAATCCTAATTAAGGAAAAACTCATATTAGACCAAATGGTAAAACAGCTCCTTAAAGATTCAAAGTTTTGACTATTTACAAAATAGTAACCTTTTAAAACAGTTTTTAAAAGTTGCACTTTGGTCACCAGCCAAAATGTTACCCTTTCGAAGATCATTTTCCAAAATTACGTTCACCAATATTTTTAATATAATAAAGTATGATTTTTAAACATTTTTCCATTTTTTTATCTTTCAAAAAAAATATTCGCTCCTAAATCCAACTCGAATCTCTAACCTGGTCCACCATACCGTCTAACTAGCCTTAAACCGTTAGGCTAAATTTTGGGGCGTTACACTGAGCATTTATCGCAAAAACATCCACAACCAACTTAAAAGAAATTAGTTCATTGCTGGGGGTGTCCATCCACAAAGTATCAAATCTCAACATCATCGTTTCAAATAAAACAAAACTAAGAGAATAGACAAAGAAGGAGTTACGTTGATGTAGCCCTTCAATGGATCCAGAGCTCTTAGTCTAAGCTTGGTTGAACCACGTTTACCCTATAACTTTCTTTTTCACCACGGTGTAGCCTCCTTGGCTCATAGACCGTCTTCCTTTAAATAGGCACTCATGGAAACCCTAGAATGAGTTTGAAATTTGATTACACACCAGGATAGGGGTGTTATTATGTTATCCTCTTTTTTAATTTTAGTGTTGATGTGTACTTTATTGAACGACTCCTTTGACCAAACATCGGACATCACTTCTTTGCCAACCAAGCTTTGCAATTTCTTATTCAACTTTGCCAACTGCGACTCGACAATTATCTTCTGCTTTTCTAGCTTCATGCTCCTGCGTTGCTCTGCCAAGCCTGGCTTGCTTTTGACCTGCATTAAAACCAGCAAAATAACCCTTCACCCAGGCAAAATAAACAACTCCTAACTCCTTAATATAAATACATGATTTTACTAACTAAATGCACGAATGTACACTTAAAGAAAAGCAAAAGCATCGTAATATATGTATAAAAATTAGTACTTTTGAGGAGTTAACACATGATCATGTGATTCGAATATAAAATCTTGCAATTTACGGTACCAAAAGAAGATGATGCCCGAAGACCCAGGACGACACTCCCAACTGGATACTAATTTTTTTAAGAATAACTAAACGTTGCAATATATATATGCATGATATAAAGCAATGCAATGCGACATGACATGACATGGATAAGAACATAAATACATGAAAATAAAAAGAAGAGGCAAACGAGAGCTAAATTAACAAAATTAAAGAGTAATTAACTACACAAACAACTCACAACTAGTAAAACACGTGGGGTCAAGAATCAAGCAATTAATGCAAATTTAATTAACTAAAAAAAGTAAAGAAAACTTTCCATTTATTCATTTCGGTTCAAATCCAAACACTAAAGCAGGGGAAAGCTGTCCTTTCAACTACCATTGCCTTTGAACCACTTCCTCTTTCTCTCTTCTTGCTTTTCGTTCATTGTTGGATGAAGTTGGATTCATGATATGTCATTTTTCTTGTCGAGTGGGACTTCTTCAGCATCAAGATTCGTCGTTGGAGATTTCGACCGCCAGAAACCACCATGACCGAATAGGTGAACCTCTTTTCTATTACTTATTTTTTCATTTTTGCTTTGATTTCTTATTTCTCTAGTGGTTTTTGGTATGTAGTGAATAAGGGTTCTCACGGTTGTCATGGTTTGACTTGGTTAGTGAATGAATCGGTGCTAAGGGATGGCCAAATGAGGGAAGCGGGGTAATGGTGAGTGATTTTCAAGGAAAGGGTAAGTGTAATGGGTACTGGAATGATAGTGTGTATGGGTGAAAAATGTTTCGGTTGAAGTTGGATGAGGGAGTGGAACGAATGTGGTGAGTGAATGGAGAATAGGGGTTGAATGATAAGAGGGTTGGTTGATAAAAAAGTTTAGGTTAAGGATAGTTATGGTGATGGTGAACGGGTATAGCAGAAGGTAAGGGATGGTGATAGGGTATGGGTTACCATCATGTTTTTATATATTTTTTGGCATGGTTTTTTATATTTTATTTAATTGGGCTAAAGCCCAGACGAAAATAGGGTATTATAGCTACCCATCTTCTCTTATTGTTGTGAAACAGGAATGAAGCAAAGATTAAAAGATAGCCATTTTTGTTCGATCAAGCTGGAATCCATCTTTCTTGGTGTAACTCCTTCAAGATCTAATTGATCCATCTTTCTTCTTTTTTGGAAAAATATAACTAATCTAATTGATCCATCTTTCTTCTTTTTGGAGAGACAGGTTCTGGTCGACAAATATACTTCATCATTCATTCGAAAATATAGGATCTACAAAAGTTAAAGGCATTGTGTCAAAATAAGTTATCACTTATTTTATTTAAACCTGTAAAACATAGAGGTTTAAATGAAATGATATATTTGGGATTTGGTTGTCCGCTCCCGATCTTGGAAAAGTAGAATCTGTAAATTAGGATGACCTGCTCCACCACTGACAAGGAGGCAAGATTTAGAGATGTGGTTTGACCCCTACACCACTGATGACGAGATAAGATCTAGAGAAGAAGGTTGATTTGATCATGCTACAACACTAACGAAAAGGCATGATCTAAGAGTTAATTTTGATCAAGCAACAACACTGACGAAGAGACATGATCAGAGAGCTAGTTTTGATCAAGCTACAACACTGACAGATAGGCATGATCGAAATAATGATGTGCTACACCATTGACGGAGAGTTAAAATTGGAAGAGAAAGATGGTTGATTCGCTGCACCAATGACGAAGAGACATGATTTGAAAATAAGGGTTGATCAAGCTACAACACTAATGATGAGGCATGATTTGAAGATAAAGGTTGATATGCTACACCACTGACGAAGAGGCAAGATCTGAAAATGAAAGTTGATCAAGCTACAACACTGACGAAGAGGCATGAACTAAAAATAATGGTTGATCCGCTACACTATTAATGGAGAGGCAAGATCTGAAAATAAAGATTGATAAAGCTACAACACTTACGAAGAGGCATGATCTAAAGATAAAGGTTGATTCGCTACACCACTGATGAAAAGGCAAGATCTAAAAATGAAGGTTGATCAAGCTGCAACACTAATGAAGAGGCATGATCTAAAGATAAAGATTGATCTGCTACATCATTGACGGAGAGGTATGATCTAAAAATAAAGGTTTATCAAGCTACAAATATGATAAAGAGGCATGAACTAAAAATAAAGATTGATCCGCTACACTATTGACGAAGAGGAAAGATCTTAAAATAAAGGTTGATCAAGCTACAACACTTACGAAGATGCATGCTCTGAAGATAAAGGTTGATTCAGTACACCATTGACAGAAGGGTAAGATCTAAAAATGAAGGTTGATCAAGCTACAACACTGACGAATTGGCATGATCTGAAGATAAAGGTTGATCTGCTACATCCTTGATGGAGAGGTAAGATCTGAAAATGAAGGTTGATCAAGCTACGACACTAATGAAAAGGCGTGATCTGAAGGTAAAGATCGATCCGCTACACCACTGATGGAGAGGCAAGATATAAAAATGAAGGTTGGTCAAGCTACAACACTAATAAAGAGGCGTGATATGAAGATAAAGGTTGATATGCTACACCGTTGATGGAGAGGTAAGATTTGAAAATAAGGGTTGATCAAGCTACAACACTGAAAATGAGGCAAGATCTGAAAATAAAAGTAAATAATAGTTAGTATTTGTTCAAAGCCGAGTCTATATCCGAAGATGTGAAATACTTTCTAAGTTACCACGGTCTTTAAATAATTTAGAGTTGCCTTTTGTAGGTTTAACCTTTATTGTTTGTTTGTTTGTCTCATTTCTTTTTATTTAGGGAATTCAACTCATCATATTCTTTTGACTCGAGATAAATGATGGAGAAAATAACAAAACCTCAAGCTACTCAGCATTGTCATGATTTAAAAATATTTCCATCACTCATGAAGCAAAGGTTCTCAATTTGGAAGGTGCATTGCTACCTTATTTGTCCTTTTGCTATAGTAGAGTGCTTCAAAGTTTCCACACTCTTATCCAAAAATGCCTTTTTACATGGCTTTGTACATTAGAGTGCATTTTTGTTATGCCTTTTTACTGGCTAGGGCATCCTCTTTATTGAAAATGAATGATCTTTGATTATGAACCAATGTGACGATGAATGAAAAAAATGTATGTGTAATACCCCAAAAACCAGTTTAGAAGTATGTTATTAAACCGAATTCTAATAGAATTGTTTTGATTTGACTCATAATGAAGTTAGAATTTATTATTAAGTGGAATTAGGATCGGATTAAAGAAATTGAAAGGTGAGTGTCTAATACAAAAAGGGACTTAACCAAAAACTTTGGAAACTTAAGGATTGCATGATAAACAAAATTATACAAGTGGGCTTGTATACATGGCTTTCATGGATGAAGGCATGTGTTAAGGGAATAAGGAAATAGTCTCGGCCATTGGAGTAATAATAAAATTTGTCTTCTTTATCCTTAAAGACCGAAACCCCAAATAGAGTGAAGGTGTTGAGCTTGTAGCCATGGAAACGGGAGGAATTGAGTTAACTACAAATCATTTTGAGTAAAATTAGAGATTTAATTCGGGTAGCTAGTTCTATTGAGGTAAGCAAACTTCCTTTTCCTTATTAGAATTTGGTATATACTTAAGAAATCCTAGTATAAACCTCATATGAACATGTTGTTAGTAGAATTGTCGAAGCCATGAATCTATGTCATGAAATGTTTGATTATTTGAATGATACAAATTGTTGATTGCAATGTTCCTTGTGTTTGTGTAGCATAATTTAAGTCAACAAATTATTAATGATGAATTCCAAAATAATTGAGATAGCTCAAGTATTCAATTGGATCATAGTTCAATTGTGTAGTTGAGTTTGGAGCTTGATTGCGGTCACCTTGCTCGAAATTATATATTAAGACTGTATTGATCAAAAAGAATTGTTTAAAGGTCTGTTTGCAAGAAAATTTGGGGGCTAATTTGTTATTCTATGAAACTGAAATAGGGGCAGTTTTGTAACAATTAAGAGACTGTTTTGAATGAAATAGGGACTATTTTGGGGCTATCTGTAAATTTGGAAATAGGGGATGGTTTTATAAAATTAAAGGACTGAATTGCAATAGAATAGAGATTGTATTGGATTGTTTTTTGTGTATATGAAATTAAGTGGACTATTTTGATATATATAGATATGTACAAAAGTATATGGACTGCTTTAAATGTATATAAATAAATTAGAGACTGTTTAGTACATATATATGTATACCTATAAATATTGGATTGTTTTGTATATATATATATATATATAAGTAAGCATGAGATTGTTTTGTATATATATATATATAAGTAAACATGGGACTATTTTGAGTATATGTAAGTATACATATGTATTTTGGATTGTTTTGTACATGAAAAAAGTATACATACTGGTCTGTTTTAGAAATTCAGTAAAAATGGGTTGTTATGAAACTGTTTTAGGGATTGCTTGTAGCTATATTGGACTGTTTTGGTGTACAAATACATATATGAGTATAATTGACCTGTTTTATGTGTACATGAGCATTAGTAGACTATTTTTTGCATATATATATATGTGAACATATAAAAATGAGACCGTTATCATATATGTATGAACAATAGTAGACTGTTTTCTTGAATATAAATGTGTACATGTGTATTTGAATTGTTTTGAAAATGAATGATTGTTAGGGATTGTTTGATTTGGAAATCTAGTACATTAAGGCTAGTTTTAAAATAAGGTATATAAATTGAAAGTAATTCTAATATGTAAATGCATTCTTTGCTATACCTATACCAAAAAGGAGATGGAGAAGTAAGTCCTAAAGTAGATCGTGATGTAGAAAAACAAAAGGGATTGTGATTCGGGAGCAAATCTAGCTTGGATCAAACTGTGTGTGTATTTTAAAGTCTCAGATAGGATAGTGACCTTCCCGAGCATTTCTTGCTGATTTAACTATACTACTTTACCTTGAATTATATCATGCATAAGCAAGCTTGGCCTTGAGGTAAGTTCCTAAATGACAAGTATGATGATATGAAACACTTGATCTTGATATGCTTTATTTGAACTTGATCATATGTTTGTAATGAAGACTATACATAGTATATGGTTGATATAAATTTTGCTTATAATGAATCTCGTATTCGCTTTAGCTTGCTTGATGAGAAATCCTTGCTAAACTATCTTTTGGATAAAACTTGGGAATAAATTGAGTATCATAAAAGAAATGAATACATGATTAATATGATTTGTAATAAGACCATGATTATTAGTGTTCTGATTATGGAGTCATACTCATTTATAAAAGAAATGAATACATGATTAGCATGATTATAAGCCTTGACAAGTTGAAGAATAAGACATATCTTATATGTATTATCTAAACATGATGTTATGGTTATATTGTAAGATATACGTGTTTGTACATGTTTGAAAAATGACCCTTGTTATACTATCATTCGAATAAACGAATGAATAAATGAGAAATGCAGGAATTAAATACATGTTTGATATGGAAGAACAACATAATTGTTCATATAATATTTCGATTATGGAGCTATGCTCAAATTATTTTTTATATAATAAGGTTTAAATGAAAGCCTTGGTTTTGAGTCAGTTATAGGTATAGTTGGCATGCCATAGAGCTCGGGTTTAGGGTGGACTACGATCCTTATTTGGCGACAGTATGAGAGAAGTGTTGTGGTCACATTTTTTATTGCCAACATTTGGTTGGGGATTTGGGTTCCTAGGTTGTTACTTAATTCTCAAGGCCTTGCTAAAGATAAAATAAAAAGATTTGCAATACTAGCAGATAAACTACTTTGATAATTTATGAGATAAATATCACATGCCTTGATATGTTGTGTTTAATGTCTTATGAGCCAAATAACACTTGATTATGATCTGTAGTGTTGTTGTCTTACTTGTCAAGAAATTTATGTTATGGTATATTATGTTTGATGACTTGTATGTCATGTAACTTATATATTGATAAGCTATATTAAAGAAGAAACCAAGAAAGTTTATAAGTTAAATTAAGAATCATTGTACGGTCTTACAAAGTTAGTAATATCTTCTATTGATTATTGAATATCTATTTGGGCGAATAGCTATGCTATATTAAAAAATCTTGTGTATAGATATAAGAAAATATCTTGCTTAAGAATACATATGTGTATTTGTACATGTTATGCTATATTCGAACATCTTGTGTACATATAGGTGAAAATGCCCTGCTTAAGAATACATATGTGTTTGTACATGCTATGCTATATTCTAACATCTTATGTATATATAGGTGAAAATGCCTTGCTTAAGAATACATATGTTTTTGTACATGCAATACTATATTCGAACACCTTGTGTATATATAGGTGAAAATGCCTTGCTTAAGAATACATATGTTTGTACATGCTATGCTATATTCGAACATCTTGTGTATATATATGTGAAAATGCCTTGTTTAGGAATATATATGTGTAAATACATGCTATGCACTTTTTGAATACCTGTATGTATATATATGATCATGCCTAGTTTGAATCACTTATGTATAAGAAATTGCTTTTTGGAATACCCTGTCCTAAAATGACTAGCTTCTTGTTAAAGCTTGGAATTATGTATATATATGATTAATAGGCCTAAGTGAAAGGATGAATTATTGTTTCATGCTTTAGTTGCTTTAAGTTACCTCACTAAGTAATCATACTTATTCATCCTTTCACTATCTTTCAGGTTAAGATCGCTTTCGGTTAGCTTTTGAACTTGGACAAGATCACAGGAAGTTGAGATGTATGTCTTGTATTTCCTTAAAGAACACCTAGATGGTGGCACATAATCGTTGGCTATGCATAATGCATTTAGTTAAATCTTTGATCTCATATGTGCATAAGTTTCTGAAGTAGCTATCCCTATTTGTAATGGCCTCTTATGCTTTTTGGTTGCTTGTTGATATGGTAATCGAATAGTTGCATGATAGCTAAGCTATGCTAGAGATAGATTTGAATGTCTACTTGTTGAATAAGATATGTTAGTTATAGTATTTTGGGTGAGTTAAGATCATGAATGAATGGAAGGACTTCTGCATAATTCGAATAAGATTAAAAGATGAAATCGAAATGTTGTTATGCTATAAGAGAACTAATTTGTTGGTTAAGACCATAGAAGTTGTTTATGCTAGTCAAGCCATCTAAGAAAGTAGGTCCTTGGGTGATTATTTGATTTCTTGTCTTACTAAGCAATCTATCAGATATTACTAGATTGGTTCTAATAATGAATATCTGCAAAGTTTTGTTATGCTTAAAATGTTGGAAGTCAAGGAATGAGTCGTAAGGTTTAAAAGCCTTGAATGATTTATACATGTAGGTAAATAATAGTTTAAATAATGCTTAGTACCTTCTACTTGCCAATTAGACATAAAGAAACTGATCTATAGAATTGCATTGTCTTTTATGTACTAATTCGATTAAGATGGTATGGGAATCACAAAGATGTATTTAATAAGCTAAGGGTTTTAAGTTGACTCGCTGATGAACGAATTGGTTTAATCCAGTTGGTCTAATTTGTTTTGAACTTTAAAAGATTAAAATCGAAGTCTAAACCATTAAAAGAGTCATTGTTTTAGTCTTTTGTCTCTTAACCATTCGAATGGTAAACATGAACATGATTAAACTTGAAACTTTGAATAGCTAAAACTTGTTTTGTGAACCCTTAAGAATAATCATAACCAATCTTGATTTATTTGTAAGTGAACTTCATATATTAGAAGTTATCAAATAAATTATATGCTATGAACTATTAAATAAAGTGTTATGTGTAATATGTGAGCATATTTATTTGATCGTAATATGTATTTTGGAATTTGATTTTTTTAGCTTACTAAAAAGTCTTAAATCACCCTGATTTTTGGTTGCATACTTTGTTGTGAAGTATTAAGACATTATATATTTGATGGAATGTTTGTTCAGTAACTCTTCTTAATCTGGTTTACTCCTGGACCGGGTAAGGGGTGTTACATTTATTGGTATTAGAGCTTAGGTTTAGTCAATTCTAGGACTAAACCGAGTCTCGTTGCATCATCATTTGTTACATGTGCCACCTATGAGTTAAATATGATAAGTGATTGTGATCTATGTATGGTAAAAGCTCTCTTTTATATTTTAATAAGCAATAGAAATGTCTGAAATATGCTTGGGCCAGGATATTGAATGCCCGACAGGTTCCCCTAATGAAGAGGAAGTGTAAGGATGAATTTGAAGTAATAAAAATCCTTCAAAATATTGTTAAATATGCAACCTAAACTCTTTTGTTTCCTTGTGGATTAGTAACCACAAACCTTAATAAACAAGTTAGTTCTATACCAAGTCTATACCTTTGTGGGTACAATCAAATTTTACTCAACCCTTGTACGTGCCTTGTTCGATTCTGGTTCAACTCGTTCCTCTATATATTTTACCCATATCTAGAAAATTATAAATCGAGTTTTGAAACTACAAATTGTAGTATTTGTCATCAAACCTTTGAGAGATAAGATTGTAATAAGCCAGGTATGTATGAAATGTCCTTTGTTTATATCATGAATTTCCTTCTTTCTAAACTTTTAACTCTACCCTTCCAAGAATTCAACTTAACTAGGATTAAATTGGCTTAGTAAACACCACGTTTGAAAGGATTATTGCAAGAAAAGACTTTTCCTCACGAGGTTAGGAAAACAATCCATATTCTTAATAAGTAAGAAACCTTTTGAATCAAATCCAGTACTTGTTGTTATATCCGATATTAACTCGACCAAACTTGTTCTTGAATCTATCCTTATTGTCTCTGAATTTCTTGAAATATTCTCTGAAGAACCTCTAGGGACTACTTCCAACAAGGGAAGTTGAATTTCGAATTAAAGTTCGATCGGGATTTGCTCCAGTATTCTTCAAGATCAATCTCTGATTAGGGAACCATTTGATGAAGATTAAAGAATCAGATGTTTCTAAGACTACATTTAGAACTTGATATGGTCACTAAAAGTTTCTCGTAATGCCTTTTGGCTTAATAAATCTTCTAGACGCATTATTGGATATTATGAGCTGAGTTTTAAGTTTTATTTGGACAAATTAGTGGTTGTTTTCAATGATGATAATTTTTTTATCTATTCTAAAGATAAGGGTGAACATTCGAAACACCTTCAAATTGTTTTACAAAGTCGTTCGAGACCATTACCTTTATACAAAGTTTAGTAAGTGCGAATTTTGGTTATTTGAAGTGTCCTTCCCTGACCATGTAATATCTGCAGAAGAGTGGGGTTGATTCTAAGAAAATTCAATCAAGGGTTGTTTTGGGGTCTTCGGGAAATGTTAGTGAAATTAAAAGTTTTCTGATCTAGATGAATATTATTAAAGATTTGTAAAAGGGCTCCCTGTTTTCTTCTGGTCGTTTCTTTAGTCTAGCTTCTTCGAGGGAATGTAACTCTCGTTTGGTCAGAGAGCCAACACTGAAGTTCTAATCAGTGGAAACAAGTGCTTAATTATACTCTGGATGTAATACAACTTGAATTGGGAAAAAGATTTCACAGTTGCTAGTATTGCATTCCATCATGGATTAGTATGTGTATTTATGTAAGAGGAAGAGTAGTAGCTCGTGTTTCCTGACAATTAAAGCTTCATGAATTGAATTATTCGACTCATAATTTTGAGCTTGCTGTTGTTATTTTAGCCCTTAAGTTTCTGAAGCACCAACTCTTTAGAGAAAAGTGTAGTTTGTTCACAAATCATAAAAGTTTTAAATACCTCTTGGCCCAACAGAAGTAAACATCAGAAAAAGAAGGTGAATGGATCATTTATACCCTGTAAGAATTGTGGAAGAATCATAAGTCTAAAAAGGGCCACTTGAGAACCAGAGACGGCTATAAAGAACCAATACCCCCATCTTTATGCCTCAGGTAAAAATTCGAGGACGAATTTCTTTGAAGGGGGAGAGAATTATAATACCCAAAAAACCGATTTAGAAGTATGTTAATAAACTGAATGCTAATAGAATTGTTTTGATTTGATTCATAATGAAGTTAGAATTTATTATTAAGTGGAATTAGGATTAGATTAAAGAAATTGAAAGGTGAGTGTCTAATACAAAAAGGACTTAACCAAAAACTTTGGAAACTTAAGGATTGCATGACAAACAAAATTATACAAGTGGGCTTGTATACATGGTTTTTATGGATAAAGGCATGTGTTAATGGAATAAGGAGAGAGTCCCGGCTATTGGAGTAATAATAAAATTTGTCTTCTTCATCCTTAAAGATCGAAACCCCAAAGAAAGTGAAGGTGTTGAGCTTGAAGCCATGGAAACGTGAGGAATTGAGTTAACTCCAAATCCTTTTGAGTTAAATTGGAGATTTGATTCTGGTAGCTGGTTCTAGGGAGGTAAGCAAATTTCCTTTCCCTTATTAGAATTTCGTCTATACTTAAGAAATTCTAGTATAAACCTCATATGAATGTGTTGTTAGTAGAATTGTTGAAGCCATGAATCTACGTTAGATTATTTGAATGATACAAATTGTAGATTGCCATGTTCCTTGTGTTGGTGTAGCATAATTTAAGTCGATAAATTGCTTAATGATGAATTCCAAATTAATTGAGATAGCTCAAGTATTCGATTGGATCATAGTTCGAGTTTGGAGCTTGATTGTGGTCACCTTGCTCGAAAATATAAATTAAGATTGTTTTCATCAAAAAGAATTGTTTAAGGGTGTGTTTGCAAGAAAATTTGGGGGATGATTTGTTATTCTATGAAACTGAAATAGGGGTTGTTTTGTAACAATTAAGAGACCGTTTTGAATGAAACAGGGACTGTTTGTAAATATGGAAATAGGGGACAATTTTATAAAATTCAAGGACTGAATTACAATTGAATAGGGATTGTACTGGATTGTTTTGTGTGTATATGAAATTAAGTGGACTATTTTGATGTATATAAGTATGTATGCAAGTATATGGATTACTTTAAATGTATATAAATAAATTAAGGACTGTTTAGTACATATATATGTATACCTATAAATACTGGACTGTTTTGTATATATATAAGTAAACATGGGACTTTTTTGAGCATATGTAAGTATACATATGTATTTTGGATTGTTTTGTACATGAAAAAGTATACTGGACTGTTTTAGAAATTCAGTAAAAAAGGGGTTGTCATGAGACTGTTTTAAGGATTGCTTCTAGCTATATTGTACTGTTTTGGTGTACAAATACATATATAAGTATAATTGCCATGTTTTTTGTGTACATGAGTAATAATAAACTGTTTTATGCATATATATATATATATATGTACATATGAAAATGAGACCGTTAGCATATATGTATGAACAATAGTATACTGTTTTGTTGAATATAAATGTATACATGTGTATTTGAATTGTTTTGAAAATGAATGATTGTTAGGGATTGTTTGATTTGGAAATCTAGTACATTAAGGCTAGTTTTAAAACAAGGTATATAAATTGAAAGTAATTCTAATATGTAAATACATTCTTTGCTATACCTAGACCAAGAAGGAGATGGAGAAGTAAGGCCTAAAGTAGATCGAGATGTAGAAAAACAAAAGGGGTTGCGATTTGGGAGCAAATCTAGCTTGGATCAAACTATGAGTGTAGTTTAAAGCTTCGGGACATGCTAGTAACCTTCCCAAGCATTGTTGTTTTAACTATACTACTTTACGTTGAATTAAATCATCCATAAGCAAGCTTGGGACTTCAGGTAAGTTCCTAAATGACAAGTATGATGATATGAAACGCTTGATCATGATAACCTTTATTTGAACTTGATCATATGTTTGAAATGAAGACTATACATAGTATATTGTTGATAGTAATTTTGCTTATAATGAATCTTGTATACGCTTTAACTTGCTTGATGAGAAATCCTTGCTAAACTATCTTTTGGATAAAACTTGGGTATTGTAATCACTCATTTTTAACCGGGTTTTAGTGTTATTAGTATTATTTTAATAATAATATAAAATTAATAAAAAATAAAAAATAAAAAAATAAAAAAATATATTATTAAAAAAAAGAAGAAAATTGCGTGGAACAGGGTGCTCCACGTCACCCTTAACCCATCCCCTTTGGCCTATAAATAGGCAGCAATTAGACACAATTCTCACGCCCAATTTGGCCATGAAATTGGCAATTGAATTGCCACCCAATTCATGGGGGCTAGGCCGGCCGTAAGGCTGGCCGGGGTTGGGGGCAGTGCCCTCGACCCCAGTTGGTTCGATCCAACATTTGATCGGGGTCCTATTTTAGGTCCGATCTAGTTAATATTTTTGGAGGGGTCGCGGTAGATCTCGGTGGAGTTCAATCAGAGTTCGTTATTCGAGCTCCTAGTTAGGTATATTTTCTTCCCTTTTTTATTAGTGTTGTAATTTTTATAATTTAATGAAGTATTAGTTATTTTAAAATTGTAGTCTTATTTTTTATTTTTGTATGTTTATGCTTTAGATTGATATTTAATATGTTTTAAATTTATGCTTTATATTAATATTTTATTTATGTTAGATATGTTTTATTTATGAGTTAGATTAATATTTATGTATGTATGTTTTAGAATAGTATTTTATTTATGTTGAATTTGTTTTTATTTATGTTGGATTAATATTTATGAATATTAGTATTTTATTTATTCTAGATATGTCTTTATTTATGAGTTAGATTAATATGTATATATGTATGTTTTAGTTTAGTATCTTATTTATGTTAGATTAGTATTCTGTTATGTTAATATTTATTGCATTTAAATATTTTTCCATGTTTTATATTTTGCTCATTAAGGTTGCATAATGATATATAAATTGTCAATGCGGTGCCCTTTTATCCGAGCGTAAACGGGGCCAGTATCAGGCGTAGTGATAGTGGTTGGGCGTTTACTCTCGGATAACGGGGCCCTTAAAATTTATTCGCAATTATGACCGAATTTTAAACTAATCGTCACTTTAATCCGAAAAATCTAATATTAATAAAGCGGTAATTATTAAAGTACCAATTTTGGGCGGTGTGGGGGTGCTAATCCTTCCCCATCCGTAACCGACTCCCGAACCCAATAATTTTTAAATCTCTGGTTTTATGGTGTCCGGCCTACCTAAGTGGCCGGTGGCGACTCCAATTTTTAATAACATACGATATTTTCAAAACCCCTACGGAATAAATATTTTATATCCAAAAAATCACAAACACCTCGAAAACTACGTTCTGTAGCGAAAAAAAAGACATCGCTATAGATGGCCACTCCGCTGGGGACATTTTTTTGTTTTTCGAAAACAAGAAGAGAGTCAAGCTTTTTAAAATAATTACCGCTTTATTAATATTAGAAATTCCGGGTTAAAATGACTATTAAATTAACATTCGGTTATAATTGCGCGTTTATTTTAACGCATTTAAAATATGGCATATATACCCGTTTTTTTTAAGTGGGGGGGAAAACGCTAATGCTTTCGTGGAGATATCGTTCTCCCGTATGGGCCTAGCAAGTACCTTCGGGGCTCGAGTACCTTATGCTTTCGTAAGGATATCGTTCCTTCGTACGGGCATAAGCGAATGGGTCCCCCTGAATTGAACCCGGTTGAAAGGAGCCTATAATGGGTGATGATCGGGGGCCTTGCTACTCTTAGTAGAGGACAGCAAGGATGATTCGGGTACCTCCTAGCACCAACATTGCATGTAGAGAACATATAGAAACCCACCCCTTTAGAGCCATGCGGATAACCCCAGGTGTTTTAGACGGGATAAATAGGGTTTTTTGTTTGTTTATCTTATTTTATTTTATTTGTCCTTTTATTTATGTATTTATTATTTTTATCCGGTACTAACTCATTTTTTTGTTTTATTTTTATTTTACACATACTTTTGTTGCATTATCATTGCATCCACATTACATAGAGGCGTTGATTCAAGTGGTTTGCCCGATTAAAAAATCTTTCATCATGGAAAAAAGGTGTCTTAGGAAGGACGGCATTGATTCAGTCGCGTGACATCGGTCAGAGATTACTCAACAGATCCGACGTAACAATTTGTCGAACGAGCGTGTAGTGCCAAAGTATACACATGAGACCCTGATGGTGGACATACAACGAGCTACAAGGTATGTGAATGACTTAGCTACCGAAGCCGCAACTCTCCGACCTTTCGTAACCCCGGACATGGAAGAAGCACCAAGGTTTATCAAGTTGCTCAGAGCTGTCGAGGAGCTAGGAGGTAGAGCTAGGGCTTATGTGTAGAATTTTATTTTGTAATTAAGACTTTTTGTAATAGGGACTCCTTTTGTAATATGGACCTTTTTGTAATCTAGACCCTTTAATTCCCATGAATGTCGATCGAAAGGGTGATTACCAGTGGAATCAACGCCTTTATTTGCATTCATGTTGCATATCATGACATGGTGTTGATTCAAGAACAGTTCTTTAAAAGGCTTTCAAAATAGAAAAAGTATGCTTTGCCAGAAACGATAATATTACAGTAACAAGTTAGGCCGAGCAAAGACCAATCAAGAAAGAAGACGGTACGATAGTAAGGCACGTGCGACGTAGAAGATTCAGTCAGGGCCGCAGAACCCCAATTTTAAATCTTCACATTTGACCATTTAAAAAAAATCTCAGATTTTAATTTAACTCATTTAAAAAAATGAAAATATTATTATTTTGCTTTGAAACTTCTTCCCTCATAAAACTTTCAAAATAATAATAATAACAAAAAGAAACCTAAAAGTTTCATTTTTTAAGTAAGTTAAAACTTTTTGGGGAAATTTTTAAACCAAATGATCCTTGAAAATTTTAATTTAAACCCCAAAAAGTTTTAAAGTACTCCCCTAGGATCGATAGAATCCATCCTTGTTTAGACGTACCCAGATCTACAGAAGAAAATATATTGTCTGATGTCCTTTTCAGAAGCCACAAAAATAAAGATCACGACGTCACGAGTCCATAGAATAGAATAAGAGGAGAAGACGGAGTCATCCATCATCCTGAAGACGACGTCGAGACGTGGAGCACAGGTTTTGTTTCCCGAAGTCAAGGCCTCCAGAATAAATTCAACTGTTGTCTGTAATTCATTATTAATTTCTTGCAAACATCCATTTTCTCTATTGAAAGTTTTTCAAAGACTGTTCGAGAATCAACATCGCATTTGCATGCATTATCGCATTTATAGGGTATTGATTCCCGAAGTGGTCCCTCAAATCTCAGAAATCGTTCATAATCGGCAAAGGGTCGTCTGGTCAGATATTAGAGGGCACGAATCCAGGGTTTTGTCCCAGAACAAGATCAGAGACAATAGAAGAGGAACCATCTGAAGACTTCAGGTCAGACACGGTACTGGTAATGAGCAAAGTAAAGTGCAAGAGTTGAAAGAAGCAGAGGGAAGATGTGATGAATCAGATGAATACTTCGACGAAAGGTAAGCGATCCATTAGACCAAAAGAAGAACCGATTAAGGATCAGAATAGAGAGCGAGATAGTCAGAATTCTACCTCCTAGTCAGCCAAATACGATAATTTGAACCCTTTTTGTGATCTGCATCAATAAACAGACGGAAGGTATGCTTGAGTCGGACTTTCAAAAAATAGAGCTCGGTCCAGAAGAAACATGAGAAGCAAGTAATGAAAATAAGTATATCTCGATTCTTGTGAGGTACACCGAACTACTCCTAATGTTCATCAACAAGAGCCTTATTACATCGGTGAAGTCTCTAGCGAGGAGACCGTCTTATCCGAGAGATTACTACACACGTGCTAGAGGCAGTTACCGTTTAGGAAGTTTGGGTCACGGTATTGAGGATTGCGAGGCCCTGAGGAATGAGTTCAAGATCTTATCGCGATGAGGATTTTAGGTTTCGAAGATGGAGTTCCCCAATTCTATAGTGAGCTAACAATCACCCGAGGGGCAAAGTTGAGGAGGAATCGATATCCAGGACAAAGTTCGAGTAATACCGAAGTGGGTCACTCAAGCGAGGTAAATTTGAAGATCAGAGATAGGGGCATCCCAGGAGAGGGATATTCTTTCGAGTTCAACTAGGTCAGATAAGAGAGAGATAACTTGGATAAATTTGAATTTGCAGAATGATCATCAGAAGCTTTCCTGAGTGTTTAAGAATATCAGATTGGGTCACCTTTAAAGAATAGATGAACGGTATTGTCCAGTTGAAAGACGACTCATAATGTGGAATAAGTTTAGTCAAGCGAGAATCAAGTTAGGCTGTTATCAGGTAAGTTTGAGGGAATTGGGAATAGGTACGACAGTCTCCAGAGGTGAGCTACAGAATAACTTAGCCATTAACAAGAGTTATGGAAACAAGTTTACGACAGAGCAATGACAATCCAACACTCTTCAGTTAGAAAAAGACAACTCTCAAGCTACGAAAGGCTAAGTAGGGGATGGATGAAGACCCGAAGATCGACATTACTCGAGCAGGTAAGGTGGCTCAACAAGGTGACAGGCTTTGTCAGAACATGGATCAAGTGTTGGACTACAGAGGCAAGCTGACCGGACTACTGGATGAAGTTAAGAAAGTAGGCACTGAAGCTTATCAGTAAATGTAAATATCTAATATCTGATATAATAAAACCTTTTGTCCTCAATGAACGTCGTTCTATGGGGGATCACTTTTGGAATCAATACCTTACTGCATTCATATTTATATTATAGGATTGCATTGCATTACATTGTACAGTCATGGCATATTTTACATAACATTATCACTACCTTGCATAAAATTTTTGGGGTAATCCAAAAAACAATTAGGGTTTTATCATGGATAAAAGAATTGAAGACACTCAAAATCAATATTCGAGCAGTTAAAAGATGGGCCTGAGGAAAAAAAAAGAAGGAGTTTGATGCCTTTAATGCCAGAAAACTCTGTTTGAACCCCGATTTGGTCGTTCCTCCGGATTCCAAAGATTTCCAGATTTGCGCATAATAAAGGAAAAGATGCCTCAAGATTCGCGTGACCATATTCTGCAAAAGAGATGGAGGGTTGCATTGAAAAATTGCAGATCCACCACTTCCCCAACAGTCTAGCAGGACCTACCGTGATATGATATACTTTGGACCTAGCACTAAGCCGTCGGTATCTCTAGGGTACGAAGATGAAACCTGATGAAAGCTTCAAGGAATGTGCTTTGAGGTGTCTGTGTTTAGTGACCCATGTGCAACCTCCCGTAGATGAAGAAGAAATTGATTCCATGCCATCTTTCTTATTTCTTCTTTGGTAAGGTGCCCGGGAAAATGAATACCAGCTTTGAGGACTATGACAGTTGGATAGAGAATCGAACATGCACTCTGGGACCTAAGTTTAAAGACCATACCTGCCTAGGAGCAGAAGGAAACAAAGAGATAAATGGGTACCACTTTCAAAACATTGAGGCGATGGGGCATGACACTAAAAAATTTGGGGTCTTTAAAAAAATCAAGAAGCTGGTCGATGAGGGAGTCATGACGAGAGAATTGATCCAGCGGTGGAAAAACAAGAGAAGAGGCAAGCCTACACTACCTTGGAAGGGGAATAATGAGTTAGTACCCTGGAGATAATCCAAAGGTCCCTACGGTTTTCTCATCATTTCACAAAGAAATTCTCAACAAAAAATCATTGTTTATTAGAATTAAAAAAATCATATTTCCATTTAGAAAAGCATTTTTACATTATTGATTCTTTAAACATTTTATTTTTATGGGGTAGTTTTCCCATATGCATATACATGCATTTTTAATGGACGTATGTATATATCATTTCTATACCAGGTCCTCAAATTTTGAATGCAATAGTACATTTGCTCCAAACCCAAAGATCAACTCTAAGTTGCATATATTTAGAAGAGATTGAATGTTGTGGTGATACTGTAAATGTGAGTATCTGCTAGTTTACTTAGGCCAACAGAGGAACAAAGGCGAGTGTTTAGACAATGGGCAGTTCCCATTTTAGGAATTTATCTTCTCAGGCGCTTGTCGTTTAAGATCCTTTAAACGAAAGTTGACCCTAAACCTCTACCCCCTGAAGGCATTCTCAGGACATTTGTGAATATGACAATGAATGTTGTTCTTTTACTTTACCAGAAGACACATATGAGACTATACAGATTGGATACGAAGATCAGAAAATCACCAGAAGAAAGTGGTTGAAAACATGGATATGTCCAAACGAAAAACCAAAAAAGAAGATAAATGGTAATTAGAAGGCCGAAGCAATCCAGATCGAGTAAATATCAGAAGAGCTGCAGAGAGGCAATTAACTCTGAACGGAAGATCGCATCAATACCAGTATAGATCCGTGTTGATTCAAGGATACATTCATAGACTCGAATAAGAAGAAAGAGATTCAATGCAAAAAACCCAGAATGAACAGTCTAAAAAAATAGAAAAAAGAAAAAGAAAGAAAGAAAGAATATTGTATATGTTTCACACACAGATCAAACAATACAAGAACGAGACTTCAACTATGAGCAAGAGACAGAAGGAATCCACATTTCAAGTAAACATCAGTTTTGAAAATTAGTATAGAAGCTCGAATTGAAGCCAAGTCAAGACAAGTCGGCCCGAAGATTGCCAATTTTGAAAAAGGAAATGACCTCTAGGGTGAAAACCCAAAAATGGGCAGTCTAGAGTGATCCTAAAAATGAAGAAAAAGAGTAGTCTACCTGAGCCTGCTGACATCAATATCCAACCAAAACACACTAAAGGAAGTGACCTCTAGGGTGAAAACCCAAAAATGGGCAGTCTAGAGCGATCCAAGAGAAAAAAGTGAAAAGAAAAAAGAAAAAAGAGAGAAAAAAGAAAGCAAGAATAACATTTCATCTGGGCGTGCCAATCACAAGAATTTCCAGAAATGTATTCGTAGTCCTTCAAGAAATCTCAGTTTTGAGGAGTTTTGGAGGATCAAACATTCTTGAACAGAAAACGAACATTAGTATATAGCCAGAATGCAAGGCAGCATACAATAAAAAGAAAGGAAATGAACTCTAGGGTGAAAACCCGAAAACGGGCAGTCTAGAGTGATCCAAAAAAGAGAAGGAATAATGGGCATATCCAAGTTACACAAGTACAGAAATACTGTTTCACTTAACCATAAACCAAAGGCCTACATTACAAGCCCCAAAGACCATTTTGGTCATCCATAGATATCCAAGTTGAATGAGAATGTCTTCAGATTTCATTGCCTATAAGGGTTAACTTTTCTTCAAGGAACGTCAAACTTCGAAGTTCTTGATCGACACCTAAATGAGGGAAGGATGGGGCATGGTGAGATTGTGAGATTAAGAGTGCCACCTTAAACGGGGTAGAAACTAGGTAGGGTTGTTCCTCTCAAAAGCCTATTAGACTAGAAGAAACTATACATTGGCATATATCTCCACAATGGTCAAGATCTTCTAAATGTGCGCTTCATTAGAGTTGATCTCTGGCAACTTGAAGCAGATGCGCTATGGTGGTTGATATTTTGGGGGCAAACATTTTTAAAAGGTTTGACATTTTCTCCCAAAGTTTTGATGTTTACCATTTCCCCCAAACATTAATTTTTAAAAATGTTTGGCAATACACTTTGAATTTTGTTTACCATTCTCCAAGCATGTTTGGTCCTTAGAAAAAGAAGAAGAAAAGAAAAAGATGTTTACCATTTGTTCCAAACAATGTTTTCAAAATGTTTGCTATCCCGTCCAAGTTGTGATTTTCAAAATGACTGTTATCTTTTCAAACAATCATTATTTTTTGAAATATACACAAGTAAATTGCCTTTTACTTTACTTTAAAAATGAATGATGATGAGATTTAAAGCATAGGGACCGAGAGTTAGTTCCCGTCGAAGTGCTACGAGAAGATCAAGGATGAGCTCAGGGGATGGAAGCATTTTGGCTCACCCTAGTGACTAGAAATAGATCAAGGCTCTGTATGATGGGTCAGAAAATTCAAAGCAGTGGAGCCCGTGGTTGAATGGGGCAACGCCAAGCGAAGAAGATGACAATGGTTCTTATAAAAATAATATAAGAACCAGAGGATCATTTATGAAGACAAGTGATAACCCTGAAGACAAGAAGACCTTTTGCACAAAAGGTTTAAAAGCATGTTCAAATGAGGATTTAAGAGCCTACAGTGAAGAAGTAAAGAGATGAAGAAATCTGAGGAACGACCTTTCAGGGTGTAAGACTTTAGAACAAAAAGGCTAAAAGAAAAAGAGAGAAAAAAAGAGAAAAAGTGAAAAAGAAAAGAAAAGGAAAAAAGAAGAAAAGAAAGAAACCATTACATTGCATGCATCATATAGATAGGGGCATGTCAATTTTTGCTTATTTTGGATAGGTACCTGAAGAATTATCAAAGAACTTGAAGAAGTTTTGGCGGCCATTTCTGGCGTGAGTCCTTAAAATTTGAAGAAGTTTTGGCGGCCATTTTCGGCGTGAGTCCCTAAATTTGAAGAAGTTTTGGCAGCCATTTTTGGCGCGAGTCCCTAAATTTGAAGAAGTTTTGGCGGCCATTTTCGGCGTGAGTCCCTAAATTTGAAGAAGTTTTGGCGGCCATTTCCGGCGTGAGTCCCTAAATTTTGAAGAAGTTTTGGCGGCCATTTTTGGCGTGAGTCCCTAAATTTGAAGAAGTTTTGGCGGCCATTTTCGGCGTGAGTCCCTAAATTTGAAGAAGTTTTGGCGCCCATTTTCGGCGTGAGTCACTAAAATTTGAAGAAGTTTTGGCGGCCATTTTCGGCGTGAGTCCCTAAAATTGAAGAATTTTTGGCGGCCATTTTCGGCGTGAGTCCCTAAACTTGAAGAAGTTTTGGCGGCCATGTTCGGCATGAGTCACTAAAATTTGAAGAAAGTTTGGCAGCCACCTTCCACATGAGTCCTCAAATTCAAAGAAAGTTTGGTAGCCATTTTCGGTGTGAATCCCCAAATCTGAAGAGACATCGGTAGCCATCGTGGTATGAATCCCAAATGTGAAGACAGTGGTTCTACATACAAAAGGCCTATATTTCCAAGCGCCTGCAGAGAAAGGTTCTATATAGGAAGAATCCGCCGCTCCGAGGCTTCAGAAGCTGAAAGTTCTATATAGGAATGACTGACAGCTCCAGGGTGAAGACTAGCAGTTCTATATAGGAAGAACTCCCAGTCAAAGGAATTCACCCATGACACAAGGTTTTATATAGGGAAAACCTGTTGTGTTGAAAGCGAAGAGTCCTATATAGGAAAGGCTCCGAGCTTTACTGTCTTAGAGTGAAAGGTTCTATATAGGAAGAACATGTAGCTCTGAGATTTCAGAAGCTAAAAGTTCTATATAGGAAGGACTGACGGCTCCAGGGTGAAGACTAGCAGTTCTATATAGGAAGAACTCCTAGTCGAAGGAATTCACCCATGATACATAAGGTTTTATATAGGGAAAACCTGTTGTGTTGAAAGCGAAGAGTCTTATATAGGAAGGGCTCCGAGCTTCACTGTCTTAGAGTAAAAGATTCTATATAGGAAGAATCCATAGCTCCAAGATTTCAGAAGCTGAAAGTTTTATATAGGAAGGACTTACAGCTCCAGGGTGAAGACTAGCAGTTCTATATAGGAAGAACTCCCAGCCGAAGGAATTCACCCATGATAAACAAGGTTTTATATAGGGAAAACCTGTTGTGTTGAAAGCGAAAAGTCCTATATAGGAAGGGCTCGAAGCTTTCTTGTCTCTGAGTGAAAGGTTCTATATAGGAAGACACTGTAGCTCTGAGATTTCAAAAGCTGAAAGTTCTATATAGGAAGGACTGACAGCTCCAAGGTTTGAAGACTAGCAGTTCTATACAGGAGGAACTCCCAGTCGAAAGAATCCATCAGCGACGCAGAAGGTTTTATATAGGTGAAACCAGCGTTGAAGGCGAAGAGTTCTATATAGGAAGGACTCCAAGCTGCACCGTCTCAGAATGAAAGGTTCTATATAGGAGGGACTCATAACTCGAGGCTTCAGAGTGAAGGGTTCTATGTAGAAAGAGCCTATAACTCCAAGATCGGAAGGTGACGAAGCTCTATATAGGAAGAACTTACGAGCCTGAAGATTCAGCTAAGGAAGAGTGGATAGTTCCAGAAGAACATGTGATTCCGAAGCCAAAGACAAGAAAGTAGGTCAAAAATGAGGGCTTTTGATCTTTGCTTTGTCCTCGTTTCACAAGAACAAGCAAAGAGGGGCAACTGTAATCACTCATTTTTGACCGGGTTTTAGTGTTATTAGTATTATTTTAATAATAATATAAAATTAATAAAAAATCAAAAAAATTATATTATTAAAAAAAGGAATAAAATTGCGTGGAGCAGGGTGCTCCACATCACCCTTAACCCATCCCCTTTGGCCTATAAATAGGCAGCAATTACACACAATTCTCACGCCCAATTTGGCCATGAAATTGGCAATTGAATTGCCACCCAATTCATGGGGACTAGGCCGGCCGCAAGGCTGGCCGGGGTTGGGGGCAGTGCCCTCGACCCCAGTTGGTTCGATCTAACATCTGATCGGGGTCCTATTTTAGGTCCGATCTAGTTAATATTTTTGGAAGGGTCACGGTAGATCTCGGTGGGGTTCAATCAGAGTTCGTTATTCGAGCTCCTAGTTAGGTATATTTTCTTCCCTTTTTTATTAGTGTTGTAATTTTTATAATTTAATGAAGTATTAGTTATTTTAAAATTGTAGTCTTATTTTTTATTTTTGTATGTTTATGCTTTAGATTGATATTTAATATGTTTTATATTTGTGCTTTATATTAATATTTTATTTATGTTAGATATGTTTTATTTATGAGTTAGATTAATATTTATGTATGTATGTTTTAGAATAGTATTTTATTTATGTTGAATTTGTTTTTATTTATGTTAGATTAATATTTATGAATATTAGTATTTTATTTATGCTAGATATGTCTTTATTTATGAGTTGGATTAATATGTATATATGTATGTTTTAGTTTAGTATCTTATTTATGTTAGATTAGTATGCTGTTATGTTAATATTTATTGCATTTAAATATTTTGCCATGTTTTATATTTTGCTCATTAAGGTTGCATAATGATATATAAATTGTCAATGCGGTGCCTTTTTGTCCGAGCGTAAACGGGGCCAGTATCAGGCGTAGTGATAGTGGTTGGGCGTTTACTCTCGGATAACGGGGCCCTTAAAATTTATTTGCAATTATGACCGAATTTTAAACTAATCGTCACTTTAATCCGAAAAATCTAATATTAATAAAGCGGTAATTATTAAAGTACCAATTTTGGGCGGTGTGGGGGTGCTAATCCTTCCCCATCCGTAACCGACTCCCGAACCCAATAATTTTTAAATCTCTAGTTTTATGGTGTTCGGCCTACCTAAGTGGCCGGTGGCGACTCCAATTTTTAATAATATACGATATTTTCAAAACCCCTACGGAATAAATATTTTATATTCAAAAAATCACAAACACATCGAATCCACGTTTTTTTAGCGAAAAAGGACATCGCTACAGGTATGAATTGAGTATCATAAAAGAATTGAATATGTGATTAATATGATTTGTAATAAGTCCATGATTATTAGTGTTCTAATTATGAAGTCATACTCATTTATAACTTTGACATAATTTAATAAGTTATCAGCCTTAACAAGTTGAGGAATAAGACATGTCTTCTATGTATTATCTAAACATGATGTTATGGTTATATTGTAAGATATACGTGTTTGTACATGTTTGAAAAATGACCCTTGTTATACTATCATTCGAATAAAGGAATGAATATTTGAGAAATGTAGGAGTTAAATACATGTTTGATATGGAAGAACAAAAGACTTGATCATATGATATTTCGATTATGGAGCTATGCTCATTTTGTTTCTGATATAATAAGGTTTAAATGAAAGCCTTGGTTTCTAGTCAGTCATAGGTATAGTTGGCTTGCCATAGAGTCCATAGAGCTCAGGTTTGGGGTGGGCTACGATCCTTATTTTGCAACAGTAGGAGGGAAATGTTGTGGTCACTTGGCGATAGCAGGAGGAATTGACCGGTACTGTGAGTACCATTTTTTATTGGCGACAGTTGGTTGGGGATTCAGGTACCTAGGTTGTTACTTGATTCTCAAGGCTATGCTAAAGATAAAATAAAGAGATTTGCAATGCTAACAGATAAACTACTTTGATAATTTATGAGACAAACATCACATGCCTTGGTATGTTGTGTTTAATGTCTTATGAGCCAAATAACTCTTGATTATGATATGTAGTGTTGTTGTCTTTCTTGTCAAGAAATTTATGTCATGGTATATTATGTAATGTCTTCTGTTGATTATTGAATATCTATTTGGGTGAATAGCTATGCTATATTTGAACATCTTGTGTATATATATATGAACATATCTTGCTTAAGAATACATATGCGTATTTGTACATGCTATGATATATTCGAACATCTTGTGTACATATAGGTGAAAATGCCTTGCTTAAGAAAACATATGTGTTTGTACACGCTATGCTATATTCGAACATCTTATGTATATATAGGTGAAAATGCCTTGCTTAAGAATACATATGTGTTTGTACATGCTATGCTATATTTTAACACCTTTTGCTTATATAGGTTAAAATGTCTTGTTTAAGAATACATTTGTGTTTGTACATGCTATGCTATATTCGAACATCTTGTGTATATATATGTGAAAATGCCTTGTTTAAGAATATAATGTGTATATATACATGCTATGCACTTTTTGAATACTTGTATGTATATATATGATCATGCCTAGTTCGAATCGCTTATGTATAAGAAATTGCTTGTTTGAATACCCTGTCCTAAAATGACTAGCTTCTTGTTCAAGCTTGGAATTATGTATATATATGTTTAATACATCTAAGTGAGAGGATTAATTATTTTTTCATGCTTTAGTTGCTTTAAGCTACCGCACTAAGTAATCATACTTATTCGTCCTTTCACTATCTTGGACAAGATCACAGGAAGTGGAGATGTATGTCTTGTATTTCCTTAAATAACTCCTAGATGGTGGCACATAATCGTTGGCTACGCATAATGCATTTAGTTAAATCTTTGATCTCATATGTGTATAAGTTTCTTAAGTAGCTATCCCCATTTGTAAAGGCCTATTATGCTTTTTGGTTAAGTTTTGTTTAATATGGTAATCGAATAGTTGTGTGATAGCTAAGCTATGCTAGAGATAGATTTGAATGCTGATTTGTTGAATAAGTTATGTTAGTTATAGTATTTGGGTGAGTTAAGATCATGAATGAATGGAAGGACTTCTGCATAATTCGAATAAGATTAAAAGATAAAATCAAAATGTTGTTAAGCTATAAGAGAACTGATTTGCTGGTTATGACCATAAAAGTTTTTTATGCTAGTCAAACCATCTAGGAATATAGGTCCTTGGGTGATTGTTTGATTTCTTGTCTTACTAAGTAATCTATCAGATATTACTAGATTGATTCTAATAATGAATATCTGTAAAGTTTTGTTATGCTTAAAATGTTGGAAGTCAAGGAATGAGTCTGAAGGTTTAAAAGCCTTGAATGATTTATAGATGTAGGGTAAATAATTGTTTAAATAATGCTTAGTACATTCTGCTTGTCAATTAGCCATAAGGAAAACGATCTATAGAACTTCATTGTCTCTTATGTACTAATTCGATTAAGATGGTATGGGAATCACAAAGATGGTATGGGAATCACAAAGATGTATTTAATAAGCTAAGGGTTTAAGTTGACTTGCTAATGAACGAATTGGTTTAATCTAGTTGTCCTAATTTATTATGAACTTTAAAAGATTAAATCGAAGTCTAAACCTTTAAAAGAGTCATTGTTTTAGTCTTTTGTCTCTTAACCGTTCGAATGGCAAACATGAACATGATTAAACTCGAAAGCTTTGAATAGATAAAACTTGTCTTGTGAACCCTTGAGAATAGTCTTAACCATTCTTGATTTATTTGTAAGTGAACTTCATATATTGGAAGTTATCAAATAAAGTATATGCTATGAACTATTAAATAAAGTGTTACGTGTAATATGTGAGCATGTTTATTTGATCATAATATGTATTTTGGAATTTGATTTTTTTAAAGTTACTAAAAAGTTTTAAATCTCCCTGATTTTTGGTTGCATACTTTGTTGTGAAGTATTAAGACATTATGTATTTGATGGAATGTTTGTTTAGTAACACTTCTTAATCTGGTTTACTCTTGGATTGGGTAAGGGGTGTTACAGTATGCCCCTAAATGCAATATTAATGTCTAAATACAAAGTCATTGATGCAAGTGAATGAACAAGAATGTACTTTGAACAAAATTAAAGATTTAAACAATATCAATGCTATAAATAACTATGAAATACATGAAACAAACATTAATAATGTGACCATGAATGCAAAAATAATAATTAATGCAAAAGGAAAGAAAAAAATGAAACACTACAAAAAATAAGTTAGTACGGTGAATAAAATAAATGGATTAAATAAATTAAATGAAAAATATAAGTAGAGCAATAAATTAAGAAATTAAAGCATACATATCAAATAAATAGTAAATAATTGACATAAATAAATCAATCAAGGCCTAGTAGGGTTACCGCTAAACAGGCAGAGTTTCGGCATGGCTCTAAAAGTTGGGCTCTTATGGTCCACTATATGTGATTTGGTTCTAGAGTAAAGGTACCCGAATTGTCTCTAGGGCATCAGGAGGATACAAGCCCTTATACCATACGGAGGTGAAGACCCCATGAAATATAAGGATCGTATCCCGGAAGTGAATCACAATTCCATACTGAGGTAAGTACCCCACGAAAGAAAGTGACTGCTCCCGCTTATCGATGGACGAAGCTCGAGAAGAGAGCTCATGCATGAATGAAAATTTATATCAAACACCGAATATATAAAAGCGTTAAACAAACAAGGATAGAGATTAAGAATTAAATTAAATTAAATCGAATTTTATTTTTTCTTAATAAATACGATACGAACCCAACTAAGGCTTGACTAAAACAATAAATGTGTCCCCAGCAGAGTCGTCATGTTGTAGCGACTAATAAATCCAGTGTCACTTGGAAGAACCAGTTCGATTTAAATATGTTTGAGAAATGATAGAGTCTCCACCTGTCACTTGGATAAGGAAGATTGGACACCGAAATGATGTAACACCCTTAACGTATACTCGTAGGCCGAATATACATTAAAGATGTTACAAAATTTTTGGAAAAGATCTTGACTTGTAATTGTTGGAAAAAATCTTTACTTGTAATTTTTTTACCAAAATTCAGCGTTTAGTTTAACCCTTCCTCGGTTTTAAATTAAAAACTATGTCGTCTAGATGCAGCTAGTTTTAACCCTGAATTGGTTTACAAAACTTATAATTGGGTTATTGAAATAAAAATATAAATTAGGGTGAAAACTATTTGTGTTGCCTAGACCCTTTCTTGATTTTAAAACTTCTACACGATTAGGTTTAAACTATATTTAATTGCACCAAAATGTATTACTACTATTAACAAACTATATTTCTAAACTTATTCATCAAAAAAGCATATCTTTAACTAGTAAATGTATACTTTTAAAATAGTTTAAATATAAAATATTTACATGCCCACTAGATATCAATTTGCAATAAGGATGTACTTACTGTGACTTATTGTAATAACTTGATTTTTCCAAACGTTCATCTCCTCTTCGCTAGGCAATTTTGGAGAACCTACGTGTGACATAAGATACACGCTAAGTACGAACTTAGTGAGGTAGTTAAACTTATTTATTTCAAGAACATGAAATAATGTAGTACAATATGGCATATATAAAAGTGCATTTCGTTTTCTCTATAACATGGTAAGTATATCACAATGTACCTATGTCATGTATCATAACTATCATATAAATCATGTTACTATTGCATAATATATTTTCTATCATGGTCATGCTTTCAACATGTAATCATTTACATATCGTGTACTTTATCATGGTCATACTTCATTATGCCATCATTTGCATAACATGTATTCTATCATATAGCATGTAATATTTTTATCATGTATCATGTAACATTTCTATCATATATCAATAACATTTCTATCTCGTATGTCATGTACTTCTCATTCATGTGACATATAACTTCTTTATCATGTATTATGAAATCATGTAACATCTCTTTCATGTAATCATGTAACATCTTTGTATCATGTATCATTTATGTCATATAAATCATGTATTGTCATGCAGTCATTTGCATGGTCATGATCTACCATGTAATCATCTTTTTATTATTATCATTGTGTCTGGCTAGAGGCCCATGGAAACCCTGTAGCCTATTTGCACCGTAGTGCCATGTAGAGTACGTACTTGGGAGGATGCTCTTTGCTCCTTATATTAAAACACCTCGATGTGCCATTTGCACCCCATGGTGTATCTTGTTTCATTTTAATCTTGTCATTATCCGTATTTCATGTATGCATAATGCATCATCATTTATGCACACAATAATTCGTACATGGTATTCCTTCGAGCTTGCCTTGTCGAGCAATGTATCATATCATGTTTTATAAAGAAATGCAAACATTTAGAAATGCACTCACCTGGGCCATGTAATAGTACGCCTCGTTAAGCTAACTCGAGGTTCTTATCTTTCTTTTTATCACTGGTTCTCCTTCGATCTCTTTTAGAACTATATAAGACCAATTGAACATTTTAATCATTTCTCTTGCATTAAACTTAAATCTAACACTGCTAACTTGATTCTTAAACATAACTATTCGAATATAAAATTTTCTAAAAATTTCCCCAATATTCTTCAAAGTTGCCAAATTGGTCCCTAGGTCTATAGTGACCATTTTGAACATTAAACAATTGTTCAAGCCTAATTTGAACAATTTCCATAATCATTTACTAATTTTGGACTATTACCTTTTTATCCTTAAACTTTATAAAAGTGACATTTTAGTCACTACTTCACTTTTGTACATGAATTCATGTACAAATAAACCATTCATCTATTTTCTAGCATTCTTGAAATTTTCCTTCAACTTTCAACTTTATTCAACTTGGTCCTTCACTAAATTCTTTATTTTCGAAAGGGTCCTTAAAATTTTCCTTTTATTGTCATTTCAATCTTTCAACTTTCATAACATGCTTGAATCTTCAATTCTAGCTCATTTTAATCTAAAGTCACTATCAAAAAATATAAATTTCCAAAATAATCCTCTATTTTCCCCTCTTGCCAAAATGGCCTTTTTTCATCATTTCAAGTCAATTCGATCACATTTTCAATAATTACTTTTTAATCCCTCCTTAATCTAATATTTTAAAAATCTCCCTTTTAACTTTTTGAAGTTGCCGAATAGGTCACCAAAATTTCCCAAATGTACATTTTTGGTCCTAAATTGTCAATTTAGACTTAAAATATTATTTTCTACACATTTCCAACATCAAATAAATTTTTGATAATTTAGTCCCTAATTTCTTCATAATGCCAAAATGGTCCTCTAACTTTTCAAAAATTTCTTTTTGGTCCCTAATCACCAATTCAAGCTACTTTCACCATATTTCAATAATTCCAATGCCAAATTAAATTTTCTGATGATTTCCCCTAATTTTTGTCAATCATTTCAAAATGGTCCCTATAATTTCAATTGGGGAAATTATTTAATCTAACATCAAATTCAAGCTCTCAACATCATAATCTATTCAATTTCATCCTCAATTTAATTCCCTAACCAAAATCCCTAATTCTTAGGGTTAGGGTTTATAACCTTGGACATAGAATGCAACTCTAATTTCCAACATCAATTCTACTAAATGCAACTCTAATTTCCATCTTAGACTTCAAATTCCATAATCATCTTCATCAACAACATGAACTAAAATTAACCTTTATCATGCAATATTACTATCAAAATGAAGAGAATGAAGTTTAGAACAATTTACCTAAATTAATTTTGCTTGAAACTTGTATTGATTCATCAATTTTGGACTTGAAAATTGAAAATTTTCCTTTCTCCCCCTTTCTTTCTTGTTTCGAACAGCCCCTTGGCTGATGAAGACGATTCTTTATTTATCTTTATTCTATTTAATCCATGTGTAAAGTTTAAATGAATTTTAAATTCATTTAACTAGTGAATTTACTAATTTGCCCTTTTAATCCAATGGCCAAGATTCAATCTCATCAAAAATCAATGGCTATGATTAAATCCATGTTTATTTGACCTTTCAAAATTGCCCTCAAAGTTTCAAAATATTTCAAAAATGCCATCCATGGCAAATGACCAATTTGCCCTCCAACTAAACTTTATTTACTTACATGACTTAAAATTGCCATTCCATAAAAAATGAAACAAAATGGTTCCATTCTAAACATCCTCCTTCCCAAAATATCATAAATTTTAACTTATGATATTTATTCGATCCAATTATTCGAATTTCATTCAATACGATTTCTAAATTTTCTTTCTTTGAGCTTTATAACCACTCCATCATATTCTAACTAAATCTAGTTAGAATCCTTCCAACATTAATAAAATATTCATAAAATAATATCTTATGAATTTTTCATAATCTTTGGAACTGTCTTTAAAATTTCAATTCGGTCTGATATACCGACATCCATAAAATACTTTTACTGCGATTTTACCTTCTCCGAGCTATTGGATTTATTCCAAATATTCTATATTTCCATATTCGAGAAATAAACTCTATTATCCCATAAAAACTTCATTTTCCAAGGGCTTAGACTGAATTTTCCAAACTCGGCCTATTATTCCTGATAATTATCGAAAATCTTCATAGAATAAAATTTCTCTTAGAATTCCTTTATCGATAATCCATACAAATTTCTCTACTCTTACTGAGTCCAAAATATTTATTAGAAACACTTTTATGGGACCTTCCTGGAGGTCACCCATCCTATTATTTCCCTGGCCTGAGCATGCTTAACAATTTTATTCAATCCAAATTCGAATCATATAAGCCTTCTATGAAAAATCCGGGTAACACAGAAATACCTCTTGGGGGTGAACTATTCATTTATAGGGTTAAATTACAAAACTTTTTAAACTTATACTTTGGTCCCTGAACTTTTCCAAAATTTACACTTTAACCCCTAAACTTTCAAAAATTACATTTTAGTCACTAAGCAAAAATTGGGATATTACAATTCCTCCCCCTTAAGAAAATTTGTCCTTGAATTTTCAACATTTACCCATTTCAAATAACTTTGTATTTTGCTTATTCATTCTCTCTTTAGTTTCCCAAATGATTTTCTCTACTTTATGATTTCTCTAGAGGATCTTAACCATTGAAATTTTATTGTTCTTTAATTCATTGACTCAATATGATAATATTTTCATTGCTTCTTCTTCATACATCAAATCTGGTCGCCATTCAATTTCTTCAGAAGTAAATACATGTGAAGGATCCGATTGATACCTTCGAAGCATGAATACGTGAAACATATCATGAATACTACTCATATCTAGAGGTAAAATCAATTGGTAATCCATTAATCCCACTCTTTTTAGAATCTCATATAGCCCAATAAATCTGGGACTAAGTTTTCCTTTTTAACTAAAACGTAATCACCATTTTCCAAGGTGAAACATAAAAAAACACTTTTTTCTCTAACTCCATATTCAATATCCTTTTCTCTTCTTATTTACATAGATTTTTTTGTCGATCCATGGCGGCCTTGAGATTTTACTGAATAATCTTTACTTTATTCTCCATGTCTTGTGCTAAATCAACTCTTCCAATGTTTGAGTTATTCTGCACATTTCGATCTTGTAACTCAAACCAAATTAAGAGGAGTTCAGCCCTTTCTTCCCTATGCCATCTTAATATTTGCTTGATAACTATTGTTATAAGCAAATTTGGTTAAGGGAAAGTACTTTTCTCATGATTTTGTAAACTTAATTATACAAGTTCTTAGCATGTCTTATAGAATCCGTATAATCCTTTCAAAATGCCCATCTATTTGCGGATGAAAAGCTGTACTAAGATTTAGTTTAGTATCTAAAGCTTCAAATAATGTACCTCAATACCTTGAAGTAAACCTTGGGTCTCTGTCTGACACTATCGATGCTGATACACCATGTAGTCTTACTATTTTTCAAACATAGAGTTTTTCATATTTATATAGCGAATAATCTATTCAAACTAGAATAAAGTGGTCAAACTTGTCAAATAATCCATAATGACTCATATTGAATTCTTTTTACTTGATGTAGCTGACAATCACGTTATAAAATCCATAGTTACTCGTTCCCACTTCCATTGGGAATAGAGATAGGCTGAAGTTATACAGAAGGTACCGAGTGTTCAGCTTTTACTTGTTGACATATTAAACACTTTACCACAAATTTCGCGATTATTCTTTTCATTCATGATCACCATTTCAAGTTTTCAAATCTTGATACATCTTAATACTCATTGAGTGCATAGTCAATGAACTATAATGGGTCTCTGATAATATCTCATTCTTCAAGTTATCATTATCAGGAATATATATACTTTACCTCAGTAATATAAACAACCATTTGGCTTAATTTCATAGTCCTATACTTTCCTAGTTTCCACTCGTCTCCTCCTTTCAAAACATCTTTCATCCATAGATTACAAATCTTTGAATTAATCCAATAAAGTTGGCTTTATATGAAATTATGTTGTCAAGGAATCATCTCATTCCAATGACAATTGAGCATTCATCATACGCAAAGAAGAAAATGTCTCCCGACCAAGAGCATCTGCGATTACATTAGCCTTTCCAGGACGGTAATCAATAACCACATCATAATCCTTTAAAAATTCAACTCATCTTCGTTGTCGCAGATTTGGATCCTTTTGCATCATCAGATACTTTAAATTCTTATAATCCCTGTAAATGTGACACTTTTCAACCTACAAATAATGTCGCTAGATTTTCAAAGCAAAAAGCACATCTGCCATTTCCAAATCATGCGTTGGATAGTTCTTTTAATGAGTTTTTGAACTGCCTTGATGCATAGGCTACTACTCGACCTTCTTGCATTAGCACGCAACCCAAACCGCAATGAAATACATCATTGTTCAAATATATATTCTTTTCCTGGCAACTAGAACTTACATTTAGAAAACTTGGCATAAAGTATTAATCTGTTAAAGTTTATAGTATCACACGAAGATGGTAATCTTGCTCAGCTTTGGTATTTGAATAAACCAAAATATCATCTATGAAGACCTTAACAATCCAGATAGGGTTGAAATACCATATTCATCAAATCCATGAATACATCAGAGGCATTTGTAAGCCCAAAGAGCTTTACCAAAAACTCGTAATATCCATAACGAGTTCTGAATCTTGTCTCTGATACATTTTCTTCCTTGACCTTGAGCTGATAATAATCCTGATCGAAGATCCATCTTTAAAAATACTATTGCCTCTTTAAACTGATCAAATAAATTCTCAATCCTTGGTAGGGGATACTTATTCTTAATGGTTACTTTATTCCATTATCAATAATCTATACATGATCATAGAGAACCATCTTTCTTCTTTACAATTAATACCGTAGCATTCCATGTTAATTCACTTGGTCCAATGTAACCCCGGTCTAGCAATTCTTGTAATTGAGCTTTTAGTTTCCTTACCTCAGTTGATGTCATCCTATATAGTATCGTTGTACCAGTTCAGTTCCTGGATAGACATCAATCTCACTTTATTTCCCTATCAGGAGGTAACCATGGTAACTCATCCGGAATTATATCAGGAAATTCCTTTTTAGGTGACCTTTGAGTATCCACCACATAAATTAAACATGCTTCACATCCATTGCATAACAACCTTTGAGTTGTCATTGCAAAGATTACTAACTCTAAACAGGTAGTTCTTTTCCCCGCAATGATTACTTCAAAACCATCAGGTCCTTGAAGTACCAACCATTTCTTCTTACACTTCATATATGTATCATATGCACATAACCAATCCATTCCAAGAATGACTTCAAACTCGTGGAATGGAAGTTCCATTAAATCCGTCGGGAACTTAATTCCTTGAATTTCTAAAAATCCTTTCTTGCATATTCTAGTTACTTCTGCACTATATCCAAGGAGAATTACTAACAATTACATTATTAGATATATTTTTCATAGAAATCTTTCTTTGGGCTACTATTTTAGTACCAATATATTAATAGAACCCGAATCAATTAAAGTAAGTACAGGTTCTCTCCATAGCTTTTTCTTTATTCACACATTCTAGCAAATCGGTAAATTCATACTTAAAAATAATTCTTTAAGCCCCGATTGAAACCTCTTGATAAATCATTCTCATGGGGACTTCTTAGTCAGTATCAAATCAGCTGTATATTAACTTAGTCTATTAAAATTTAGCTCGTACTCATAAACAATAGAGTACCTTATTCAAACTTAGGACTGCTGTACATTTCTCTTTTAACCAGTTGCCAACATACTTGGCTTTAAACATTCTTATTCCTTAATTTGATTTCCATAATTAAACATTTATCGCAGTCCATCAATACTTAACATTATCTATTTCTACTGAAACTTATTCATGTTATTGAGGAGCATAATCAAGTTACATAGTAGTACATCAGTAACATGACATCCTAGGGGCATGTACTTAACATTAAATCACATTAAACTCGATTTAGCCTCTAGAATCGGCTAAACCTGTTGATACCAATAAATGTAACACCTTTAACGTAATGTTACAAAATTGTTGGAAAAGATCCTGACTTGTAACTGTTGGAAAAGATCTTGACTTGTAAATTTTTTTACCAAAATTCAGCTTTTAGTTTAACCCTTCCTCGGTTTTAAATTAAAAACTATGTCGTCTAGATGCAGCTAGTTTTAACCTTGAATTGGTTTACAAAACTCATAATTGAGTTATTGAAATAAAAGTATAACTCAGGGTGCAAACTATGTGTGTTGCCTAGACCCTTTCTTGATTTTAAAACTTCTATACGATTAGGTTTAAACTATGTTTAATTGTACCAAAATTTATTACTAATATTAACAAACTATATTTCTAAACTTATTCATCACAAAAACATATCTTTAACTAGTAAATGTATACTTTTAAAATAGATTAACAATAAAATATTTACATGCCCATAAGATATCAATTTACGATAAGGATGTACTTACTCTGACTTACTGTAGTAACTTGATTTTTCCAAACGTCCAGCTACTCTTCGCTAGGCAATGTGACATAAGACACACGCTAAGTACGAACTTAGTGAGGCTGTTAAACTTATTTATTTTAGGAATATGAAATAATGTAGTACAGTATGGCATATATAAAAGTGCATTTCGTTTTGTCTATAACATGGTAAGTATATCACAATGTACATTTGTCATGTATCATAACTATCATATAAATCATGTTATTATTGCATAATATATTATTTATCATGGACATACTTTCAACATGTAATCATTTACATATCATGTACTTTATCATGGTCATACTTCATTATGTCATCATTTGCATAACATGTATTCTATCATATAGCATGTAATATTTCTATCATGTATCATGTAACATTTTTGTCATATATCAGTAACATTTCTATCTCGTATGTCATGTACTTCTCAGTCATGTAACATATAACTTCTTTATCATGGATCATGAAATCATGTAACATCTTTTTCATGTATCATGTAATCATGTAACATCTTTGTATCATGTATCATTTATGTCATATGAATCGTGTATCGCCATGCAGTCATTTGCATGCTCATGATCTACCATGTAATCATTTTGTTATTATTATCACCGTGTCTGTCTAGAGGCCCATGAAAACCCCGTAGCCTATCTGCACCGTAGTGCCATGTAGAGTACGTACTCGGGAGGACGCTCTTTACTCCTCATATAAGGACGCTCTTTGCTCCTTATATTAAAAACCTCGCTAGTGTCATTTACACCCTAGGGTGTATCTTGTTTCATTTTAATCATGTCGTTATCCATATTTCATGTATGCATAATCCATCATCATTTATGCACACAATAATTCGTACCTGGATTTCTTCAAGCTTTCCATATCGAGCAATGTATCATATCATGTATTATAGAGAAATGCAATGCCATTTTCAATGAAATGCAAACATTTAGAAATGCACTCACCTGGGCCATGTAATAGTATGCCTCACTAAGCTTACTCGAGTTCTTATCTTTATTTTTACCACTAGTTCTCCTTCGATCTCTTTTAGAACTGTATAAGACCAATCGGACATTTTCATCATTTATCTTGAGTTAAACTTAAATCTAACATTGCTAACTTGATTCTTAAACATAACTATTCGAATATAAATTTTTTGAAAAATTTCCCAATATTCTTCAAAGTTGCCGAATTGGTCTCTAGGTCCTCAGTGAACATTTTGAACATTAAACAATTGTTCAAGCCTAATTTGAACAATTTCCATAATCATTTACTAATTTTGGACTATTACCTTTTTATCCTCAAACTTTATAAAAGTGACATTTTAGTCACTATTTCACTTTTGTACATAAATTCATGTACAAATAAACATTGATCTATTTTCTAACATTCTTGAAATTCTCCTTCAAATTTCAACTTTATTCAACTTGGTCTTTCACTAAATTCTTTATTTTCGAAAAGGTCCTTAAACTTTTCCTTTTCTTGTCATTTCAATCCTTCAACTTTCATAACATGCTTGAATCTTCAATTCTAGCTCATTTTCATCTAAGCCACTATCAAAATAATAAATTTCCAAAATAATAATCTATTTTCCCTTCTTGCCAAAATGGTCATTTTTCATAATTTCAAGCCAATTCGATCACATTTTCAATAATTATTCTTTAATCCCTCCTTAATATAATATTTTAAAAATCCACCTTTTAACTTTTTAAAGTTGCCAAATAGGTCACCAAAATTTTCCAAATGTACAATTTTGGACCTAAATTGTCAATTTAGACTTAAAATATCATTTTCTACCCATTTCCAACATTAAATAAGTTTTTTACAATTTTGTCCCTAATTTCTTCAAAATGCTAAAATGGTTCTCTAACTTTTCAAAATTTTCATTTTGGCCCCTAATCACCAATTCAAGCTACTTTCACCATAATTCAATAATTCCAATGCTAAAATAAATTTTCTAATAATTTCCCCTAATTTTTCTCAATCTTTTTGAAATGGTCCCTATAATTTCAATTGGGGAAATTATTTAATCTAACGTCAAATTCAAGCTCTCAACATCATAATCTATTCAATTTCATCATCAATTGAACTCCCAAACTAAAATCCCCAATTCTTAGGGTTAGGGTTTATAACCTTGGACTTTGAATTAATCCAAATTCAAGCTTGATTCTATGTTTACAACATCAATTAAACTAAATACAAATCTAATTTCCATCATATACTTCAAATTCCATAATCATCTTCATCAATAACATTAACTAAAATTAACTTTTATCATGCAATATTACTATCAAAATGAAGAGAATCAAGTGTAGAACAATTTACCTAAATTTATTTTGCTTGAAACTTGTCTTGATTCTTCAATTTTAGACTTCAAAATTGAAAAATTTCCTTTCTCCTACTTTCTTTCTTGTTTCGAACAGCCCCTTGGCTGATGGATATGATTTTTAATTCATCTTTTATTCTATTTAATCCATGTGTAAAGTTTAAATGAATTTTAAATTTATTTAACTAGTGAATTTACAAATTTGCCCTTTTAATCCAATGACCAAGTTTCAATCTCATCAAAAATCAATGGCTATGATTAAATCCATGTGTATTTGACCTTTCAAAATTGCCCTCAAAGTTTCAAAATATTTCAAAAATGCCATCCATGGCAAATGACCAATTTGCCCTCCAACTAGACTTTATTTACTTACATGACTTAAAATTGCCATTCCATAAAAATTGAACCAAAATGGTTCCATTCTAACCATCCGCCTTCCCAAAATATCATAAATTTTAATTTATGATATTTATTCGAACCAATTATTCAAATTTCATTCAATACGATTTCTAAATTTTATTTCTTTGAGCTTTATAACCACTCCACCATATTCTAACTAAATCTAGTTAGAATCCTTCCAACATTAATAAAATATTCATAAAATAATATTTTATGAATTTTTCATAATCTTTGGAACTGTCTTTAAAATTTCAATTTGATTCGATATACCGATATCCATAAAATACTTCTACTGCGGTTTTACCTTCTCCGAGCTATTGGATTTATTCCAAAAATTCTATATTTCCATATTCGGGAAATAAACTCTATTATCCCATAAAAACTTCATTTTCTAAGGGCTTAGACTGAATTTTCCTAACTCAGTCTATTATTCTGATAATTATCGAAAATCTTCATAGAATAAAATTTCTCTTAGAATTCCTTTATCTATAATCCATACAAATTTTCTCTACTCTTACTAAGTCCAAAATATTGATCAGAAATACTTTTATGGGACCTTCCCGGAGGTCACCCATCTTAATATTTCCTTGGCCTGAGCACGTTTAACAATTTTATTCTATCTAAATTCAAATAATATAAGCCTTGTATGAAAAATCTGGGTAACACAGAAATTCCAATCTTGAGGGTGAACTATTCATTTACGGGGTCAAATTATATAACTTTTTAAAATTACACTTTGGTCCCTAAACTTTTCCAAAATTTACACTTTAACCCCTAAACTTTCAAAAATTACATTTTAGTCACTAAGCAAAAATTGGGATATTACAAAGGAAACCAGAGATTCAATAGGTTCGGGAGTCGGTTACGAGTGGGGAATGGTTCGCACCCCACCACGTCCAAATATTGGTATCTTAGGGTGTAATCACTCATTTTTATCTGGTTTGTAAATATTATGTAATTATTAATACTCCATCTGTCCCACAAATAATGTCTCTTATTGAATTTTTGAAAGTCAAATCTTATAAACTTTGACTATAATTATATTAAATATTTTAAATAATTAATTTTATAAAATATATAGCTAAAATCTACTTGATTAGATGTTTTTAAAATATATATTTTTATATTTTTATCAATAATAAATTTTAAATAACTACGAGTCAAAGTTAAAAAAATGACCAAAAAAGTCAATAAGGGACATTATTTGTGGGACGGAAGGAGTATATATTTTTATTGCATGTATACATATATTATGTATTACATGTTTATTACGTACGTGTGATTAATATGTACGTAAAATGTGTATGTGATGTGTGAGTGCATGTACATCATATATATTATGTATGTGTACGTATTAATAATTATTATGGCATATGTGTGTTGTATGTTTGCATGCCATGTATGCTTTGCATTGTTTGTATATGTACAAAATATGTATATTTATATTAATTATGTTGAACAAATATATGTTTGTATTATGTGCTTGAATGTATGTGTATGTTATCTATATGTGTGTGTCTGCGTATATGTATTATTTGTTATTATATATATATAAAGAGATAATATATTAAAAACCCAAATATATTAGTGTCTAGTCCAATATATATTACAAACCAATATACTACATGGTTCGTTCGGCCAAGCCCAGACCTAATTAAAAACCCTAAAAATATCTATGTAACCCTAATTACAGCTCTCTCTTATGCGCAGCCGTTCCTGGGCCGTTGGATCAGATCTTGATCCAACGGCCACAATTAAAGGAAGATAACCCTTCAATTGGCCACGTGAGATCACGCGCGGGTTAGTCAGCCCCTCACACGCGCATGCATCCCATGCATCAGACCCCTCGGCTATTGTGTGCCACGAGCCACCATCTCTTGCAGTCCTGCCATTTCCAAGATCGTATATGGGCCGTCCGTGCATCAAGCCATCTCATCCATTCAATCATATATGATCCAACAGCCAAGAACGAGTCTGGTAAAGTGAATCCCTCCACCATGCCGATCCTCACAGGCCCTCAACTGTCGTGCAGATTTACCAGAAGAACAGAAAAAAATAGATTATTAGTACCAAACCACCAAAAATATATGTAATCTATGCTTTGTTTCTACCAAACAAAAGGTAGAGATCAGAAATATATGTAACAACCAGCCAAAAATCTTATAATAAGAAGAAAAGTTGAGAGCCGGAAATAAAAAAAATAAGTTTTCAGAAAGAAAAAAAACTCTCGAGTCCAGTGGCAATCTCTTCTCTCTTTTCCCTCTCAAGTATGCATGTAAACAAAAAAACTAAATAACAAAGAAGCAAAGTTACCTGAGTCCAAAACCCCTTTCTGGCCGGCGACTAGCCCTTAGGGGTAAGCCGTTTAAGGAGTGGTTTCTTTCGTTTCGAAACAATAGAAGGTTCAGGTCTTTCGGTTCAAAATGGTGAGGATTTTCATTTTTTTTGGGTTTTTTAAAGGGAGTTTAGGTTTTTTTGGTTTAAAACAGAGGGGTTTTGCCATATGTGGAAGACATCAACGAGGGTTTTGCCAGGAATATCATTTTGAGACTTTTCACCTTTGCGGGAGTACTTAGCGAAGGAATGGCGAGAAGATTTGAACAAGAAAAAGTGGACCAGATCTTTGATAACATTCAAGACGAAGACATAGTGTGGAGAGTTCCTTTGCTCGGTAGGGTTAGTTACTTCCTATACAGCCGTGGCGATTATGACTACTAATGATGTTAGGGCTACATGGTGGAATTGGTTGCACTTCGCTTTTGGTGTCCCGACAATTCAAATATCGACAGTTTGTTCCCGTCACCGCTGGTTTAAGTCATAGTGAGTTTCCTTTCAAGGGCTAGTTTAGGGCGAAGGTTCAGACCATCATGAGAGCTTGGGATCACTATTATCGAATAAGGGTAGAAAGAGATACCGAGTGGATGATCACCCCAGATTATGATCTTTGGAGGTATTTGAGGATTAACGACAAGATTCTATAACCTAACCAAGGACCAACCATGTCACTTGAGGAACATATGAGGATAGTACCGTCTGAGGCCGACATTTTTCGAACTAAACTCGAGGAGGTTAAGAAGAAGATGAAGGCTTTACAGACTCAGCATACGAGTGAGCTCTACAAGGTAAGTTTAGATGTCGACGAGTAACATAGGACCCTTAGGCTATTGAAGAAGCTGAACACAAATCTGAGTGAGAAGAATACTCTTTATCAGAAAGATACTCTTCAGCTTCAAGTAAAGGTGCAGAATGCCACCTGAAGCATGTTCCTAGCCGTGGAGAAGGAAATGATGAACGGTATGTGTTTAGTTGACAAAGAACGAGAGAAAGGCAACCAAGAAATCGAGAAGGAATTAGAAAACTGCAAGTTAGCCATCGAGAGTGAAAGACAGTCTTTTAGGGACGCCATTAACCAAGAGAAAGAAAGAGCTAGGCAAGAGATAGACAAAGGCAAGCAAGCAATCATCTGCGGAAGAGAGAACACTGTCGTTTGGAAGAGGAAATCAATGGGGAGCAGGAATAGACTGCTAGAGATGAAAAAATTGTACAATGACACTGTTCAAAGCCTAAAGCCAAGATCAGAATGCCGAGTTAGAAGGAAAATTGACAGAGTTGGAGCAGTCATTTCAAACCTATCATCGGAGGAATGGCTTCATCGAACTACAAGAAAGAGAGTGTGAAATTGGTATGTTACGAGCCTACATTGAGTCACTCGAGGCAACCATTCAGGATTGTAGGGGGGAATTAGGGTATTCGAGGAAGCTGCAGCAGGTGGAGACAATTATTGGAGGCAAAGAGTTTTTGATGCCTCTCAAATGATTCAAGACAGAGACCAGTATTACATGACCCTGATGGTGGAGATACAACAAGTTACAGGACATGTGAAGGATTTAGCTGCAGAAGGCGAAGTTTTTTGACCTTTTATAACAGCGGACATGAAAAAACCGCCTAGGTTCATCAAACTACTTAGGGTTATCGAGAAGTTAGGAGCTAGAGCTAGGGCTTATGTGTAGAGCTCTACTTTACTATTTTGTAATCTGGACCCTTTAATTCACATGAAAGTAGTTCAAAAGGGTGATTACCAGCGAAATCAATACCTTTATTTGCATACATTCTTGCATTGCATCATGGCATTTGTTGATACATGCATTTATCTAATTTTTTGCAATAATATTGATAGTGTAAATATTGTGGCAGTGAAACTAAAAGATAATCTGCAACCATTTTGCATCCATACTTTACTCGATTCCAAGGAAAACTAATGGAGGACAGAATAGTCAGTTTGGAAAAAGGGCAAAAAATTTGGAAGCATATTCTTATGAAGCTAAACAGTACCTTAGCAAGCAGATTGCTCAATCACAAGCTGCGATAGTATCCGAGTTAACCGCATTGCTGGAAAAAAGCTATGGGGAAAAAAGGTTAAAGATGAAGTCGCCCAGGAGCCAAAATGTATCGCATCTCACAGCAAGGTTCAATCAAAGACACCAAGTTTGGCAAGAAGAGTATACATTGACCCTGTCAGGATATATGCTAGTCTTTAGGCAGGGGCATCTGAAAACCAACCCGTTGATATAGAGGCATTCTAAGAAGAAGAGGTACCATATCTGAATTTGGTCGAAACAATTAGAACGGAAGTGGAAAAGAAATAGGAGGAAAGGTTTCACCTCATAGAAGAAAATTTTAGGGCATTGCAGGCCACAGATGAACCAGGGAATGAGGCTAGTGATCTGAGCCTGGTATCCGATCTTATTTTACCACCAAAATTCAAAACTCCGAAATTTGACGAGTGTGATAGAACTTCATGTCCTTCTGCGTATGTGACCATGTATTGTCGAAAGATGGCAACCTTCATCAAGGATGAAAAGCTTTTAATCAATTGTTTCTAGGATAGTTTAACTAGAGCAGCAATTCGGTGGTACACCCAATTAAGCCGAGTAAATATCAAGTCCTGGAAGGACCTCTCGAAAGCATTCATTGAGCAGTACAAACATGTGACAAATATGACCCCCAGTAGGATCATGTTGGAAAACATGGGGCATAAGTCTAGTGAGAGTCTGCGACAATATGCCCAAAGGTGGCCGCTCAGATCCAGGCACCAATTCCTAAGCATGAGATTACACCCCTATTCGTGAATACTCTAAAGGGAACACTATTCGATCGCCTTATCAATAATACAACTCAAAGCTTTGCCAATTTGATCAAGACTGAGAAGTCTCTCTAATTGGCAATTAAGAGTGGCATGATTGACAGTAGGATAACTCTCGAAAGTACAACAAAAAGAAAGGGAATGAGGTAAATGCTACAACTTACAATGCCCCCAAAGAAATTTACGGTCTCTCAGCCGCAAGTATCAATAGGGAAGGCCAAGAACTCAAACCAAAGAGAAGAGAGAGCTTAAGGAAAAGAATGAGAGAAAGTAGCATTTACCCCGTTGCCAGTTTCGTACGCCAAGCTTTATTCTCAGTTGTATAAAGCTGATTTGGTCTGCCTGTACTACGTTACTCTATTCAAACCTCTATTTCCATCATGGTATGATCCTAACGCACATTGCGATTATCATGGCGGTGCCCCTGGTCACTCCACAGAAAATTGCCTCGCATTTAAGAAACTTGTATAGAGTTTGAATAATTCTAGGGTACTAAAGTTTAAGGAACCAAATATGGCTGCTAACCTGTTGCCTAATTACGGGAGCCGCATAGTGAACATTATTGAGGAATACTATGCTAGGAAGGATAAGAAAGATGTGTCAGAAATTAAGTCTCCCTTACGGTGGGTGTTCCAACAATTATGCATGGCCCGCTTGATTCATGGAGGCATGATAGTGGTGCAGAAGGGATGTAGAGCTTATTGCGAGTTCCATCAGGACGGAGGGTACGACATCCAACATTGTGAAGAATTCAAGAGATTGATTCAACAGCTGATGGACAGTAAAGAGATAGAGTTCTTTGAGGAGGTTGCAGGAAGAAATGGGTTAGATGTATGTCCGTCAGATAGCCCCAACACTAAGTATCGAATAGACAGACCCTTTGTCGTCCCCTCTAGACCAAAGGAAGCAAGTTCATCTCAAGGAGAAACTATAAAGGCCGCCCCTAAAATCATCATCTCAGCACCAACCCCGTTTTCGTTCAAAGACATGCGGCAGACCCCTTGGAATTGTCAACGAAGTAGGCCACTTCACGAAGAGCGACAGGTGCTACTTGTCGGTAGCATTGAAATCTGTTGAAGCTACAAAAGAGAAAGAAGAAGGTACATCAGCTGGTCCTGCAAAGATTTTTAGTGAGAACCCCCCTCCAAAGATTAATGAGCCAGTAACTAAGGCTCAGGCACAAGAATTTCTGAAGTTCCTGAGGCACAGTGAATACAATGTAGTTGAACAACTGCGAAAGCAACCAGCAAGGATTACGGTGTTGGAGTTGCTTTTGAGTTAAAAAAAGCATTGTGATGCATTGTTAAAAGTGCTGAACCAGATGTTTGTACCTGGTGATATTACTGTATCTAAGCTGGACATAATAGTGGGGCATATCACTGCATACAACTACATCACATTCAGCAATGACGAGATCCCGGAAGGATGTATGGGATCCACCAAAGCTCTAAACATCACCACCCACTGCAAAGGGTATGTTTTGCCAGGAGTACTAAGTGATAATGGGTCGGCATTAAACGTGCTACCAATGGTGACTCTGCAAAAGCTACCGATAGATTATTCCTACATGAAACCCTGTCATAACTCTGTGATAGCCTTTGACGGTACTCAAAGGGGAGCACTTGGAAAAATTAAGGTACCTTTGTTGATTGGGCCGACAGAGTACACAAATGATTTCGTGGTAATGGACATAAAGCCGACCTACAGTTGCTTATTGGCAAGACCATGGATTCACACTGCTAGAGCTATTCCCTCGTCACTCCATCAAAAATTTAAATTTGTGATCGAAAGCAAGTTGGTCACAGTAGAGGCCGAGCAAGAAATCATCGCCTCGGTAACATCGGATGCCCCCTACATCCATAATGATGAAGATGCTGTGGAATGCTCTTTTCGAGCATTGAAACTTGTAAATGCTATATTTGTTGCAAAAGGTAGTCAGATCCCTTGGCCCAGGTTATCCAATTACACAAAGATGACTGTTTCTGAAACTCTGGACCGAAGAGCCAAAACAGGAAGGGGGATAGCGTAACACCCTAAACCAGGCGTAGGAAAGTTACCACTATCTAGGTGATTAACTAATTGAATTAGGTGTTAGTTGAATTAAAAGAATTGGAAATTAATTGACAGTATAGGACCAAATTGAAAGAAAAGAATAATGGATAATATATGTCCAAAGGACTAAACCGAATGACACTATAAATATAAGGTTTACATGCCAAATAAAATTACCATGAGGGACCTTAATATTGTCAACATTTGGGAAGAACATGCATGAGGGGGGGATCGGTTACTGGGGGGATAATTGAAACACTATCCCCATTTTCATCAAAACCACCGAACCAGGTTTTAAGAGAGGGTGAGAGAGTGGAGATTTCCATAGGAGCTGGAGAAGTTAAACTTAGTGACTCAAGCTCTTTGAATTTTTCTTGTGATTGAACAAGCTAGGGGAGGAAGGTGACCCTACTTTCCTTTCATCCGTAATTAAATTAAGATTTGAATTTTTATGGATTGTGAATTCTCTTGAAACATATTGATATTAGACACATTAGGAAATTCAAAATCATGCTATACGTTTCTTCATGCATTCAAATGATAACTTGTTAAATGGCCAAATTGTGTAATAATTTGTTTGGGTAGCCTAGGCTATATCGGTTAACTAAGTTATGGATTGTAAGAATTGTAAAGTGTGGATTTGAATGTTATAGAATAAATTACTATGTATATGTGAATGGTTGCTGGAAATTGAATATTCATGCTGGAAATTGTTATGATTGCTGGAAATTTAGGTAATAAATTGGTATGATTTGAATGTCACGTAGATTGAAACTGTTTTGGTCACATTTCTAGATAAGATTGAGTAAACATGCATGATTTTGCAAAATGCCCTATTTTGATCACAATGGTAGGTGAATAAAACTGACCTAGACATGTAAGAACATCTATATAAGTTGAATGGACATGTTAGAGGTGTCATCTAAGTGATTAAAGAGGCTAGAAAATTAAGCTAGAGTAATCTGCCAGAATACCTTGTTCTGGGCAGTAACTTTGAAAAATCTCTATAAATTTTACAAATGGAATTTAAGGCTTAAAATTTAATGGATAGTACCTTAATATGTATAAATTCATTAGGAGAAAACGGAATTGATTTTGGAATTGTATAATGGATTGTAGAAATGAAATAATAGGGACAGTGCAAACTGTCCAGTGTTGTAATTACCCTGTCTTTAAGTAAAAAAACTGTATTAATTGGTAAATAATCAAAATGCAAGGCTTATATGGTTAGAAGGAAAATTAAGTTAGCTTTTCAACGGTGTAAACCAATTGAAATTCTGACATACGGAATGAAAGTTGTGCATGTTTTAGTAAGTAATACACAAGCTGCCAGGCAGGCAGCAGCAACCATGATGTTTTGAAATGAATGTTGAATGAAATGTGTATTGTTGCTTTGTTTTGAATAAATAAATGTGCTTGTCTTGACCATGATTCACTTGTATGAAATGTTAGAACGAGAAGGGAACATCGGAGAAGGGTCTAAGGAGGAGCATTCGAAAGCTAGACACAAAGGAATTTGGATCCAAGATTAGCTAAGCTTGGAGTATTGTGTGTGTAGCTTACAAGTAGGGTTAGGACTTAGGTCCTAACTAAATATGCATGAATTACTTTCTTGCTTGAATATGTCATGATAATGAACTCAATTTAACTTGAATATAATTAATAAGGGAAGTATGAAATAAGATAAAATATGATCATGTGTATATTCTTGACTTGTTGTACAATTAGAATTGCTTGATTCTTAATGCCTTGGGTATGATTTATCGAATACTACTTGAGTGTACTGTCTTGAACATGAAATGCATTGCTTGAAACATGAAAGGTACTGCCATGAACATGAATGAATTGTCTTGTACATGAAATGCATTGCTTCAAACATGAAAGGTACTGCCATGAACATGAATGAATTGTCTTGAACATTAAATGCATTGCTTCAAACATGAAAGGTACTGCCTTGAACATGAATGAATTGTCTTGAACATGAAATGCATGAAACGTGAAATGAAATTTAAGAGCTAAGGCTCAATTGGTCTAAGGGCTAAAGCATATTATTGCTATACTTGCTTGAAATGATTCTTGACTACATGATCTTGAACTTGCATAAGCTTGACAATTCTTGAATAAATAAAGTGTAATCAAACAACCTTGGTTGGTAGTTGAATAGGTAGAGGGGCCTGCCTTAGAGTTTAGAGCTCATTGTGTAAGGGTGGACTACGGTCCAGGGCTAAGGCCCCTATTTGGCGACAGACAGAGGGTACGTTTGTGTGGTCTTTGGCGACAGTAGGAGGGTTGACCAGTACTACGGTACAGTACTACAGTACATATTGTGGCGATAGTTGGTTGGAGACTTGATTACCTAGTCAAACTATAAACCAAGGGGTTGTTTTAAAGGAATATAAATGAGCTAATAAATATGAATTGATTAATCACTTGTCTTGAATCCATGTTACTTGAATTACTTGTCTTGAATCCTTGTTACTTGAATTACTTTCCTTGAATCCTTGTTACTTGAATTACTTGTCTTGAAACCATGTTACTTGAATTACTTGTCTTGAAATGTTACTTGAATTACTAGTCTTGAAGACATGTTACTTTAATTTCTTGTCTTAAAAGCTTACTACTCGAAATACTTATCTTGACATGAAATAGATAAAGTATGAATTGTGATTCATTGCCTCTTGTACCTTGTACTATTCAAATTGCCTTGAAATCCTTAGTTAGGATCATTATTGATTAATTAATACTTAACTCCATATAACAATTAGATAGATCTAGATACTAACTCACTAAGTACAATTTTGTACTTATCACTATTGTTTTCATTCTTCCCAAACACAGGATAAAGGATTCGATCGTTGCTTGATCCTGAAGCCTGAATTATTGAGCTCGAAGCAAGACACAAGCATAGCTAAGTATGGACATACTTGTTTTGTACTCCCCTAGTTGGTGGCACATACATGTATATAATGCCTAGTGCATGCATTTTGAATACTTGATCTTGTGTATATGTATATATGTCTTGAATGGGCCTATCATGTTATGAACTTGGTGGTTAATGTAAATTAAGTAATTAATTATAATTCTAAGTAATAGAAATGTATCTTGCTGCGCATATAAGTATTGGTATATATCTAATGAATGTTCAAAGTAATTGACCTAGACTATTATGTTGTTTGAATGTCCTGTGAAAGAATATAGTCTCTTGTGTAAACATACCTTGTTGTAGTATCTTTATAAGCTTGAATGGTAAATGCCGAGAGGTAAGGCTGGCATATTCTTGCTTGGAATCAAGGTACGTGCAATAGATCATGATTTGTAGGTTATGCATGAAATGATAAGTGTAATCAAGTTAATGAAAATGAAAACTTGTTTGCTTTGTGGTTTCAAATGATGATGTTGTATAATGATATTTGAAATTTTTGGTAACCTATAATGTATGTAAAGGTAATTGTTTACATGTTAAGTATTGTATGTTTGGTTACTTGTTAGTTAAGTAACTCATCTAATAGGGATGAGTTAACCTATTCTTGCTTGTATTGTACGTTAGTAAAGCTCCCGAACTGGTTTCCTGCCAACCCGGGTAGGGGTGTTACATTTTATTGGTATTAGAGCTTTTAGTCGGTTCTAGGACTGAACTGGGCTCTCTTGTATCATGTAGGATACTTGTGCCACCTAGGAGACTTGTGTTGTATAGATTGTGTCTTTGCTTAACTAAACTGAATTCCTAATTGTTCTATTTGAACGTAGAATGTCTGAAACACGTCTTGGCCGGGATGATGAAAGTCCCGTAGGCTCCTCGAATAAAGGAGATAGTGTGAGGATGGAGCAGAATCCTCCACAGTAACAAGCTGAACCTAGAACACAAGCTCAGCCTTGATTGAAAAATTGAACTGAAAGCACGAAATTGTAAAACAAAGCCTTGTAGTATCGAACCCTATAGGGGGAATTACAAATATAAGTCTTATCTGTAGAAGCTGTCCCTTATTCATTCGAAATGTACCCTTTCTTGTTCATCTATATGTACTACCAACTTGTGAGTTCGATCTAGTAATAGAACTAGATTGGTTAAGCAAGCATGAAGCCTGGGTAGATTGCCTAAATAGGAGACCTTAACCTCGGAGTTTGGGAAAGGAATCAATCCTTCTAATTGACAAGAAACCAACCTCAATATTTGCTACTATGGTCTTACAAGATGAACTTGAATTCGATTTGCCTAATATGCCTATTGTATCTGAATATCTCGATGTTTTTCTCGAGGAACTCCCTGGTCTCCCCCCAACCAGAGAAGTAGAGTTCGAGATCGATGTCTAACCTGGAACAACTCCAGTGTCCATCACACCTTATCCAATAGCAATTGTTGACTTGAAAGAACTCAAGAAGTAACTCCAACAGCTACAAGACAAGGATTTAATTAGGCCTAGCTCGACTCCATGGGGTGCTCCAGTCTTGTCCGTGAAGAAGAAATACGGGACTATGAGACTCTGTATTGACTACAGATAATTGAACAAGCTTACTATCAAGAATCGATATCCTCTCACAAGGATTGAAGATCTTGTCGATCAACTCAAAGATGTTGTAGTATTCTCAAAGATCGATCTACGATCGGGATACTACCAAATGAGGGTAAAAGAAGAAGATGTACCCAAGACAACCTTTCGTACTCAATATGGCCATTTTGAATTCCTTGCAATTGCATTTGGGTTAACGAATGCTCCAGCTCCATTCATGGATCTCATGAACCGTGTATTCAAGCCCTATCTTGACAAGTTCATGGTCATTTCTATTGATGACATTTTGGTGTATTCTCGAAATAAGGAAGAACATTCTAAACACCTTTGAATCGTATTGCAAACCCTCCGAGAACGTCAGTTGTTTGCAAAGTTCTCTAAATGCGAATTTTGGCTATCGAAAGTGTCGTTTCTTGGACATGTTATCTTGGTATAAGGGATTAAAGAAGACCTGAGCAATATTCAATCTATCCTGGATTGGAGACCTCCGAGGAATGTTGGTCAGGTCAGAAGCTTTCTTAGTTTAGCCGGGTATTATCAACGTTTTGACAAGGGATTCTCATTTATTGCCGCAAGTTTGAATAAGCTAACTCACAAAGATGCACCCTTTGTTTGGTCGGAGAACCAACAATGAAGTTTCGATCAGCTTAAACAACATGCTCCGGTTCTTATCCAACCAGTATCGGGCAAGGAGTACACTATTTACAGTGATGCATCTCAATTGGGACTAGGATGTGTCCTAATGCAAGATGGAAACGTAGTAGCTTGCCCTTCAAGGCAACTAAAACCAAACGAGTCAAACTACCCTACTCAGGATCTAGAATTGGCAGCTATTTTGTTTATACTCAAAGTCTGGAGACATTACTTGTACGGGGAGAAATGTAATTTGTTCACAGACCACAAGAGTCTCAAATACCTCATAACTCAGAACGACTTGAACTTGAGGCAAATGAGATGGCTAGAGTTACTTAAAGACTACGATTTGGTTATTGACTACCATTCAGGGAAAGTAAACGTTGTTACTGATGCCCTTAGTCGCAGACCATACTCGGGTAAACCCTTAAATCTAAATCCTAGAATAATCAATTCAAATTAGACTTTTCTTGACTTACAAATAACTATTAAAAAATCTTCCTTAATGATCTTTTCCTTTCGTTTATAGCTTCCTTGGCTATCAATGCTCATTTTCGTTTATCCAAAGGACGGAAATTCTTGTATGAACTTCAAGTTCAATCTAGCCTAATCTCGAGAATCCAAGAACTTCAGCAAATTGATCCAGATCTTCAGAAGATCATGTCCAAGCTAGACTCTTACTAATTCTGACTTCTCCCTTAAGTCGAATGGACTCCTCTATTTCAAAGATAGATTATGTGTTCCTAACAATGAGGAATTAAGACACGAGATGTTACAAGAAGCTCACCAAAGCTCTTTCTCGATTCACCTTGGATCGGTTAAGATGTACAAGGACCTAAAGCCACTATACCGGTGGCCAGGCATGAAATCGGCTATCACGGATTTTGTTTCAAAGTGGTTAACTTGTCAAAGGGTCAAAGCCGAGCATCAAGTCCCTACTGGATTGCTCCAACCAATCGAACTCCCTCAGTGGAAATGGGATCGGATTACAATGGACTTTGTTACTGGTCTTCCTTCCACTCCAAAAAAGAATGATGTTGTGTGGGTGATTGTTGATAAATTCACAAAGTCTACTCATTTCATCCTTGTTCAAATGAACATGAGCTTGGAAACCTTAGCCGAGCTATACATCCGTGAAGTGATTCGATTACACGGTGTACCTAATGCTATATTATCCGATCGAGCCCCTAGATTTGCTTCCCAATTCTGGAATTCTTTGTAAAAAGCCCTTGGAACCAAAGTGCATTTGAGCACAACCTTTCATCCTCAATGAGATGAACAATCTGAAAGAATCATCCAAGTACTTGAAGACATGCTACGTGCTTGTGTTATAGATTTTAGAAAGAACTGGAAAAATCTTTACCCCTAGTAGAATTTGCTTACAACAATAGCTACAAGACATCTATCTAGATGGCTCCCTTCAAAGCTCTATACGGAAGGAAATGTAGGACTCCCTTGTGCTGGTCTGAACTGGGAGAAAAAAAAGTATTTGGACCTCAATTACTCAGAGAAACTGAGGAACAAGTTCAAATCATACATGATTGATTGAAGCAAGCCTTTGATAGACAGAAAGCCTATGCAGACTTGAAAAGGAAAGACATCCAATACAATGTTGGAGGCAAGGTCTTCTTGAAAGTGTCCCCTTGGAAGAAAGTCTTTCGGTTTGGAAGAAAAGGGAAACTCAGTCCCCGATTCATTGGACCATTCGAAATCATTGAAAGGATAGGGCTAGTGGCCTATCGATTAGCTCTTCCCAATGAATTTGACAAGATTCATAATGTCTCCCACGTATCTATGCTTAGAAAATGTCGATCTGACCCATCCCATGTCCTTGAGCCCGAAGAAGTAGAGCTGAATCCTGACTTGTCTTACGAAGAAGAACCAATTCAGATTCTTGATCGTGAAGTTAGAAATTTCAGGAACAAAACTGTTCCTCTTGTCAAAGTCTTATGGAGAAACCACAAGATAGAAGAGGCAACTTGGAAATCTGAAGGAATCATGAAAAAGCAATATCCTCACCTATTCAATTCAGGTAAATTCGAGGGCAGATTTATTTTAAGGGGGGAGAATTGTAACACCCTAAACCAGGCCTATGGAAGTTACCACTATCTAGGTGATTAACTAATTGAATCAGGTGTTAGTCGAATTAAAAGAATTGGAAATTAATTGAGAGTATAGGACCAAATTGAAAGAAAATAAATAATGGATAATATATGTCCAAAGGACTAAACCGAATGACACTTTAAATATAAGGATTGCATGCCAAGTACAATTACCATGAGGGACCTTAATACTTGTCAACATTTGGGAAGAACATGCATGAGGGGGGATCGGTTACTGGGGGGATAATGGAAACACTATCCCCATTTTCATCGAAACTACCGAACCAGGTTTTAAGAGAGAGTGGAGATTTCCATAGGAGATGGAGAAGTTAAACTTAGGGATTCAAGCTCTTTGAATTTTTCTTGTGATTGAACAAGCTAGGGGAGGAAGGTGATCCTACTTTCCTTTCTTCCTTAATTAAATTAAGATTTGAATTTTTATGGATTGTGAATTCTCTTGAAACAGATTGTTATTAGACACATTAGGAAATTCAAAATCATGCTATGTGTTTTCTTCATGCATTCAAATGATAACTTGTTAAATGGCCAAATTGTGTAATAATTTGTTTGGGTAGCCTAGGCTATATCGGTTAATTAAGTTATGGATTGTAAGAATTGTAAAGTGTGGATTTGAATGTTATAGAATAAATTACTATGTATATGTGAATGGTTGCTGGAACTTGAATATTCATGCTGTAAATTTGCTGGAAATTGTTATGATTGCTGGAAATTTAGGTAATAAATTGGTATGATTTGAATGTCACATAGAATGAAACTGTTTTGATCACATTTCTAGATAAGATTGAGTAAACATGCTTGATTTTGCAAAATGTTTTGATCACATTGGTAGGTGAATAAAAATGACCTAGAAATGTAAGAACATGTATATAAGTTGAATGGACATGTTAGAGGTGTCATCTAAGTGATTAAAAAGGCTAGAAAATTAAGCTAGAATAATCTGCCCAGAATACCTTGTTCTGGGCAGTAACTTTGAAAAATCTCTATAAATTGTACAAATGGAATTTAAGGCTGAAAATTTAATGGATATTAACTTAATATGTCTAAATTCATTATGAGAAAACGGAATTGAATTTGGAATTGTAGAATGGATTGTAGAAATGAAACAATAGGGACAGTGCAAACTGTCCAGTGTTGTAATTACCCTGTCTTTAAGTAAAAAACTGTATTAATTGGTAAATAATAAAAATGCAAGGATTATATGGTTAGAAAGAAAATTAAGTTATCTTTTCAACGGTATAAACCAATTGAAATTCTGACGTACGGAATGAATGTTATGCATGTTTTAGTAAGTAATGCACAAGCTGCCAGGCAGGCAGCAGCAACCATGATGTTTTGAAATGAATGTTGAATGAATTGTGTACTGTTGCTTTGTTTTGAATAAATGAATGTGCTTGTCTTGACCATGATTCACTTGTATGAAATGTTAGATCAAGAATGGAACATCGGGGAAGGGTCTAAGGAGGAGCATTCGAAAGCTAGACACAAAGGAATTTGGATCCAAGATTAGCTAAGCTTGGAGTATTGTGAGTATAGTTTACAAGTAGGGTTAGGACTTAGGTCCTAACCAAATATGCATGAATTACTTTCTTGCTTGAATATTTCATAATAATGAACTCAATTTAACTTGAATATAATTAATAAGGAAGTATCAAATAAGATAAAATATGATCATGTGTATATTCTTGACTTATTGTACAATTAGAATTGCTTGATTCTTAATGCCTTGGGTGTGATTTATCGAATACTACTTGAGTGTACTGTCTTGAACATGAAATGCATTGCTTGAAACATGAAAGGTACTTCCATGAACATGAATGAATTGTCTTGAACATGAAATGCATTGCTTGAAACATTAAAGGTACTGCCATGAACATGAATGAATTGTCTTGAACATGAAATGCATTGCTTCAAACATGAAAGGTACTGCCTTGAACATGAATGAATTGTCTTGAACATGAAATACATGAAACGTGAAATGAAATTTAAGAGCTAAGGCTCAATTGGTCTAAGGGCTAAAGCATATTATTGCTATACTTGCTTGAAATGATTCTTGATTACGTGATCTTGAACTTGTATAAGCTTGATAATTCTTGAATAAATAAAGTGTAATCAAACAACCTTGGTTGGTGGTTGAATAGGTAGAAGGGCATGCATTAGAGTCTAGAGCTCATTGTGTAAGGGTGGACTACGGTCCAGGGTTAAGGCCCCTATTTGGCGATAGACGGAGGGTATGTTCGTGTGGTCTTTGGCGACAGTAGGAGGGTTGACCAATACTACGGTACAATACTAAGGTACATCTTGCGTACAACGGTACATCTTGTGGCGACAGTTGGTTGGAGACTTGATTACCCAGTCAAACTACAAACCAAGGGATTGTTTTAAAGGAATATAAATGAGCTAATAAATATGAATTGATTAATCACTTGTCTTGAATCCATGTTACTTGAATTACTTGTCCTGAATCCATGTTACTTGAATTATTTGCCTTGAAACCATGTTACTTGAATTACTTGTCTTAAAACCATGTTACTTGAATTACTTGTCTTGAAATGTTACTTGAATTACTAGTCTTGAAGACATGTTACTTGAATTTCTTGTCTTAAAAGCTTACTACTCGAAATACTTATCTTGACTTGAAATGGATAAAGTATGAATTGTGATTCATTGCCTCTTGCATCTTGTACTATTCGAATTGCCTTGAAATCCTTAGTTAGGATCATTCTTGATTAATTAATACTAATCTCGATATAACAATTGGATAGATCTAGATACTACCTCACTAAGTACAATTTTGTACTTATCACTCTTGTTTTCATTCTTCCCAAACATAGGATAAAGGATTCGATCGTTGCTTGATCTTGAAGCCTGAATTCTTGAGCTCGAAGCAAGACACAAGCATAGCTAAGTATGGACATACTTGTTTTGTACTCCCCTAGTTGGTGGCACATAGATGTATATAATGCCTAGTGCATGCATTTTGAATACTTGATCTTGTGTATATGTATATATGTCTTGAATGGGCCTATCATGTTATGAACTTGGTGGTTAATGTAAATTAAGTAATGAAATATAATTCTATGTAATGGAAATGTATCTTGCTGCGCATATAAGTATTGATATGTGTCTAATGAATGTTCAAAGTAATTGACCTTGACTATTATGTTATTCGAATGTCTTGTGAAAGAATATAGTCTCTTGTGTAAACATACCTTGTTGTAGTATCTTTATAAGCTTGAATGGTAAATGCCGAAAGGTAAAGGTGGCATATGCTTGCTTGGAATCAAGGTACGTCCAATGGATCATGATTTGTAAGTTATGCATGAAATGATATACGTAATCAAGTTAATGAACAATGAAATGAAAATGAAATTATGTTTGCTTTGTGGTTTCGAGTGATGATGTTGTATATTGATATTTGAAATTTTTGGTAACCTATAATGTATGTAAAGGTGATTGTTTACATGTTAAGTATTGTGTGTTTGGTTACTTGTTAGTTAAGTAACTCATCTAATAGGGATGAGTTAACATATTCTTGCCTTGTTCTTGCTTGTATTGTACGATAGTAACGCTCCCGAACCGGTTTCTTGCCAACCCGGGTAGGAGGTGTTACAGCTAGGAAGGAGATTACAAGGAAGCCTACGACCCAGAAGTGTCATCATCAAGAAAGATCGTTTTGGGCTTGGCTACAAACCGAGTATTCAGCAAAGGAGAGAGGAATATAGAAAGAAAGGAGAACAAATGAGGGCTAGACTCAAAGGAGAGGATATTCCATGGAGACCAATGTCTTTCCCTCATGTAAAAGATATTTTTGTCTCTGGAGGAACTGACCATACAGAACATAAATTACAGGAAGCAATTCGAGAAAATGACATGCTTAAGAAGAATTGGGTGTTCAGTGAATCGCTTGAAGGGATGTTCATCAACATGATAACTGAAGATGACAATGGAAACAACGTGTTGACCAGCATCTGCCCTTGACGTCCAGGGGAAACTCTCAATAACTAGAGCTACATTGATCTACATGTAGTCTTTAGGGCCAGATTAGAGTAATGCTCTGATCTAACCCTTTTGTTTCTGCCCATGGGCAATAGGGATCTTTTGTATGGGGCATCTATGTTAACTTTTTTTTTTGCGATGAAAGAATGTCTTCCTTGTTTTCTCAAATGGTAAACATTTCATTTACTTCATTCATTCATTTCTTACTCATATTCATTCACTTCATTTAAAATCATTATCTTCCTAATACATTCGTTCTCATTTCATGCAGGGTCCCCGTGATTAACTGTATGAATGATTCTGAATCCAATCCCAAGGTAGATTTCGAGCACCCCAAGATCTTGGCATAAATTGAAGAGGAAGATGACGAGGCAGAATGCAAGGTTCCTGAGGAGTTGGTAAGGATGATGGCCAATGAAGAAAGAAAAATCATATCCCACCAAGAAGAAACAGAAATTGTGAACTTGGGAACTGATGAGGGGAGAAAAGAAGTGAAATTTGGGACTACATTTTCCTCAAAAACCAGGCGCGAGCTAATAGCCTTGCCTCAAGAGTTCAAGGACGTCTTTGCTTGGACTTATCAAGATATGCTAGGGTTTAATACAGACATAGTGGTGCAAAAGCTGCCAACGAGGCCAGAATACAAACCAATCCAGCAAAAGCGCAGAAGAATGAGGACTGATATGCTATTAAAGATCAGAGAAGAGGTAAAAAAGCAGTTTGATGTTTGATTTCTGGAAGTTGCCAAATACCCTGAATGGGTTGCAAACATCGTACTGGTGCCAAAGAAGGATGGAAAGGTCCACATGTGTGTATATTATAGGGATCTCAATCGAGCAAGCCCTAAAGACAAATTCCCTTTGCCGCATATTGACACATTAGTTGAAAATACCGCGGGACATTCATTATCTCATTCATGGATGGTTTCTCAGGATACAACCAGATAAAGATAGACCCAAAGGACATGGAGAAGACTATATTTGTAACCATGTGGGGCTCATTTTGTTACAAGGTAATGCCTTTCGGACTCAAGAACGCAGGGGCGACTTATTAAATAGCAATGATGACTTTTCCACGATATGATGCACAAAGAGATATAAGTATACGTGGATGATATGATCACTAAGTCCTAAACCAAGGAAGAGCACCTTCGAAACCTGAGAAAGCTATTTCAAATACTCTAAAAATACCAGCTGAAGCCTAACCCGGCTAAATGTACCTTCACAGTTATATCTGGAAAACTCTTGGGGTTTGTAGTGAGTAGGAAGGGGATTAAAATTGCTCCAAAAAAATAAAGTCTATCCAGGACCTCCCAACGCCTCACACTCAGAAAGAATTTCGAGGTTTCCTAGGAAAGTTAAACTATATCTCTGTTTCATCTCTCAATTAACAGATAAGTGCGACCCTATCTTCAGACTACTTAGGAAGAATAACCTAGGGGTTTGGGATGGAGAATGTCAAGAAGCTCTAGAGAAGATTAAGAAGTACTTGAAGAATTCTCTGATTTTAGTCGCACCGGTACCAAACAGGCATTTTATCCTTTACCTGACAGTTCTTGAAAACTCGATGGGTTGCGTGCTGGGGTAACATGATGAGTCTAGAAAGAAGGAAAGTGCCATCTACTACATAAGAAAGAAGTTCACTGATTGCGAAGCACGGTACCCGCCAATTCAGAAGCTATGTTGTGCTTTACAAAAAGGCTTAGACAATACATGTATTACCAAACCACATGGTTGATATCTAAATTGGACTCCTTGAAGTTTCTAATGGCAGCATTGGTATTAACAAGGAAGATGACCCACTGACAGATGCTGTTATCCGAGTTTGATATTGTATATGTGAGCCAGAAAGCTGTGAAAGGAAGTGCTATAGCAGATTTTTTAGCTAGCCGTGTTTCAGATGATTATGAATCGTTGAACTTTAATTTCCCAGATGAAGACTTGATGTGCATTACAAGTGGGGAAGACGTTGTTTCAGATGACGACTTGTGGAAGCTTTACTTTCATGGGGCCTCCAATGCCCTCGGCCATGGAATAGGAGCCATGCTAATTTCTCCAGAAGATGTCTACTATCCCTTCAACAGCAGACTAGAATTCTCTTGCACAAACAACATAGCTGAATACGAAGCCTATGTCATGGGGCTGAATACAACCATTGGAAGAAATATCAAAGAACTTTGAGTATTCAAAGATTCGTCCTTGGTGATCTATTAGTTACGAGGATAATGGGAAACTAGCAATCTGAAGCTATTCAAATACTACGAGTTGATTCAGGAACTCATTAAAGAATTTGAAAAGGTTAGCTTCACCTACCTTCCTAGAGAAAACAACCAGATGGAAGACGCCTTGCAAACCCTGGCCTCCATGTTCAAAGCAAATACAAAAGCAGAAATGAATCCAATCGAGATGCAGACTTTTGAAAGGCTAGCTCACTATTATAATGTGCAAGAAGAAATAGTGGAAACCCTTGGTATCATGATATCTTACAATATATCAAGTTTCAAACATATCCCGAAGGGGTAAACGAAAATGACCGAAAAATACTCAAAAAGATGGCAACACGATATGTTTTGGACGGGGCGATTTTGTACAAAAGAGGCCATGATCAAGTTTTGTTGAGATGTGTAGATGCCCGAGAAGTAAAGGAAATTTTGGAAGAAGTGCATGATGGTTTGTATGGAACACGCGCCAATGGTCTATCAATAGCCCAAAAATCATGCGATATGGCTATTTCTGGTCCACTATAGAGGGGGATTGCATCGATTACGCTAGAAAATGTCATAAGTGCCAAATATATGCCGACAAGATCCATGCTCCTCCTTTACCTTTACACACCATGAACTCGCCTTGGCCGTTCGCAGTATGGGGCATGGATGTCATTTGACAGATCCATCCGAAGGCTTCCAACGGGCACCGTTTTATTTTGGTTGCCATTGATTACTTCACTAAATGATGAAGGCAGCATCTTACGCCAATATCACAAGGACAACGGTGTGCAAATTCCTGAAGAAGGAGATAATTTGCCGATATGGGTTGCCATAAAGGATTATTACCAATAACACTTCCAACCTAAATAACATATTAATGATTGAGGTGTGCAACCAGTTCAAAATAACACACCATAATTCCACGACCTATCGTCCTAAGATGAATGGGGGAGTAGAAGCGACAAACCAAAACATAAAGAAAATCATTGCGAAGACAACAGACACCTACAAAGATTGGCATGAGAAGCTGTCATTTGCTCTGTTTGCCTACCGAACATATGTTCGCACATCAACAATGGCAACGCCTTATTCTATAGTGTACGGCACAGAGGCGGTACTACCCATTGAGGTTGAGATTCTATCACTCTGGGTTCTGAATGAAGCAATACTATATGAATCAGAGTGGGTGCAAACCAGGCTCAACCAGTTAAATCCCATCAAAGAAAAGAGGCTGAAAGCCATATACCATGGCCAAATGTACCAAAAACGAATGATCCAGGCATATAATAAGAAAGTGTGCCCGAGAGAATTCCGTGAGGGAGATCTGGTGCTTAAGAAGATCCTTTCAATTCAGAAATATTTTTGAGGGAAGTGGATGCCTAATTGGGAAGGGTCATATGTCGTCAAGAAGGCCTTTTCGGGGGGAGCGTTGATTTTAACTGAAATGGATAGAGAAGAATTAAAAAACCACGTGAATTTTGATTCAGTTAAGAAGTGTTATGTTTGAAGAAGAAAAAAAATAGGGAAAAAGAAAAAAAAGAAAAAGAAAAAGAAAAAAGGAAGAAAATGAAACAAAAATAATGAAAACCTAAGGTGAAAACCCACGAAGGGCGTCTTAGGTAAAAAAAAAAGGGGCTCAAGAAGAAAACTCGAAAATGGCGTCTTGAGGCAAAGAAAGGATCTGAGTTGAAAACCCGTTAAGGGCGGCTCAGATAAATTTTGAGATTGGACCTCGGGCAAGTAGAATTACCCTCACGGGTACTAGAAGAATGAGCTCTAGGCAAAGATTCTATTTCGGTTGACGGGATCACGCATCATTCATACAGTAGATATTTGGGGTTTTGCATTTCATGTTTTGCAAACCAAGCTCAACCAGTTAAATCCCATTGAAAAAAAGAGGCTAAAAGCCATCTACCATGGCCAAATGTACCAAAAATGAATGATGTAGGCATACAATAAGAAAGTGCGCCTGAGAGAATTTCGTGAGGGAGATCTGGTGCTTAAGAAGATCCTCCCAATTCAGAAAGATTTTTGAGGGAAGTGGATGCCTAATTGGGAAGGGTCATATGTCGTCAAGAAGGCTTGTTCGGGGGGAGCGTTGATTTTAACTGAAATGGATGGAGAAGAATTAAAAAAAACCCATGAATTTCGATTCAGTTAAGAAGTATTATGTTTGAAGAAGAAAAAAAGAGAAAAAAAAGAAAATGAAAAAAGGAAGAAAATGAAGCGAAAAATAATGAAAACCTAAGGTGAAAACCCACAAAGGTGCCTTAGGTAAAAAAAAAGGGACTCAAGAAGAAAACTTGAAAATGGCGTCTTGAGGCAAAGAAAGGATCTGAGTTGAAAACCCGTTAAGGGCGGCTCAAATAAATTTTGAGATTGGGCCTCCAGTAATTAGAATTACCCTCACGGGTACTAGAAGAAGGAGCTCTAGGCAAAGATTCTATTTCGGTTAATGGGATCACGCATCATTCATACAGTGGATATTTGGGGTTTTGCATTTCATGTTTTGCTTTCCCTTTTCCTCATGTTTGCCATGACTTTTCTAAAACTTTTTCAAGCCCTTAATGTCAATAATATCATGTTTTTGTGCCTTCCATTCCTTGTCTTCTTATTGTTTTAATAAGTATCATGCAAATAGGTTAACATAGACTTATGACAAATAAAAGATTTTTAAGCATTACTATGATCTAACCCTGAAAGTACAGGTGATTAGAAGACATAATTAACTTTGATCTCAAGCTTTCTACATAATGTATATCGAGGCACGACGAAGGGAAGACTTTGAGCATCAGAATAAGATAACCAATGTCTTGAACCATTCATACTTGTCAAAGAAAATCATGAGGACGACAACTGAGATCTCCTTGGTGAAAACCCGTAAGGGCACCTAAAATATCTAAAGCAAAAATTCGAAAGGGAACTTTAGAACTAAGAACCAGAAACTCAAAAAAAGAAAGGTCAAAATGGTTGAACCCAACAGTGAGATGGGGTACCGTCACTAGAAGAATAAAAGGAAGAGAAAACAAGCTGAAAGTTGAGATTGGCCGATTGAAGAAGTAGGCGCATCGGAATATTGACACTCATGCATCATGTATAGTTAGGCATCCATAGGATTAGGAGCATGCTAACTCATCTATTACAACATTTTGTCTATTTTAACTCATCGGAATACTAACGCAGAAGGTTTTATATAGGAGAAACCCGCAACGTTGAAGGCGAAGAGTTCTATATAGGAGGGACTCCAAGCTTTACCTTCTTAAAATGAAAAGTTCTATATAGGAGGGACTCGTAACTCGAAACTTCAGAGTGAAAGGTTCTGTATAGGAAGAACCTCAGCTCCGGGATTTCAAGGTAAAAAGTTCTATATAGGAAGAACTTTTAGTCTGAAGGATCCGCCTGAAAAAGCGAAAGGTTGTATATAGGAAGAGCCTGTAGCTCCAAGATCAGAAGGTGAAGAAGTTCTATATAGGAAGAACTTACGAACCTAAAGATTCAGCTAAGGAAAAGTGTAGAGTTCTAGAAGAACACGTGATTCTGAAGCTACAAATAGGGAACTCGGATAAAAATGAGTGCTTATGATCTTTGCTTTGTTCCCGTCCCACAAGAACAAGCAAAGAGGCGCAACTGTAATTACTCATTTTTATCTGGTTTGTAAATATTATGTAATTATTAATATATATTATTATTACATGTATACATATATTATATATTATATGTTTATTATGTACGTGTGATTAATATGTTCGTAAAATATGTGTGTGATGTGCATGAGTGCATGTACATTATATATATTATGTATGCGTACGTATTAATAATTATTATGGTATATGTGTGTCGTATGTTTGCATGTCACGTATGCTTTGCATTGTTTGTATATGTACAAAATATGTATAGTTATATTAATTAAGTGTGAACAAATATATGTTTGTATTATGTGATTGAATGTATGTGTATGTTATATATATATGTGTCTGCGTATATGTATTATTGTGTTATTATTATTATTATTATTACTATTATTATTATATATATATAAACAAATAATATATTAAAAACCCAAATATATTAGTGTCCAGTCCAATATATACTACAAACCCAATATACTACATGGCTCGTTCGGCCAATCCCATACCTAATTAAAAACCCTAAAAATATCTAAGTAACCCTAATTGCAGCTCTCTCTTATGCGTAGCCGTTCCTGGGCCGTAAGATGAGCCTCCAGCTGGCCGCATGAGATCGCGTGCAGGCCATTTAGCTCCCCACGAGCACGTGCATCCCACGCATCAGACCCCTCAGATGTTGTGCGCCATGTGTCACCGTCTCGTGCAGTCACTCCATTTCCAAGATCGCATCTGGGCCGTCTGTGCATCAAGCCATCTCAACTGTTGAATCAGATCTGATCCAATGGCCAAGAACGAGTCTGGCAGAGCGAATCCCTCCACCATGTCGGTCCTCATCGGTCCCCAACATTCGAGCAAATTTTCCATAAGAACAGAAAAAATAGATTATCAGTACCAAACCACAAAAAATATATGTAATCTATGCTTTGTTTATACCAAACAAAAGGCAGAGATCAGAAATATATGTAACAATCAGCCAAAAATCTTGTAACAAGAAGAAAAGTTAAGAACCAGAAATAAAAAAAAAAGTTTCCAAAAAGAAAAAAAAACTCTCGAGTCCAGTGGTAATCTCTTCTCTCTTTTCTCTCTCATGCATGCATGTAAACAAAAAAACTAAATAACAAAGAAGCAGAGTTTACCTGAGTCCAAAAACCCTTTATGGCCGGCGACAAGCCCTCAGGGGTGAGCCGTTTAAGGAGTGGTTTCTTTCTTTTCAAAATAGTAGAGGGTTCAGGTCTTTCGGTTCAAAACGTTGAGGGTTTTCATTTTTTTTTTCTGGGTTTTTAAAAAGGGAGTTTAGACTTTTTGGTTTAAAATAAAGGGGTATTTGGTTCTTTTAGGGGGGTTTTTGGTGGTCGAAAGGTAAGGATCCATAACGGCTCGAGGAGGCCGTTGCGGCCTCACCTCGCCTAAGACCGTTTGAACATGGTGACTGAGGGTGAATTTTAGAGGTTTTAGGGTTTCGGTCTAAAGGAAATTAAAGTGGAGAGGTTTTCTCTTTCTCAAACAAATTTTCAAATGGCAAAGGCCTCAATCCGACCTGAATAGGTCATTTTATAACGTTTTAAATTTTTTAATGGTATAATCACGTAGTAAGGAACTCCATCCTTTTTAATTTTTCATCTATAGCTTGTCGCAAGGTCCAATTACATGATCAGTCCTTCTATGTTTTCAAAATATTCGATTTCATCCCTGAATTAAAAGAATTTTGATTTAAATGGTAAAAATACCATGTTAGTCCCTTCGTCCCAGCCTATATTTTCACTTCAAGCTTGCCGCATGGTTTTATTACCTGTCCGGTCCTCATAGGTTTTGTCCGGTTTTCAATTAAGTCCCTAAATGTGTCTTTTTATTTATTGAATTTCTATTTTCTGACCTTATTTCTATTTCATTTCAGCCTTGTCTTATATATTTTTTAATCATCATATTAAATGCATATTAGTATGTTTTTTTTTACTTTGTTAGTATAATTTTTGATGTTACCCATGCATTTATTTTATACGTGTGTTGTTTTTTCGAATTGAGTTCATTTATGTTTTGTCATAACATGAGTAATAGTTTGTGATTATGTTTTAGTTTGTTTGTACATAGCATGTTTTTGTAATTTAGCATGGATTTTATGTTCACTTTGTTTCTTAGGTTACATGTTAGTGTGGAAAATTTGTTAATATTATCATCATGTATCTTTATTATGTGTGCAAATGGTGTCATATGCTAAGTTTTGAGTATTAGTTTTTATATATGTTAATATGTTATTTTGGTTTGTTAGTTTATTATCGTAGTATGTATCATGTCACGTCTATGTTGCCTTTTTTGATGTGTTTAAGCATGTTACATTTAGTTAATTAAGTCCTAAAAGCATATTTTTTGTTACGTTTATGTTTTATTTTATGTAGATTTATCATGTTTAAGTTTTTTTTAGTTTAATATTTTGATGTTTATGTTTTTATGTCATCATGTTTATGTTAATATGTTTTATTAGTATAATACCGTGTTAAACTCCATATGTTTTGATGTAATATATTTGTTAAGATTGCATAACGGAATATTAATTGTCAATGCGGCGCCCTTTTATTCAAGTGTAAACGTGGCCAATATCAGGCGTAGTGATGGTGGTCTATTGGTTTATTCTCGAATAACGGGGCCCTTAAAATTTACTCACACTTATAACCAAATCTTAATTTAATCGTCACTTTAATCTAGAAAGTTTAATATTAATAAGGCGGTAATTATTAAAGTACCAATTTTGGGCGATGTGGGGGTTCTAATCCTTCCCCATTCGTAATCAACTCTCGAACCTAACATTTTTAAAATCTCTGGTTTTATGGTGTTCGGCCTACCTTAGTGGCCGGTGGTGACTCATTTTTTGATATAAAACACGATTTTTCATGAAACCCTACAGAAGGCATTATTTTTAAATACCCGAAAGACCCCTAAACACCTTGAATCCCATTTTTAGCGCAACCTCATAAAAAGGACCGCTATACAAGGTTCGTATCGTATTTGCAAAGAAAAATCTTAATTCGGTCTAATTTAATATATAATCCCTAAAAATGCATGTATGTATGGTCATATGATTCAAATATAAAACCTCACAATTTACAGTACTAAAGAAGATGATGCCCGGAGACATCGGACGACACTTCCAATAGAATATCAAAATTTTGATGACTAACTAAACATTACAATATATGTATATATATATGCATGATATAAAGCAATGCAATATGACATGACATGACATTGATAAGAACATAATTACATGAAGATAAAATGAAGAGGCAAAGATGAGCTAAATTAACAAAATTAAAAAGAAATTAATTACACAAACAGCTCACAACCAATAAACATGTGGGGTCAAGAATCAAGCAATTAATGCAAATTTAATTAATTAAAAAAATAAGCAAACTTTCCATGTCTTCATTTCGATTAAAATCCAAACACTAAATCAGGGGAAAGCTCTCCTATCAGAGTCACAACTGTTGTTGCCTTTGAACCACCACTCGTCGTCATTCGATGACCTTCTCGGCTGACTAAAATCGTCGAAAGCTTTATCTTTTCTTTTATTTTGCTTTTTGTTCACCGTTGGATGAAGTTGGATTCGAGATATGTCATTTTTCTCTTTGAGTGGACTTCTTCACCATCGAAATTCATCGTTGTAGACTCCGGCCATCGAAAACCAACATGGCTGAATGAGTAAACCTCTCTTCTATTTCTTGTTTCTATTTTTTTATTTTTGCTCTGAATTTCTTTTTTCTTTGGTGGTCTTTGGTATGTAGTGATTGGGGGTTGTCACGGTTGTCTTGGTTTGACTTGGGTAGTGAATGAATCAGTGCTAATGGATGTCCAAATGAGGGAAGCATGGTAATGGTCAGTGATGTTCAAGAAAAGAGTAAGTGTAATGGGTATTGCAATGACGGTGTATGGAGGTAAAGAATGGTTTCGATAGAAGTTGAATGAGGGAGTGGGATGAATGTGGTGAGTGATAGAGACTAGGGGTTGGATGATAAATGGGTTAGTTGATAAAAAAAAGGTTAGGCTAAGGATGGTTATGGTGATGGTGACCGGGTATGGGATAAGGTAAGGGATGGTAATAGGGTATGGGTTATGTAATATCCCAAATTTTTGGCTAGTGACCAAAATATAAATTTTGAAAGTTTTGAGGTTAAAGTATAAAATTTGAAAAAGTTTGGGACTAAAATGTATTTCCCCAATAAGTAATTTTATTCAATACATGAGTGAATCAGATCGAAATAAGTACCTTGATATCGGTTTTTAAGAATTAAGATGCAGTAAAAGGTACCGACGAATAAAATTGTTAAGCATGCTCAGGCTAGGGAAATATTAGGATCGGTGACCTCTGGGAAGGTCCCATAAAAGTGTTTTGGATCGATATTTTGGACTCATTAAGAGTAAAGAATATTCGAATGGATTATCGATAAAGGATTTCTAAGAGAAATTTTATTCTATGAAGATTTTCGATAAGTATCAGGATAATGGACTGAGTTAAGAAAATTCAGTCTAATATCTTAGGAAAGGAAATTTTTATGAGATGATATTGTGGATTTCCTGAATATGGAAATATAGAATTATTGGAATAAATCTAACAGCTCGATAAAGGTAAAATCGCAGTTGAAGTATTTTATGAATATTGGAAAATTGGATCGATCTAAAATTTTAGAGGCTGGTCCAAAAGCCATGGAAAATTCATAAAATAATATTTTATGAATGTTTTATTATATTTGGTTGGATTCCAACTAGATATAGTTGAATTTCTACAAGAATGGCAAACTAGTAAATAAAAACTAGTTGGAGAGCAAATTGGTCATTTGGCTCCAATGGCAATTTTGAAATATTAAAAAAGTTACAAGGACAATTTTGGATGAAGGAAATGTAAGATTTGATCTTGTCCCTTGATTGATGATAAGATTAATCTCAACCGTTAGATTTTAAGGGTAAAATTGTAATTTCACTATTAAATGAATTTATTATTCATTTAATAGTTATATGTGTAAAATAATAGTGAAAATATGAACAAAATCCAGCCAAAAAACGTGAGAGCTAGGGAAACAAAGAGAAATGTTTTTCAAGCTCGATTCAAGCACCAAAACTCAGTTTTTCGGTAATCTCTCCAACTACAAAGTTGTTATATTTCTCAAGCTCTATCTTTTGATGTTTGTAATTCATGGAATACATGCTTGATTGATGAGAATTTACATGAGAAAGAAATTAGGGCTTATGGACAAAATTGGGGATTTTGGAATTTTATAATTCCAGGATTGAATTCAAGTTGAAATCAAGCTAGTATGATGTTAAAATAATGATATTGAGTTGGGATTTAAGTTCTACATATTTTGATTACTATGAAGATAATTAGGGTTTATGGATTCAAGTTTAATTTAGGGTTTGTGATGCTAAATTAATGATTTAGTAAGTTGATTTGTTGTTTGGAAGCAAGACCCTAAGTTAATTTGATAGAGACCCATTCTGCAATCTTAAAAGTTAGATGACCAAATATGAATTTGCATGGAATTGGTGTGTGATTATGTTATTAAGGATGTTGGAGATGTGAAATTGATGTTAGAATGCCAAACCGATGTTAAATTGAATTAGTGACCATTTTGACAATTTGTCAAAATTAAGTGACCATTTCAGAAATGAGGTTTTGGATAAGGACTAGATCTTATTTTTAGTTGTAATAATGGAGTTAAGGTAGTAATGTTGAATTGAGGACTAACTTGCAAAGTTAAGAAGCTTGAATCCTTATCTTTGCATTTTAGTGACTATTTCAGTTAAGAAGGAAAATTAAGGGGAACTATTGTGAATAATTATTTGATGAAGAAGGTGATAAGTTGATGGTTTAAAGCAAATAATGGGACTAAATTGACAGGTAGAGAAGTAAGGAGAATTTAGTATAAAAGTTGAAGTTAATTATAGAAGCTATGTAGAAAATTCGATTATGGCAGTAAGTTTGAAAATTCATCATAAATTCTACACAAATGGTTAGATGGTGAATTTTATAGAAATGTAAATATTTTTTCGTCTAGTTTTGTTTCCAACAAATGGAAGCGGATTTTGAGTTCCGAGTCAAAAGATATGAATTTTAAGTGACGAATAGTCAAAAAACAGAGCACCAATCTGTTCCGAATTCCAGCATTGTAATTGACTTTGAAAATTTTCCACAAATCGTACAAGTTGAATTTGGACTATTAATTTACATCGTTGAAAAGCTTATTGAATCTATTTTCTTTCAAAACAAACGGAATCGAATTCCGAGTTGTATATTATTTTATAGAAATATTTCTTTGAATGTAGTGCAATCTGCCAGAAAATGAGAATTGATACATTTTTTATCTAAGGTTAATTATTAAGCTTCAAAGGGGTTAATGGAAGTTCTAAATGGTTATTAAGGACCAAAATGAGTTTTGGACAGTCTAAGGAAGGAAAGAGGAAATTTGTATATTCGAATGATTAGATTTGATAGCATGTTTGAGAAATTGTTAGTTTTGAATCTAACAAATGTTTTTTACATTCATGTGATTAATGAAGTTTGGATCCGATCAAAAGAAGGTTCGAGGTACTATGAAAGAAAGGATCGAATAGAGCTTAGTGAGGCAAGCTAATAATTGGCCCTGGTGAGTGCATTCATATGTTTTAATATGTATTTTAATAGATTTTTAAGAATTCTATTTATTTGATTTTTTTGAAATGATAACATGATTTTTGTATAAGTTATATGATGTTTTACAGGCAAAGGAAAAAGGTTAGTACATGATAGAGTATGAACTGCCCTATTATGTTCTATTATGGCAAGTTATTATTGAATAATGGTGATATATGAATCATTTACAAAATGATAATTTACAAGTTATTGATATGGATTTATTGCCTAGGTTTATGATAGAGAGTTACAGTATAATGGCATGCCATTAGAGGTCTAGCAGTCAAGGACTGCGTGTAGCTACACACCAATCTTCAGATCTATATATTTACTGGCACTTATGTGTCTATATAATATCGACACTCATTTGTCTATATGATATCGACACTCATGTGTCTATATGATACTGGCACGTATGTGTCTATATGATATCGACACTCATGTGTCTATATGATTTCGACACTTATGTGTTTATATGTTACCGGCACTTTATGTGCCTATATGTTTATCATCACTTCGGTGACTAGTACTCTAGGAGTACCAATCTCGCATACTTCAGTTTCTCTCTATACATAAAATTTTTGGTCTAAAGGTATAAAGAATTGATATAAATGATCTTAATAGGATTTAAATGGAAAACAAGAGATTTATTGAGTATATTAATTTGGCTTACCATGCCTAACATATGTATATGAGAAGTTGATTTTTATAGGTTATATGACAAAGGAAAAATTTTGATATATGTTAGTACATGTGAGGTAACTTATATTATTAGGCATGAAAATGGTAAGTAAGTTAAACTTAAAAGTTTAACATTAATGGTAAGTAGTGATATGATGTTAAAGGAATAGAAAAAACATATTCATTAGCTTGTAACATGATATATATATATGTTCATGCATTGAAGTATAAATTGCATATTATGATAAACGAACAAACAAGAAAATATTATGATATTAGCATATAGTAAGTTATCACTAATGTAACATAAAAGTTAATGCATTGGCATATATCATGCTATATAAATGTAGTCATAAAGTTTAATAAGTTTAAATTATTATTAATTTTGTTTATTGCCTCACGAAGTGAAAACTTAGTGTGTGTTTGATTCACACGTAGATTAAGGTAGAGTTCTTGAAGAGGAGTTAAGCATGCTGATCAAACTTCAATCTGCAAAACATCAGTAAGATATTCTAGCTTATGATAATCTCTAGTGGGCACGTAATTATTTAATTACTAGCAGAGTATGATGCATGAAATTAAACTAAACGATAGAGAATTAATTAGTTTTGATGATGAAACATATATGGACAAAACAAGATAAGGCATTAGTAATATGACATCTCTGACTCGTATTTAGTATGGGAAAGGGGTGTTACATGTTATCATCATGTTTTGTCCTTTTTTATTTTTTTCTTGGTATAGTTTTTGATTTTTTTCTTGGCAAAAAATGTAGATTGTTCAAATACTTGGAGAAGATGCTCATGATTAGTTAAGATCTCAGACAACTCAAGCAATATTGTCGGTGTGTTCGTACACGAAGGACCGCTACTATTGGGCGATAGTCATTGCCTAATTAATTGACCATAGAAATCAACAAATCTGCATCAAAAATATGATAGTTTGCCAAGGCAAGATGTGAGGCAATATCCTACATGTCTTTCATATTGTCTGAGACAGACCTGGAACCACGCAGATTATGAACCAACTTGGGTTTGAGAGAAAGAATGCAACCAGGAGATGCACAAACATAGCTTGTGACTAGAGTATCACATGCTATTTTAGCAGTGACATAGAATTAAATGAGGGGTTGAACTATATCGTCACAACTGCCAAGAATAGCATTGTTAAGTATTTGATCCTCACGATAACATTGCAAGTATTCAAGATTAGCTATTTTTACCGTGGCATTGGTAAACTGAGATGGAGAAGGTTGTGGTCCATCAATATAACCGATGAGTACAAAACCAATGAGAGTGGCCTCCACTTATCTACACCAAGCATGATAATTGGCAAACGTAAGTTTGATTGGAAAGTTGGTCGGTGCACTGAGATGCATAAGATTGTGGGTAGTAGAAGATGAAGCCATGAGAGGCTATCCGGTTTGAAGAAGAGCGGGAAAAAATTAGTAGAGAAATTTTACTTGGCTCTGATTACCATGTAAAATATTTGTATTATTGATAATTATAACACTTACAAGTGACAAGCATATATAAGATTACAAGAAGACCTAATTATATAAAGATAAGGAAAGTCAAATGTTTGAATAAAGATTAAATTTGATTAAATAATCTAATCTTTATATTTTATATACACAAGGTAAAATTAGATTGAATAAGATTAGATTTGATTTGATTATCTAATCTAATCTTTATCTTTGATACCTCACCCCATCAAAACAAAACAATAGGAGACTTTGGGACTCAAGGAAGAAGAAGAAGTTGTTACAATCCAGACAACATAATTGGTTTGTTGGTAAATAGGTGTGTATATGACCGAGCTTGAACGAAGAAGACTATGTTCGTTTGTTTATTTTTAAAAGTGTTAATATTCGGTTCGTGTTTGTTTAAATTTTTAATATTATTTTTGTGTTCGTATATTTATTTTTGAAGGTGTTCGTGTTCATTTGTTTAGTGTCCACGAACATGTTCATTTATGTGTTCACAAACGTGTTCGTTTAAGTGTTTACGAACGTGTTCGTTTATACGATTGCGAACATTTTCGTTTAACATTCATAAATGTTAAGTAAACAAACAAACAATAAATAAAACAAAAACACCAAAATAAGACTTACATATCAACATGAACTTATATAACATCCTTAGCAACAACAAAGTAGTATTTAGATACATCCACAAGCATTTTCATCCTAAAACATCCATTAGTCATTAAGCTCATCAAGCTTCACAATCTAAACTCCAAAATTTACTCTGTGTTCAATTTAGTCCTTACCTTTATCCATACTTAAAATTTTAAAAATAAACGAGCCTACAAACGAGTCTATAAACGAGCTTATATATGAGCCTATAAACGAGCTTGTTTGTGAATCTAAACGAATCGAACATACCTTTGTTCATGTTCATTCGTTTATTAAACGAACATAAAATTTTGGTTCGTACTTATTTATTTAACTTAATAAACGAACGTTATACGAACGGTTCATCGGACTTTCTGTTCATTTACACCCATATGGATAAACAATGGTGCGATGGAAATCAGATGTGAAAAGCAACACCAATGTAATACCCTGAGTACCTCTCATCTCATCAATCCACTTAAAACGAAAAAGCTAACTTCCAAAGCAAGAAAAGTTAAGTCTTCCTATTTCATGCTCTAACACAACAAATAGCGCAACTGAAACTATCATTGTTAACATGAAAATCTATGATTTTATTAAAACTATCTAAACTTACATTGCATGAGCTTATGTGTAATATGATGTCGTGGTGTAGTTAGTTATCACGTAAGTCTAATACACTGAAGGTCCTCAGTTCAAGTTCGGGTGACTTCAATAAAACTTTCAACTTTTTATCTGTTTTCCCTTCATCCTTCCGAAATGTGGAAAAATAAAATAGCAAAATTGTCGGGGATCAAACCCAGTCACTTGTGTAACAAGTAAGAATACTTACCATTATGCTACAATGCTTTGGATGGCAACATTTTCATTATGTTTATACAGAAACTATAAATATTTGCAGAGTACTATAGACATGAATTATATTTTTCAAAGACAAAAAAGCCCCTGATAAAATAGAAAAATTTCATCCCTATCCTTCGTTTCCTTTCTTCAACTATAACGAAATCCCTAGGAAAAAAAACAAGCTCTCTCCTTGATGCTCCTCCTCGTAAGTTAATCAAAGTGTTTTTCTTATTTTTTTAGAAATTTTCTCTATTTTTAATCTATTTCTTACCCGATCATCTATTAGCATATTCATTGTCTTCGCTCTCTTACAATAATTCTTTTTCCATCGATTATACTTTTAGTAGTTAATCATACTTGTTAATGATATAGATAATCAAGCTTCAAACATTAGATCTTATTCTGGGTAATTCCTGATTTCTTGAATCAACAAAATTTACAGACTGCGATTATCTTCCTTGAATTTGTCTCTAATGTGGGTGATCAGTTTAAAACTTAAGTTACCCCTTTTTTTATACCAATGGAAATTTGTGGTTTTAGATTGCTTAGTAATATTATGGGTTATTGAGTGTTTTTGTTTGCGGCATTTCTGTTGGAAAAAAAAAGGTTAAGTTCTGTCAAATTGGGAAAAAGAAATCTCTTTTTAGCATGTTTGGAAGCAGATCTTTCTAAAGGTATTTTATGCATTTTTGCAGAAAGTATCATAGCTGGAGCTACTTCTGGTGTTGTTGTGGAAGCAACTGAGTGTGTACCCAATAGATACTATAAAAACACAACTCTAGGTAAGCTTGTAACACCTCCTTCTCGGCCTAGTTGAGTGTTGGGTCGGAGTATGTTACAAGAGTTCAATACGGTGATCGGTATAATGTTTTAATCATTATTCATTAATTTAGGACCAATTTTAAATTTTTACAAGTTTTAGGGACTAATCTACAATTTCAGTAACATAGAGTTCCTCTCCCAAAATTAAAATTACCGATATGAAATTTAATCAATAAATAGTGTACGTATAAATTTCCATGCAATTGAGGTCATTTACCCCTTCAATTAACCCATATAATATTCAGTGACCATTCTATAATTTCTCAGAATTAATCCAATGGTTTTTAACATAATTACCTGTATTGGTACCGGTACTCAAGAGGTCGTATCGGTACACCATGCATGATTCAAACATTATCAATTCTAGTGACCAATATACGTACCGATACACTTGGTCCAGGATCGATACACCTTTAGTATTATGAATATTATTTCTTTAAAACTTAATATTGGTATCGGTACAGGCTGAATTGTACCGATACGCATGCCCTAATTTTCAAATTGGATTAAATAGGAAATTGGTACCTACATGACCATAGTGATACCCAGCTACAGTAATTTTCATGTGTTGAAAATTCATACTGATACGCCCAAGGCAGTATCGATATGCCTTGTTGACCAGATATCGACGGAATATCGCAAGGCAAAATATTGAGGATTCAGTGTAAATATACAAGTAAATAATGCCACGAATAAGTCTTTTGCGTGCAAGTATACATGGTCAGCAAGTAATATAGTAGTGAGTTGGGTATCGTCTCCACAGGGATTGTCCAGGAATTAATTGCCACAATTAATGCTTGTAAACTGTAAAATAAAATATGGTGGCAATAGATTGAGGGTGGCAATATATTGAGGTAATGAATTGTAACCCCCTAGACACGGCTATGCGTTATACCTGATTTTAGAAGGTTACAAGAGCGACCCACAATAAAAATACAGATAAAAAATATTTTTCTTTAAATACATTAAAAACTGTGAAACAAACTTCTATTCAAAATACCATTTTGAAAATCATCTAAACATGTAACAATAGTTCAGAAATTTTATTACAGACAGTAATATAAAACAATACACGACATACATGCCCACCAACTATACCAATACCATACTCTAAAAGTAACACCGAGAGAACTCCAAACACTGATGTCAGTCGCTATACCATGATAGATTTCTTGTATCCTGCGATGGTAAAAACAACATGAGCTTGGGAAAGCTCAGTAATACAAAACTACCAACTGATGTTTTAGGCACAAGCAGGTAAATGGCAAAGCAATACTAACATGATTATCCAAGCAACAACATGTTTCATTCAAGATATTGATATTTGTAACATCGCCATACTTAGGTAATAGGATTCTTCTTTAACTGGTCATCTGAGTACCAGGCAAGATGCCTATAGTCCAAAAAAATCAGATGAGATGTAGATTACGAAAGTTAAACTGTGAAAAATTAATATTTTTCATTAATCGAAGATTAGAAACGTACAGAAAGTTTCAGACTTTAGTAAATTAATTATGTAGGGTAGAATTATAAAAGGGAGAGGAAAGTTTTATTTTAATTACCTGACTACCCTCAAACTATACACCGATATATAGTATTCCATAACAGTATTCATAAAGACTTACCCTTGGCCCATTAGGCCTAGGAGCTTACAGAAAGACTTACCCTAGGCCCATTGAGCCTAGGAGCTTACCTAAGGGGATGCCTTAGGTCCATAAGGACTTACCAGCACTGAGCCTACAGATCTTCAATCATATCCCAAAAATGGCAAAATCAAATAGTTTAGTAGACAGACGAAAAAGAAAATCAGTAATCATACCTATTTTTCCATAGTATCAGAAATCAGAGAGCATATATATTTTTTATATCATACATAGTGGTATTTTATTATTATTTTTAATTTAAACAGACATGATTCATGGTTCGAAATGGTGGAGAGTCATAGTTACAAAACAGGGAGAAAACACATGTGCAAGGAGTACACTAGATGGTTCAATTTATCACTCAAAGACCCTTGATAAATACATATGGATTATACTGAATTTTAGTCCATGCTATATTGATTTCAGAATTAAGGAACTTATTCGCAGAGTCCGATAGTCATCATCTTCATTCAGGTGCTCAAGGTTTTGCACCTTATAATCATTCAAAAGTTTCGGTACATCATGATTATGAGAGATTTCAAGTATAAGAGATTTATTCAGGATTTTAAATATACTCAGAGAGTACAAGACAATTGCTCATAAGGGCATTTTGACACCCAGGGATAATTTGGTAATTCAACCTACGAAGGGTAAAATTTAAACTCGCAAGGCATATGATTTTATGTGGCTAGTCCAACTTTCTCAATCATTCGCTATAACTATAACCTAGATTAATGTGGTTCCCAGAGTTTCGAATAATACGACTCACGAACGTTATTTCCAAAATACTAACAGCATCATAAGCTGAACCAAACACCATCATATTCATTACTGACCTTCCACCGCGTAGTCGACATGTCTTTATACTTGATAAACCAACTTTACAGTAGTAATAGAGGTAGCCAACATTTATAGATTCGGTTTCTCATCCTTTAAAAATGATACAGTTATCACACTTTATTTGAATTATGACTTATCCTGTGTATACACTTATGCCACGATATGTGGGAAATTTAATTATTCCAGGGTCATAGATGTCTTAGTCGTTGAAAGTTTTGGTGCACAAATATATTTTGGTCATTACAGACATTCTGGCTTATCTTCGATCCTTTCAAATATTTTATTTATTTGAGACTCAAGGCCATAACTGTCATTTTATAAAATTTATCAAATTTCAATGCTTGAAATTATTTTAGTCATTCAAGTACTTTTGGTATTTCAAAACAATTCATTCATTTCAATTCTCGAGGGTACATCAATCATTTCAGTTTATTTGGCAATTAGTGCCCAAGGATATTTCAGTCTCTTTGGGTCATTACGGTCATTTCAATCAATTCAACTTTACGCCACTTTGATTAACCGAAACATATGGATAGTGTTCTGTAAACTCATCTTTGGATATTTATTTAGAATTCAAAAAAATCAAAGTACCTTACAATTTCAAAGGTTAGAGCTTTGTTACCAATTTTCCAAGCAAAACGAGGTTTTTAGATGAATCAACTGTTTTACCAAAACTAGTGTAGTTTTCTAGATCTCTTTCATTACCAAGGGTGTTTTTGTCATTTCTCAACCAATCATTCTGAGCATTAAATATTTTATCAAGAAATAATCTGAAATGGAAGTGTAACACCTGTTAAAATAAAAAATATATATATGTGTGGGGAGTTGCTGGATGTGGGGCTTGAACCCACAACCCATGGTTGTTTGGCCGTGTACCCAGCCAATTGAGCTATACACTCTTGGTGTTTTCTTTCCCCTAATTAAATTTTATCCTTTAGTTGGTCAGGTGCTCATAAGCTATTAAAAATTCAAACCAACATCCCTTAAAATTTCCTAACTAGTTCGATTAAGGATTCCATAACCCAAAAAAAATCCCGACCTTTTATCTCCCCAAAGAACCCAATACAAGCCATCGCCTGATGTCCCCACCGTCCATTTGTGGTCGTCACCGCCACCACCGGAAGCTTTCCTAAAACCTCCCGATCAAAACCCCTAAAGTCACTTACAAGTTGGTCGTTCCATTCGCCAGCAATTTGGAATCGAAGGATCGGCGAACCTAGGGCTAACCCGTTTGAAATCCTTGTGTTCTTCGTCCACCCCTGTTGGCCGTTCAAGAAACAGTCATCGGTTTTGAGCTCATGGAGTCGAGGTTAGCAAAACCCTGTTGGCCGGTTGCAGTTCCACCGTCTGAAGGACCTTCGCTGGAGTTTAAGCCATTTGGGTAAGTTAGGTGAGTTAAACCTTTTTCTGTTTAGTTTTGGTCTAATTTTGGGTTGTTAGAGTATGGTAGGGAAACGAGCATTTTGGATCATTTTTTTGGTCATGTAAGGCCGTACGTGAACCCCATGCGCCGACCAAAGTGATTTTCGGCCCTTTTGATTGGTTCACCTATAAACTAGTCCATTCCAACACAGTTCGACCCGGTCCAAACTGGTTCAGTTTGACCCAACCCGTTCGATCTGACCCGTCTAACCTGACCAACTCAGTGAGCTAACCAGTTTGAGTCAACTCAGTGAGCTAACTCGTTTGAGTCAAACTATTGACCAATGATGTTAGCGTTGACTACTAACATTAGCATTCAGCGTTGACCGATGACGTTAGTGTTGACTTTGACCAAAAAGTTAACTTTTTTAAAAAACATTGTTTTATGTTTTTTGACGTCATGGGTCCATTTTTGAAGTCGGTTTTGTGAAATTTGAACCCAGAAGCCTCCGAATTTGACCTTGAACCCGAGTGAGCCTATGTGTAATTATTTAATTTAAGTGTATTGCATTCAAGTTATGGACTAATTAAGGACTTTGTGTAATTGAAGGCATTCATATATCTTCGTATTCGAGAGGTAGAGGATGTCGAATTCAGGTTCGAGAGTGTTAGAACTTTGTTTCATGGGTTGACTATTATAGCAAGGATTCAAGGTAATACTTTACAACCTCTTGCGTGCTTTACTGAACTAGATGGTATTGGTTAATCCATGAATGAATTTGATTAATGTTTGAATATTTTAAAGTCATATGATTACGATAGAAAGATAATAATTTGGATAAGATCGAATGACTCAAGTAAGAAATTGATGATCTGTAAGTAATCCGAGTTTAGTAAATAATTGATAAAACAATTCACCTTGAAACTTTCAAATTCAGATTAATACTTGATAAGAGATCTAATGCTCAGAATGCTTGGATGAGAAATGATAAAAATTCCCTTGGGGTATATGAAGGACTAAAATGCCCCTAAAAATGAAAATGATCTAGTGAAACAATTGATTCATCTGAAAACCTCAAATTGGTTGGAAAGTTATGGTAACAAAACTTAAACCTTCGAAGTTGTAAGGTACTTGGATTTTTCTTAAATTCTAAATAAATCTCCAAAGACAATTTTACGGAAAACTATTCGTATGTCTGGATTAATCAAAGTGGCGTAAAAGATTAAATTGATTGAAATGACTAAAAGGATTGAAATTACTAATTAAATTGATCTGAATGACCATAATGATCAAAAAGACTGAAATATCATCGGGCATTAATTTCCAAATTAACTGAATGATGGATATACCCTCCAGAATTGAAATGAATGAATTGTTAGAATATCGAAAGTATATTTTCAAGCACCAAATTTGTAAAATTTTCTAAAGGGACGGATATGCCCTTGAGTTTCAAAAATGAATAAATATTCAAATGGACGAAGAAAAGCCAGAATGGCTATAGTGACCAAAATATATTTGTGCACCAAAACTTCCAACGACTAAGACATCCATAACCCCTGAATAATTAAGTTACTCTCATACTGTAGCATAAGTGTATACCCACGATAAGTCTTAATTTGGATTAAGTGTGATAATTGTATCATTTCTAAAGGATATGGAACCGAATCTAGAAATGTTAGCCACCTCTATTACTATTGTAAAGTTGGTTTATCAAATATAAAGACATGTTTTTCTATGCGGTGAAAGGTCAGCAATGATTATGATGGTGGCTGGTTCAGCTTACGATGTTGCTAGAATTAAGGAAAGAACGCTCGTGAGTCATTTTTTATCGGTGCTCTGGAGAACATATTAGTACGGGTTATGGTTATAGCGAATGATAGTGAAAGTAGGTTTAGCCACTTAAAATCACATGATTTGCGAGTATAGATTTTACCCCTCTTGGGTTGAAATACCAAATTACCCTTGGGAGTCAAATTGCCTTGAACAAATTGTCTGGTACTCTTCGAGTATATATGAAATCCTGTATAAATCTGTTATACTCGAAATCTCGCATAATCATGAAATACCAAAATTTTTGGAATGACCACAAGGTACAAAACCCTGAGCACTTGAATGAAGATGATGATTATCGGACTCTTCGAAAAAGTTCCTTAATTCTGAAATCAGTATAGCATGGACAAAAATTCAGTATATTCTACATGTATATATCAAGGTTCTCTAAGTGATAATTTGAACCATCTGGTGTACTCCTTGCACATGCATTTTCTCCCTATTTTGTATGTAAGACTCTCTCTCAAATTCAAATCATGAACCCTGTTTGTCATAATAATAATAATAATAAAATACCAGTATGACTAATATAAAAATTATGCTCTCTGATTTCTGATACTTTGGAAATATATGTATGATTATTGCTTTTCTCATTCTATTTGTCTACTAAACTATATGATTTGGGCATCTATGGGATATGATTGAAGATCTGTAGGTTCAGCGCTAGTAAGTCCTTCTGGACCTAAGGCATCCCCTTAGGTAAGCTCCTAGGCTCAATGGGCCTAGGGTAAGTCTTTCTGTAAGCTCCTACGCCCAATGGGCCTAGGGTAAGCCTTTTTGGATATTGTTCTGGAATAATATATATCAGTTTATGGTTGGAGGGTAGTAAGGTAACTAAAATAAAACTTTATGCTTCCTTTTATAATTCTACACTATTGAACTAATTTACTAAAGTCTAAAACTCTCTGTATGATTCCAATCTGTGATTAACGAAACACACTAATTTCTCACATTTCAACTTTCGTAATCTGCATCTCATATGATTTTCGGACTATAGGCATCTAGTTTGGTGCTCGGGTGATTAGATAAAGAACAGTCCTATTGCTTAAGTGCATCCTTATTACGAATATCAATATGTTTATTGAAACCTGTTGTTGCTAGGATCATCATGTTAGTATTATTTGCTTTGCCATTTACCTACTTGTGCCTGTAGCATCAATTGGTAGTTCTGTATTACTTAGCTTTCCCAAGCTCACGTTATTTTCACCATTGCAGGTTAGAAGAAATCTATCAGGGTATAGTGATCGACATCAGTGGTTGGAGTTCTATCGATGTTGCTTTTGGATTACGGTATCGGTACAATTAGTGTGCATGTATGTCGTGTCTTATGTTATGTTAGAGTTTGTACTATGTTTTATGGAATTTCTTTATATGTTTATATAATTTTTGAAATGGGATTTAAATTAAATTTTATTTTACACTTTTAAATGTATTTTTTAAGAGTTTTATTTTGTTTTTATTGTGGGTCGATCCGGTGACCCAAATATGACCTCCTAGACTAAGCGTATCGCATAGGCAGGTTTAGGGGGTTATAGGAAGATTCGAGGTGAACTGTTTTATTGATTTATTCACTAAACTTGGATTTCTTACCGATCATTGATTCTTTATTTGAGTCATTCGGTCTTATCCAAATTATTATCTTTCTTTCATAATCAGTATGACTTTAAAATATTCAGGCATCAATCAAATTCATTCATGGATTAACCGATACCATCCAGTTTCGTAAAGCATGCAAGAGGTAGTAAAGAATTACCTTGAATCCTTGCTATAGTAGTCAACCCATGAAACAACGTTCGAACACTCTCAAACCTGAATTCAACATCCTCTACCTCTCAAATTTGAAGATATGTGAATACCTTCAATTAAACATTGTCCTTAATCAGACCTTAACTCGATTGCATTAGCACATAACTGAATAATTAAGCACGTAAGCATGTTTGGATTCAAGGTCAGATTTGGACGCCTTTGGGTTCGAATTTTGCAAAACCGGCTTCAAAAATGGACTCAGGATGTCGAAAAACATAAAATAGGAGTTTTCGGAAATTTTGACTTTTTTGGTCAAAGTTAACGCTGACGTCAGCAGTCAAAGTTAACGGTCAAAGTCAATGGGTCAGAGTCAAGTGATTTAACTCAGACGAGTTGACTCAGACTAGGTTGACTTAGACGAGTTGATTCATAATGGGTTAACTCGGACGAGTTGACTCAGACCGGGTTGACTCGGAAAATGGTTTGGGTCAGACGGGTCAGATCAAGTCAGTTGGGTTAGGTCGGAGACCAACCCAGGTCTGGTCTGGCCGATTCACCATTAGATCGGTCCGGTTCAAGGGCTACCATCTAGGGCTGCCGGGCGGCACGTGCACTCCATGTACAACCAAAATGGCCAAAAAAAGGCCCAAAATGCTCAGTTTCGGTCGGATTTCACCCTCATAAGACCTATTGAACTGAAAATTGATTTAAAATAACAAAAAATGACGAAGATCCTTCAGACGTCGAAACGACAACCGATCGGTAAGGTTTTCCTTACCTCAACGCTGTAAGCTCAAAATCGATGGCCGTTTCTCGAACGGTTAATGGGGTGGCCAAAAAACACGAGGACTTCAAATGATTTAGCCCTAAGTTCGCCGCACCTTCTATTTCAAATTATTGATGAAAGGCGAGACGATAGTGCGAATGACCTTAAGGTTTTTGTTCGATGGTTTACGAGGGAGCTTTCGTTGGTGGCGGTTACGGCCACGGGCAGCCGGTGAGGGAGATCAAATGGTGGCAGGGGAGAGACAGTGAGAGAGAACTTTGGGAAAAAAATTGGTTATTTGATTCGCATAGAAGATAAAGGGCCATAGACTCATCTTTATCTTTTGTTTGGCAACCGATTAGGATATTTTAAATTTTATTTTTGTAAACACATATCAGAAATTGAGCCTTGGCTCAATGGTTACCTCATTTAGCTATGCAGCCAAGGTTACGGGTTCAAACCCCCTTGGCTGCAAATTCTCCTTTTCTTCTCTTTTTTTTACCTCTTTAAGGGTGTTACAATTCCACCCCCTTAAAGAAAATTTCATCCTCAAAATTTATAGTCGGATGAATACAACGACTGTTCTTCCATCTATTCTTCAACTGAAACTTAACTATCGGAGCATGCTTGTTTCTCGAGACCTCCTCAAACGGTCAGAATATCCTCAATCTCTTGAACTAAGTCAAAACACAAAGTCTTCCTATTAAGAAATCTCAAGCCAACTAATCAGAATATTGTATCCTTCTTCATATGAGACCCCATAGAGCGCCATGCATACTCTTGCCTAATAACCATTGTATAAACAGACTTTGTTAGGAAAAGGAAACTTTCTCAGCTATCCCAGAAGTCGGTCATTTTCTCCATGGTACGTCTTCCAAAATTTGAATTACTTTATCAAACTAGTCACCAATTTGCAGGTAGAAAACTTTGCTGAAGTTCAAACAAATAACCAAACCTCACACAAAGCCCTTCGAAAAAGAAAAAAGGGTTGGCTACTAGTCTCAGTCAGAAATATTATATGTCGGTATTTCGTACAATCTGTTAATTTTCTGAATCACATAACATGGTCAGCATGTCGAGTCATTCAACGGTCACTTAGACAGAATCCTTTATGCAAGGAGTCAGATAGTTCATCAATAATGTTCACAGTAATTTACATCTTACAATCCACTTGGGAGTCATCTCAAGTCATAGCAGGTCAGATGAACGTCAATGTTTTACCATAACTCCCAATGTATTATTCATACATTACTGTTTACTGTAAGATATTACAAAATCACTTTAGAATCTGAGCTTTTGCTATAACCCGGATGTCTCATTTGTATGACTTATTTTCGACAAAAACTCTTTACAAAAACATCATTAGACCAAATTATCACAGTGAAACAAACTTCTATTCAAAATACCATTTCAGAAATCATCTAAACATATAACAATAGTTTAGAAAATTTATTACAGACAATAACATGAAATAATACACGCCATACATGCCCACCAACTGTACCAGTACCGTACTCCAATAGTAACATCGAGAGAACTCCAAAAACTGATGTCAGTCACTATACCATGATAGATTTCATGTATCATGCGATTGTAAAAATAACGTGAGCTTAGGAAAGCTAAGTAATACAGAACTACCAACTGATGTTTTAGGCACAAGCAGGTAAATGACAAAGCAATACTAACATGATTATCCAAGAAACAATAGGTTTTATTCAAGATATTGATATTCGTAACATCGCTATACTTAGGTAATAGGATTGTTCTTTAACTGATCATCTGAGTACCATGCAAGATACGTATAGTCCAAAAAAATTAGATGAGATGCAGATTACCAAAGTTGAACTGTGAAAAATAAATGTGTTTCATTATTCGTAGATTGGAAACATACAGAAAGTTTTAGACTTTAGTAAATTAATTCTGTAGGGTAGATTTATAAAAGGGAGAGGAAAGTTTTATTTTAATTATCTGACTACCCTCTAACCATACATCGATATATAGTATTCTAGAACAATATTTAGAAAGACTTACCCTAGACCCATTGGGCCTAGGAGCTTACAGGAAGACTTACCCTAGGCCCATTGAGCCTATGAGCTTACCTAAGAGGATGCCTTAGGTCCAGAAGGACTTACCAGCACTGAGCCTAAAGATCTTTAATCATATCCCGGAAATGCCAAAATCAGATAGTTTAGTAGACAAACAGAAAAAGAAAATCAGTAATCATACCTATTTTTTCAGAGTATCAGAAATCAGAGAGCATTTTTTTTATATCAGACATAGTGGTATTTTATTATTATTATTATTTTAAACAGACATGATTCATGGTTCGAAATGATGGAGAGTCTTAGTTGCAAAACAGGGAGAAAACACACGTGCAAGGAGTACACTAGATAGTTCAATTTATCACTTAGAGACCCTTGATAAATACAGATGGATTATACCGAATTTTAGTCTGTGCTATATTGATTTCAGAATTAAGGAACTTATTCGCAGAGTCTGATAATTATCGTCTTCATTCAGGTGCTTAGGGTTTTGCACCTTATAGTCATTCAAAAGTTTCGGTACATCATGATTATGAGAGATTTCAAGTATAACAGATTTATTCAGGATTTTAAATATACTCGAAGAGTACCAGACAATTGCTCATAAGGGCATTTTGACACCCAAGGATAATTTGGTAATTCAACCTATGAAGGGTAAAAATTAAACTTGCAAGGCATATGATTTTAAGTGGCTAGTCCGAATTTCTCAATCATGTGCTATAACCATAACCCTTATTAATGTGGTTCCTAGAGTTTCGAATATTACGACTAACGAGTGTTCTTTCCAAAATACTAACAACATCATAAGCTGAACCAAACCCCATCATATTCATTACTGACCTTCCACCGCGTAGTCGACACATATTTATATTTGATAAACGAACTTTACAGTAGTAATAGATGTGGCCAACATTTCGAGATTCGGTTTCTCATCCTTTAAAAATGATACATTTATCACACTTTATTTGAATTATGACTTATCTTGTGTATACACTTATGCCACGATATGAGGGAAATTTAATTATTCTAGGGTCATAGATGTCTTAGTCATTGAAAGTTTTGGTGCACAAATATATTTTGGTCATTATAGACATTAGGGCTTATCTTTGATCCTTTCGAATACTTTATTTATTTGAGACTCAAGGGCATAACTGTCATTTTAGAAAATTTAGCAAATTTCAATGCTTGAATTTTTTCAGTCATTCAGGTACTTTCGGTATTTCCAAACAATTCATACATTTCAATTCTCGAGTGTATATCCATCATTTCAGTTTATTTGTGAATTAGTGCCTAAGGATATTTCAGTCTCTTTGGGTTATTACGGTCATTCCGATCAGTTCAGCCTTATTAGTATTTTCAGCCCTTTTTGTCATTTTAATCAATTCAATCTTTTACGCCACTTTGATTAACCCATACATACGAATAGTGTTCTGTAAACTCTTCTTCGGAGATTTATTTAGAATTCAAGAAAATCCAAGTACCATACAATTTCAAAGGTTAGAGCTTTGTTACCAATTTTCCAAGCAAAACAGGTTTTTTAGATGAATCAACTGTTTTACCAAAACTAGTCTAGATTTTTAGATCGCTTTCATTGCCATGGGTATTTTTGTTATTTCTCAACCAATCATTCTGAGCATTAAATCTTTTATCAATAAATAATCTGAAATGGAAGTTTTGAGGTGAATTGTTTTATCGATTTATTCACTGAACTTGGATTTCTTACCGATCGTTGATTCCTTATTAAAGTCATTTGGTCTTATACAAATTATTATCTTTCTTTCGTAATCATTATGAATTTAAAATATTCAGGCATCAATAAAATTCATTCATGCATTAACCAATACCATCATTTTTCGTAAAGCATGCAAGAGGTAGTAAAGTATTACCTTGAATCCTTGCTATAGTAGTCAACCCATGAAACAATATTCGAACACTCTTGAACCTGAATTCAACGTCATCTACCTCTCGAATACGAGGATATGTGAATAACTTCAATTAAACATAATCCTTAATTAGACCTTCACTCGATTGCATTAGCACATAATTGAATAATTAAGCACATAAGCATTTTTGGATTCAACGTCAGACTTGGAGGCTTTTGGGTTTGAATTTCACAAAACCGGCTTCAAAAATGGACTCAGGACGTCAAAAATAATAAAATAGGAGTTTTCGGAAATTTTGACTTTTTGGGTGAAAGTTAGCGCTGACGTCAGCAATCAAAGTCAATGCTAACGTCAACGGTCAAAATCAATGGGTCAAAGTTAATGGTCAAAGTCAACTGAGTTGAATCAGACGAGTTGACTTAAACTAGGTTGACTCAGACGAGTTGATTCAGACTAGGTTAACTCGGACGAGTTGACTCGGACAACGATTCAGGTCAGACGAGTCAGATCAGGTTGGGTCAGGTCGGTCGAGTCTGGTCTGGCTTATGATGTTATTTGATGTTTATATGTTGTTTAGAGGGAGTTAGTGTAACACCCTGATTTGGGCTTAGATGTTTTAAAGGTTGGTTCGAAGGTCTGGTGGACCAGTATTAGAGTTTCGAGTCAGTTTCAGGTTTAAATATTTTTTAAGGTGATAAAATTGAGAAAAAATATTCTAAAACAATTATTAATTATATTAAGGATAATGGTGAAATTAGTTTTGGAAAATAATATTTGGAAATAGGACATTTTGGCTGGTGACCAAAATGCAAGTTTTGAAAACTGCTTTTTAAGGTGACTAAACTGAAAAGGGTCAAATTCTTAGAATCTTTAAGGAGCTATTTTACCAAGTTTTTCTGATGATTTCTCCCTTAATTAAAGGTATTTTAACATGTGTTTTAAAGTTAATTAAAAAGGGGTTTTACTTAAAAATTAGTTAAGCTCTTTAAAGAAAAGTCACGTAACTTTTCTCTCAACTTTTTCTATCCATTCTCTCCTTAGCCAAACACTCAAGTTTTCATCAAAAATCCAGAGGTGATAAGTCTTTTAACTTGTTTTATGATTTGTGTTTGATTTATTAACATTGTTTTTACAAAATCTCATCTAAATCTTGTGTTTTCTTAGCTTTTATCAAATCAATTGAGGAAGAAATCTCACAATAGGGGTAAGGTTCGTGATCTCCTCTATTGTATGGTTCTTTGCTGAAATTCCCAAGTATTTAGTCATTGATTTATGAATTGTAATCTGATTTTAATGATTTATCAATATTTGGTTGAGTAAATTGGGTAATAATGATGAAACAAGGTATTATTCGAACTATATATGATTTCCAGTGTTTAAGATTGATTTAATACATATTTTTTTATTTATTATGATGTTGACAAATTGTTTTTATCAATAGAATCCTGAAACTCTTGCATCTCTAATTGTTTAGGTTGTTAGATTTGAGTTTTTATGGTGATATCGAGTTAAATCTTTGCTGGAAGTAAAAGGATGTTTGGAAAGGATATTTGGATGTTAATTGATGATGTTTGTTGGGTTGAATCGTTGTTTTATCATTGAGTTAAGTTTCGAAAATATTTGATGTTGATTTCAGTATGTTTCGGATGGTTTCTAAATGGGCAACCTGAGAGTTGCGTGGGTTTTGCTTTGAGGCGGTGGTTAGAATGCATAATGATGCATTTATCCTCTGGTTTTATGTGTTTAAAATAGGGGATAAACAAGGCGAAGATACATGGCATTGTTTTATTGCTTGTCGGGAGCTTGTATCGCATTGGTAAGAAAGGTGAAGCGTATCAGTGAGTGGAAACTGGTTTTAAATGCTTTACAAAGGTTTGTAAAGGTTGTTGGGAGTTTAGAGTAAGCGTGAGACGCTTACCTAAGCTCAGAAGTAAGTTTCCTTATTTTGCTCTTGGATATGAGCAAGTTGTTTTCATGTTTGGTGATAAACATGGCATGATTCACTTTCTGGAAATGCATGATTTTGAGTACATATGCAGGGGTTTGAAATTATATTAAATGCTATTAAGCATTGGTTTTCATTTCGGTTGGGAATGCCGTTATTGCATTGGCAATGAGATTTTCATATGTGATGTTTCGTTTAATGCATTTTAAAGCAGTAAGTAAATGGTTTATAAATGGTATATTGGCTATGTGACATGGTGAGAAAACAATTGGATATAGTTGGCATGCCATAGGATTAAAAGTGCACTATAAAATATGAACAAAATCGATCGTGGTCATGAGTCATTGAGGTACGGCGATTAAACAAGGCCCCTCGGACTGTTGGGAACCTCATTGAGACATCCGGTTTAACTAGGGAACCCAATTTGATGGTGATCTTGCGGTTTAACTAGGCAAGGTCGGTACACTTGCGTATTAACTAGGCAAGGGTGTAAATATCGTGGTTTAACTAGGTGAGGGTGCCAAATCTTGCAGTTTAACTAGGCAAGGTTTGGGATATCATACAGTTTAACTAGGCATGGCATGAGAGATCCGTGTATCCGATATGTATAGGATAGAGATAGTCTATCCGGGTCACTATAAATGCCAATATATGTGAATGTTCATGTGTTGAACCTATTTTATAATGCTTTGGATTTAAGCATGGTTTGTTTATAATGATTTGGGATTTAAGCATGGAATGTATATGATGTTGCATAAAGGTTGTTATGCTTTGATTCGGTTGGAATCATGGAAAATGCTTTGGTTATAAGCATGTTTTTGGAAAACAAGCATATGGTTTTCAAAAGGTTTTAATGCATCATTGTTTTATGAGCATCCTCACTAAGCAAGTGTGCTTACTCTCTCTTTTCCCTAATGATGCAGAGCATTAAAGTTCAGGACAGCAAAATCAAGGTTTAAAAGGATCCAAGAGATAAACTACTTTTGAGTATGAATTCGGTTTATGTTTTCGGTTAATAAGGCAATGTGTTCGCCATGGTTTTGGGGAGTTGTAATTATGTTTTCCTATGGCTTTTAAGTATGTTTCTATGTTGGATTATGAGGCTGGTTTGTGGTTGCTTATCTTGATGTAAATCTTTGCTATGGATGTGGTTGAATGGTTGTTTAGGTATGCATCTAGAACTTTCTTGTTGTTTGCCATGTGGTGATGGTTTGGGCAAGGTTATTGTGCTGTTTTGATTGTGTTGACATGTTGCTTATGCTGAGAATGGCCTTTTGTGCATTTTGGTATGTTTGGCAAGGTGGATTAGGAAGCATGCCTTTAGAGTGTTTCCTTGGAAGCATGAATTTGATTTGGATGATTAACCTTGGTATAAATGATAGTTTTTGTACTCTCGAATAATTGTGTGCCTATATGCAAGTTGCTAGGACCCAAATGCATCTAATTTGAGTGAAAACTAGCTAAATTTGACATTACAGGCCCAGGTGTACCGATACGCAGCGAACCATATCGGTACGGCTAGGCAATTATGGGCAGGGTGTTTCAGTACGAGTGTGGGTGTTCTAATATGGGTTGTTACCACTGGAATTTCACTTTTTGGAATGAGCCCGCGTATCAAAATGCAAGATGACCGTATCGGTACAAAACCTATCAATTAAATGGAAATTTTAACATTCAAAGTAGCATACTGATACGGTGCATGGCGTACTGAAATAAGGCTCCAATACCGTATCGATATGGGCCATAGCGTATCGATACGGTGGTCAGTTATTTCTGTTAATGTCATGGAAAGGCAAATTTTGATTTCTTTTGTTTTAGTCCTTAGATCTTGTTTTATCAATTAAATGAGCATGTGTGATTGTATTAAGCTGGTATTTGACATGTGAGCATGAAATATATTTAATTAAAGGTTGGTAACTTAAAATTTAGCAAAGTCCCTTTATTTTGTTGAAATTACAATTTAGTCCCTAATTTGCATTTGTGCCCAATTGGATATCGTTACGGTGCCCCATTAAGATGAATTCTCACCTATGAATAGTATGTACATGTAGGAAAGTATTAATGCATCTAGACAAGATAAAAAAATGGTAGCATTTTAAGTATCATCTTTCTGGTTTACTTCGGTAAACCTAATGTAGCTTGCTCGGTTCGGTCTTGCGACTAGGTCGGGTCGAGGGGGTTATATTTGGTGGTATTAGAGACAAGTTTGAAAAAGTTAGGATGTTGTTTTTTGACAAGATAATGTTGTTTGAACTGCACGGTGGTTGTGAATATGTTCGTTGATTGTTTAATGTCTTGTTGGGATATAATTTGGGAACACGTTGCCTATTATCGAGGTTTTAAAATGCGTTTTAAAGTTGTCTTGGATCCTTTGCCTGACGCTAGCCTATCTTTAATGTAGTTTGATGTTTTTGATAGCATGGCTCGATGTGAGACGCGATCGATGGCTAATACTATCGGGGTTGGGTAGAATAATGAGATAGAAGAGAATCCCCGTCATATTTTACCTCATCCTCCTCCGATAGTTCCTCTAGTTGAGGTTGGGGCGGGTGAAGCACCCCAGGTTCACCAAGTGCCTGTATATGGTGATTTGAGTTCATTAGTTCAAGCAATAACGGGAGCTTTCCAAGCTGCGATGGCTGGAGTACAGGTGCAAGCACCAACACCAACTGTGGTGGCATATTAAGGTTTACCCTTGGAGCGTCTTAGGAGTTTGGGAGGTGAGGAATTTCAGGGTTTGAGCCCTGAGGCAGTTGAGAGTTACTTGGAGAAGACGATTCGCATCTTGAATCAGATGAGATGTAATGAGGAGTGCAACTTGGGTTGCACTGTATCTCTGCTGCAAGGTGATGCATATCATTGGTGGGTGACCACAATTGCTAGCATTCCTAAGGCAGATGTTACTTGGGAGTTCTTTCGGAGGGCTTTCAAGAGGAAGTATCTTGGTACCAGTATTTGGATATGAAGAAGCGCGAGTTTTTGTCGCTGATGCAGGGTGGCATGTATGTTGCCGAGTATGAGGTGAAGTTTGCCTGGTTGAGTCAGTATGCTCCAAATTTAGTCCCATATGATCAGTAGAGATGTGACAAGTTTCGTTATGGTCTTGTGAAAGACATTAAGACGTATCTCCTGGCTACGATTATATGGATTTCTATATGTTGGTCAACCGAGCCAAGGATATTAAGCAGTCTTTGGGTGCATCAGTTCAGGCCGCAAGTGCGAGCTTGGGTATGAGAGTGGCTGATTCCAATTATTTTGGGAGGCAGAATAAGAGGTTCAGGGATAAGAGGCATCGGCTGGATCACAAGCATGGTGGTGGTGGTTAGGGTGTCCAAGGAGCTTGTGTTATACCAGAGTTTGAGCGATGAGGTAGGCGCTATACGGGTATGTGCTGGGGTAATGCTGAAGCTTGTTGGATCTATGGCTTATCTAATCACATGAAGCGTGATTGTCCTCGGGCTGCGAGAGATGCATCGGTACTGTAGCTGCACCTGCTAGGGGTCGAGGCGGTGGCAGGGGTAATTTTCAGGGGCGCGAGGATGGTCAGAGGAGTATGGCTCATGCCGCAGTGGTGAGATCGGAGGGTGGTGGACCGCCTCGGGTCTTTGCTCATCGTAAGGGTCGTAATGACACGTATGTGATCGCAGGTACCTTTGCTTTGTAATCCTTTTCATTATTATCTTTGATTGATTTGGGGTCTACTCATTCATATATTTTGAATGAGCATGCATCTTTGTTGAATGTTCCTGTTAAGATCCTTGATTTTGGCATGTTAGTCGCTAGTTCTTTTAGGGAGACGGTTACAACAAGAAGGTTGTACCGGAATTGTCGTTTGGTGGTGCAAGGTCATGAGTTTGTCGCGGATCTAATGGATTTGCCATTCTATTTGTTTTGATATCATTTTGGTTATGGATTGGTCAAGTGAGCACAAGGTAGTTGTGGATTGTGAATCCAAAAGGATTTCCTTGGGTTGGACGACAATTATGAAGTTGTGGTGGTTGGCGAGAATGTAAAGTTTTATTCCAATGTTGTTTCGGCTACTCGAGCAGAGAAGATGATGTTTTATGGCTGCCAAGCTTATTTGGCTATTGTTATGAATTCGGAAGCCAAGGGTGTTCGAGTGCAGGACATTCAGACTGTGTGCGACTTTCCAGAGGTTTTTCCTGAAGAGTTGTTGAGTTTACCTCCGGATAGGGAGCTGGAATTTTGTATTGAGACATACGAGGGTACAATACCGGTGTCTATTACTCCTTATAGGATGGCACCGAAGGAATTGAAGGAGTTGAAGTCACAGCTTCAGGAGTTGTTGGACCATGGGTTCATTCGACCGAGTGTTTCGCCTTGGGGTGCTCTGATTCTCTTAGTGAAAAAGAAGGATCGGTCAATGCGTATGTGCATTGATTATCACCAGTTGAATAAGTTGACGGTGAAGAACAAGTATCCGTTGTCGCAGATTGATGACTTGTTTGATCAATTTTGTGGGGCAGCGGTATTCTCAAAGATTGATTTAAGATCAGTGTATTACCAGTTGAAGGTTAAGGATGTGGATGTGCATAAGACGACATTTGGTACAAGGTACGGGCATTATGAGATTTTGGTGATGCCGTTTGGTTTGACGAATGCTCCGGCCGTGTTCATGGACAAGATGAATAGGGTGTTCCACGAGTACCTTGATCAGTTCATGGTGGTGTTCATAGATGATATTCTCGTGTATTCCCGTAACGAGGAGGAGCATGATGGGTATTTGTGGTTAGTGTTGCAAGTATTGAAGGATAATCAGTTGTACGCTAAGTTGAGCAAGTACGAGTTTTGGCTTAGAGAAGTGATGTTCCTTGGTCATGTGGTTTCCGTGGAGGGTATTCGCATTGACCCATAGAAAATTGAGGCTATTCTTAATTGGAAGCAACCTAAGTCTGTATCGCAGGTGCGTAGGTTTCTTGGGTTGGCTGGTTATTATCGTCGTTTCATTGAGGGGTTTTCGAGTATTGCAGCACCATTGACAAAGTTTGTAATACCCCTAAAACCAGGTTAGGAGCATTACAAAGTGATCACATGCTTGATAATGTTTACCTTTGAATTTCTAAAGATTCAATTCGAGTCAATTGAATAAGTAAGTTAATGGATTTGAGAGTGAATGAGCTAATTAAGCTAAAAATCAATTAGCAAATGAGTAAAGTAATTATATTGAAGGAGTATAAAGGAGAATATATGAGAATTAAGAGGTTGATTAGTTTAAGGCTTGAATTATTAAGGATGTAGGATCAAATTAAAAAAGAAAGAAAGAAGGGATAATCAATGTCCAAAGGACTAAACCGAATGACACTTTAAGCTTAAAGTTTGCATGTCAAATAAATTTACCATGAGGGACCTTATTACTTGTCAACAATGGGGAAGGACATGTTTGAAGGGGGTCTCGGTTAGTGTGGACAATGGAAACATTATCCCCATCTTCATGCAAAACCACCGAATTTGGTTTTAGGAGAGAGGGAGAGAATGGAGCATTCCATGGGAGCTTGAGAAGTCAAGCTTAATTGATTCAAACTCTTTGATTTTTTTTCTTGATCGACTAGCTTAAGGAGAAGTAAGCATTCCTTTCCTGTCTTCTAATTTATGTGTTTTATCATGAGAATTGATTTTAAATTTCTATGAATCGAGATGATACTAGGATTAAGGAGGATTCGATTATCTTAAGTGAATTCTTGTGAAATGTTCATGTGCTGTTTGGATTGTTGTTAGTTTAGGATAATAAGATGAATTTTGATGCTCAAATGGGTCAAAAAGAATATTGATTACATGTGTGTTTAAGACTCATTTGGTGAAATGGTTGATTCTTGAAATACCGAACCTGTTGAAATGGAGATGTGATGATTGTAATTCAACTTGAAAATTTAATAACGATCTCTCTTGTATGTTTTGAGTGTATTGTTAAATAAACAATCCATGTTAAAGAGCCTCTTTACATTAATAGAATGATTCATGAATCATCTAGAACAATGCGTATGGCTTGTAAATGAGAAATTATGTGTACTCTATCTTTTGAGCCTTGATTATATGTTCGTAGAGTAATCCTTGGTTATTTGAATGATGATCCTACCAAAATTGACATGCATTGCGTTTAGGTGACATGTTTAGGATGAAATGAATTGCTATAATTTGAATGAGAATTGCTTGAATCAAGTGTTAACAGAAATGTTGGTAGGTTGTCCATGCTTTTGATTATATATATGAATACATGAATTATGGACTGTTTTGTCTCTGTATAAATGGATTTTGGAACTGTTTTGTTAAATAGAAATGCATGAACAAGTAAGCTGCCGTGTTAAGTGATTTCATGTAAAAAGTTAGACTGTTTTTGTGTGTGTGTGTATGTATAAATTTGTTGTCACATTTAAAGGGATTAAGGTTACAAAGGATTCTGTCCAAAACTGTATATACATGTTCATATGTGAGTTGTTTCGATCTAATTAGTGTAAATAAAGGAATCGTTCTGTTTTGTATAAGAATGAGTGTAATAAGACTGTTTTAAAGTGATCAAAAATATATGTTTATGAGGCTGCCCTGAACTAAGTGTCGAATATATATGTGATTAGGAGAGACACGTAAGAAGGAATTAGTGGACTGTTTGTACGTGGTTAGGGGTTGTTATGAGAATAAAACGGACAACTTTATGTATTTAAATATATGAATATACATGTCATCCTGTTAAGTGTATACATGAATAAAATTGGACAGATTTACATGTGTATAATTGTGGTTCATGGCTGTATGTCATTCTTGAGTATGAAAATAGTGTATTAAAATGGATTCCATACTTGATTGTGCCATTTCTTTGTTGAGTAATTGAATTGAAGTTGCTTTATGTTGATATGTATTTGTGTATATGTTGGTTGGGCAGAATTGTTTAAATTGAAAGTAACTGGACTGGTTTTTTTGAGTAAAATTACATGTATACATGCTTAATTGGACATATTTGAGAAATCAAATGTGTATGAGTATAAGCTGCCATGTTTGGTGAATGGTTGAAAGATTGAATTGGTTCTAATATATGGTTATATTCTTGTTGTACTTAGCCCAAGAAGAAGCTAGGAAGGAAATTGAATAAGTAGCAAGTTTGGTTAAGGATTCGGGTATCTCGTAACTTCGGGATAAGAGGTGAGTGTAGTTTACAATAAGGTTAGGACTTAGGTCATATCCAAATATGCATGACTATTTTCTTGCTACTAATAATTCCATGATAATGAGTTTAAATTAAATTGAATATGAATAACAAGGGAAGATTAGACTAAACTAAAATTGTGTTTAAGTGATAGCATGAAAACTGATAAATTAAGTAGAAAGAAAAGTGAAAACAAATGTACGAATCCATGCATTGGATTGACCTAATCGAATGCTTGCTAATTGAAATGCTTGAATCCTTGTACTTGAAACGAGACCTATTCGAAATGCTTGATTCCTTGTCTTGGATGTATTCATTCAAATTTCTTGCTTAGAATTGCTCTTATGATATAAATACTTAAAAAAGTGATATAAACTATAATTATAAAGATATGACTAGATGCCTAAAAATGGCATATGATTCGAATTGCTCACTTGAGTAACAAGTAAACTTGTGAAATGAAGAGCTAAGGCTCAACTAGCCTAAGGGCTAAACTTGATCTTGAAATACTTGCTTGAATAAAATCCTTGAACATGATTTGTCTTGCCTTGAACATGAAACACTTGAAAACGTGAAAAGTAATTGAAAAGCTAAGGCTCAGCTAGCCTAAGGGCTAAGCATGATGTTGGTATAACTTACTTGAATGCAATTTTCGAATATGAATTGTCTCAACTTGTACATGAAAGCATAAAACATAAGAAACAACAACAACAAGCTTTAAAGTATAAGAATACCCCTCTAATAAAAGTTTAAAGATTAAAAAGACTTAAATTGCCTACAATGGAAGTCCTTGGATACAACGGTATGATGCATGGTATACTTTGGACTATGATCCATGAGCCACGGCTCAGGGGTACTCCCTATTACATGTAATATGTTATTGGTGACAGTTGGAGGTAACAGGGGAGTTGTACGGAGATTGGGGACAGTTGGTTGGATAGTGAGAAACATAGGATTACATGTTTCCGATATTAGCCATTGCTATGTGCTTTGAGCTAAGTATCTCTTGGACCTTTATGGTGAAACTCGGACCAATGTTATGCATGACCAATTGTGATCCAAGGGAAACATGTTAAAAAGATATGAACCTTAATGAGAAATTGAATAAGAAACCCAAAAGAAAATCTTGAATACTTGAATTATATCTTGAAATACTTAAATGACTTGACAAGAAATCTTGAACACTTGATTCACTTGACACGAATCCTTGAAATACTCGAATTGCTTGACACGAAATGCTTGATTCTTGACATGAAACTCTTGAAATGATAATTGCCTATGCTTGGACCCTATACGGTTAAACCCATACCAAGGTTATTCATAATTAAATCCATGATCCAAGACGAACAAGTAAATGACATTTAAATACCAAAGGCTCAAATTAAAGAAAGTAAACAAGAATTACCAAAGGCATAAACTAAAGTAATCAAGGAAAAATAAACGAAGCATAAAGATTACTTGGAATACTTGAATTACTTGACATGCAAACTTGCTTGGATTACTTGACATGTATTCTTGAAATGACAAACATGTAAACTTGAACTATTTGCTACTTGACTTGTATACTTGAACTTCTTGCTACATGATTATTACTTGAAATAGATCTTAATCTTACTTGAATTCATGAGTACTATTTGTAAACTTGTCTTGAATGAAAAGCTTTAAATGCATTATAGTTATACTTGACTTGATAAAAAATGTGTATTGCTTGAGTATTGCTGCCATGTACACCTCGTACATGAAAATATGGATTGTTTTAATTGTAATTGTGTGTAAACATGAATAATGCTTGAATTGGACTGTTTGTATATGTTAATAGTGTATACATGAGTTGTTGCTTGGAATAACATGAATAATGCTCGAATTGGACTGTTTTGTATATGTTAATTATGTACACATGAGTTGTTGCTCGGAATAACTTGAATAATGCTTGAATTGGACTGTTTTGTGTATGTTAATAGTGTATACATGAGTTGCTACTCGGAATAACATGAATAATGCTCGAATTGGGCTGTTTGTATGTGTTAATTTTGCACACATGAGTAGCTACTCAGAATAACTTGAATAATGCTTGAATTGGACTGTTTTGTGTATGTTAATATAGTATACATGAGTTGCTGCTCGGAATAACATGAATAATGCTCGAATAGGACTGTTTTGTATGTGTTAATTATGCACACATGAGTTGCTGCTCGAAATAACTTGAATAATGCTTGAATTGGACTATTTTGTGTATGTTAATAGCGTATACATGAGTTGCTGCTCGGAATAACATGAATAATGCTCGAATTGGACTGTTTTGTATGTGTTAATTATGTACACATGAGTTGCTGCTCTGAATAACTTGAATAATGCTTGAATTGGATTGTTTTGTGTATGTTAATAGTGTATGCATGTGTTGCTGCTCGGAATAACATGAATAATGCTCAATTGGACTGTTTTGTATATGTTAATTTTGTACACATGAGTTGCTACTCAGGAATAACTTGAATTGGACTGTTTTGTGTATGTTAAAAGTGTATACATGAGTTGCTTCTCGGAATAACATGAATAATGCTCGAATTGGACTGTTTTGTATATGTTAATTTTGTACACGAGTTGCTGCTCGGAATAACTTGAATAATGCATGAATTGGACTATTTGTGTATGTTAATTGTGTATACATGAGTGTTACTGCCATGCATACTTTGTACATGAAGATATGGATTGAATTGGTTAGATTACATGATATATGGATTGTTTTGGCATTGGGAATTATGTGTACTTGTTACTTAAGATAAGGGCTCGAAATGTTAATGTACATACTTGAACTTTCTTGTATAAGAATGCTTCTTGATAATTGCTTGTTTTATTACTCGAAATGCTTGCAAACCTTATCTAGGGTCAAACTCCGTTTAAATGGAACTTGGACAAATAATTGGTTAGTGTTAGGTCTACCTCACTAAGTACATTTTTGTACTTATCACTATTGTCTCCATTATTCCCACCCTACAGGATAAAGGATTAGATCGTTTGCTTGATCCTAAAGTCAAATTCCTTGAGCTTGAAGTAAGGCACAAGCAGAAGCACGAGTATGAATCCATACTTGTTTGTAATTCTCCTAGTTGGTGGCGCCTAGATTTGTATATAGTTAAACTAGGCCATGCATTTGATATTTTGAAAGCTTGTATATGATTATGAATTTGGCCTCTAAATGAAAGAAGGCTTGATTGCTTAAATTTGATGTATGTAATGACCTATTTTTCTTGTGAATGGAATAGTAAGCTGCACATATAGGAACTCCAAGATTAAGTGAACACTTGTTAGCCATTGTATGCTATTCGAATGTCACATGTTCATGTGTAGGTAGTAGTTAACTTTGAATGAAAATTGGAAGTAACCAATCAAAGTAAAGACCTATAATGAATAAGGAAATTGATTACACTTATATGATGATTCAGCATGGTTTAGTCAATTGAATAAGTAAGTTAATGGATTTGAGAGTGAATGAGCTAATTTGTTTTCTTTGCTAAAAATCAATTAGCAAATGAGTAAAGTAATTATATTGAAGGAGTATAAAGGAGAATATATGAGAATTAAGAGGTTGATTAGTTTAAGGCTTGAATTATTAAGGATGTAGGATCAAATTAAAAAAGAAAGAAAGAAGGGATAATCAATGTCCAAAGGACTAAACCGAATGACACTTTAAGCTTAAAGTTTGCATGTCAAATAAATTTACCATGAGGGACCTTATTACTTGTCAACAATGGGAAGGACATGTTTGAAGGGGTCTCGGTTAGTGTGGACAATGGAAACATTATCCCCATCTTCATGCAAAACCACCGAATTTGGTTTTTTAGGAGAGGGAGAGAATGGAGCATTCCATGGGAGCTTGAGAAGTCAAGCTTAATTGATTCAAACTCTTTGATTTTTTTTCTTGATCGACTAGCTTAAGGAGAAGTAAGCATTCCTTTCCTGTCTTCTAATTTATGTGTTTTATCATGAGAATTGATTTTAAATTTCTATGAATCGAGATGATACTAGGATTAAGGAGGATTCGATTATCTTAAGTGAATTCTTGTGAAATGTTCATGTGCTGTTTGGATTGTTGTTAGTTTAGGATAATAAGATGAATTTTGATGCTCAAATGGGTCAAAAAGAATATTGATTACATGTGTGTTTAAGACTCATTTGGTGAAATGGTTGATTCTTGAAATACCGAACCTGTTGAAATGGAGATGTGATGATTGTAATTCAACTTGAAAATTTAATAACGATCTCTCTTGTATGTTTTGAGTGTATTGTTAAATAAACAATCCATGTTAAAGAGCCTCTTTACATTAATAGAATGATTCATGAATCATCTAGAACAATGCGTATGGCTTGTAAATGAGAAATTATGTGTACTCTATCTTTTGAGCCTTGATTATATGTTCGTAGAGTAATCCTTGGTTATTTGAATGATGATCCTACCAAAATTGACATGCATTGCGTTTAGGTGACATGTTTAGGATGAAATGAATTGCTATAATTTGAATGAGAATTGCTTGAATCAAGTGTTAACAGAAATGTTGGTAGGTTGTCCATGCTTTTGATTATATATATGAATACATGAATTATGGACTGTTTTGTCTCTGTATAAATGGATTTTGGAACTGTTTTGTTAAATAGAAATGCATGAACAAGTAAGCTGCCGTGTTAAGTGATTTCATGTAAAAAGTTAGACTGTTTTGTGTGTGTGTGTATGTATAAATTTGTTGTCACATTTAAAGGGATTAAGGTTACAAAGGATTCTGTCCAAAACTGTATATACATGTTCATATGTGAGTTGTTTCGATCTAATTAGTGTAAATAAAGGAATCGTTCTGTTTTGTATAAGAATGAGTGTAATAAGACTGTTTTAAAGTGATCAAAAATATATGTTTATGAGGCTGCCCTGAACTAAGTGTCGAATATATATGTGATTAGGAGAGACACGTAAGAAGGAATTAGTGGACTGTTTGTACGTGGTTAGGGGTTGTTATGAGAATAAAACGGACAACTTTATGTATTTAAATATATGAATATACATGTCATCCTGTTAAGTGTATACATGAATAAAATTGGACAGATTTACATGTGTATAATTGTGGTTCATGGCTGTATGTCATTCTTGAGTATGAAAATAGTGTATTAAAATGGATTCCATACTTGATTGTGCCATTTCTTTGTTGAGTAATTGAATTGAAGTTGCTTTATGTTGATATGTATTTGTGTATATGTTGGTTGGGCAGAATTGTTTAAATTGAAAGTAACTGGACTGGTTTTTTTGAGTAAAATTACATGTATACATGCTTAATTGGACATATTTGAGAAATCAAATGTGTATGAGTATAAGCTGCCATGTTTGGTGAATGGTTGAAAGATTGAATTGGTTCTAATATATGGTTATATTCTTGTTGTACTTAGCCCAAGAAGAAGCTAGGAAGGAAATTGAATAAGTAGCAAGTTTGGTTAAGGATTCGGGTATCTCGTAACTTTTCGGGATAAGAGGTGAGTGTAGTTTACAATAAGGTTAGGACTTAGGTCATATCCAAATATGCATGACTATTTTCTTGCTACTAATAATTCCATGATAATGAGTTTAAATTAAATTGAATATGAATAACAAGGGAAGATTAGACTAAACTAAAATTGTGTTTAAGTGATAGCATGAAAACTGATAAATTAAGTAGAAAGAAAAGTGAAAACAAATGTACGAATCCATGCATTGGATTGACCTAATCGAATGCTTGCTAATTGAAATGCTTGAATCCTTGTACTTGAAACGAGACCTATTCGAAATGCTTGATTCCTTGTCTTGGATGTATTCATTCAAATTTCTTGCTTAGAATTGCTCTTATGATATAAATACTTAAAAAGTGATATAAACTATAATTATAAAGATATGACTAGATGCCTAAAAATGGCATATGATTGAATTGCTCACTTGAGTAACAAGTAAACTTGTGAAATGAAGAGCTAAGGCTCAACTAGCCTAAGGGCTAAACTTGATCTTGAAATACTTGCTTGAATAAAATCCTTGAACATGATTTGTCTTGCCTTGAACATGAAACACTTGAAAACGTGAAAAGTAATTGAAAAGCTAAGGCTCAGCTAGCCTAAGGGCTAAGCATGATGTTGGTATAACTTACTTGAATGCAATTTTCGAATATGAATTGTCTCAACTTGTACATGAAAGCATAAAACATAAGAAACAACAACAACAAGCTTTAAAGTATAAGAATACCCCTCTAATAAAAGTTTAAAGATTAAAAAGACTTAAATTGCCTACAATGGAAGTCCTTGGATACAACGGTATGATGCATGGTATACTTTGGACTATGATCCATGAGCCACGGCTCAGGGTACTCCCTATTACATGTAATATGTTATTGGTGACAGTTGGAGGTAACAGGGGAGTTGTACGGAGATTGGGGACAGTTGGTTGGATAGTGAGAAACATAGGATTACATGTTTCCGATATTAGCCATTGCTATGTGCTTTGAGCTAAGTATCTCTTGGACCTTTATGGTGAAACTCGGACCAATGTTATGCATGACCAATTGTGATCCAAGGGAAACATGTTAAAAAGATATGAACCTTAATGAGAAATTGAATAAGAAACCCAAAAGAAAATCTTGAATACTTGAATTATATCTTGAAATACTTAAATGACTTGACAAGAAATCTTGAACACTTGATTCACTTGACACGAATCCTTGAAATACTCGAATTGCTTGACACGAAATGCTTGATTCTTGACATGAAACTCTTGAAATGATAATTGCCTATGCTTGGACCTATACGGTTAAACCCATACCAAGGTTATTCATAATTAAATCCATGATCCAAGACGAACAAGTAAATGACATTTAAATACCAAAGGCTCAAATTAAAGAAAGTAAACAAGAATTACCAAAGGCATAAACTAAAGTAATCAAGGAAAAATAAACGAAGCATAAAGATTACTTGGAATACTTGAATTACTTGACATGCAAACTTGCTTGGATTACTTGACATGTATTCTTGAAATGACAAACATGTAAACTTGAACTATTTGCTACTTGACTTGTATACTTGAACTTCTTGCTACATGATTATTACTTGAAATAGATCTTAATCTTACTTGAATTCATGAGTACTATTTGTAAACTTGTCTTGAATGAAAAGCTTTAAATGCATTATAGTTATACTTGACTTGATAAAAATGTGTATTGCTTGAGTATTGCTGCCATGTACACCTCGTACATGAAAATATGGATTGTTTTAATTGTAATTGTGTGTAAACATGAATAATGCTTGAATTGGACTGTTTGTATATGTTAATAGTGTATACATGAGTTGTTGCTTGGAATAACATGAATAATGCTCGAATTGGACTGTTTTGTATATGTTAATTATGTACACATGAGTTGTTGCTCGGAATAACTTGAATAATGCTTGAATTGGACTGTTTTGTGTATGTTAATAGTGTATACATGAGTTGCTACTCGGAATAACATGAATAATGCTCGAATTGGGCTGTTTGTATGTGTTAATTTTGCACACATGAGTAGCTACTCAGAATAACTTGAATAATGCTTGAATTGGACTGTTTTGTGTATGTTAATATAGTATACATGAGTTGCTGCTCGGAATAACATGAATAATGCTCGAATAGGACTGTTTTGTATGTGTTAATTATGCACACATGAGTTGCTGCTCGAAATAACTTGAATAATGCTTGAATTGGACTATTTTGTGTATGTTAATAGCGTATACATGAGTTGCTGCTCGGAATAACATGAATAATGCTCGAATTGGACTGTTTTGTATGTGTTAATTATGTACACATGAGTTGCTGCTCTGAATAACTTGAATAATGCTTGAATTGGATTGTTTTGTGTATGTTAATAGTGTATGCATGTGTTGCTGCTCGGAATAACATGAATAATGCTCGAATTGGACTGTTTTGTATATGTTAATTTTGTACACATGAGTTGCTACTCGGAATAACTTGAATTGGACTGTTTTGTGTATGTTAAAAGTGTATACATGAGTTGCTTCTCGGAATAACATGAATAATGCTCGAATTGGACTGTTTTGTATATGTTAATTTTGTACACGAGTTGCTGCTCGGAATAACTTGAATAATGCATGAATTGGACTATTTGTGTATGTTAATTGTGTATACATGAGTGTTACTGCCATGCATACTTTGTACATGAAGATATGGATTGAATTGGTTAGATTACATGATATATGGATTGTTTTGGCATTGGGAATTATGTGTACTTGTTACTTAAGATAAGGGCTCGAAATGTTAATGTACATACTTGAACTTTCTTGTATAAGAATGCTTCTTGATAATTGCTTGTTTTATTACTCAAAAATGCTTGCAAACCTTATCTAGGGTCAAACTCCGTTTAAATGGAACTTGGACAAATAATTGGTTAGTGTTAGGTCTACCTCACTAAGTACATTTTTGTACTTATCACTATTGTCTCCATTATTCCCACCCTACAGGATAAAGGATTAGATCGTTTGCTTGATCCTAAAGTCAAATTCCTTGAGCTTGAAGTAAGGCACAAGCAGAAGCACGAGTATGAATCCATACTTGTTTGTAATTCTCCTAGTTGGTGGCGCCTAGATTTGTATATAGTTAAACTAGGCCATGCATTTGATATTTTGAAAGCTTGTATATGATTATGAATTTGGCCTCTAATGTGCGAAGGCTTGATTGCTTAAATTTGATGTATGTAATGACCTATTTTTCTTGTGAATGGAATAGTAAGCTGCACATATAGGAACTCCAAGATTAAGTGAACACTTGTTAGCCATTGTATGCTATTCGAATGTCACATGTTCATGTGTAGGTAGTAGTTAACTTTGAATGAAAATTGGAAGTAACCAATCAAAGTAAAGACCTATAATGAATAAGGAAATTGATTACACTTATATGATTAAATATGAAGTCTAGGTGGTAACTTATCACGAATGATAAACATGATATGCTTGCTTGAGATTGGATTGAATGTATGTACATACAAGCATGACTATTTAAACCTACTGGAAACATCTATGTGACTTGAACGTAATGAGATTGGGTATATAAGAATATTTTCTTGTCTAAGTATGATATTTGAATGCTATGTATGGTCACATGTTTAAATAGTAGACAACCTTAAATGTAGAATTGCAAATGTATAACCAAGATGGTAACCTAGGGTGAATATAATACATATGCTTGTTGTATGATAATATATGAATGTTTAAACGCCTTATTAGTCACTCAACTCATCTAATAGGGATGAGTTCTTGAAAAGTTTTAAATTTTTCGTGTTTCCAGTGTTCCATGTAACACTCCTCAGTCGACTTATTACTAAACCGGGTGAGGTGTTACATTAATTGGTATCAAAGCATGGTTTAGTCGATTCTCAGACTAAACATGGACTCACTGCATTGTCATATATCTAGTGTGTCATCTAGGAGTTTGAGTTCTTGTTCGTATTGGTAGTTTGTAACCAATACATGTTGTTTTCTTTGTTTGAAAAATTCAGAGTATGTAAAAATATTCTGCACTTGATAACGACAGTTCTTCGCCATCGAAGAAATTCGAGGATGAATTTCTTTTAAAGGGGAGGAGAATTGTAACACCCATAAAACCGGGTTAGGAGCATTACAAAGTGATCAAATGCTTGATAATGTTACCATTGAATTTCTAAAGATTCAATTCGAGTCAATTGAATAAGTATGTTAATGGATTTGAGAGTGAATGAGCTAATTAAGCTAAAAATCAATTAGCAAATGAGTAAAGTAATTATATTCAATGAGTATAAAGAAGAATATATAAGAATTAAGAGGTTAATTACTTTAAGGCTTGAATTATTAAGGATGTAGGATCAAATTAAAAAAAAGAAAAAAAGGGATAATCAATGTCCAAATGACTAAACCGAATGACACTTTAAACTTAAAGTTTGCATGTCAAATAAATTTACCATGAGGGACCTTATTACTTGTCAACAATTGGGAAGGACATGTTTGAAGGGGGTCTAGGTTAGTGTGGATAATGGAAACATTATCCCCATCTTCATGCAAAACCACCAAATTTGGTTTTAGGAGAGAGGGAGAGAATGGAGCATTCCATGGGAGCTTGAGAAGTCAAGCTTAATTGATTCAAACTCTTTGATTTTTTTCTTGATCGACTAGCTTAAGGAGAAGTAAGCATTCCTTTCCTAACTTCTAATTTAAGGGTTTTTATCATAAGAATTGATTTTAAATTTCCATGAATCGGGATGATACTAGGATTAAGGAGGATTAGATTATCTTATGTGAATTCTTGTGAAATGTTCATGTGTTATTTGGATTGTTGTTTTTTAGGATAATAAGATGAATTTTGATGCTCAAATGGGTCCAAAAGAATGTTGATTATATGTGTGTTTAAGACTCATTTGGTGAAATGGTTGATTCATGAAATATCGAACCTTTTGAAATGGAGATGTGCTGATTGAAATTCAACTTGAAAATTTAATAACGATCTCACTTGTATGTTTTGAGTGTATTGTTGAATAAACAATCAATGTTAAAGACCATCTTTAGATTAATAGAATGATTCATGAATCATCTAGAACATTGCGTATAGCTTGTAAAAGAGAAATTACGTGTACTCTATCTTTTGAGCCTTGATTATATGTTCGTAGAGTAATCCTTGGTTATTTGAATGATGATCTTACCAAAATTGACATGCATTGCGTTTAGGTGACATGTTTAGGATGAAATGAATTGCTATGATTTGAATGAGAATTGCTTGAATCAAGTGTTAGTAGAAATGTTGGTAGGCAGTCCATGTTTTTGATTATATATACGAATACATGAATTATGGACTATTTTGTCTATGTATAAATGGATTTTGGAACTGTTTTGTTAAATAGAAATGCATGAACAAGTAAGCTGCCCTGTTAAGTGATTTCATGTAAAAAGGTAGACTGCTTTGTGTGTGTCTGTATAAATTTGTTGTCACATTTAAAGGGATTAAGGGTGCAAAGGATTCTATCCAAAACTGTATATACATGTTCATATGTGAGCTGTTTCGATCTAATTAGTGTAACTAAAGGAATCGTTATGTTTTGTATAAGAATGAGTGTAATAAGATTTTTTTAAAGTGATCAGAAATATATGTTTATGAGGCTGCCCTGTCCTTTATTAAGTATCGAATATAAATGTGATTAGGAGAGACACGCAAGTGAAGGTGTCTATGTGGTTCTATTCTGAACTTAAGAAGGAATTAGTGGACTCTTTGTAAGTGGTTAGGGGCTGTTATGAGAATAAAACGGACAACTTTATGTATTTAAATATATGAATATGCATGTCATCCTGTTAAGTGTATACATGAATAAAATTAGACAGATTTACATGTGTATAATTGTGGTTCATGGCTGTATGTCATTCTTGAGTATAAAAATAAAGTATTAAAATGGATTCCATGCTTTATTGTGCCATTGCTTTGTTGAGTAATTGAATTGAAGTTGCTTTATGTTGATATGTATTTGTGTGTATATGTTGGCTGGGCAGAATTGTTTAAATTGAAAGTAACTAGACTGATTTTTTTGAGTAAAATTACATGTATACATGCTTAATTGGACAGATTTGAGAAATCAAATATGTATGAGTATAAGCTGCCCTGTTTGGTGAATGGTTGAAAGATTGAATTGGTTCTAATATATGGTTATATTCTTGTTTTACTTAGACCAAGAAGAAGCTATGAAGGAAATTGAATAAGTAGCAAGTTTGGTTAAGGATTCGGGTATCCCATAACTTCGGGATAAGAGGTGAGTGTAGCTTACAATAGGGTTAGGACTTACGTCCTAACCAAATATGCATGACTATTTTCTTGCTACTGATAATGCCATGATAATGAGTTTAAATTAAATTGAATATGAATAACAAGGGAAGATTGGACTAAACTAAAATTTTGTTTAAGTGATAGCATGAAAATTGATAAATTAAGTAGAAAGAAAATTGAAAACAAATGTACAAATCCTTGCTTTGTATTGACCTAATTGAATGCTTGCTGATTGAAATGCTTGAATCCTTGTACTTGAAACGAGACCTATTCGAAATGCTTGATTCCTTGTCTTGGATGTATTCATTCAAATTTCTTGCTTAGAATTGCTCTTGTGATATAAATACTTATAAAAGTGATATAAACCATAAATATAAAGATATGACTAGATGCCTAAAAATGGCATATGATTCGAATTGCTTACTTAAGTAACAAGTAAACTTGTGAAATGAAGAGCTAAGGCTCAACTAGCCTAAGGGTTAAACTTGATCTTGAAATACTTTCTTGAATAAAATCCTTGAACATGAATTGGCTTGCCTTGAAAATAAAACACTTGAAAACGTGAAAAGTAATTGAAGAGCTAAGGATCAACTAGCCTAAGGGCTAAGCATGATATTGCTATAACTTGCTTGAATGCAATTCGACAATATGAATTGTCTCAACTTGTACATTAAAGCATAAAACATAAGAAACAACAACAACAAGCTTTAAAGTATAAGAATACCCCTCTAATAAAAGTTTAAAGATTAAAAAGACTTAAATTGCCTACAATGGAAGTCCTTGTATACAATGGTATGATGCATGGTATACTTGGGACTACAGTCCATGAGCCACGGCTCATGGGTTTGCCCCATTACATGTAATATGTTATTGGCGATAGTTGGAGGTAACGGGGGAGTTGTACGGAGATTGGCGACAGTTGGTTGGATAGTGAGAAGTATAGGATTACATGTTTCCGATATTAGCTATTGCTATGTGCTTTGAGCTAAGTATCTCTTGTACCTTTATGGTCAAACTCGGACCAATGTTATTCATGACCAATCAATATATAATTACCAATGCATTATTTTTCTTTTACAATAGCATTTAAAGTTGGCTTATCACAAGCCTTCCTATACATATGCAATTATTTATGAAATACATTAAATGCACTCACCTGGGCCATTTATTTGCATGCCACCCTAAGCTCTACTTGATCATTTCTTTTATAGTACCTTGAATCTTATTTTGATTTTAATCCAAACTTCATTAATCACATGAATACGAATAACATTCGTTAGATTCAAATTTAACAATACTTTAAACATGTTATCGAATCTAGTCATTCAAATATACAAAATTTCCAAAATTTTTCCTTCCTTATAATGTATAAAATTCATTTTGGTCCCCAAATGACCATTTTGATCTTCAAATGATTTCTCCAAGCTTGTTATCTAACATTAGACACAAAATGTCTCAATTTCCATTTTCTGGCAGCTTGCACTACTTTCAAAGATTTATTTCTATAAAATAATATAAAACTTGAAATTCGATTTCGTTTATTCTAAAAGTAACTATATTCAATAAGCTTTTCAACCATATAAACTAATAGCCCAAATTCAACTTGTACCATTTATGGCAAATTTTTAAAGTCAATTACAATGCTGGAATTTGGAGAAAACCGATATTCTGTTTTCTGACCTTTCGTCAATTAAAAATTCATATCTTTTGACTCGGAACTCGAAATCAGTTTCCGTTTGTTGGAAACGAAACTATACGAACAAATATTTAAATTGCTATAAAATTCACCATCTAACCATTTTTGTAAAATGTATGGTGAATTTTCAAACTTGCTGCCATAATCTAGTTTTCTACACAGCTTCCATAATTAACTTCAACTTTTATACTAACTTCTCCTTACTTCTCTACTTGTCAATTTAGTCCCATCAATTGCTTTAAACCACCAACTTATCACCTTCTTCATCAAATAATTATTCACAATAGTTTCCACTAATTTTCATTCTTTATCAAATGGTCACTAATAATGCAAAGGTAAGGATCCAAATTTCTTAACTGTGCAAATTAGCCCTCAATTCAACATTACCACCTTATTTCCATAATTACAACTAAAATTCAGATTTATTCGTTATCCAAAACCTCATTTCCGAATTAGACACTTAACTTTGACAAATTATCAAAATGGTCACTAATTCAATTTAACATCGGTTTAGCATTCTAACATCATTTTCACATCTCCAACATCCTTAATAACATAAATACACACCAATTCCATACAAATTCAGATTTGTTCCTCTAACTTTTAAGATTTCTGAATTGGTCCCTATCAAATTAACTTAGGGTCTTGCTTCCAAACAACAAACCAAGCTTACTAAATCATTAATTCAACATCCATAAATTAAACTTGAATCCACAAACCCTAATCATCTTCATAATAATCAAAATATGGAGGACTTGAATCCCAACTCAATATCATGATTTTAACATCATACTAACTTGATTTCAACTTGAATTCAATCATGGAATCATAAAATCTCAAAAGCCCCAATTTGTTACATAAACCCTAATTTCATTCTCATGTAAATTCTCATCAATCAAGCATGTATTCCATGAATTACTAACATCAAAAGGTAGAGCTTGAGGAGTAGAACAACTTTGTAGTTGAAGAGATTACCTGAAAATCGAGTTTCGGGGCTTGAATCGAATTTGGAAAATTTTCTCCATTTTTCTTTCTTTCTCCCCCTCATATTTCGAAATTTTGAGGATGAATAAGTCTTCATCCTTTTGCTTTTCATACAATTTGGCCACTTGTCTTGTATAAATGAATTTTAAATTCATTTAGATAGTAAAATTACTAAAATGCCATTTTATTCTAATGGTTAAGATTGATCTTATCATCAATCAAGGGACAAGATTAAATCTCTCATTTCCTCTTTCCAAAATTGCCCTTATAACTTTTAAAATATTTAAAAAATGACATTGGGGTGAAATGACCAATTTGCCCTCCAACTAGTTTTTATTTACTAGTTTGTCATTCTTGTAAAAATTCAACTAAATCTAGTTGGAATCCAACCAACTGTAATAAAATATTCATAAAATTTTATTTTATGACTTTTCCATGGCTTTTGGATTAGCCTCTGAAATTTTAGTTTGATCTAATTTCCTGATATTCATAAAATACTTCTACTGCGATTTTACCTTTATCGAGGTGCCAGATTTATCCTAATAATTATATATTTCCATATTAAGGAAATCCACAATATCATCTAATAAAAATTTCCTTTCCTAAGATCTTAGACTCAATTTTCTTAACTCAGTCTATTATCCCGATACTTATCGAAAATCTTCATAAAATAAAATTTCTTTTAGAAATCCTTTATCGATAATCCATTCGAATATTATTTACTCTTACTGAGTCCAAAATATCGATCAAAAACACTTTTATGTGACCTTCCAAAGGTTATCCATCCTTGTATTTCTCTGGCCTGAGCACGCTTAATAATTTTATTCGATCCATATTCGACACCTTCTATTGTATCTTAATTCTCAAAACTAATATCAAGGTTCTTATTTCGATCAGATTTACCCTTATAATGAATAAAATCACTTGTTGGGGAAATTTATACTTTAGTCCCCAAGCTTTTCCAAAGTTTATACTTTTAACCTTAAAACTTTTAAATTTACATTTTGGTTGCTAGCAAAAAATTTGGGATATTATAGGGTCAAGGCTGAACAGCAGTTTCTATCTGGGCTGTTGCAACTGCTAAAAATTCTAGAGTGGAAATAGGAGAGAATCACCATGGATTTTGTGACAGGATTACCGTTGACACCGGCTAAAAGGGATTCTGTTTGGGTGATTATTGACTGGTTCACAAAGTCTGCTCATTTTCTGCCAGTGCATACGGTGTATACCTTGGACAAGCTGGCGGATTTGTATATAGCTGAGATTGTGTGTTTGCACGGGGTACCTAAATTCGTTGTTTTCGATAGATATCCGAGGTTTACGGCAAGGTTTGGGTACAAGGTTGAATTTTAGCACCGCGTATCATCCTTAGTTGGATGGGCAGTCTGAGCGGGTTATCCAGCTTTTGGAGGATATGTTGAGATGTTGCATTATTGAGTTCCAAAGAACCTGGGAGAAGCATTTGGCATTGGTTGAATTTGCTTATAATAATAGTTATCAAGCGAGTGTACAGATGGCACCGTATGAGGCGTTATATGGCTGGTGGTGTCGTACGCCCTTGTGTTGGGCTGAGATAGGGGAAAAGCATGTTTCCTTGTTGCATGTGTTAACGGACATGGATGAGAAGGTTAAGCTTGTGTGCAATCGCTTGAAAGCAGCTGCGGACTAGCAGAAGCCTTATGCAGATTTGAAGCGTAGAGAAATTAAATATGCAGTAGGCGATCGTGTAATCTTGAAAGTGTCACCATGGAAAAGGTGATGAGATTCGGACGTAAGGGTAAGCTTAGTCCGAGGTTTATTGGACTGTACGAGGTTATTGAGCATGTAGGTTTTGTGGCTTATCGGCTGAGGTTACCTCCCGAGCTGGAGAAAATACATGATGTGTTCCATGTATCTATATTATGGAGTTATAGGTAGGATCATTTGCATGTTATACCGGTAGAGCATATAGAGTTGAGGCTGGACTTATCCTACGATGAGAAACTAGTGGAAATCCTAGATTCCAGCAGTAAAGTCCTTCGTGGTAAGACGATTGAGCTTGTGAAGGTCTTATGGCGACACCGAGGTGTTGAGGAAGCTACATGGGAAAACAAGGCGGATATGAAGGAACAATTTTCGCATCTGTTTCCTCCAGGTAATTTTGAGGTCAAAATTTATTAAGTGGGGGAGAGTTGTAACACCCTAGTTTTAGGATTATATGTTTTAAAGGTTGGTGTTGCGCGTAATAAGTGCTACGCAAATGTGCAAGTATACACGTCGCAAGTTATAGTATAAAAGATATCGTCTCCACAGGGATTGGTGCCACTTCAAGAATCTAGTCTCTTGCACTATAAAAAGTAAAACACAAATAAAGGATTATAGGAGTTTAACTAATAACTAATCTATAAAGCAATAAAGTAAATGAATAGATGAGATCAATTGAGAGAGATAGGCCAAGTTATCGTGAGTTGAGGTGTGATAGCCGATTGGATCGTTTTGGTAAAAGAGTGCACGGGCAACTCAGATGCCGTGGCAACTTGCACAACGGGGTTGCCTTGGCAACTAATCGATGGTTGCCTAGGCAATTAGTTGGGAAACTACTTGGGCGTCTGGGCAGCAACCTTCAAGGTTCGACAGAGCATTCTTCAATGGTTTCTTCTTATCCCTAAGTCGAAACTCTAGCTACTTGTGCATGCCTTGATAATACATCCCTGCGTGAATCAAGGGTGAACAACAACCAATCTTGCGCTCCTCTTAGCCGTTGAAATCCTTAACTTATTCCTAAGCCGGATTAATCTTCACCATCAATAGATTGAATAAAGATCACATTCATTCGTTTCTTGAATCTAACTCTCCCGATATTAGATAAATAGATGAAATCACGAGATCCTCTCCCAATTCACTCGCAAACAAGAATAAGAACCAAGAATGAATAAACCTTGAAATAGAGAAGTGCAAACTCTTATTACCTAAACAAAAACCAATAGTTTCTCACAACCACAAAACACAATAACCCTTGCCAAGTAGATTTAGTTCATGGCTAGGTTCCAAAGAAACACAAGATAAATAATCCCAGCATGAACCCAATCGAACAAGAAAGAAAAGGATGAGGCTTGTCGAAATCCTCCTTGCCCTAGATGCTTGTCGAAAATTCTCTCCTCTTGCCCTTCATGGACTTGTTGAAATTCCCCTCTCTTTCCTCTCTCCCTCTTGTCGAAATCTCCATCTTATTTATAGGGCTAGGCCAAAGTCCTTCTTTGATGAGGAGTTTAAGTTGTAATTAAATTATCTTTAAAGAATATAATTCTTTATTATAATTGTATTCCTACTAGAACTTCTCCTATCTTCTTGGAATTTAATTCTTCTTTAATCTCTGCATGGAAATCAAATTCCTTTGGGTTTGGGCTTTGCTCCACGTCATCTTGGGCTTGTTTAGTCATCAATTTTGACTACCATATCACCTTCATGCATTGTCTTGGCAACTAGCTCGGCGTCTCCTTCATGCATTGTCCTGGCAACTAGCTCGGCATCTCCTTTGGCAAATGATCCTGCACATACACACAAAACACACCAAAGCAGCATCTTTTCCAGAAAAACTACCAAGTTATGTAATCAAGCTCAACGATGGAAGTAAACATGGATTAATGCATGAATGGCTAATTATACAACTAATATGAGCATAAGTCTAATAATAATATGAGTAAAAAGGGTAAGAAAAATAGTACTTTTGAACACTTATCAGTTGGTTCGAAGGTCCGGTGGACTAGTATTAGAGTTTCTGGTTGGTTTTGGGATTTAATTGGTTTAAATATTTTTGAAGGTGATAAAATAGAGAAAAAATATTCTAAAATAATTATTAATTATATTAAGGATAATGGTGAAATAAGATTTGGAAATCAGACATTTTGGCTGGTGACCAAAATGCAAGTTTTGAAAACTGCTTTTTAAGGTGACTAAAATGAAAAGGGTCAAATTCTTAGAATCTTTAAGGAGCTATTTTACCAAGTTTTTTCTGATGATTTCTCCCCTAATTAAAGATATTTTAACATGTGCTTTAAAGTTAATTAAAAAGGGATTTTAGTTAAAAGTTAGTTAAGCTCTTTAAAGAAAATTCACGTAATTTTTCTGTCAACTTTTTTCTCTCCATTCTCTCCTCAGCCAAACACTCAAGTTTTCATCAAAATCCAGAGGTGAGAAGTGTTTTAACTTGTTTTATGATTTGTGGTTGATTTATTAACATTGTTTTAACAAAATCTCATCTAAATCTTGTGTTTGCTTAGCTTTTATCAAATCAATTGAGGGAGAAATCTCACAATAGGGATAAGGTCTGTGATCTCCTCTATTGTATGATTCTTTACTGAAACTCCCAAGTATTTGATCCTTGATTTATGAATTGTAATATGATTTTAATGATTTATCAATGTTTTATTGAGTAAATTGGGCAATAATGATGAAACAAGGTATTATTCGAAGTGGATATGATTTCCAGTGTTTAAGATTGATTTAATAAATATTTTGAATGTATTATGATGCTGACAAATTGTTTTTATCAATAGAATCCCGAAACTCTTGGATCTCTAATTGTTTAGGTTGTTACATTTGAGTTTCTGTGGCGATAATCGAGTTAAATATTCGATGGAAGTAAAAGGATTTTTGGATGTTAATTGATGTTGCTTGTTGGGTTGAATCGTTGTTTTAGGGCTGGGTTAAGTTTTGGAAACGTTTGATGTTGATTTCAGTATGTTTTAGATGGTTTCTAAATGGGCAACTTGAGAGTTGCGAGGGTTTTGCTTTGAGATAGTGGTTAGAATGCATAATGATGGATTTATCCTCTGGTTTTATGTGCTTAAATCAGGGGATAATAAGGGGAAGAGACTTGACATTGTTTTGTTGCTTGTCGGGAGCTTGTATCGCATTAGCAAGAAAGGTGAAGCGTATCGGTGAGTGGAAACTGGTTTTAAATGCTTTACAAAGGTTTGTAAAGGTTGTTGGGAGTTTAGAGTAAGCGTGAGACACTTACCTAAGCTCGGAAGTAAGTTTCCTTATTTTGCTCTTGGATATCAACTTGGATATGAGCATGTTGTTTTCATGTTTGGTGATAAACATGGCATGATTCACTTTCTGGAAATGCATGATTTTGAGTACATACGTAGGGGTTTGAAAGTATATTAAATGCTATTGAGCATTGGTTTTCATTCTGGTTGGGAATGGTGTTATTGCATTGGCAATGAGATTTGCATATGTGATGTTTTGTTTAATGCATTGTAATGCAGTAAGTAAATGGTTTATAAATGATATATTGGCTATGTGACATGGTGAGAAAACAATCGAATATAGTTGGCATGACAAAAGATTAAAAGTGCACTACAAAATATTTACAAAATCGACCGTAGCCATGGGTCCTTGAGGTACAGCAGTTAAACAAGGCCACTCGGACTGTTGGGAAGCTCACTAGGACATACGATTTAACTGAACCCAATTTGATTGTGATCTTGCGGTTTAACTCGGCAAGGTCAGTACACTTGCAGATTAACTAGGCAAGGGTGTAAACCTTGCGGTTTAACTAGGTGAGGGTGTCAAATCTTGCGGTTTAACTAGGCAAGGTTTGGGATATCATGCGGTTTAACTAGGCATGGTATGAGAGATCCGTGTATTCGATATGTATATGATAGAGGTAGTCTATCTAGGTCACTATAAATGCCAATATATGTGAAAGTTCATGTGTTGAACCTATTTTATAATGCTTTGGGATTTAAGCATGGAATTATATGATGTTGCATAAAGGTTGTTATGCTTTGATTCGGTTGGAATCATGTAAAATGCTTTGGTTGTAAGCATGTTTTTGGAAAACAAGCATATGGTTTCAAAAGGTTTTAATTCATCATTGTTTTATCAGCATCCTTACTAAGTAAGTGTGATTACGCTCTCTTTTCCCTAATGATGCAGAGCATTAAAGCTTGGTGCAGCAAAAGTAAGGTTTAAAGGGATCCAAGAGATAAACTACTTTTGAGTATGAACTCGGTTTATGTTTCCGGTCAATAAGGCAATATGTTCGCCATGATTTTTCAGAGTTGTAATTTTGTTTTCCTGTGGATTTTAAGTATGTTTCTATGCTAGATTATGAGGTTGGTTTGTGGTTGCTTATCTTAATGTAAATCCTTGCTATGGATGTGGTTGAATGGTTGCTTAGGTATGCATCTAGAACTTTCTTGTTGTTTACCATGTGGTGATGGTTTGGGCAAGGTTATTGTGTTGTGTTGATTGTGTTGACATGTTGCTTATGCTGAGAATGGTATTTCTGTGCATTTTGGTATGTTTGGCAAGGTGGATTAGGAAGCATGCCTTTAGAGTGATTCCTTGGAAGCATGAATTGGATTTGGATGATTAACCTTGGTATAAATGATAGTTTTTGTACTCTCGACTAATTATGTGCCTGTATGCAAGTTGCTAGGACAAAAATGCATCTAGATTTGAGTGAAAACCAACTAAATTTGACATTACCGGCCCAAGCGTACCGATACGCAGGGGACCGTATCGGTACGGTTAGGCAATTGTGGGTAGGGTGTTTCGATACGGGTCTGGGTGTTCCGATATGGGTTGTTGCCACTAGAATTTCACTTTTTGGAACGAGCCCGCGTACCAAAACGCAAGCTGACCGTATCGGTACGTAACCTATCAACTAAATGTAAATTTTGACATTCAAAGTACCGTACCAGTACGGTACATGGCAGACCAAAATGAGGCTCCAATATCGTATCGATACGGTCCTTAGTGTATCGATACGGTGGTCATTTATTTCTGTTAATGTCATGGAAAGGCAAATTCTGATTTTTTTCGTTTTATTCCCTGTATCTTGTTTTATCAATTAAATGAGCATGGATGATCGTATTAAGCTGGTATTTGACTTGTAAGCATGAAATATATTTAATTAAAGGTTGGTAGCTTAAAATTTGGAAAAGTCCCTATATGTTACTAAAATTGCAATTTAGTCCCTAATTTGTGTTTGTGCCTAATTGAATATCATTACGGTGCCCAATTAAGATGAATTCTCACCTATGAACAGTATGGACATGTAGGAAAGTATTAATGCATCTAGACAAGATAAAAAGAAAAAAATGGCCGCGTTTTAAGTTTCATATTTCTGGTTTACTTCGATAAACCTAATGTAGCTTGCTCGGTTCGATCTTGCTACTAGGCCGGGTCGAGGAGTTAAAGTGAGCCAAAGTGTCATATGTTGCACGTAGAGGTCATTACAAGTCTTACCGTACCGGTACAGCTCCTGAGGTATCGGTATGCGAGGACTTATCATGGCTCAAATGGCACAAATTTTCCTAGACGTACCGATATGCATGATAACTGTATCAGTATGCCAAGCTTACAAACAATGGAGGTTTCAGTATGTGGGTAACCATTTCGGTACGATTCTTAGCCACTAGAATTTGGATTTTGTAAAATTACATTCGATATGTGGTATATTTGGAAGTGAAACCTCGGGACACATTGCCTTATTACTACTTGAGTTAAATGATTTTGTTTTAAGCAAGGGTGAATTGGATTCTTGCTGCGAGCTGGCCTAATTGTTTTGTTTTGTTGCATTATCATGTTTATACTCATATTTTCGAGTATGGGACCGAGACGAGAGACTAGAGCTCACATGGGTAGCATTATGGATACGCATGATGAAGAGTTGTCTCCTCTATCACCGATTCCTCCTGCTGGTGCTGGAGTGGAGGGAGGTACGCCTCAAGCACCACAAGTACATGTTTTTGGTGATATGGCACCTTTGGTGCAAGCGATGACGGAAACTTTCCAGCCGGATATGGCTAGAGTGCATGTACCTACATCGATGCCTATAGCTGTCATCACCGGGTTACCTTTAGAGCATTTACGTAGCTTGGGTAGTGTTGGGTTTCTTGGGTTGGTTCCTAAAGTAGCTGAGGAATAGTTTGCAAGTACCAAAAGGATCCTTGGTCAAATAGAATGTACCGATGTATGTAAGCTGAGATGTATTATATCATTGCTCCAGGGTGATGCATACAGTTAGTGGACAACTGTGGTTGCGGGTGTGGAACCTGTTAATGTTACATGGGAATTATTCTGTGAGGCTTTTAAGAAGTATTTGGGAACTCGATACAAGGATGCTAAGAAGAGAGAGTTTATGGCTTTAGAGCAGGGTAACATGTCTGTTTTCGTGTATAATGTCCAGTTTGTTCAGTTGAGTAAGTACGATCCTGTGTTGGTTCCTGATGAGTGTAAGAGGTCTTATCGATTCTGTTACTGGTTGATTAAAGAAGTGAAGACGTATATGTTGGCCATCGATTATATGGTGTTTGATGTTCTGGTGTCGCAGACGAAAGATATAGAGTATAATTTGGGTTTGTCTGTTCTTTCTGGTGGTTCTTCTTCTGGTAAGTGGAGCGCAGAGTGTGATGTTGGCCGAGATCTTCATAGGAGGCATAGAGATCGAAGGTACCGTCTGGATCAAAGGCGAGGAGAATATGGTGCTGACCGTGGTTTTCAAGGTTAGAGTGCTCATGCTGGAGTTCTCGAGTGTAAGAGATATGGTCAGAGGCCTTAGGGAGAGTGTTGGGGTGCTGTAGGCATTTGCTAGAGTTGTGGATCGAGGGATCATCTCTGTAGGGATTGTTCGTAGTTAGCCAAAAAGGGTTAGGCTAATGCACCAGTTGCTGGAGCGTAGAGAGGTCGTGGGCATGGCTGTAGACATTTCAAGCGCAGGGATGATGGGCACAGAGTTGTGGTGTATATCATGGCAGCTCAGCTAGAGGATGGTGGACCGAAGAGGGTTTTTGCTCATCGTGTTTGGAGGAATGATACCGACGTGATCGTAGGTACCTTTACGTTGCAATCTGTATCTTTGTTATCTTGGATTGATTCTAGTTCTATGCATTCCTACATTTTGCACGAGCATGCATGTGTGTTGGGTTTACCTGTTGAGTTGTTAGAGGTTGGTATGCGGGTTACCAATTCTTTTGGTGAGACGGTTGTGGCTAGAAAATTGTATAGGAATTGTCCCTTGATGGTTCAGGGACATGTGTTTGAAGCCAACTTGATAGAGTTACCGTTTCACAGTTTTGACGTAATTCTAGGTATGGATTGGTTGTCGCGTCACAAGGCTGTGGTGGATTTTGAGGCTAAGCAGGTTTCATTGAAACTTGCTAAAGATTACGAAGTTGTGGATGAGAATGTCAAATTCATGTCCAATATGGTTTCAGCATTGGAAGTGTGCAGGTTACTAGAGTTTGGGGGTCAAGCATACCTAGCTTATGTGATGAACCCGAATATGAAGGAAGCATGTGCCCATGATATTCGCACGATTTGTGACTTTCTAGGAGTGTTTTTAGAAGAGTGACCCCAGTGTCGATTGCTCCTTACAGTATGGCACCAAAAGAGTTGAAGACGCTATTGCAGGAGTTGCATGATCGTGGCTTCATTCTCCTGAGTGTGTCACTTTGGGGTGCACCGGTGTTGTTTGTGAAGAAAAATGATGTCATGATAAGGATGTACATCACTAAGAACAAGTATACTTTCTAAGATTAATCTGTTGTTAGGATATTATCAGTTGAAGGTGAAAGATAAGGATGTGCCAAAGATAGCTTTTCGCACACGCTATGGGCATTACGAGTTCCTAGTGATGCCGTCTGGTTTGACAAATGCGCTGGCAGCTTTCATGGATATGATGAATATAGTGTTCCATGATTTTTATATTAATTCATGAGAATGTTCATCGATGATATCCATGTGTACTCTCGTACCGAGGAAGATCATGATTGATATCTCTAAATTGTGTTGCAAGTTCTGTTGGACAACTAGCATTATGCTAAGTTAAGTAAGTGTGAGTACTGGATCAAGCAGGTGGTTGTGTATAGTGATGCGTCCTGCATGGATTTGGGATGGGGTGGTCACGTATGCATCTAGGCAGTTGAAGGTGCATGAACATAATTACCCGTAGCACGATCTTGAGTTGGCAAAGGTGGTGTTTGCCTTGAATATTTAGCGATACTATCTCTATGTTGAAAAGTGTGTTGTTTACACTGATCACAAAAGTTTGAAGTACCTGATGTCTCAGAAGGAGTTAAATCTTAGGCAACGAAGGTGGTTGGAGCTGTTGAAGGATTATGATTTGACAATTGAGTACCATCCTAGGAAGGTGAACACAATAGCGGATGCATTGAGTAGGAAGGTTGCAGTGGAGTTGAGAGCGATGTTTGCACATCTGAGTGTGTCACGAAATGAATGGTTGTTAGCGGAGTTGCAAGTGAAGCCTTCGGTGTTGCAGTTGATCAAGGAGAAGCAACCTTTTGATGATGAGTTAGTATCGCATATTAAGGATGTTCTGGATGGGAGTCCAATGGATTTTGGGTTCAATGAAGATGAGGTTTTGTGTTTCAAAGATCAAGTAATGGTGCCGAACGATAAAGAGTTGAGACACACTATTTTGATCGAGGCACATTCGAGTCCTTTTGTCATGCATCCAGGGAGTACAAAGATGTATCAGGACTTGAAGAAGAAATATTATTGGATTGGTTTGAAAAAGAATGTTGCGGAGTTTGTGGCTCGTTGTATGGTTTGTCAACGTGCTAAGGCAGAACATCAGTTTTCTTCGAGATTGTTGCAACCGTTGAGGGTTCCCAAGCGGAAGTAGGAGAGGATCATCATGGATTTTGTGTCTAGGTTGCCTTTGACGCCGTCAACGAAAAATTCTGTTTGTGTGATCGTGGATAGGTTTAGGAAGGGTACACATTTCTTGGTTGTGCATACAACGTATACTTTGGATATGTTGGTAGTTTTGTATATAGCAGAGATCGTGAGGTTGCATGAAGTACCAAAGTCCACTATGTCAGATAGAGATCCTCGTTTCACCGCGAGGTTCTGGAGATGTTTGCATAGGACCTTGGGTACACGATTGAACTTTAGTACATCGTATCATCCACAATCGGATGGTCAGTCGGAACGTGTTATCCAAGTGCTGGAAGATATGTTGCAGTGTTGTGTTATAGATTTCCAAGGGTCATGGGAGAAGCAGTTGTCGTTAGTGAAGTTTGCTTATAATAACAATTATCAAGCTAGTATCCAGATGGCTCCATAAGAGGCTTTGTGTGGTAGAAAATGTCGTATGCTGCTTTGTTGGGCGGAGGTAGGAGGGAAATATGTTTCTTTGCAGGATATGTTGAAAGATACCAATTAGAAAGTAAAGCTTATCAGTGAACATATGAATGCAGCTTTGGATCAGCAAAAGTCCTACGCTGATTTGAATCGAAGGGAGATTGAATATGAGGTTGGTGATCGTGTGTTTCTGAAGGTTTCACTGTGGAAGAAGGTGATAAGGTTTAAGTGAAAGGGCAATTTGAGCCCTAGGTTTATTGGGTTGTATGAGGTGTTAGAGCGTGTTGGTCATGTTGTGTATAGATTGACGTTTCCGGTTGAGTTAGAAAAGATACATGATGTTTTCCATGTGTTTATGTTACAAAGGTATAGAATGGATCCTTCGCATGTTATGTCTGTTGAGGAGATTGAGTTGAATCTGGACTTGACCAATGATGAGGAGCCGGTGAGGATTCTGGATTCGAGTAGCAAAGTTCTCCGCAGAAAAACCATAGAGTTGGTAAAGGTGTTGTGAAAGCACCGCGGTGTACAGGAAGCTACATAGGAAAGCAAAAAGGACATGTTGAAGCATTCCCCTCATCTTTTTCTGCCAGGTAAATTTTGAGGACGAAATTTCTTAAGAGGGGAGAGTTGTAATGCATTAAAAATGGGCCTAGATGTGAACCTGGTTGGACCGGTGGTTCGTGAGAACCAGTTTCGTCCGTTTTAACAGTTTCGGGAAAATAATTTTATAAAAGTGATTTTGAGGGAAAATAAAATGTGGAAAAATGTTTTAAATTACTTAAACAATATTTTAAGTAAGTTGGTAAGTTCAATTTGATGGAATTAATTCTGATTTTATGACATTTTAGTCTAGTGACTAATTGAAAGTTTTTAAAACTGTTTTTGGTGACTAAATCAAAAAATGATCAAAACTTATAATCTTTAAGGAGCTATTTACCCATTCTTTTTCAACAGGTTTCTTTCTTAATTATGGCCATTTTTAATATATTTTTAAAAGGTTTAGTAAATGGATATAAGAGGATTAAGTAAAAGATCTTATTTTCTTAAGAACATTTTCTCGCGTAACCAATTTTCTCCAAAACTTTTCTCTCAACTTTTCTCAATCAACAAACTGAGATTTCTACTTATAAATCTCCAGGAATCAATCCTTATTGAATCCCTTTTTAATTTCCACTTGATTTCTTCAATTGCCTTAGCAAAACCTCTTTGGATTTCGACAAATCTTGGCCAATTAAGAGGAAATCAGCAATTAGAGGTGATCTTCATTTCTCTCCTCTAATAAAAGGATCTTTAATGAAATTCCCAAGTTCTTGATCCTTTGTTGTTGATTTATATTGTGGATTTATGATTTAAACATTGAATTATTAATTAAATTGAGTTTTCTTGGAAAATTTATAGAAACTGAGTTGGATCTGTTTTGAGGATTGATTTATGTGATTTTTATCTTAATTTAGATGGGTTTTAATGTTGAAAGAACTGATTTATCAATGGAATCTTGAAACTATATGGATTGCTAGTTTTTAGGTTGTTTATAGTTGTTTTTTAGTGTGTTTTGGTTGTTGTGGTGATGCTAGAGATATAAGGACGTGTTTAGGTTGTTGATGGATGTTAATTGATATTAGTAAAGTGTTAGAATCTTTAGATGTTGGCTGGGCTTTGTTTGAGTAAAGTTTGTGATGTTCTTGTTAGTTTTCGGAATGTGTTCAAGGGGTTCTAGAGAGGTGTTGTTGAGTTTGTTGGTTGATGGAGGGTTTCAATACAGGTATGTGTTTTAATACTCTATTTTTGGCTTGGTAAAGCAGGGGAGCTAAATCCTTTGCCAATCGAAGAAGGCGTGGGAGTTACAGAGGCTTGAATCGTGCATCTGCAAGCGAGCGTTGGTTTGTTGGTGAGTGGATAAACGTTTTACTGCTATAAAAAGGTTTGAAAATGAGTTGTGGGAGTTTAGATAAGGTTTGAAACACTTATCTAAGCTCAGAAGAAAGTATAGGTCGAATTTCATATGGTATATGCAAGTATTACTCATTGTATTATGCATGTTTACGGATTTATGAAATGAAATCTCATGCACATGTTTACGGATTTATTACTCAATGTATTATGCATGTTTTGAGAGTGGAAAATGATGCAAATATTCGATGATGATGGCTTTTGAGAATAACATATGGTATATGCAAGTATTTGAGAAAATGTAAACACATGATTTAATGTATTGTGTTGGAATGATTTCGATGCATATGTAAAACGGTGATGTAATGTTGGTTATTGAATATATATTGGCAAGTGGCTGAGTTTAAAATGTTATCGAATATAGTTGACCGGTCATAGAATTAAAAGTGAACTATAAAAATTCGCCTCATGTGTGCGGGGGGTGTTAAAATGTATGTAATCTCCACCATGAGAACCACAGTGTTGAGGAGGGTAAATGTTCTGTATTCTCCCATTGGTGGATTTATACATCCAAACCATAGAGGTGGGTAAATATTTTGTTACTCCAGTTTGAACCATTGAGGTGGGCAAGTTTGTCGTTACTCCGGTTGAGGTATGTATGTGAAGTGGTTGTGTGAACCACTTGAGAATCCGTGTATCCGATGTGTTTTATGAATTGGAAGGTTACTATTTTTTGAGTCACTTGAAAGCCAATATATGAGATAATATATCATGAGAAATGGATTATGTTTGTATAATGTGATTTATACATGTGTTGCTCTTTAAGCTTTTTATAAAGGTGTTGTGGCGTGAAGCTTAAATTGAGGTAGAGTTTGAATCCATGATACATATGTTGAAATGATTTAAATTTGCATATTTTGAGATGACATGAGAAGCATAAGATGTTTTACCTTGAGTTATAAACTTGTGTTTTGAGTTAAATGGTTTAAATTGCATTGATGAGTGTTTTTGTGATTCCCTCCCTAAGCTTATTGCTTACGCACTCTTTTCCTCATCAATGCAGAGAAATAGTAATTTCTGGGCTGCATGTGAGCAAGAAGGATCCAAGGACTTGACATTACAAAGTACGGTTTTAATATGCACCAAGTAGTAATAAGAAGGCAATGTGACCAAGTTATTTTGGGAGTTATATTTTGGATATACTCCATGTTGTAATAGTTTGAATAGTTGTTTTGGACTTGTTTGATTCTTTCTACTTGTGTTTTGAGTGGTTGGGAGACTTTAAGCATGCTTGGGTAGAAACCATGCCCTTAGTTGATGTTAGACAATGTCAAGCTTAGTATAGTCTCTTGGAATGTTGCCATAATTGATGAATGAGTGCTTATGATGTTATTTGATGTTTATGTGTTGTTTAGAGGGAGTTAGAGTAAGCCAAAGTGTCATATGCTGGACCAAGAGGTCATTACAAGTCTTACCATACAGCTCCTCAGGTATCGGTACACAAGGACTTATCACGGCTCAAATGGCACAAATTTGCCTAGACGTATCGATACGAAAAGCTTAAAAACAATGGAGGTTTCGATACGCGGGTAACCATTCCGGTACGATTCTTAGCCATTAGATTCTGGATTTTGGAAATTAAGCATACTGACCGATACGATCGAGGACTGTATCGGTACGCTGTAGCTCTTCAGCATCGTATCGATACGGTGGACTACTATACCGAAACCCTGGCAGTTAATTTAGTTGAGATGCTTTGTGAAGTTTGAAAGGTTTGCATTTTGGTCCCTATTCCTTAATTATGCAATTAAATGCGTAAGAATGATCGTTTTGGGTTGTATTTAAACATAATGACATACAATATGAATAATTGAGGATTGGTAACTTTAATTTGGTAAAAGCTCAATCAAATATTAGAAATTACGTTTTAGTCCCTATAATGTATATTCGAGCAATTGGATGTCAAAATGATGCTTGATTGAGCTGAGATTTTAACCATGGCATGTATGCACACCTTAGGACCTAAAAATACATGTAGAAAAGATAAAATAAAAAAATGGATTAGATCGAATGTGTTTCTCTTCAGAGTTTATTTCGGTAAACCCTAATATAGCTCGCTTGATTTGGTTTTGTGACTAGGCCAGGTCAAGGAGGTTACATCATCCCTTGCTGACTCTATAACCCCCTTGACCCAGTATAGTTGCAAGACCAAATTGTGCAAGCTACATTAGGGTTTGCCGAGACAAACCCAAAAGATTTATACTGAAAATGATCTATTTTTTCTTTTATCTTATCTAAATGCATTTTTAAGTCCTATGGTGATCATGCTGGTTATGGTAAAGATTACAACTCGATAGGCTTCGAATTGACATCCAATTGTACGATTTTGTGTTTCATGGAATAAAATGTAATTTTCAATATTTAAAAGGTAATTCATGAAATTAAAGTTACCAATCCTTAATTAGTCATATTACATACCAACAAGTTAGATCTCAACTTAAAATAACCATCCAAACTCATTTAATTGCATGATTAAGAAACAAACACTAAAATGTAAAGAATACAAACTTCAGAAAGCATCTTAATTGAATTAACGGATGTCGTACTGGTACAGGAACTTACCGTATTGCAACGAGGTTGAAATACAATGGTGTACCGAGACTGTCCTCAAGCGTATCGATATGGTTATGTGTTTTCTAAAATATTAAATTCTAGTAGCTAAAGGGCGTACCGATACGGTTACCAGGCATATCGGTAAGCCTAGGCCATTTTACCTAAATTTAGCCGAGACAGGTCCTCGCATACCTATCCCTAAGGGCCCGTACTATAGGGACAGACCTGTAATGACCTCTTAGTCCAACATATGACACTTTGGTTAATCTAACATACTCCAATCAACATCTAAACATCATGTAACTTCACAAACATCAATTCCTCAAACATAGAAGCATGGTAGAAGATCATATGCAACATCTCGAATCCAAACATAACTACTATGTCATGGTTTCTACCCAAGCATGCATAGTGTTTCCAAACCCCTCCAAAACACACAACAAGCATCATACAAGTCCAAAACATCAAACCAAACTGGTACAAACAGGGAGTATCCAAAATAAACCTCCCAAAAACAACTTGGTCAAATTGCCTCTTATCACTACTTAGCATTTATAAAACAATACATTGAAATGTCTCAACCCTTTGATCTTCTCTAGCGTGCTTGCTGTTCGAAAGGCCTATTTATCTGCATTGATAAGAAAGGTGAGCATAAGCTATAAGCTTAGTGAGGGAACCTCAAAAACATTCATCAATGGAATTAAAATCAATTTAATTTAAACTAAGTGTTTATGTCTCATGGAAAAATCATCTCATGCTTCTATAATCTCATTCAAATGCACATTAAAATCATTTGCAACACATGTATCATGGATTTCTATCATAAACCGCAATTTAAGCTTTATATACCAAGTCTCTAAATAGAAAGCTTAAAGAGCATCTCATGTATAAACCATATTATACAAAACATATCCATTTCTCATGATACATCATCTCATATATTGGCATTCAAGTGACTCAAAACAAGTTTCACTCCATTTTATCAAAACCACATCGGATTCACGAATTTCATAAGTGGTTCCTTCGACCACTTCACATATGTCCTCGAACCAGAGCAACCCTCAATGGTTATAACGTATAAATCCACCAGTGGGAGAATTAGCACACTCTTGACCCCTCAACTGCTCTGATTCTCATGGTGGAGCATGACACACTCTTAACCCTCGACACACATAGGCGACTTATTGTAGTGCACTTTATACCCTATGGCTAGCCAACTATATCCGATAACATTTTACCTCAGCCACTTGCCAATATACTCAATAATAACCTTATCTACTTACTCTTTTACATATGCATCTTTTAACCATTTTCCAATGCGTTTAAGCATGTATTCTAGCATTCTCAAAATACTTTCATAAACCATCTGCCATGCTTAAATCTCATCATGTATAAATATTTGCAACGTCTATCATTTCTAAAACATGCATATAATAGTAAGTAAGCAAATATATAAACATGTGCATGAGATTGTGTTTTGCAAAATCGAAAATGAGAGAGAGCTCAACCAATACTTACTTCCGAGCTTAGATAAGTGTTTCAAACTTATTCTAAACTCCTAACAACCATCTTTGAACCTTTTAAAAGTAGTAAAATGTGTTTCCACTCACCAACAATCCAAAGCTCTCTAGCCGTTATTTGAATCAAGCTTCCGCAACCTCTCCAAAAGCTATAGGATTCAACTCCCCTACTTCACCCAATCAAGAACAGAGGATTAATGCCTTTCTATGCATTCTCTAATTCAGCAACCAACAAACAAAACTTCACCTCATAAGAAATCATCAAACACCTCTTTAAAACAACCAAAATCATAATCAAACCTCAACTAAACAAAGCCCAGGCAAAACCTATTTATTCTAAGATCTTAACAACATCAATTGACATCCAAAAACATCTTAATTACGTCCTTAAACCTACAACATCAAGATCACACCAAAATCCAACTATAAACAACCTAGAAAATTAGCAATTCACATAGTTTCGGGATTCCCCTTTTTAATTACTTCTTTCAACATTAAAACACGCCTTAATAGGGATCTAATCAATAAGATCCAACACAAAATAGATCCAAAAATAGTTTTTATCTAATTTCCACATAAAACTCAATTTAATTACAAAATCCATGTTTAAATCATAATTCCATAACATAAATCAATTATAAAGGATAAAAAACTTGATAATTTCAATAAAGAACCTTTAATTAAAGGAGATAAACGAAAATCACCTCTAAATGCTGATTTCTCCCTTAATGGGCAAAGATTGGTAGAAATCCAAGTAGAATTTGTTGCAAGAATCAAAGGAATCAAGTAGGAAATCAAAATAGATTGATTCTTAGAAATTTTGGAAAGATTTTGATTGTTTGGCTGCTGAGAAAGTTGAGAGAAAAGTGATATCAGAGTTAGTTACGTAAGAAAGTGATTTTGTGAAAATAAAATCCTTTTATTAAACATATTTTCTTTTAATATTAAAACCCAATTAAAGCACTTTAAAAATAACCAAAATTAAGGGAAAATCTGATGGAAAAGTTTGGTCAAATAGCTTCATAAAGATTCTAAGTTTTGACCCTTTTACGATTTAGTCACCAAAAACAGCTTTGAAAACTTTTCATTTTAGTCACTGGACCAAAATGTCCCAAAATAATATTTAATTTCTCCAAATTGAGTTTACCAAAATACTTAAAATATTAATTAATTATTTTCTAGATTTTTCCATATTTTATTTTAGCCAAAGACAATTTATTATAATTTATTTCCCAAAACTAACTAGAATTGCCTAACCCAGTTCTCCCGAACCGTCTAATTGATCCGAATAACTTCTAGGCCCAATTTCAGGGCGTTACATACTCGCTGTTCAATAGAGTCTATTTCTCTGCATTGATGAGAAAGGAGCGCGTAAGCTATATGCTTAGTGAGAAAATCACAAAAAAAACTCATCAATGTACTTAAAATCATTTTAATTCAAACCAAAAGTATAAGTCTCATGGAAAAATCATCTCTTGCTTTTATAATCTCTTCAAATATGCACATTTAAATCATTTGCAGCACATGCATCATGGATTCTATCTCAAACCTCAATTTAAGCTTCATAAGCCAAAATCTCTATAACAAGCTTAAAGAGGATCTCATGTATAGATCACATTAAACAAACATAATCCATTTCTCATGGTACATTATCTCATATATTGGCTTTCAGGTGACTCAAAACCAGTACCATTCCATTTTACAAAACGCATCGGATACACAGATTTCCCTAGTGGTTCTTACGACCACTTCACATACATCCTCGAACCGGAGCAACGAAACAATTACCCACATCAACGTTATGATGCATAAATCCACTAGCGGGAGAATACGGCACAATTAACCCCTCGACTGCTGCAGTTCTCATGGTGGAGAAAATGGCACAATTAACCCCGCGACACACATGAGGCGACTTATTATAGTGCACTTTAAACCTTATGGCTAGCCAAATATATCCGATAACATTTAAATCCCAGCCACTAGCCAATATATTAAATAAAAAAACATTACTTCACTATTTTACATATGCATCAAACCAATCCAATTTCAAATACATTAAACCATTCATTTTAGTAATCATGAAATACTTTCATAAATCATATATCATTCTCATTAATCATTATATATGATTATTTGCAACATCTTTCATTTCTAAAACATGCATAATACAGTGAGTAACCAAAACCATAAACATGTGTATGAGATTGTATTTTGCAAAACCGAAATCGAGAGAGAGCTCAATCAATACTTACTTTCGAGCTTAGATAAGTGTTTCAAACTTTATCTAAACTCCCAATAACCATCTTCAAACCTTTTAAAAGTAATAAATCGTGTTTGCACTCACCAACAATCTAAAGCTCGCTAGCCGTTGTGAGAATCAAGCTTTTAAAGCTTCCGTAACCTCTCCAAAAGCTGTAGGATTCACCTCCCCTACTTTACCCAATCAAGAACAGAGGATTAATGCACTTCCATGCATTTTCTAATTCCAGCAACCAACAAACACAACTTCGCCTCACAAGAAATCATCAAACACCTCTCTAAAACAACCAAAATCATCATCAAATCTAAACCATATGAAGCCTAGCCAAAACCTATTGATTCTAACACCTTAACAACATCAATTAACATCCAAAAACATCTTAATAACATCCTTATACCTCCAGCAACTCTGCAGCACCAAGAGCACACCAAAATCTAACTATAACAACCTAGAAAATTAACAATTCACATAGTTTCAGGATTCATTTAATTATTCACAACCTTCAACATTAAAATACATCTCATAAGAGATCTAAACCAATTAGATTCAATGCAAAATAGATCCAAATTAGTGTTTATCAAATTTCCACATCAAAACTTAATTTAATAAACAAATCCATGCTTAAATCATAATTCCATAACATAAATCAATTGTAAAGAATCATTAACTTGGAAATTTCAAAAAAGTACCTTTACTTAGAGGAGAGAAACGAAAATCACCTCTAATTGTTGATTTCTCCCTTAATTGGCAAAGTTTTGTTGAAATCCAAGTAGGTTTTGTAGTTGAAATCAAAGGAATCAAATAGTAAATCAAAAGAGATTGATTCCTGGAAATTTTGGTAGTTTGGCTGCTAAGAAAGTTGAGAGGAAAGTGATAGCAAAGTTGGTTACGTGGGAAAGTAATTTTGTAAAAACAAAAGTTCTTTTTACTAATCCTATTTATTTAATTATTAAAACAAATTAAAAACCATTTTAAAATAGCCTGAATTAAGGGAAATTTTGATAAAAAAAAGTTTGGTCAATTAGCTCCTTAAAGATTCTAAGTTTTGACTTAGCCACCAAAAATAGTTTTGAAAACTTTTCATTCTAGTCACCAGACCAAAATGTCCAAAAATCAGGTTTAATTACTTCAAATTAAATTTACCAAAATACTTAAAATATAAATTAAGTATTTTCTAGCATTTTTTCCATATTGTATTTTAGCCAAAAACAATTTATTAAGATTTAATTTCCTGAAACTAACTTGAATTGCCTAATCATATTCTCCCGAACCGTCTAATCGATCTCATTAACATCTAGGCCCAATTTTAGGGTGTTACAACTCTCCCCTCTTAAGAAATTTCGTCCTCAAAATTTGCCTGGAAGAAAAAGGTGAGGAAACTACTTCAACATGTCCTCATTGCTTTCCCAGGTGGCCTTCTAGACACGGCGATGTCGCCACAACACCTTCACCAACTCTATGGTCTTTCCTAACGAAGAACCTTGCTACTTGAATCTAGAATTATCACCGGCTCCTCATCATAGGTCAAATCCAAATTCAACTTAATTTTCTCAACAAGCATCACATGCGAAGGATCTGATATGTACCTCTGAAGCATCGATACATGGAAAACATTATGTATCTTCTCCAATTTCACAAGCAATCTCAACTTATATGCAACTAGACCAACACGCTTCAACTCCTCATAAGGCCCAATAAACCTAGGACTTAACTTGCCCTTCTGTCCAAACCTCATCACTTTCTTCCAAGGCGAAGCCTTAAAGAACACGCGATCACCAACCGCTTACTCAATCTCCCTTCGCTTTAAGTCAGCATATAACTTTTGTTGATCCAAAGTCGCCTTCAACTTATCACTAATAATCTCACCTTCTCATTAGTATCCTTCAACACATCCAAAAAATATTTTTCCTGCCTCTACCAAACAAAGTGGCGTGTGACACCTTCTACCATACAAAGCCCCGTACGGAGCCATCTGGATACTAGCCTGATAACTACTATTGTAGGCAAATTCCACCAAAGGTAACTGCTTCTCCCATGATCCTTGGAAATCAATGATGCAACACCGCAACATATCTTCCGACACTTGGATAACACATTCAGACTAACCATCCGTTTGAGGATGATACGAAGTATTGAAGTTCAACCACGCACCCAAGGCCTTATGCAAACACTCCTAAAACCCTATTGTAAAATGCGGATCTCTATCGATACAATAGAATTTGGCACTCCGTGCAACCTCACAACCTCAACAATATACAACTCTGTAAACCTATCCAAAGTATACGTCCTATGCACAACCAGAAAATGTGCACACTTCATACACCTATCCACAATCATCCAAACAAAATTCTTCTTTGATGGTGTCAAAGGCAAACCAGACACAAAATCCATGGTAATTCTATCCTATTTCCATTCTGGAATCCTTAACGGTTGCAACAACCCCGAAAGAAACTGATGCTCAGCCTTAATGAGCTGACAAACCATACAACGAGCAACAAAATCTGCAACATCCTTCTTCAAACCAACCCAGAAATACACATTCTTCAAGTGTTGATACATCTTAGTACTAACCGGATGCATAGCAAAAGGACTTGAATGTGCCTCACTAAGATAGTGTGCCTTAACTCCTCATCTTTCGGCACTACTACTCAACTCCTGAAACATAAAACACCTTCATCACTGAAACAGAAATCCATTTGATTGCCATCCACTATATCCTTTACATGCGGTACCAATGAATCATCATACATTTGCTTCTTCTTGATCAACTACAACAATGATGGATTCACTTGCAACTCAGCCAACAATCCACCATCACGCATTACACTCAAACAAGAAAATATCACCCTCAACTCAACGGCAACCTTCCTACTCAAAGCATCAGCTACAATATTAGCCTTTCTCGGATGATACTCTATCATCAAATCATAATCCTTAAACAAAAGAAAATCAACTAGATTTTACCACACTTGAACCCAAGGGAGGATGTGAAGCCTTCATTCTTCAAGTGTCTTTCCTTGTGTGTATCGAGCTCACCTCAATATTTGACTTGTTGATCATTCTCCATCACACATAAAATAAGACAATTATGTAATTTTTTGTATCCAAATTTCTTTGGATCCTTTGACATTAGTGGCACAAAATTTAGTACCCTTATGAATCCATTTTACAATTTCATCCTTTTTATTTGAAGTGATTAGTTCTTTTGGAACCCAAACACTTCTAAAACATTTACCGTATAAAAATCTAGGGCACTAGATTGTCTTATATAAAAATTTGATTTTCCAAAATTTGTTTTCTTTTCAAGCTCTTTGGAAATCAAATCTTTTTTCCTTTTTAAGATCATCTACTTCCTTTTGATGATCTTTTTCTAAACTTTGAAGCAAATTTTTTAAATCAACATTCTTTTGCTCAAACTCATTGAGTTTTGCTTCAAGTTCATCTTTGGTTTTCAAAATCAAATCATTTTGAATTTTTAAATTTGAAACCAATTTCTTATTTTTCAAAATGTGATTTTTAAATTCTAAAACCAAATCATCATAAGCATCTTATATTTCATCAAAAGAATATGAAATTGAAGACGATGAATTAGAAGATACCTCGGGATCTTCATGAGCCATTTTGTCATCCACCTTAGCACATTTGATCTCTTTCTTCTTGTAGAGATTCTCCCATATCTCTTTGTCACTTTTGCAAGAGGAGATATTCTTGGAAACATCTTCATTTAGTCCATATAGAAGAGTGTGCATTGCCTTGGCATTTAGTTTGGCTTTCGTGTCATTTGATCTTTGCTTCTTCTTCTTGTTTGGAGCTTCCACAAATCTATCTTCGATTATCTTCCAAACATCAAGATTGAATGTCTGGATGAAATACTTCATTAAATTGCTCCAATAGAAGTAGAAATCTCCTTTGAAGAGAGGAGGACATGTAATTGAGCGACCTTCTTTTAATTGGAAAAATGTAGAACTGCTAGCCATTTCACCGGTTGATTGATGTTGTATCGAGCTTCCCGAATCATCTCAATAGGATGTTAAGTCTTCTTGATTGAGCCTCGCTCTAATACCAATTGTTGGGCTTGATGTACTTTAACCGAATTGCTTGCCAAGTGTGGAAATGATTGATTTTTGGGAGTTTTGGAGGAAGCAAAAAGATAGACAAAATGAACAAAGGATTTATAGGGGTTCGGCCTTCTAACAAGCACCTACATCCACTACATTAGCTTCCCCTCTAAGGATTTCAACAATTCACTAATGAATTCCTCCCATTTTCTAGGATAAGGAGGCAACCCTTTACAACCTAGACTCAATACATGAATCTAGCATCCAAAGCTCACAAACCGAGCTTTGGGGACACTCTTAAATAAGAGAAAACTTAGCAAATGAAATCCCTCTCTTAGGGTTGACGTTTGCACACTAAAGCACTTACCCAAAACCTAGAACACTTGAGCATACATATACATTTGAGCTCACAAGTGTTTGTCTATGAAAGAATTGACAAATTAAGTACAAAGACAATATTTGATCATAATGTTGTTGAAAATTGAAGCATTAGTCTTTCATGGATGCTTGGAGGTCTCTTTTATACTCTCAATTGAGCTTCTAGTCGTTGTAGACCGTTAGGATTAAATTGGAGCCGTTGGAGCCTTTATTTCCCTAAAATTTCAGCATTTATAGCACGAGGGATTGATCATTTTTATAAAAATATGACCGTTGAATCTAAGGGATCGATTCCATCGACCAGGGGATCGATCCTTTTGCACTAGAAGGTTAGAAGTAAAAAAATACATTGACACTATCAACCAAGGGATTGACCCCTTTATTTAGGGGATTAATCCTTTTTGCCTTGAAGTTTGGAAAACAGAATTTTTAGTGCAAAACCGGATCATACTTATTTAAAAAAAGATCGGCTAAGATGGAAATCATTCAAAACAAATTTTTCAAGTTTTTTGGACTTTGAATTATTTTTGAAAGATTTAATATATTCGATTAAGTCCAAAAACATTTTGAAATCTTTATCAATTTAGTCCAAATCAAAATTTTAATTATTATATCAAAACATATATCTTAACATAGATCCTCGAACCAGGGCAATGGAACAATTACCCACCTCAACAGTTATGATGTATAAATCCACCAGCAGGAGAACACAGCACATTTAACCCCTTGGCCGATGTGGTTCTCATGGTGGATAAAATGGCACAATTAAGCCCTTGACACATATGAGGCGACTTATTACAATGCACTTTAAACCCTATGGCTAGCCAACTATATTTGATAACATTTAAATCTCATCCACTTGCCAATATATTCAATAAAACAACATTGCTTCACTGTTTTACATAAGCATCAAACCAATCCAATTTCAAATACATTAAACCATGCATTTTAGTAATCATGAAATACTTTCATAAACCATATATCATTCTCAATAATCATCATATATGATAATTTGCAACATCTTTCATTTCTAAAACATGCATAATAAAGTGAGTAATCAAAACCATAAACATGTGCATGAGATTATATTTTGCAAAACTGAAATTGAGAGAAAGCACAATAAATACTTACTTTCGAGCTTAGATAAGTGTTTCAAACTTTATCTAAACTCCAAACAACCATCTTCAAACCTTTTAAAAGCAGTAAATCGTGTTTCCACTAACCAACAATCCAAAGCTCACTAACCGTTGCGAGAATCAAGCTTCTAAAGCTTTTGCAACCTCTCCAAAAGCTATAGGATTCACCTTCCCTGCTTTACCCAATCAAGAACAGAGGATTAATGCACTTCCATGCATTCTCTAATTCCAGCAACCAACAAGCAGAACTTTACCTCACAAGAAATCATCAAACACCTCTCTAAAACAACCGAAATCATCATTAAACTTCAACCAAACGAAGCCCAACCAACACCTATTGATTCTAACACCTTAACAACATCAGTTACATCCAAAAACATCTTAATAACATCCTTATACCTCTAGCAACTCTACAGCACCAAGATCACACCAAAATCTAACTATATACAACCTAGAAAATTAGCAATTCACATAGTTTTGGGATTCCTTTAATTATTCTCATCTTTCAACATTAAAATACATCTCATAAGATATCAAAACCAATTAGATTCAATACAAAACATATCCAAATCAGTGTTTATCAAATTCCCACATCAAAACTTAATTTAATTGCCAAATCCATGTTTAAATCATAATTCCATAACATAAATCTGTTGTAAAGGATCAAGAATTTGGGAATTTCAATAAAGAACCTTTAATTACAGGAGAGAAATGAAAATCACCTTAAATTGTTGATTTCTCCCTTAATTGGCAAAGTTTGGTTGAAATCCAAGTAGGTTTTGTAGTAGATATCAAAGGAATCAAATACTAAATCAAAAGGAAATCAAAAGAGATTGATTCCTGGAAATTTTGGAAAGATTTTGATAGTTTGTCTGCTGAGAAAGTTGAGAGAAAAGTGATAGCAAAGTTGGTTACGTGAGAAAGTAATTTTGTAAAAATAAAAATCCTTTTCATTAATTCCATTTATTTAATTATTAGAACCAACTAAAAACCTTTTTAAAATAGCCTAAATTAAGTGAAAAATCTGATTAAAAAGTTTGGTCAATCAGCTTTTTAAAAAATCTAAGTTTTTACTTTTTTACGATTTAGTCACCAAAAACAGTTTTAAAAACTTTTCATTTTATTCACCAGACCAAAATGTCCCAAAATCAGGTTTAATTACTTCAAATTGAATTTACAAAAATACTTAAAATATCAATTAAGTATTTTCTAGCATTTTTCCATTTTTTATTTTAACCAAAATGATTTATTAAGATTTAATTTCTCGAAACTAACTCGAATTGCATAATCTGGCTCTCCCGAACCGTCTAATCGATCCCATTAACATCTAGGCTTAATTTTAGGGCGTTACAAAGCTAATCTTAAAAGTGTCATCTTAGGCACTTAAGCTTACACAACCACACACAACATATATATACAACAAAATGGCCAAAAGTGACTTAACAAACTATCATGCCCCCATAGTAGGAGTTTGTAGGACGATGAACATTACTCTAGGTACCGTTGTGACTTGCCAAAACCTTTAACTTCCTGATCTCTTGCAAAAATCTTTCTTAACCTGAAATGTATGAGATGAAATGCATTAGGTATACTATGCCTAGTGAGGTAGTCATACACAGTGGCAATAACGATGGTATGAAATTCAAATCATGCTATGGCAATATCAATGCTATGGCAATATCAATACTATGACAATATCAATGCTGTAAACATATTCATTAACATATTAGACATATATCATTAGTGTTCTCTTGTATCGAAACAAGATAGTGGATAAACGAATTCTTACGCCTCGTCAAATCAATGAATGGTCTAGTCCCTCCGCCAAGCCAATTGACCAATAACACAAACATTCCTATGGTAATGACAATATCAGTGTCTGATGATTGATGTTTCTATATTTCAATGCTTCAATGATGTCAATGACAATAGCAATGCTTCTATGAACAATATTTTAATGCAATAGCTTACTGATGCTTACCAATATAATCTCCAATGATATTCGATGCGATATCTTTAGACAAAATGTTAGCTATGCAATATTCAATAACAATGGAACCGAGAAAGTCACCTAGCCTATTCTTGAGACTTTGACTACACTCAACTTGCTTTCTGAAGCTCCTAAGGCTCTTGGATAACCACTCCCTTATTCCTAGCTTTTGATGGAAATGGTGACCTTCTTTCCCCAACTCTTGATCTAGGTAAAACAATCGGAAGTGTTAAAATCAACACAACGATATTGATATCTATATTAAGACTTAAAATAGCTATTTTGCTATTAAGTCTTCCATGGGTTTGAGCATAGGAGACATGGGTTTAGCTATTATGTTCAATAGCTTCAATTTCAAATTATACATAATTTATCCATGGAATCAATCAATTGTTTGGGGACTTTAACTTACTGAGGTGTTAGCTATCCAATGGAATTTATGGATTAAAGAAAACTCAAGCTTTGCAAAACTTGGCAATTGAGGTGCTAGCTTAAAGGTAGGGAGGTGCCTGCTTGGGGGAGGAAGAAGATGGCGAGGTTAGGAGATGATAATGAACCCGGTGAGTTTGGGAAAAGTTAGCAAATGCTATTTGTTTTTCTGTTTTTTAGAATTTAAGGCTCTTTGATGGCCTATATCAATTGTCATCTTTCACCACCCATTACCTTTCAACCAATCAATAAGAAGGTTTCCTTCCATAGGAGGAAACTTAATTAATTTATAACTTTTTCAATTACCAAGCAATTATCCACCAAAAAGGTTGTCATCTTTTTAATTAAAGACGAAGCACATAACGTGAACCTCATAAGCTACTAGGTGACTTGCCCTTAAAAATGGGGAAACTAAGAAATGGTCCTTCAATTTTTCAAATTTTATACTTTAGCCCCCAAACTTTCAATTTTTTTTACAATTTAGTCACTAAACAGTTTTTCAATAAATTCAATATGCTCCTTAATCAATAAATTGACTCAATTAGATTACAATTTCAATGTAATTGGCCACACAGTCAAATTCAATACAATGTTTGGACCTTTCGGTGTAGGATTTCTGATCGCTGAAACTTAATTTTGACTAGACCAATTTTCAGGGTGTTACAATTCTCCTTCTTAAGAAATATGTCCTCAAATTTTACCTAAAACGAAGAGATGAGGGTGTTGCTTCTTCATTGTTCCCTCCAGTTCCTAGGTTGCTTCCTCAATAGTGTGGCTCCTCCTAAGCACTTTGACCAATGGAACAGATTTGTTGCGAAGTCTCTTAACTTCTTTTGCAAGAATTTGAACTAGTTCCTCTTCATAGGTTAAATTAGGTTGAATCTCTATAGACTTTAGCTTGATAATATGCGAAGGGTCATAGCGGTACTTTTGAAGTATCAATACATGGAATACATCATGAATCTTACTCAGTTCTGAGGTTAAAGATAACCGGTAAGACACAGGGACAACTTCCTCAACAACCTCAAAAGGTCCAATGAATCAGGGATTTAGCTTCCCCTTTTTGCCAAACCTCAGAACTTTCTTTCATAGTGAAACCTTGAGAAAATCTCTCTCACCAACCTTATATTGTATATCCCTTTGCTTAAGAATAGCATAGGCCTTCTGTCGATCAAAGGCAGCTTTCAAACGGTCATGGATGATGGTAACTTGTTCTTCAGTTTCTCAAAGAAGGTCTGGGCCCAACATCTGGCTTTTACCGAGTTTAAACCAACATAATGGAGTTTTGAGGCGTCTGCCATACAATGCCTCATACAATGCCATTTTAATGGAAGCTTGATAGCTATTGTTGTAGGCAAACTCAATAAGAGCTAGAGATTTCTCCCAAGATTCCCTGAAAATCAATAAAGCATGCATGTAGTATGTCTTTTAGAATCTGTATGGAAGGATTCAATAATGATACATGATTTCAATGATTCAACAGGAGGGGTTTTTCAATGATTACGTAAATTACTCTTTCTAATTTGCCGTCAGATTGAGGGTGAAAAGCGGTACTAAGGTTAACTCTGGTACCCAGAGTTCCCTGCAATGATCTCCAGAATCAAGAAGCAAACCGTGGATCCCAATTAGAGATGATAGATTTCAAAATTTCGTGGAGCCGAATAATTTCCTTAATATACAAGTCAGCTAATTTAGAAAGACCATAGTCTATTCTAACCGATATGAAGTGTGTTGACTTGGTGAAATGACCCAGATAGCATCGTGTTTAGCGGGAGTTAGATGAAAAACACTAACAAAGTCCATAGTGATTCTCTCCCAGTTACACTATGGTAGATCAATAGGTTGTAGTAAACTGGTAGCAACACGGTACTCAGCCATAACACGTTTGCACATAAGACACTTGGACAAGAAATCAACTATGGCTTATTTCATGCCTAACCACCAATAAAGTTCCCAGAGATCCTCTTACATCTTTACATAACCCGGGTGAACAAAATAAGACCTCGAATAAGCTTCTTTGAGGATATCAGTGCAAAGATATTCATCATTGGGTACATAGACCCGATCACGAAATCATAGCAGTCCTTTAGAATTAACTCTAAAGTCAGGATCATCAAGATCTTGGAACTTAGAAGCTATGGATTGAAGTTCCTACAATACTTTGATTTTTGTTATAATAGTAGAATGAACCTGAAGTTTAGCGACATGACAAAGGTGCTTCCGAAGTCGAAAGTTTTTCGTATTAATAGCTTAGGGAGCAGGTAAAGGTTTGCAATTGAGTGCATCAGCGATAATGTTGGCCTTGCCAAAATGATAATCAATGAAAAATTTGTAGTCTTTGAGGAGTTCCATCCATCTTCGTCACTAAAGATTCAACTCCTTCTGTGACAACAAATATTTGAGGCTTTTTATGATCGATGAATAGATAGCATTTCTCTTTGTGGAGATAATACCTCCAAATTTTGAATGCAAAGACAACTACAACCAGCTCCAAGCCATGAGTGGGCTAATTCATCTCATGTGGCTTTATTTGTCTAGAAGCATAAGCAATGAGTTTGCCTTCTTGCATTAGTACACATCCTAACCCAAGATACGATGCATCACTATAAATTGTATTATCCTTTTCAGAATTGGGTTGTATCAGAATTAGCACATTAGTGAAGACTTGTTTCAATTGATCGAAGGTTATCAAAGCAATAATCAATATTCAAGGTTTGGGAAAGACACCTTGCCTATTCCCGAGATGTAACACCCTTACTAGTATTTAATATCCAATACTAGTCAGAGTGTCACATAGAGAATTGCTAATAATCCATAATAGTCCTTTATTTAAAAATCACAATAAACCATTTATTAATTTATCCTGTAATATCATTTTCAAATTTTTATTCTATTAAATTAATTCTGATTTCATGCAACAACTTAGCAGTTCATAACTATAGCCTATAAGTATTATAACTACTTAAAAACCACCTAAATTGAAAATCTAATCGATTACTCTATTTATTCAATTCCTAATAGTTACCCAATTTTACACTAGTAATTCCTTTAACCATTTCCAATTTTAATAAAGCTACTCACCATTCATTATCAGCATAAACTAGTTTATAAGTTATTACAAATTATGTCCAAACTAGTTTAAAACCAACTACTATTATCATATACATGCCAACTAGTAAAATCAAAATACATCAAAGATGTCATTAATGATACCATAAATATACTCCTTGCTAAGTGGGATGCCAAAAACTCCTTACTCTGATTCCTGCTTTTTTACCTACGCAAGAAAATCGTCACACGCTAAGTATACACTTAGTGAGGCAATAATAATATCCAGTACAACACAACATGTCTATAAATATAAAGATGAACAATACTCATGCATCATGATCACTAGATATGTATTACCATTATGTTAATCATATATTAACATAACATAATCGCAAATATAAATTTCTTACCAATATATATACTTGGCATTTATTCCAAAAGCACATAAGCTTATTCACTTGTTTATCTTTTATTAACCAATAAACCATAGCTCAAATATAAACCTATGAGGACCCTGGTACACGAGTCAAATATGCACCAAAGTGCTAGTACACATAAGGTCGTGCCCACCATGTGCACTAAGTGTCCTTTATATACACTATCATGCTAAACCGAGTATGAAGCGTGCTGCTGGATCTATGGCATGCCATATATACCTTGTCCCTCAATAATATGCTTGGGCATATATTCCATATTTATTTCATCCATGTCAATGTATATCAACATAATTTAACATTAGGCAGTTCATACCCGAAATAACATTCATAATATAACATCATATATAACTAGTGATCCATGCATTTATATTTAACTTTTGACATATTTAAAATATGTCAATCATATGCTTCATGACATAAATATAATGACAATAAAATTTGGGTAGGCTCATCGCAAGCCATCCCAATGATGTATAAAACATCAATGTGTCATGATATGTATGCAATTGCACTCACCTTGACACTTTATATAGGTCAAAATTAAATCCTCACTAAGCTTTAATTTTGATCATTTTCCTTTTCTTAGCCGTTAGCTTGATCCCAGTTTTGATCATGATCTATATGTACATCATTTACAACACATGTATATTTCAAAAATGCATGTTAGTATCATACTAACATATGAACATGATAGGAAAAGAAATTCCTACAAATTCTTTCGATGTGTATTCGATACTAAATCCATTCCATACGATTCATACCAATCTCAACACTTCAAATTTCCTTTAATATCTAAATCAAAGAATGATTCATAATTCATTCCAATAATTACGCAAGCATAATACCTCAATTTAATCAATTTCCATTTTAAACCCTTTTATTTCTACAATATGCAATTAGGTCCCCCAACCTTTACAACATCCAAATTGGACCAAACAACATTCTAAAGCTTGTAAAATCATCCATTCATCATGTCTAACCTTAATATAATTTTTCTCAATTTTTTCCTAATTATTTCACCATGGCCGAACATGAAAGGTCAATTTAGGCTTGATCTTCAACTTGATTCAAGCATGAATTCAACTTCAAAACATCATTTATAAGCCTTATCAATCATTTCAATATCAAAACCCAACATCCCCTTCATACACCAAATTCAAGAACTTAGGTTTCAAGCATGGAAAACATGAACAAATAATACCAAATGATAGAGAATTTTATGTAGATCAATTTTATGTTTCATGCTTTCATCCAATTTCCTAATAATTTAGCTTGAAAATCAAAAAGAAAATGTTTTCATACCTTAAGAAGTAATCTCAGCAATATAGAGAAATTTGAAGAAATTTCTTGAGATTTCCAACTGTTTTAATTTAGGCCATTTGTCATTATTTATAGAAAGTTTAATTAAAAATCTATTTTATGACAAAATAACCATTTTGCCCTTGTAATCCAATGCCTCTCATCTTGCCACATGTCAATTTATGCATCCAAGGGTTAAAAATAAACCAATAAGTTAGTGATTACCAACTTTACCCTTGTAATTTTCCAAAATGACAATCTTCCCATTATTCATCCATTTGTTCATATTTAACATGGAAAATCTACTTGAATCCAATGGTCCATGTTAAATCCTTCCAAATTTAGGCATGGAAAAGATGTTATTAACCTTGCCTTATCATCTAACAAAATATCTTAAATATTTGATTCGATCCCATTATCCAAATTTTTCTCGATCTTCAACTCTTTATAGCTTTTAACACAATTTCTATACCAAAAATCCGAGTAACACGAAAAAGTCATTCTTGGGGTAAACTATTCATCTACTAGACTAAAATGCATAGCTTTCAAAAATTATAATTTAGTCCCTAAACTTTTCCTAAATTTATACTTTAGCCACAAACTTTCATTTTATTCATTTTGGTCAGTAGCCAAAATTTTAAGATATTACATGAGACTCTGACTACACTCACCTTAGGCTCCGAAGCTCTCAAGGTTCTCGGATGACGATTCCGTTGTCCCTAGCTTTAGATGGAGATAATGGTTGTTCTTTCTCCAACACTTGAGCTAGGTAAAACAAAGGGAAATGTTAGAACCAATACTTATGGATTCAAAATCAATATTTAGGGTTAATAATGCTTTTAGCCAGTAAAACTTTTATGGGTTCATGCTTTAAAGGCATGGGTCTAATTAAGGCCTTCAAGAATTAATTCTTGAAATTAATCTCTAATAGTTTATAGAATCATAAAATTGTTTGGGGCTTAATCTTACCAATTCAAGGGTTATCCAATGGTGTACATAAATCAAGGAAAACTTGAGCAACCAAGGGAGGTGGTTGCTTGAGCTAGAGGTTGGAGATGACAATGGAAGTGCGAGCTTAGCTTTAGAAAATGATGAAGATAAAGAGGGAGGTAAGAATCTCGGTTAATATACAACCTAAAAGTGTTTCTAATACACTTTATTCTTATCGTGGCAACCGGTGGAGGTTTCTTCATGCGAAGAAAACCATTAATTTATACATATATTATTATTATTCTTTTGTCCTTGTTTTGATCTCATTTTTTCCTATTTTGGGAGATTAAACCATAATGACTTATCCAAACCCACCCACCAACACCTGGCCATCCTTAACACTTTCACGTGATATTGTCCAAGTGAGGAGGTGAGTCATCCTCTAAATGGTATAATTACAAGGGTAGCCCCTCAACTTTCCAAACTTTATACTTTTGGCCCATAACTTTTAATTTTCACAAATTAGTCACTAAATTGTTTCTAAATGATTCAATTAGGTCCAAAGTTTGTAAATTGACTCGATTAGAGTCCAATATGGTATAATTGGCTACACAATTTAAAGTTAATGCAAAAATTTGGACCTTTCGATATAAATTTTTCGATCACCAGAACCTAATTTTGACTTGACCAGTTTTTGGGATGTTACATTCAATATGGTCCTTAATTAATAAATTGGCTCAACTAGATTCCAATGTCAATGTAATTGAACACATGGTCAAAGTCAATGCAATGTTTGAACCTTTCGGTGTAGGGTTTTCGATTGCCGAAACCTAAATTTAACTAGACCGATTTTTAGGGTTTTACAAAGTTTACTTAAATGGGTATCATTTCCTGCATATGTACGAGAAAAATCATCTTTCATATTTTCAAGCCATATAAACCATGAACCCCAAACTTGAAACCATAAACCATAAACCCTGAACCCTTAAACCATAAACCATAAACATAAAACCCTAAACTCTAAAACATAAACCATAAACTATAAACCTTAAACATTAAACCATGAACCCTAAACCATAAACTCCAAAACCTAAAATAATAAACCCTAACCCCTAAATAATAAATCCAAACTCTAAACTCTAACCACAACCTTAAACTCTAAACCTTAAACCATGAAACTCAAAACCTTAAACCATAAACTTGAAATCATAAACCTTAAACTCTAGACCTAAACCTTAAATCATGAACCCTAAACTAAAAACCTTACAACCCTTAAACCCTAAACCTTAAATGCTAAACCTTAAACCCTAAACTCTAAGCACTAAACCCTTAACTCTAAACCCTAAATTGTGAACCCTAAATCCTAAACCCTAAACACTAAATTATGAACCCTAAACCTTAAATCATGAACCATTTAAGTAAACTTTGCAAAATCTTGATATAATAACAATCTTTTTAATACACAAGTATTATTTAATAAAACACACATCTTTTACTTTTGTTGTACCAAGCGAGGCATAATAACATTTAATGGCCTAAATAAGCATCCATGTGTCGTGGTATAGTTGGTTATCACGTCATTTTAACACGTTGAAGGTCGTCGTTGCTAGGGATCAAACCCAGGTCTCATGAGTGACAAGCAAGAATACTTATCACCATACTACAACAACTTGGGCATGAAAAGAGTTTTATATCGAAACTATAACCATCTGTTGGGTACTGTGTTTTTCTAAGACAAAAAAGCCCCTGAAAAAATAGAAAATTTTCATCCCTATCCTTCGTTTCTTTTCTTCAACTATAACGAAATCCCTAGGGGGACGAGCTCTCTCCTTTATGCTTCTCCTCGTAAGTTCATCAAAGTGTTTCTTAATTTTTTTCAGAATTCTTCTCTACTTTTCATCGCTTTCTTATCGGATCATCTAATATGCATATTGATCTCTCCTACAGTATTTCTTTTTCTTTCGATTATATTGTCAGTAGTTAATCGTACTTGTTAATATGTAGATAATCAAGCTTTAAACTTAACTTGTTATTCTGGGTAATTATTGAATTTCTTTAAGCAACAAAGTTTACCGACTGTGATTATTTTCCTTGAATTTGTCTCTAATGTGGGTGATCAGTTTAAAACTTAAGTTCCCCCTTGTTTTTAATACCAATGGAAATTTGTGGTTTTAGACCGTTAATCATATTATCTTATGCCTAATCATTTTCAGAGAACTGTCTTTTTACAAATTGTGGGTTTTACTATTTTTTTAGCATGAGGTGAATGGGTTATTGTGCTGACAAGAACAAACATTCTTCTAAATTTTATGGCTTATTGTGTGTATTTGCTGTGTTTCTGGTCTGCAGCATATCTGCTGGAAAAGGCTTAATTTCTGTCAATTTGGGTTGAGTAGTCTCTTTTTACCGTGTTTGGAAGCAGATTTTTCTAAAGGTCTTTATGCATTTTTGCAGAAAGTATCATAGCTGGATCAACTGCTGGTGTTGATGTGGTAACTCGACTTAAATGACTAATTATTTGATCTTTTGCTGTATATGTATGAGATAAATCTTCTTTCATATTTTCAAGTCGTATAAAACTAAAAATAAAAGTTGTAATTGGCTCTGTTTGGGGTTAGTCACTCTACAATAATTGCATACAGCTCTTGGCAGATGTTTCCTTCTCATTGTTTACTTCTTCAGCATGAGTGCATGCGTTTATGCATCTATCAGTGATTCAGTGAGAACGACTAATGTTCATCCGTATGATTCTGTGAGAATGACTATATGACTGCATGCATTTATAGGGATCCGCTTTTTCTTTTTCTCTCTTATTGATATGCTTCATTAACTTGTCTATTATGTTTGTTTCATATGGAGGTGTCCGACTGGTTTGATTATGTCGTGCGAGTTTATTTATAAGCATCTGGTTTTTGTTCATAAAATAATTAAAATACTTGTGTTGTTTTTTCTTTAGCTAATGGATGGGTTCTTCAGATTTACAGATTTTCAACATTGTTGTTTCCTAATATTAGAATTTCCATTTCTTCATAAAAACTGTTATGGCTCGCTTAGCAAAACAAAAGAAGATTTTAAAATTGCGCATGATGGAAACCATGTTTTAAATGCTAATGCTTGTAGCTATTGAACTTATTCTTAAAAAATATAAAACAGACCTAAAATAGTTATGCACATAAAAGAGATGTATCTAGCAAGAAAATGTCTGGTAATGATGATTTGTTGTCCGATCTTGTCGAGGAGATAGGTAAGTTCAGTACTGCATATCGAGAATTTGTGCAAGAGATTAAGAGCATTGCTACGTTCTTCAAAAAAGAAGCAGAGGGTAATGATCAAAGAATGTCGATTTCACATAAATCATGAAAATCGAAGGCCTCTCTAAGGAGGACATGTTTGCTGTGGGATAGATTTCTTCTTTTCTTTTCTTTGCCAAAAGAATTAAAAAAGAATTATGTGCTTAAGCAATTTCTGGAATCTAATCCCTATCTCCCCCTCTTACGTTGATCTTTCTATGGATGTGTAGATTTCGTGTCCACTTATAAAATATAGGATTTGCATATTTTTGCTTTAGAATAGATTTCCATCTTTTTGTCTATGATTTGATAATTTTTTGTGTATAATATAGCCAATAATATGCTTATTAACGAATGTCATTACTATTGATTTTCGTAAGCCTAAACATTACTATTGGATATATGTTAATTTGCTACATGCTTCTACTTTGTGGTGACAATGATAATTTATTTTAATTTGTTACAATTAATATTATGCTTTTCTATGTATCATGATGCATATAGGACAAAACGAGTTTAAGATGTTAGGGTTTTATATTATTGTAAAAAAGTGGTGAAGTAAAAGAAATGTGGTGTTCAAATTTGTTAATATTATGATATAAGAGATAAATCAACTTAAATTATAATGAAAATATAAAAAAAATCTGAGATTTTGAAAATCTATCTATTTGAAAGTGAAATCAAAACGCCAACAATGTTTTCTTAAATTACGTACAAAATTTAATTTTTTTTATCGAGAGAATTATAGATTTGTCAAGTTGGATTTATAGTTAATAAATGAAAGAACAAAATAAGCATTGTTAGGTATCATATTGTAAAGTATTAATATATTTTAACGGAAAAAATTGCATCTAGGTGTCATGGTGTAGTTAGTTATCACGTTAATTTAACACACTGAAGGTCTTCGGCTGACGCCTAATTTTTTATTTCTTAATGGCCTTTTTCTTCCTTCATCCTTCCAAAAAAGAGGAAAAATAAAAAGACAACGCCATTGTTGGGTATCAAACTCGGGTAACAAGTAAGAATATTTAACGCTATACTACAACGACTTGGCTAACACTAGATTCATTAATTTTGTAAAGAATCTAGAAGTGTTAGCAAAATGATGAAAAAAATAACTTACGCCATTGACGGGGATCAAGCTAGGGTCACCCACATGACAAGCGAGAATACTCACCACTATGCTATAACAACTTGGAAGTTAGTATATTCATTGTGTTTTTACAAAAACTATAACTATCTGTAGGGTACTATGGACATGTTTAGTTATTAGGATTTCAATATGTGATCTACTACTGTAATTCAGTCTAACAAGCCGAAGGTCTCCCATTCTAAAATTGCATCTAGGTATTATGGTTTAGAAACCCCATACTTACATGCTGAAGTATAAATCCGGCGATTTGTTGGTGTTCCGAACATGGTATTGGCCTGACCCAAGGGCCTATTTGGTCTTGAACCGAATAGTGGCTCTAGTTTTGTAGCAAATTGTTGTTGTTGCCACTATTTTCTCCTGCAAAGATTGTAACACCCCAAAATTTCCCCATATCCATATCTCTAATGTGAAAATCTTCAAATTATAAATCATAAGAATTGGGAATTTAAAAATTGAAACCCTAATTAAGAAATTGGAAATTGGTTTATCCTAAAACAATTTAGTAACCAAATTGAATTAAAATGAAACTTTGGTGATTATCCGGTAATGCAGATAAAATTTGGGCCTTTATTATGCGATTTACCCATTTGATAATAGTATTTAATCCCTTTAACCAACCCTAAACCCTTGATAAGCCATAATCCATTTGTAACTGCCACCCAATCTCATCTTCCTCTCTCGGTAACTCCTTTTCCCTTTCTCCCATTTTCGCTTAAGCCATGGCGAGGCTCCATTTAGCGTTTGTGTGTAACATTGACACTATTGTTCGACTCCCCATCTCATCCTGAACAAAACCCTACCCTTGTATCATCATTTTCGCTTGCCGTTAGTGAGGGAGGTCCTCGAAAATCATTCAGTTTTCATCTCCTCTTGTGCCACGGTCGTGCTCTACTATCGTCTCATCCTTCGTTGTTGTTGGGTAAGCTTCGTCTTTCTTTTTTCGATTTATGTTTTGTAACATTGAGTAATGTTTATTAATCGGGTGTTGGTTTTTGTTGTTGAGTCATTGTCATTGCCATCTCGGATGAGTTCAATCGTTCTCACCGTCCTTATCAAAGCAGTTATCGTCGCCGCCGTTAATCATGGGTTCAGTAAACCCTAGTTTCAATTTCCAGCAATGTGTAAAGGGGTTGGGCTTTGTGTATGGGTTGGATGAACTCAATTGTGTGTGTGGCTCGATCAAAATAGTAACCATGCCCTTTGTTTAATCTTGATGAGCCATCCTGATGTCCAAATGAGAGACCAAACCTTTTAACCCTTTCGAACCGAACCGTTTGAGCCAAGTGACCGAACTAGTCTAGAGAATCAGACTAGTGAAGAGAACCGATCTGATTGTGTTAATCTGAACTGAATCGGTTTTAACCTTGACCCTCTGACCAAATCTGACCTGTTTGAGCGACTCGATCTGTTGACTTTGACCAGTTTGACCTTTAACTACTCAAGTCAGTTTTGACTTAAACTTTGACTAGGGTTAACTTTGACCGTTGACCAAAGTTGACTTTTCAAATAACCTTTATTTTGACCGTTTTTGGCATCATGAGTTCGAATTTGCTACCCGTTTTTGTCAAATTCGAACCCGAAATCTTTGTGTTACTATTTATAATTTATTGTACTTAGTAATTTTAGAAGAATTGATTATTGGTTTGATCTGAGTTTTTTTTGTGTTCAAGTATCGACTTTGAGGCTGACGAGCTACCTCATCTTGTTCAATCTAACCATGCACGTTCTTTGAGGTCTTTAAGTAAGTATACCTTCATATTAGTTCTTATGTTTTTAGTGGTGGCTTAGCGATAAAATGATTATAATGTAGAGTTATCATTATAGGTTTTGTTTCAGCTAGACTTGAGCATGAGACACGTCCTCGACATTAGAGCTAGTGTTGCCTAAATGAGTGTTTCTTACTGTGCTATATATTTGTAAAATGATGTTTTATACTTGCTTGATTTATAATTTGATTGTGATTTGAGAATGCTTTGAAAACATCATGCATGGCTTATTAAATTGTTTTGTTGTCATCTCCTCTATCATTGTTGTTGGGTAAGCTTCGTCTTTCTATTTTCGATTTATGTTTTGTATCGTTGAGTAATTTTTATTAATCGGGTGTTGGTTGTTGCTTTCAAGTCGTTGTTGCTGGCATCTCAGATGAGTTTTGTCATTCTCGCCATCCTTTTCAGAATAGTTACTACCGCCACCATCAAGCATGGGTTATGTAAACCCTAGTTTAAGTTTGCAGCAATGTGTAAACGGGTTGGGCTTCGTGTGTGGGTTGGATGAACCCAATTGTGTGACCTAATGTGTGTGTGGCTCGATCATAATAGAAACCATGCCTTTGTTTAATCTTGATATGTTGGTCTGATATCCAAAAGAGAAACCAAACCTTTTGAACTGAACCATTTGAGCCAAGTGACTAAACCGGTCTAGAGAACCGGACTAGTGAAGTGAACAGAACCAATTGTGTTAACCTAAATCGAACCAGTTTTAACCTTGGATCGTTTGACCATATCTGACCCATTTGACTGACCTAATGCATTGACCTTGACCAATTTGACCTTTGACCAATCAAGTTAGCATTTACTTTGACTTTTTTTCAAAGTTGACTTTGACTAGGGTTGACTTTAATCGATAAGTAAAGTTGACTTTTTTGGACAACCTTTATTTTGACCTTTTTGACATATTGAGTTCAAATACACTGTCCGCTTTGTCAAATTCGAACTCAAAAGCTTTGTTTTACTATTTACAATTTATAATACTTAGTAATTTTAAAAGAATTAAATATTGGTCTAATTTGAGCTTTTCTCGTGTTTAGGTATTGACTTTGAGGCCGACAAGCTACCTCATACTATTTTTTCTGACCATGCATGTTCTTCCAGGTCTTTACGTGAGTATACCTTCAAATTAGTTCTTATTTATTTAGTGGTGGGTTAGTGATAGAAATGATTATTAATGTAGAGTTATCATTGTAGGTTTTGTTTCAGCTAGACATGAGCGTGAGATGCGTCCTTCTTAACATTAGAGCTAGTGTTGCCTAAAGGTGTGTTTCTTAATGTGTTATATATTTGTGAAATGATATTTTATACTTGCTTGATTTATTATCTGATTATGATTTGAGAATGCTTTGAAAACATCATGCATGACATATTAAATTGTGTTTTTAAATCAAGCATCAGATTTTTAGGAATGTGAATCTTGTATCTAATACGATGAGTTTTAGTTCATATTTATAATTTTCAAATCATAACGTTAAGTCATGGGATTGGAATTGTGATCATAAAAAGTGAGGGAAACCTCCACTCTAGCGAGGGCAACCTCCACTCTGTATGATATTAGATAGTTGGGTATTGAGTTGTGCATCGATCATCATGTCATCATGATTCAGATTTACTGTGTTTTTAGAAAAGACTTTATCAGAAAATAAAAATATTGATTTAATTTTATAGTTGCTTGCATTTCAGAGACACACTAAGCTCTTTAGCTTACACCCCTATAGTCTTTCTCTTTTAGATATATTCAGACTCTTTAGGCGACTCGGTACTTAGAGCATCTCACTTTATTCAGATATTTTATCATTCAATATGAACTCTCTTTTGATTATTTTATACTATTGTTTTAACATTATTTTGGGATATTTATGTAATACAAATAATATGACTATTTATAATTTGGGATTTATTGGATGCATTTATTTATGAGGTTGTCTTCATATATTTTATTGAGATTTTATAATAAATGAGATTTTATTGAGTTTATCTATTTTTATTCATTTTATATTTTAAAATATTTAAACCTAAAATCTTTTTCTTGAGGGGCAAGTTTTTCAAATGCGGCTCCCTACATTCGGCCCATTTCTTCTAGGCTCAATTTAGGGGGTTACAAAGATAAAACAATACCGATAAAGTGAACGAGGATTGTTGGATACCTTAATGATATGATTATCATATTGTGGGAATCGAATAAAGGACATTTCTTGCGACATATGTTGACTTCTCAAAAGTACTATATTTTATTCCTATTTTACACATCTTTTTGCTTGCCATTGGGTACATTTGTTTTCATTTGGTGTTAAAATCATGCATTTTGCATAAAGGAGTTCGTAGACATTCTTTTTCTAGAATGATGGGTGTTTTGCTATTTTTATGCAGGTTTTAGGCATACATGCTTGGCAATGAAATGCTGGAACTGAAGGTCAGGATGCTAGAAGGAAATTACTGAGTAGGGTTGGCATAACGAGGTAGAAGGACTAGAAGGTTGCTTCCAAGACCCTTGGCAAAGAAATATTATCCCTAGAAAATAGGACTAGATCATCTATCGAGAAAAGCGCATTGGAACCGACTCCAAAAAAATAGGAGTGGATAAGAGGGCAGAAGAATTTTGCCAAGCTCGGCTGGCAAGGAAGTGGTGTCTGATGACCGATCAAAGTAGCTCATGACGCAGTACACGCCAGCCCTAGAAATTCAAAACTAGAGATAATGTGAAAAGGTGATCAAACACCTATCTTGGAGCAGTATCCAAATTTCAAATTCTCCACCTTATCCAGGGTTTCTTCACATGACTATTTAAGGAGAGCATTTCCAATCACTCGGGGAACAACACAATTTTCCTGATCTCTCCACATAGCTCTCACCATCATGATCGGCCTAGAGTGGTTGCACCAAGGAAAGCCTGGATCAAGAAGGGCTGCATCAACCGACCTCTTCTCTTGCCCTTTCTTTCGATTTACTCATTTTTATTTTTAAGATGATGATGTTGTTAGAAAACGTTAAAGGTTTTATGGTTGATACCTTCACCATGAACTAATTTAATAGTTGGTGGGGTATGCTTGCGTTGAATGCTGTTTTAATGTTTTGTTTTTAATAATTAAAATGCTTCGGCATTGTTTTATTCATATAGCATGTTCTTTAGTTTTTCTATAACTTCTATGCCAAGCGACCACTGTCACAGTTTGCCTATTGCACCTCAATATCTTAACAGAATTGGGTGGCGACGATTAGTTGTCAGATTCTAAGGTGATAAGCTTTGACAAAAGATTTTAAAATAGATGAACTTACTTCGGGAGTGAGTCTACCCCTTAGAGAGTAAAGATTGGGACTTAATCAAATTAATTTATGAAAAACATACACTATAGACATATATGGGTTTTTACATGGTTAATTTAGGGCATTGCCATCAATAGAGGCAATGCCAACTTTCAATCTGCTCGGTAAACAATGCCAAGAAAGAACATTATTAAAGGCCGGCATGGCATGAATAGCGTGAAAACGAAGCATCCTTTGCCAACGCTTATCAATCATTTTGCAACTCTCCTCGCCAACGTTGTTTTATTGTATTTTCATTTATTTTTCTTTAATCACTTTCAAAACCAATTTCAACTCGACAATCTTTTTTCCCTTAACAAGTAAACAATCAAAGCAGTTAAATTCCAAGTCAATCTTTGTGGGATCGATACTCAACTTACTACCGTATTACTTGCATATTGTGTATACTTGCACGCAAAAGACTTATCTTGGCATTGTTTTCTTACATTTCTAGCACATATTTTTACCCTTTTGCCAAGCACTCACACGAGTCCAACAAGTTTTTGGCGTCGTTGCCAGGGATTGCAACAGAGTTTATTGTTTTGATTTACTTGTTTTTTTTATTTCATTTAATTGTTTTGGTTGGTGTATGACCAGGAACCACTCAGAGACAGAAGCTTGGCCATACGACCTAAAAATTGAACGAACCTTATGAAGGTTGAAAAAAAACTCAGAGAGATGGCTCAAAATAGTAATGAAGGAATAGATGGTGTTCTAGTTAATCAGAAAGATCAACCAATACACAACGGGATACCAGCTACCCCTGTCGAACCTGCCATTGCTGTGGAGAGACCTATTAGAGAACACTTGGCACCAAACATTGACAATTTGATGCCAGGGCTAATTGACCCTGAGGTAAACACAGCTAATTTTGAACTAAAGTCGGTAATGATTCAAACTCTTTTGAATGTACGACAGATCGATGGATCGCCTACTAGGGATCCACAACAACGCCTGAAGCAATTCATGGAAGTTTGCCAACTCTTTCAGCAACCTAGAGTTCATGAGGACATAATGAAGCTAAAGTTATTCACATTTTCTCTACGAGATAGAGCAAAGTCGTGGCTAAGTTCTTTGCCACCGGGATCAATCACTACATGGGTAGATCTATGCCAGAATTTTTTATTATGATTCCAGCCACCTAAGCTCAATGCCAGACTAAGGAATGAAATCATTGCATTCAGGCAAGCTGATGATGAGACCTTGTATGATGTCTGGGAAAGATTCAAAGACCTGCTAAGAAGATGTCCGATGCGCATATTCCCTAATTGGACCCAGATGGAAATTTTCTATAATGGACTTAATGCACATGTTAGGACAGTTGTTGATGCCTCAGCAAATGGTTCAGTGTTAGACAAGAATTATACAGAGGCATTTGACATTCTTGATAGGATTTCAATCAATGACTTTGAATATCCTACTGCCAGACTTGGGACCAGTATTAAAACTGGTGGGAAATTACAAATAGATGAGCTCACGTCCATCCACGCTAAGATTTCCAATCTTACTAGCATGGTGAGAACTTTGCAAAAGAATATTGAGGCCCAAGAAGTTAAGGCATTAGCCCCATTCTATTCAATATGTGGAGAGGATCATCATATGGATGATTGCCCTGCCAACTCTAAAGCGATAAATTTAGTTGGCAATTTTAATTGAGATTATAATTTGAATTCCAATACTTATAATGCAGGTTAGAGCATCATCCAAATTTAGCTTGGGGAAATCAAGGAGGCAGCCAATACAATGCCCAACAACATAACAACATTGCCCAACGTCAATACAATACCCCACGTCGGAACAATACCATGCCATCATTCAATCAGAATGCCCTATCAACATTCAATAAGAATGTCATGCCACAACAGGCACGAAATAATTTTTATGGAGGGCAAAGGAACAACCAGGGGACTTTGGCAGAATACATGGAGATGATTGATGCCAAAGTTCAGAGTTTGGCGGCATCAATGCGAAACTTGGAAGTTCAGCTAGGGCAGATTGCCAATGCACTTAGCAATCTACCCTAGGGAGCCTTATCAAGTGATACTGAGGATGCTCAGCACAAAAGTAATGAGAAGTACAAAGAAGTAACTCTTCGGATTGGTAAGCAATGTGAGACAGAGATGGCTGCCAAGTAGACAACTCATTGCCAAGATGAGAAGCTGATGCCAACAGAAGGCACCAAAGAAGCAGAAACAAAAGATGATGATACCAGACCGACTTCTGAAGCTAACCCATCATATGATGCCAAACAATACAAAGATGCTAGGAAGAAACCCAATGCCAGCACCACCTTGGCAAAGCCACTAGAGCCAACAGTTGTTTATCCGCCACCACCTTTTCCAGCTCAACTTCAAAAACATAAGCAAGACCAGTAATTTAAGTGCTTCTTAGAAGTTCTTAAGCAATTGTGAATCAACATACCTTTAGTAGAAGCCCTTGAGAAGATGCCCAACTATGTGAAATTTATGAAAGAAATCTTGTTAGAAAAGAAAATTTTAGGATATTTTGAGACTGTAGCCCTTACAAAAGGATGTAGTGCCATGATACGCAATAGAACCATTGGCAATAGATTTGTGGGCAAGGTACTGTGTGACTTAGGCGCCAGCATAAATTTGATACCACTGTCAGTTATCAGGAAGCTTGGCATAGAAGCATGACCTACCATGGTGACACTTCAGCTAGCAGACTGATCTTTTGTGCATCCCAAATGTAAGATTGAGGATGTGCTCGTTAAGGTAGACAAATTTATATTTCCTGCTGATTTTATCATTTTAGATTACAAAGCTGATGTGAATGTGCTAATTAAATGAGGTAGACATTTCCTTGCCACAGGCAGAGCTTTAATCGATGTTCAAAAGGGTGAACTTACTATGTGCATGAATGATCAACATGTTACATTTAATGTGTTTCAAGCTATTAAATGTGCAGATGATCCCAAGAAGTATCAAATCGATGAGACATTAGAATCACTTTTCACGATGGACTAGGCAAAGTTATACCAAGATGCAGATGACGATGCTAGAGTGCTCGATGGCAATGATAAGATGATTGACGAACCTGAAGAACCAGCCTTGACTTGAAGAGAAATTGTGGTGCCTAACCCATCCATTGAGGAGCCACCCGAATTGGAGTTGAAGCCATTGCCAGACCACCTCAAATATGCTTAGTTATGTAAAAACTCAACTCTGTTAGTAATCGTTGTTGCTGATCTCACTAATGATCAGAAGGGAAGATTACTGAATATTAAGCAACTATAAACAAGCTTTGGGTTGGACCTTGGCAAACATCTGAGTTATTAGCCCAACTATTTGCATGCATAAGATTATCTTGGAAGAATATCATGGCAAAACCATTGAAGGATAGTGAAGGCTAAACCCGAGCATGAAAGTAGTAAAGAAAGAGATTATTAAGTGGTTAGAAGGTGGGATAATCTATCCCATATCCGATAGCTCACGTGTTAGCCTAATACAGTGTGTGCCAAAGAAGGGGTGACATGATTGTAGTACAAAATACCAAAGATGAATAGATTCCTTCTAGGACTGTCATAGGATGGAGAGTGTGCATGGATTATAAGAGGCTAAACAATGCCACACGGAAGGACCACTTCCCATTGCCATTCATCAACCAGATGTTAGATAGATTGGCAAGTAAAGCTTTTTATTGTTTTATGGATGGCTATTTCAGTTATAACCAGATTGCCACCGCCCCTGATGATCAAGAGAAGACCATATTTACCTGTTCCTATAGGACGTTTACTTTTAGAAGGATGCCATTCGGGCTGTGTAATGCCCTGCAACGTTTTAACGCTGCATGATGTCTATTTTTTCTGACATGATATAGCACAACCTGGAAGTATTCATGGATGATTTCTTAGTCTTTGGAAAAAAATTCGAGGAATGTCTTTAGAGTTTGGAGCAAGTTTTGAGGACATGCATTAAGACAAACCTAGTCTTGAACTGGGAGAAATGCCACTTCATGGTGAAGGAGGGTATTGTTCTTGGGAACAAAGTAACCAAGAGAGGATTAGAGGTTGACCAAGCAAAATTTTAAGGAATCAAGCACTTGCCACCGCCTACAAGTATAAAAGGTATAAGAAGTTTTGGGGATATACAGGTTTCTATCGTAATTTCATTAAAGACTTTTCTAATATTTCTAAACCTTTATGCTTGTGATTGGAACAAAATTTTGCTTTTGCCTTTGATGATTCGTGTCTAAGAGCTTTTCAGGAACTTAAGGAGAGATTGATTAATGCCCCAATAGTAGTAGCACCAGATTGGAATGAACCATTCAAGATCATGTGCAATGCCAGCGACTATACTGTCGAAGCAGTCGTGGGACAACGACGCAACAATTTTTATTATGCCATATATTATGCCAACCGGACATTAAATGGAGCACAGGTGAATTATTCCATAATTGTGAAAGAATTTCTTGTAGTCGTATTTGCTTTTGATAAATTTAGATCTTATTTAGTTGGCAACAAGGTTGCGTTTATACAGATCATTCAGCAGTACCTCTTGGCAAAGAAGGATGACAAGCCTAGACTAATCCAATGGTCACTTCTATTACAAGAATTTGACCTCGAGATGCAAGAAAAGAAGGTCAATGAAAATTTGGTAGCTGACCACTTATCATGCCTAGAGTATCACCATGAAGATGGTAAGACCGTTGTTATAATAGATGAATTTCCTCATGAATATTTGCTTGCAGTTAATACCATGCCATGGTATGCTGACATAGTCAACTACCTAGTAAGTAGCATTATGCCACCAAACCTAACATACAATGCCAGAAAACATTTTTACGATAAGTTAGGCAATACTATTGGGACGAGCCAATATTGTTTAAACAGTGTACCGATCAAGTGATTCGCTGGTGTGTTCCAGAGGATGAGCAGCATAACATTTTGCACCTATTCCATGCCGCACCATATGGAGGTCGCTTTGCTAGGATGAAGACTGCTGCCAAGGTATTGCAGTCAGGATTCTTTTGGCCCACACTATACAAAGATGCCCACAGCTATTCTAAGGCATGTTGACTTCTTTGATGTATTGGGGATAGACTTCATGGGTCCATTCCCTCAATCATTTGGTAACCTATACATCCTCGTGGTTGTTGACTACATTTCAAAATGGGTTGAGGCTATTGCATTGCCAACAAACGATGCCAAGGACGTTGCCAAGTTCTTGCACAAACACATTTTTACTCTATTTGGTGCCCTAGAGTGATTATTCATGACGAGGGTACCAATTTTAAATGCAATCTAATAACTAAAGCTTTTGTGCATATATGGAATTCAGCAAAGGATTGCCATGGCATACCATCCCCAAACAAATGGGCAAGCCAAGATTTCAAACAAAGAGATCAAGAGTATCCTTGGAAAGACTATAAATCCATCGAGGAAGGACTGGTCCTTGAGATTAGATGACTCCTTGCGGGCTTACAGGACAACCTTTAAAACGCATTTGAGATGCTCCCTATTTAGACTTGTTTTTGGAAAACCATGCCACTTGCTAGTAGAATTGGAACATCGAGCATATTGGGCAGTCAAAACACTTGACATGGCATTGAGAGTTGCTGGAAATAAGAGATTACTTGATTTGAACAAGTTGGACGAGTTTAGAACACAATCTTATGAAAGTGCCAAACTCTACAAGGAGAGAACCAAACGCTGGCATGACAGTAGGATAATGCAAGACAATTTGTGTAACACCCCAAAATTTTGTTAAACAGTATAAGGTCATTTGTTACTAAGTTAGTAGCTTAAAAGCTAACTTAGTGACTAAAATGCAAAATTTATGATTTCTTCGATTATGGGTTATGGAAAAGGAATTTTTGAGATTTAAAAGCATCAGATGATATAGGGTAAGCTAATTAGGGTACTTGCAAAGTTTGGTCGAAATTCGAGAAAAATTGGAATGGGAATTGAAGTTTAAAATTTAGCGACCAAAATGATAGCTTTCCAAAAGTTGGTGTTTAGAGAATAAAGATGGGAAAATATAAGCCCCTAATGAAGAATTTCACCATTAAGAATTTATATTACATGGATGGATAGACCAGGTTAGAATATGTATTTTGGCATTTCCTGGATTCCGGTATGAGAATTATGTAAAAAGTTATTCTCAGTCGAATAATTAGGTGATGCCTGAATATATGACTCGAATAAACAAAATTATTCGGTCATTGTTTTATTTTTTGTATATGGATAAAACATGATATGATAAGAAAGATGATAAAAGTTTCAGGAAGAAAAATGCAGTTCAAGATACCAAATTTTGATCAAACTTCGTAGTTAAGCGTGCTCAAGTCTTGGGATGGATGACCATCTGGGAAGGTCCCATATTTGTATGGATGAGTGGAAATACATGAAATTTTATTTGATGATGGAATAATATGAAGTCATTGATTCAATTCAATAATTCAAATATCGAGAAATCGTAGTAAAAGTTATTGTAATTATTGGTAAATCCGATCGAGCTAAAATTTTAGAGATAGTTCCATGAACCTTAGAAGAGTCATAAAATATCATTTTATGGATATTTGGATGTTAAAAAGGCCAGAAAAAATTTAAATCGATTGAAATGACATGTAATGGCAATTTTGTGAGTAAGTTGATTAGCAAAGAGCATTTTGGACATTTTGCCCAAAATGGACATGGAGGGAATTTGAGATTTCTTTTATGGATGAATAATGGCTGATTAGAATCCAACTAAGTCTAGTTGGAATGTTACAAAATGGCAAATTAGAAATGTAAATCTAGTTGGAGGGTATTTTTGGAAAGTGGAATTTATTTAATTAAAAATTATTTTTTTAATATAAAAGTGTCTTAAATATATGAAATATGAAGGAATTATCAGCAAAAGTACTCTCCAAAACGTTTGTTAAGAGAAAAAGAAGAGAAAATTTACAAGCTCGATTTAAGCCTCGAATCTCGATTTTCAGGTAATCTTTCAAACGACAAAGTTGTTCTACTCTTTGAGCTCTATCTTTTTATGTAAATAATTCATAGAATACATTCTTGGTTTATGAGATTTGATATGAGGAAGAAATTAGGGTTTATGAACAAATTGGGGCTTTTATGATTTTATGAATCCATGGCTGATTTTAAGTTAGAATCATGCTTTTATGATGTTAGAATTATGTTATTGAGTTGGGATTTAAACCCTACATACTTCAGTTTGTATAGAGAAAAGATTAGGGTTTATGGATTCAAGTCTAACTTAGGGTTTGTTATGTTGGATTAATGATCTAGTAAGCTTGATTTGTTGTTTGGAAGCAAAACCATAAGTTAAATACATAGGGACCATTTCGGAAAGCTTCAAAATTACGGGACCACATCTGATTTTTATGAATTTGGTGTGTATGTATATTATTAATGATGTTAGAGACATGAAAATGAAGTTAGAATGCTAAACCGATGATTAATCACATTAGTGACCATTTTGACAACTTTTCAAACTTGAATGGTCTATTCGACAAAGAGGATATGTAGAAGGAGTAAATGTGATTTTTAGTTAAAATGATGGAATTAAGGCAGTAATGTTGATTGGAGGACTAATTTGCAAAGTTAAGAAGCTTGAATCCTTATATTTGAAATTTTGGTGACCATCTCGACAAATCAAGAGAAATTAGAGAAGTAAAGGTTTGAGCCTATTTTGATGAAGGATGTAAAGAGAACATATGGATACAAGCTTTATTCTAGTCATTTGAAGTAAAGTGATGGGACTAAATTGAAAAGTAGAGAAATAAGGAGCAGTTGGTGTAAATTAGAAGTTTATTATGGAAAATTATGTTGGAATTTGAATTATGGTAGTAAGTTTAAAAATTTTCCATAAATTCTGCAAAAAAGTTTAGATGATAAATTTTATATCGTTGTAATATTTGTTAGTCTAGTTTCGTTTCCAACAAACGAAGATTGATTTCGAGTTCCTAGTTAAAAGATATGAATTTTTAATCGAATGAAAGTCAGAAAAATTACAGAGCAGTTTCTCCTTGGACAACTATGTGACGTGAATGTAAGGAATTTTCATAATTTTTGTAGATTTTATTAATTTATGTGGCTTATACAGTTAGAACCGTTATCGAATCTAGTTTCTCCAGTATAAAGGAAATTAAGATCCAGTATGTATTCTACCCTGTATAAGTAAATTTTTGAAGGTAGCACAAGCTGTCAGAAAATGGAATTTGAAACATTTTGTATTTAAATGTTAGTTAGCAAGCTCGGACGAATTATTGGAAGTGACCATAATGAGTTTTTGAACAGTACAAGGAAGAAAGGAAAATATTTGGAAATTTTATATTCGAATGATTACATTAGACATCATGTTTTAGGTATTGTTAGATTTGAATCTACCAAATATTTTATTTTATTCATGTGATTAATGAATTCAAGTCTGAATCAAAGAAGGTTCGAGTACTATGAAAGAAAGGATCGAACTAGGACTTAGTGAGGCATTGTGTTAAGTGGCCAAGGTGAGTGCATTTTTATTTATTATATATATGTGATATGAGGAAGACTTACGATAAGTAGACCTTGATATTAATGAAAATGTATGTTAATCAAAGTTATGCAAATGGTATGAAATATTAAACGGCATATGTGATAAATTGATATGGCATAATAATTTATCTAAGATAATCAAATTTTAGATATTAGGTATGAACTGCCTAATATCGACTTATATGATTTATATTGATGCTTTGAACATGGAATGTTGATTATAATGATGATTTTGCCCAATTACTATTGTGATGTCTTTGGTATAGTTGGATATCCATAGAGTCCTAGCAGTTGCAGCATAGCACTACGGTGCGAGATACTCTTTGGGGTCGAGATAGACTCTTCGGGGTCGAGATAGACTCTACAGAGTCGGTTCAAACACTACGGTGTTACATAGCACAAAATGTGCAAGTATGAGGAGCAAAGGGCATCCTCGAGTACGTACTCATCATTAGACGCTACGACATTGTAGACACTACGGTGTTAGTTATGATGACTCGTGTACCAAAGTATCACGTTATATTGTACTTCAGGCTATAATACATGAAATGCATTTATTCAGACAGTTAAGTTAAAAAGCTTAACGTATATTTGATTAACAAAATAAAAGGTTTGATGATATGATATAAACTGCAATTGGGACTCGCTTGCCTTTTTACAGGAACTGTATTACACTATTACATGACAGAGGAATGACTTTGATAAGTTAGTTTTATACGATTCTATATTTTTATATAATATACATAGTAATTTGTTTATTTATGTTATTTCTATACATTGAAATGCTTTACTTTAATTTATAGTTTCCTCACTAAGTGAATACTTAGTGTGTGTTGTTTCACATGTAGGTTATTGGAAACTTACCGGAAGAGGAGTTAAGCATGTTAATCAAGCTGCAATCTGCCAAACATCAGTAAGACATTCTAATTTATGATAGTCTCTAGTGGGCATTTATTAATTTATTCATTAGTTGTTTTAAAGGTATAAGTTTGATTAATAGTCAGATAAATATGAATTATTCGTATGATTAAACAATTACTGGTGATGATATTTAATCGGGTAAAATTTTATTTATCGTTTATCGCGTAACAATTTTAAATTCAAGAAAGGGCCTAGGCAGTGTAACTAGTTTTCACCCTGAGTTACATACTTATTTTAATAACTGACTAACATGTTTATAAACCAATTAAGGGTCAAAACTAGCAATCTGCAAATAGGATAAGAATACTTCGAAAGTCGAGAAAGGGTTATTTTATAAACTAGTTTTATGTCAAATGTTTAAAAAAATTATCACAAGTCTAGAACTCTGTTAAATAATATTGTGACATCCTTAATGTGTATTCGTACTACGAGTATATGTTAAGGGTGTTGCAATTTGAGGTACGCCAACGTGTTATGTTATTTAACTCACGGCTTAAGTTGTTTCTAGGGAAGCTCAAGTCCAGATGGTCAAGACCATTTGAAGTTGTAAAACCATACGCTCATAGAGTAGTTGACATCAAGGATTTAAAGAATGGAACAATATTCAAAGTGAATTGCCAAAGATTGAAGCATTATGTGGGTGGCACTCCAATGGATGCCAAGGAGGTTATCCTCCTAGCAGATATTCAATGATCATCATCATGGTTTAACTTTTGTAAATAGTAGGATTAGATGTTTATTTTTCTCTTTTTCAGTATTTTCCATTTATTATGTTATTTTCTTTCTTTTATTTTTTTATATATTTGAAAGGCTTCTTTGAGTGAAGGAAAGAAATTATTGCCACCAGGAATTTCCCGCCCAGCAAAAATTTATTGCCAGACATGATGACAAGGCGAGGCAGGCCCGGACTCTAACCCCCTCGACCCGGCCTAGTCGCAATACCTAGCTGAGCAAGCTACATTAGGTTTATCGAAGTAAACCGAGAAGATAAAACCAAAAACGTGTCCTTTTTTTTCTTTTTATCTTGTCTAGATGCAATATTACTTTCCTACATGCACATATTATTCGCAGATGAGAACTTATCTCAATCGGGCATCGAATCGATATCCAGTTGGGCACGTGCGCAAAATAGGGACTAAATTGCAATTTCAATAAAATAAAAAAACTTAATCTAGTTTGAGGTTACCAACTTTTAATTAGACCAATTTCATGCTTACGTGTCAAACCTCAGCTCAAAACAGACATCCGAGCTTATTCAATTACCTTTACAAAATTCAGGGACCAAAATGCGAGAAAACAGAACTTCTATACAACCCAAATAATTGATTTAACAACCATCGTATCAGTACGGTGAAGCCCGTTTTGGTATGCCCTTGCTGACTTTAAAACCCAATTTTCCAGTGACCAAAGTCCGCTTCGATACGCCCCCGTATATCAAAACACCATTCGCAAACATTTCATACCGTACTAAAACACCTCACTACGTACCGAAACACAGGCCAAAATTGCCTTTGACCATACCGAAACGCTTGCGCGTGTACCAATAAGCTAAGCCTGAAATGGTTTACTCGTACTGAAATGGGGACACCCGTACTGGCACGCCTAGACTGAAATATACTCAAACGCTGGTTTAACAAGCTTTCAAACATACCAGAACACCCTAGCATGCTTCTAAAATACATCAAACACATTCAAGAGTCAATCCACATCCAAACAACCTAGATTCAACAACAAACATAGCATCAAGCTTCAAATGTAAATCTATAGGCATGTAACCTAACAAACCATTCGAGTAAAACATGAAATTCCAAACCATCACCAAAATCAAAACATAAAGGCCATTTACAACCCAGGAGTGACGAAACAAACTTTCTCCAAAGTGATTTCAACAACACATCTCCCAGAAACAACGGAATCCCCATTGCCCATATTACTTATAGTCTAATTGAGAACATAATTTGTTTACCAAGTCTTGCCCCGATCCCTTGCTTCCTGCTGCCTTCCAAACCTTTAATTCTCTGCATTGATGGTCAAAGAGAGTGTAAACACACTAGGCTTAATGAGTAGTGCTCAAAAACAGCACACCATCAATGCATTAAAATCATTTCTCAATATTAGATAGAAATCTCATTTCAATCATCTTTTAAAACATTACATAACACTATCATGCCTTTAAATCATGCACTTTACATCTTTAAAACCAGCATATTAACCATATGCAACATGTATCATTAACCAACAGCAAGTCCCATTGCTCAACCTCGATTCAAGCCTTCCCATGCATAGCAACCATATGCAAAGCTTAAAGATTAAACATGTATAAATCATGTTATTCAACATAAACTTTTCAATGATACATCAACAATTATATTTGCTCACAAGTGATATTAACCAAGTTCATTTACCAAAAGAGTTCATCGGATACACAGATTTAACAAGTGTTTACCCAACACTTCATGCCATCTCAACTGGAAATAGCGATACAATCACAGTCGTGGTACCTAACAATCGGGTGCACTTTCAACCCACGGGGACACCAACCTCTTACTTCGGTTAGATGCTTAATCCACCAATGGGAGTATAAGGTACTGTAAAACCCCTCTACCATTAGGGCACTTGGATGGAGTTTTTGGTACACGGATCTAAACCCCTCAACATCCAAGGCGACTTATTATAGTGCACTATCAATCCTATGGCCGGCCAACTATATCCGATAACAATTTTAAAACTACATCACTTGCCAATATAATTAACCATTTACCTCAATGTTTTAACAAGCATTAACCAAACCATTTTCCCAAAGCAACATCACAAGCTTTAAACACAAGTATAAACCACATACTTACAAGGACCACTTACCATGTGCATCCTTCAGCATTTCATGCTTAAAAATAGTATTCCAAATACTTTAAAACATGCTTAAACAGTAGGTAACATGTAATTAAAAACAAGTGCACAAACCATTTTAATCTAGCATGATCGAGAGAGAAGAACCACATTTACTTACTTCTGAGTTTAAACAAGCGTATCAAGCTAAGTTTAAACTCCCATAAACCACCTTAAAACATTCCAAAGTTGGAATCCACGTTCTCACTCATCGATATGCGAAACCTCGATTCGCCGACGTGAAAACAAGCATCCAAAACCTCCAGAGCTTCACTAATCACCTTTCGGATCAAGCTCCCCTATTTTAACCACATTACAATAGAGGATTATTGGATCTCAATGCATTCAAACACTACAACAACAATTCTTCACGGACTTCCACAATCCTCTCACAATTACCCAACCACAATAACCGAAAACATCACCTAATCCTTTCCAAACATAACCCAGCCATGATCTATCTATATAACACTTCCATAATCATCAATTAACACTAAAAAATAGTACTTATACATCCAAATACTTCCAGCAATCAAACAACCACTACAACACCACAAAAACACTAATCTATCAACCTAAACAACTAGGGGTTCAAGAGTTTTGAGATTTCATTGAGAAAAACAGCTTATCAACATTACAATACATCCAAAATATGATTAAAATCAATCTTTATCAATGGAGAAATATATCCAATACGGATCTCTCACTATTTCATCCAGAACACCCAATTACTTTAATTAATTCAACGCCTCCCCTGAAGCTACTTGTTGAGGCCTTTACCCCTTTTCCCATACTCTGATTGACTTGCATCTTTGCATTATTTGATAATTCCAGGTCAAGGACCTTGTTTCCTTTGATGACAAAGGTAGCATTAACGAGCTCAAATGTCCTAATATAACACTCGAGTGCACCTTTATATGTTTCTATATAAGGAGTGCCAGTTGATACCGAGGCGATGATATTTTCTTCAACTCCGATAATCACTAGCTGGCCATCAACTATGAATTTCAACTTCTGATGCAAAGTGGAGGGAACAGCCCCTGCAGTGTGGATCCAAGGGTGCCCCAACAGGCAGCTATAGGCGGGCTTGATGTCCATCTCCACTAAACCTATTTCAAAAGTAGATGGGCCAATTTGTAGGGGTATCTCTATTTTCCCCAAAACATCCCTCTAGGTTTAATCGAATGTTTTCATAGTATTTTGGTATGTAATCATGTAAGAGTGGTCAACCGGCAGCTTTTTCAAGGTATCCAAAGGCGGTAGATTCAACGTTGACCCATTATCAATAAAAACCCCTGGCAGCATGTGCCCCTTACATCTAGCAGAGATATGATCCCCTCCTAGTTGCCAAAATTTCTTCATCATTAAATGTGATGAAATAATTCACCGCAATATTGCTGACCAACTTGTCCATCTTGTCAGCCGTTATCTTTTTGAAACAAAATTATGATTCATGATCTTTAAAAGGGCATCATGGTGGCCCTCTGAACTAAGCAATAGAGATAGCATTAAAATTCTTGCTAGTAGTTTATGGAGCTGCTCCACCACATTGTACTCACTATGTTTGAGTATCATTAAAAATTTCTGAGCCTCCAATTCTTTCACTGGCTCAAGGTGAGTCCTTGTTTTCTCCATAAAGAAATCATTTTCTCCCTTGTGTTCTTCAGTTGTTATCTTCCTCTGGGTGGCATCCCTATCTTCAGCCTCTAGTGGCGAGTAACATCTTACACTTCTCGTAAAATTGCCCACCGAATTGACCGGTTCTTTTTATTTTCCTTCTCCACCTGATGTATTTCCGGGGTCGTTACCGAGCAAACGTAATTCCAAGGTACTTGTTTACTGTCCTTGTATGGAAAAGGGGTAGGAGCCTTTATAACCAGCTTCGGAATTGTTCCCTTCTCAGGCTCAGTAATTCTAACCTTGGTCTTAATTACTAAGGACTTCATTACCGCATAGTTCCGTCTTGTGGGGCTTTCGTCTGATGATCATACACTCAACGTACAACTCCTTTCATTCTCTTCAAAAAACTCTAGTTCTTTGTTGTACATCCTGTCTTGGACCAAACTCCTGAATTCAAAACAGCTTTGAATTCATGTCCTCCCTCTTGGTGGTACTCACAGAAAAACTTACCATCCTCCTTCAACTTCCATGTCTTGTTTCTTAGTAGTCCAGCCTTCACCATTTGGGCCCATACCCATGCCATAGGTGCCTTAACTTCTTCAACATATTCCTTAACCAACTTGCCTTCCTCCTCTTCCACTGTATTCACTTTAGTCTTCTGGTGGTTATTCAGTGGGTTATCTTTCGTGTCTGAAGTATCGAAAGATAACATGCCTAATTTTTGTAGATCATCTACCACCCTTTTGAGGGCAGTGCAGTTCTCAATAGTATCCCCTGTTCCCAGCGTGGTATTCGCATTGAGCCTTCTCATCATACCATGGCGGGTATGAAGGAGAAAAGAGAGGAACGTGTCGTGGTAGCACCATCCGTGCTTCAACCAATTCGGAGAATAACTCGGCATACGCCATATAGATAGGAGGAAAATATGGCTTTTTATTCCCTTGTTATTTTCGTTCATCTTTTGGCGGATTTGAAGCCACATGATTGGTATTCTGGGCAACAGGCTTATTAAGTACTACCCCTTTTGAATAATTAGGGTTGTAAACACCTGTCATATTGACCTCATTATCTTTTTTCTTATACGGTTTCTTTATCTCTCTTCTATCGAGCTTTCTGCTCTTAACAGCTGCCAAAATTAGTTTCTCATTCATTATCATGTCTACAAAACTCTTCGTCGCATGATTGATCATAGATCATAGAAAACACCTTTAAGGGTGTCCACAAACATGGGCGTTATCTCAATTTCCAGCAGTGGTGGCTGAACTTGAGCGGCCATATCCCACCATCTCTGAGCGTATTAGCGGAAGCTTTCATTATTTCTTTGTTCCATCCCTTGCAAAACAAGCCTGTTTAGGACCATATTAGCAACATGTTTGTACTGTTCACCGAACGCCCTTGACAAATCATTCCAGGTTCAGATGCTTTCCTAGCTTAACTGATTGTACCAGCGAGTGGCAAACCCAGACAAACTGCCTGGAAGCAATGAATGAGGAGTTTCTCATCTTCTAAGTACATCGACATTCTGCGAAAATACATGGTCAGGTGAGCCTTGGGACATGTAGTCCCATCGTATTTATTGAAGTCAGGGGTCTTGAACTTTGAAAGAATTGTCAAGTTGGATGCCAGACTCAGGTCTCTACCATCTATGCCTCCATGGGTGTTCTATTCTTGGAAGATCCTAATGATCTTCTCTAACTTGTCACAGCGATCTTCAAGTTTTTTTTCATATTGACCTTATCAACTATTTCATCAAGGTCTGGGACCTCATGATCATACACTACCCCGGGGTTGATCACTAGCTCAATTTGTGCGAGAGCAGAAGATTCTGCAAAGTTGAGCAGGGATTTGGCCTTGAACAGGGAGGCCCCTCTTAGTATTCTAGGGTGAGTCCCGTGAAATTATGGTAAAGTATTAACATTTTCTGGGCTATCTTGAGCATCAGGGTCTCTGAACCCAAACATGACTGCAATCTGACCAACCATCTTCCCGTGCGCCAATTCAATCTCATGTTTCAAGTCACTCTCAATCTTATCTAGCGTGTCCTGAGTACTCTGGGAAAAGGGGCAAATGCTGGAAAAGGCCTTGGCAAGTAGCTTCAAAGGATGCCATACCCCGTTATGATCCCTGAAAAGAGAGACCGGTTTGGCCTAGGCTACAAGCCCAACCCAATGCAGAGAAGAGCAGCGATAGGAAAGAAAGAAAGCAAGACAAAATAGAGAAGAAATTAAATGGGAGCCAATGACATTCACACCTATCAGACACAATTTCAGGTCAGGAGGCATCATGAATCCCGATCTACAAATGATGAGAAGGAAAAGGAAAGAAAGAGCTCGAGAAAGCTTTTGAAGAGCTAAACATTAACGCCATATCAGAGGAGGATGAGGGAAACAAGTACCTCTCCATGATACGCTCCTGCTCGGAGCTGAACAACTGGGCTGTGGAAGAAATTCCTATAGCTTTTAGGTTATCCACAGAGTAATGCTCGAAACTAACTCTTTTGCCTTAGACCCGAAGGCATTAGATATCTCTTGTTAAGAGTCAATGTCAAAAAACCATTATGGTTCTTATATCAAAAAAGATGTTTTTCCAATAAATCTTATGTGGCAGACTTTCTTTTTTAACTAATACCGTAAACAAAGCCCAAAGCAAATTAAAGTAAAAACCAAAATAAAAAAATCGTCATTTCATTCTTTTGTTTGACTTTTCATTTTTGTTGCATATATATATATTCCATTTCTTTCAGGTTTCTAGATATCAATGGTACAAAAAACTTTGAATCTGATTTAGAAATTGACTTTGAGTTGCCCATGTGATAAGAAGAGGTCGAAGACTGCAAAGATGAAGAAGAATATGAACTGCCTAACGAGCTGCTCAGGATGTTAGAAAGCAAAGAGAAGCAAATTATGCCTCATGAGGAAGAATTAGAAGTTTTGAATCTCGGCTCTGAAGAAAAAAGGCGTGAGGTGAAGATCGGCACTTCTATCACCACTGAGACTCGACATAAGTTGATCAAGCTCTTACAAGAATATAAAGACATTTTTGCCTGGTCATATCAAGACATGCCTGGTTTAGACACTGACATTGTTATGCATAGACTTCCCATCAGGCCTGAATGCAAGCCTGTGAAACAGAAGCTAAGGAGGATGAAGCCTAAAATGCTCCTAAAAATCCGGGATAAAGTGAAAAGGCAATATGACACTGTTTTCCTCGAGGTGGTTAAGTATTCTGAATGGGTGGCTAACATTGTCCCAGCTCCAAAAAAGGTAGGAAAGTAAGAATGAGTGTTGATTATCGAGACCTTAATAGGGCAAGCCCTAAAGATAATTTTCCATTGCCACACATTGACACGCTGGTGGATAACACAGCAAGGCATTCTCTTTTCTCTTTCATGGATGGATTCTCAGGGTACAACCAAATCAAAATGTGCCCAGAAGATATGAGTAAAACAACATTTGTAACATGGTGGGGAACCTTTTGTTACAAAGTCATACCTTTTGGTTTAAAGAATGCAGGGGCAACCTACCAACGTGCCATGGTAACCTTGTTCCTTGATATGATGAACAAAGAGATAGAGGTATATGCTGATGATATGATAGTTAAATCCCGCTCAAAAGAGGAACATATCAAAAATTTGGAAAAACTTTTTAAGATGTTGAAAAAATCCCAGTGAAGTCTCAATCCGTCGAAATGCACTTTTGGAGTGCGATCGGGAAAGTTGTTGGGATTTGTTGTGATTGAGACGGGGATTGAAGTCGATCCAGACAAAGTTAAGGTCATCCAAGAACTTTCTCCACCTAGAACACAAAAAGAGGTTTAAGGATTCCTCGGAAGGTTAAATTACATTGCCCATTTTATCTCCCAATTAACGAAAAAATGCAGCCCTGTATTTAAATTACTTCAGAAAAATAATCCGAGGAAACCCCTGATCTTAACTTAACCGTTCACGAAAACTCAATGGGATGTGTATTGGGGCAGCATGATGAAACCGGGAGAAAAGAAAGAGCAATATGTTATCTAAGTAAGAAGTTTACAGATTGTGAAACCAGATATTCCCCAATTGAAAAACTGTGTTGCGCTTTGATATGGACAACCAAGAGACTTAGGCAATACATGTTATACCATACCACATGGCTGGTATCGAAGCTAGATCCCTTGAAATACATGATAGAGGCACCAGCCTTATCAGGAAAAATGGCTCATTGGAAAATGTTACTTTCATAATTTGACATCCAATATGTGTGCCAGAAAGTAAAAAAGGAAGTGCATAGCAAACTTTTTGGCAAGTCGCGCTTCCAAAGATTACAAGGCCCTGAACTTTAATTTTCCTGATGAAGAAATAATGTGCATTTCGATTGACGAGGATAATAGCTCAGAGGAACCGTGGGTGATGAACTTTGATGGAGCTGCAAACGCATTGGGACGCAGCATTGGGGCAGTCTTAGTTTCACCAGAAGGGAATTACTACCCTTTCTCTTGTCAGTTAAAATTCTTATGCACTAATAACATGGTTGAATACGAAGTTTGTCTATTGGGTTTGCAAGCAGGTATTGAAAGAAAGATCAAATTTTTAAGAGTTTTCGGAGATTCTGCACTGGTCATTTACCAGATCCACAGAGAGTGGGAGACTAAGGATGCAAAATTAATCAAATATCATTCGCTAGTTCTTGAACTAATCAATGAGTTCAACAAAATCGCCTTCAAGTATATCTCGAGAAGGATAATCAGATGGCTGATGCCCTCGCTACTCTGGCTGCCATGTTCAAGGCTAGTGAAGGTACTGAAATAATGCCAGTCAAGGTGCAAATGTTAGAATCCCTGGTCCATTGTTACAATTTGGAAGAAAAAGGTGATGGTCTCCCATGGTACCATGACATTTTACATTACATGACAACTCAAGAATATCCATTACAGGCAACTGACAATGATAAGAAAACGATTAGGAAATTGGCCACGGGCTACGTCCTTGATGGCGAGGTTCTATATAAAAAGAGTTGAGATCAAGCGCTATTAAGGTGCGTAGGCACTAAAGAAGCTCAAACGATCTTGGAAGAAGTGCATGAAGGGGTTTGTAGGACTCACCCTAGTGGCTTTACTATGGCTAGAAGAATTATGCACTTTGGATATTATTGGTCCGCTATGGAAATAAATTGCATCAATTATGCCCGTAGATGTCACAAGTGCCAGATATATGCTGAGAAGATTCATGCACCTCCTCTACCAATTCATGTCATGACTGTCCCATTGCCCTTCTCAATGTGGGGCATGGATGTAATTGGCCAGATTTACCCTAAAGCCTCGAACGGCCACAGGTTCATCTTAGTAGCTATTGACTACTTCAAAAAATGGGCAGAAGCAGACTCATACGCGAATGTCACCAGGTCAATTGTTTGCAAATTTTTGAAAAAATAGATCATTTGTAGCTATGGCTTATCGGAGAGAATCATCACCGACAATGCGTCCAATTTAAATACCAAGATGATAGATGGGGTCTGTGAACAGTTCCAGATCAAACACCACAATTCAGTAACATATCGCCCAAAGATGAATGGGGTTTTCAAAGCTACAAATAAAAACATCAAGAAAATTGTCACGAAGATGGCTGACACTTACACTAATTGGCATGAGGAGTTGTCATTCGCATTGTATGCTTATAGAACGGCTGTACGATCTTCAACTAGGGCAACACCATTTTCATTAGTATATGTAGTGGAGGTTGTGCTGCCAATTGAAGTTGAAATCCCTTCACTCCGTATTTTGATGGAGGCAAAACTAGAGCAGTCCAAATGAGTTCAAACAAGATTTGACCAGTTAAACATCATTGATGAAAAGAGGTTGAAAGTAATTTGCCATGGCCAGAGGTATAAAAAAGAATGATATGAGCATACAATAAGAAGTTCCACCCGAGGAAGTTTAGGGAAAGTGATATCGTGCTAAAGAAGATGTCGTCAATCCAAAAGGATTCGCGAGGAAAATGGGTGCCAAATTGGGAGGGGTCATATGTGGTATCAAAGCTTTTGATGGAGGGGCACTAATTCTGGCCGAAATAGGTGAAGACGAGCTCAAGAATCCAGTAAATTCTGATTCAGTCAAGAAATATTACGCATGAAATGATAAAGAAGAAAAAAAAGGAGGGTTCAAGATGAAAACTCGCAAAGGGCGTCTTGAAACAAAATGAGGACTCGAGTTGAAAACCTGTAAAGGGCGGCTCGAATTATTACAGACAATGAATAATCCCTTCAGAGGCTTGGCTATTTGGAAGGAATTTTATATCTTCATTTATTGTTGCAGTGGATGAAATTTTCTCGACAAATGCAGCACTTGAGGTTGTTTCGAGGAAAGTTCGAACTTTTGATATATGGACACTTGTCTTTTGACCCTTCTTTTGTACTTTTCTTTCATGTTTGCCACAACATTAATGAAATTATTCTTTTAAGCCTATCTTCTTTGAATGCCCCCTTTACGTGAACGTCTTTTATTTGGTTAAGGGTCATTTTGGTTTAGACATCATTAAAATATGCAAGAAATTTTCATGTATTACTCTGGAAATGGTTTAAGAACATAAGGACTATGACATGGTCCCTTGTTAAGCCTCGAATATGGGGCATGTTATGATCATAGGCAATTGATACCCAACAACTTTGGTAATAAGCCTGGAAAGAAAAAGGTTAAAATAACGTATCTTTCGATGATGTTTTTACGAGAATTCAGGCGTAAGGAGAATGGAATCTTGCTCATCTATTCGGGAATATGGAGAATAGAATCCATCTATCCGTTCAGGAATAAGGATAATGGAACCCTGCTCATCTATTCGAGCACTTGGAGAATAGAACTCGTCTATCCGTTCAGACATAAGGAGAATGGAACCCTGCTCATCTATTCGAGAACTTGGAGAATAGAACCCGTCTATCCGTTCAAGCATAAGAAGAATGGAACCCTGATCATCTATTCGAGCATGAGCATAATAGAACCTGCTTCTCTATTCAAGTGTTTGGAGAATAAAACCTGCTTATCTTTTCATGCGTCTGGAGAATAGAACCCGCCTATCTGTTCGGGAAAAAGGAGAATAGAACTTGTTTATCTATTCAAGCATCAGGAGAATAGAACCCGCCCATCCATTTAGGCAAAAATAGAATGGAACCTGGCAGAAAATCGGTAATGGGTGAAAATCAAGTGCCTCATGTTCTTTGCTATATCCCTGTTTCACTAGAATAAGCAAAGAAGGGGCAGCTATTGTCACTCGATTTTCACTTGAGTATTTTATTTTAAATATTTTTTTATTATTTTATTTGTTTATTTCTTTTATTTATTTATTTATTCATTTTATTTTGTTATGTGAATTCTAAATAAAACCCATCTTTTAAATAAAACCCATTTTTAAATAATAAAACCCACCCAAAATATTCGTCCATTTTAATTTATTAGAAGCCCAAAAAATATACCTAATTTGAGCCCAATTGACCTTTTTTCCCTCCATGTGCAGGATTGATTGGAGCCGTCAAATTTAGGGCTTTGAGATCAACGGATCAGATTTAACCAAAAAAGGAGGGAGGGAGAACCACCCGCGCTCCACGCGCGCGGGTTGGCTCCTCCCCAACCCCCTGTTCGTGAACACCAGCAGTAGTCGCTGGCTCTCCCGCCGCGCCTGTGCCACGGCAGCCATTGCCGGTGGTGCCATGGGTCCACCAGCCCACGCTGAAGCCGCCCATGCCGTTGATGCCTATCACCATCGCCGGTCACCTACAAATTGGGAAGAAAAAGGGTCAAACCCTAGCTCGATATTAGGAGTAAATTCATCCCCAAATCTGAGCCAAATCGGATTGATTTCTGGAATTGAACTAAAAATCAAGTCCTTTATCTGATTTTGACTCGAATTTAGGGATAAGAATCTGATTTATGCCTTGTAATTCAAGCCCTAGAACCCTATAAAAAAACCCCTTTCACCATTGTTGTGCTAACCAAGAAATAAAGAGAAAAAAGGCATAGAAATTCTGGAAAAGCAAGTGTGATTAGCAGCGTTTTTGGTTCGAATATTTGGAATAGAAAGCAAGCAATTCGTCACTTGTTCGGTATTTTTTTCTTCTTTTTTTATTTTGAATTTATTGGTTTAATTGTATAATTTCTTTTCTTTGTTTGTTTAAAGAAATGATAACTTAAAACCCGGTTTTTTTCATTCTAATAAAGGTTTTTTAGATGTTTTTTTCGACCTTGTTTTCAAAAAAAATAAAAGAAAAATTACACCACCGCCGACAAGTGGCGGCGCCGGTGGCAAGCGACCGACACGGTGGTTACTCACCGATGAAGAACACCGATAACAATGATGGGTTATGTTTTTTAAGTGTTTGATCCATTTGGATCTAAAAAGTAAAAAGAAGAGTGTTTATAAAATGTTGGGCTTTTATACCCAAAAGTTTTTGGGTAATTTTCATTTATTAAAACCCTCCTCATCCCTATTAATTCATTTCAAAAATAAAATTTTCAACTTTTTATTAATCAGTCACCCCTTTTATGAAATAAATTAGAGCCTTGAATTTTGGTTTTTTTCATTTTGGCCTTTTATGTAAAATTCTTCTTTTATCAAAATAAAAAATAATAGTAATAAAAGTATCTTTTAAAATAATTAAATATTTTTGAAAACAAAAATGCAATATAAAAAACTTCATTTAAATAAAAAAGAAGAAAAATAAAAAAATTACTAATAAAAAGGCATTGACTCAATTCTGAGAAAGATTTGAACCTTTTAAATTTAAATTAACTCTCAAATCTTTTTTTTAAGATTTAATATTCGCTGTTCAAAACATTCTTCAAACTTTTAATTTTGCTTGGCCTCTTTCTTTTTTGAATAGTTTAGGAGACATAGGATTAGGATCTAAAAGTCCTAGTTACAGACTTTCTTCCTGAATAAAACTTTATTTTACGAAAATCATAAAATACACTTAATTTAACTTTAACCCCTCAATAGGTCAAAATACTTAGAACTTTTTAGGCTAATAAACGTTGATTTAGAAATAATAAAACTTCAACAAACTAATTATTTATTTGTTTGTTTGTTAAAAAAAAGTGAAATTTAAATAGTGCGGTGTCTTACTAAACATAAATGACGGGTTAGCGCAATAGGTGTTGGAGGTGATTGGAGTTCATTTTCGGATAGTAAGGTCGTTAAAGTAAAATTAAACTTAAGCTTTACATCGATTCACAAAATCCAACTTTAAAGCCTTTTGTAACCGACCAGGTACCAATTTTTGGGCGCCGTGGGGGTGCTAACCCTTCCCCACGCGTAACCGACTCCCGAACCCGTTCTTGTGTTTTCCTAGACCAAAAATGTTGTTTTAATAAAATAAAATGATTTTATTCAAACAACCCGTTTTAGGTGATCCAATCACACCTTTATTAAAGATTGGTGACGACTCCATTGTGTTGACTTTATTTATTTAAAAAAGGTCGAGACCCTTAAAAAAGGTTGCGACACAAAGGCAACCCCGACACAAAATCCATGGTGATCCTCTCATGTTTCCACTCTGGAATTTTCAACAGTTGCAACAACCCAGAAGGAAATTGGTGTTCAACCTTCACACACTGACACACCATACATCTAGCAACAAAATCAGTCACATCCTTTTTCAAACCCACCCAATAGTACTATTTCTTCAAATCTCGATACATCTTGGTACTACCATGATGCACATCAAAAGGACTAACATGTGCCTCGGTCAAAATCATCTGCCTCAACTCCACTCACTATGCACCACTATCATATCTTTGAAACACAACACCCCATCACCATTAAAGTGAAATCTATAGGATTCCCATCCATGATGTCCTTGACATGCGGTACCAACACCTCAACATAAGGTTGCTTTTCCTTAATCAACTGTGACAAAGATGGTTTCACTTGCAACTCTGCCAATAAACCTCCATAACGGGTCACACTCAACCTCGCGAACATGGCCTTCAACTCTGCAATAGTTTTTCTACTCAAAACATCGGCCACAAGATTTGCTTTGCACGAATGATACTCAATTGTCAAATCATAATCCTTAAGCAACTCCAACCATCTACGTTGCCTAAGTTTTAACTCCTTTTGCGACATCAAATATTTCAAACTCTTATGATCCGTGTTTACAATACACTTCTCACCATAAAGGTAATGTCGCCAAATCTTCAACGCAAACACTATCGCAACAAGTTCAAGATCATGCTAGGGTAACTACGCTCATGCACCTTCAACCGTCTCGATGCATAAGCTACAACTTTCCCACCTTGCATCAACACACACCCAAACCAACGTAGGATGCGTCGCTAGAGTTAGGTTGAATCAAGAATGGAGCTTGTGCCAAGGTTTCCTTCAACTTCTCGAAAGCTTGTTGTCTAGCCTCCTTCCACTTCAACCGTACATCCTTTTGCAACAGCTTAGTCAATGGAGTAGTAACCCTTGAAAACCCATCTACAAAACGTCGATAATACCCATGCTAACCCCATGAAACTACAAACTTTCATCACTGACTTAGGTTACTTCCAATTTACAAATGCCTAAACCTTTTTAGGGTCTACCTGGATACCTTCCGCTGAAACCGCATGACCAAGAAAAACTATTTCCCTAATCCAAAACTCACACTTACTCAATTTGGCATAAAGCTGATTATCAAACAAGGTTTTCAACACAATCCACAAGTGTCGATCATGATCCTTCTCAGTACGAGTACACAAGAATATCATCAATAAACACTACAACGAATTGATCTAAGAATTCATGGAACACCCGATTCATCATATCCATAAATGCTGCAGGCACATTCGTCAACCCAAACGGTATCACCAAGAACTCATAATAACCGTAGCTCGTACGAAAAGCAAACTTCAACACATCTTTATCCTTAACCTTCAACTGATAGTATCCAGATCTCAAATCAGTCTTAGAAAACACCGTAGCACCATGGAATTGATCGAACAGATCATCAATCTGCGACAAAGGATACTTTCAGTTGCTGATAGTCAATGCACATCCTCAATGTGCCATACTTCTTTTTCATAAACAACATCGGTGCTCCCTATAGTGAAACACTAGGTCGGATGAACCCTCAGTCCAACAACTTTTAGAGTTACATCTTCAACTTTTTCAACTCCTTTTATGCCATCCGATACGGTACAATCGACACTGGAGCCGTATTAGTATACGTCTCAATACAAAACTCCACCTCTTTATTTGGTGGCAATCCAGGTAACTTCTCCAAAAAACACAAAAAATCACAAATTGTACGAATATCTTTAGTTCGCACTTCCTCCATATTCAGGTTTATAACGTAAGCCAGATATGGTTGACACCCACTTCCTAACATTTTTTGCGCCTCCAAGGCCAAAACTACATTGGATAAGAACTTAACATTCTCACCCACAACTACCACTTCATAATCATTAGCAAGTTTCAACGAAACCCACTTTGTCTCAAAATCAACCATAGCCTGATGCTCAAACAACCAATCCATTCCAAAAATCACGTCAAAACTATGAAATGCCAGCTACATCAAATTAGCCACAAACACGTAACCTTGAATCATCAAAGGACATCTCTTAAATAACTTCATTGTAACTACCGTCTCTCCAAAAGAATTCGTTACTCGCATAGCCACATCTAACATTTCTATCGGTATACCAAGCAAATATGCTTTCTCATGGAAAATATATGAATGTGTAGAACCATAATCTATAAGAGAAAGTAATAACATATACTAAAAGGTAAAAGTACCTGCTATCGCATTTGTATCATTCCTCCCTTCATGAATCCTCACTGATCCACCACCCTCGGGTCGAACTGCCACTATATGCATTACAGTCCTATGTCCTTTCTCCCTCCACTAAAAGTTACCTTGACCTCACCCAGGGCCTCTCATTGGTGCAACCACAAGTGTAGGTGTGTGCCTATCTCTAACAAGCAACGAACAATCACGTCTTATATTATCCATAGACCCACAACTCAAACAAAAATTTACAGCCATAACTGCAGGAGCCTACCCCACTCTGGCCAAACATGGACAGTCTTGCCTCACATGATCTCGCCATCCATAAACCCAGCAAACATTATGCACTAACTAGACCTGGGTACTCTGCCTATGTGATCTATGACCGGCACCATTTCCTTCGCGTCTCGCATCTGGACAAAACCTTCTATCATGGTGTCTTTTGTTCTGACCACCACTACCACTAGTATTTGCCATTCTCTTACCCTAGCCAGAACCCTTCAGTCGATAAGATAAGCCCAAGCTCTACTCAATGTCCTTCGCCCTTGTAACCAACATGCCAAAATCCGTATAATTAGTGGGAAACATGTAGGTCTTAACATTTTGCTCCAAACCATAATGAAAATGATCACAGCGGTGCCTCTCATTTGGAACCAACTCAGCCACATATTGATTCAGCCTCACGAATTGTACCTCGTACTCAGATACAATTATACTGCCCTGAACCAAGGCCATGAACTTTTGTTTCGTTTCATCCAAGTATCTAACTCCAAATACTTCCTTCTAAAGGTAGCTTAAAAGAATTCCCACGTTACATCACTGGATTCCATGCCTGTGATCACAGTGGTGCACCAACTGTATGCATCACCCTGCAATAGGGACACAACACATCACAGCTTACGGTTATCATTGCACCCCATCTGAACCATGATCCATTTTTATTGGCAAAACACTCATTTAATGCCTCGGGTGCCAACCCTATAAACTCAACTTCTCTAAGACTGCGCAGAAACTTTAACGGTAACCCCAGATTAACAGCAACAGCGAGTGCTGGTGTGGGTACATGAACTCTATCCATCATAGCCTAGAACACTCTCGTCATTGCCTAAACTAAATGCCTTATATAACTATACACTGGACCAGGTGGTGCAAGTGGTACTTGCTCTACTCCCTCAGGAGGATTAGGCAAAGGAGGCGATAGTCCCTCAAGATGTACAATCTTGCCCTTAACTCTCTGCCCTCCGACAGCAGCGTTTTTGCTAGATCTTAATTCTCTCCTCGGTGGTATCGTATAAAAATGTATTTAAGACATGATAATTACACCAAAACAAAAACAATCAAGCTAGCTTCAAGCAAGGATCCAAGGCTTTCATTTCAAACAAAAACCATTTCACAATCGTAGTAATAAGGCAATAAGTCCTAAAAATACCCCAACATGGCATATTTCAAACACCGTACATATAAACAATCACCGTGCATAGCAATAAGCATTATACAAACATCAATAACATCCCAATTTTCTATAAACCTGGCTTTGATACCACCAAATGTAATCCTCTTAGCCCAGCCTAGCCGAAATCGAACTAAAAGAAACATATTAGGTTTACTAAACCAAACCCGAGCTAATAACCTAAACTGAGCCTATTTTTTCTTTTTATCTCATCTAAATGCATTGAATTATTATCCTAAAGTGAACATGCTTCATTAGAAATGTCACAATGAATTCATATTTCAAAACGGGGTTTAATTGCTTAACATTACACATTATGGACCAAAAAGTAATTTCTATAAATTTTAGAGTCTTTATTAAAATTAAAATTACCTAATCTTTATTAGTCCAATTTAATGCTCATATGATAAATTCCAACTCAAAACAATCATCCAAACTCATTCAATTGCATACATAATAATCAAGGACTAAATTGCAAGATTTTCAAACTTTAGCAAACTTGCATACACAAAATCAATAGAGCATGCCGATACAGGCAAGCCCGTACTGATACAGCTTAAGAAACAGAATGGCTACTTGTACCGATGCACATACAACCATATCGATACAATATGTTAACCCACATGTACCGATACGGCCTTGACCTGTACCGATCTCCTATGCATTTCACAAAAACTTAAAATTCCAGTGAGCAAATCACGTACCAATACAGTACCCCACATATCGATACGACTCTTAAAAATTGAAGGGATCGACCGATACTCGAACCCATGTACTAATACCATTATAAATTTTCCTTAAAGCATACCGATATTGTGGCTTAGTGTACCGATACCCTTTATTATTTTTTGAAGATCCGAGCCTTTCCAGACCCAGCGTACTGATCCTTGGGTACTCATACCGATACGTAGAGGCCTATAATGACCTCTAGGTCCAACATGTAACACTTTGGCTCACTCTAAACAAGCTTAATACATATCTAAACAACTTATAACATCAGAAGCATGCTTGACCACAACATACTAGCATTTTAAGCAAACCTAACAAGTCCAGCACAAACAATCACAAATTCTATAAGCATGCTCCCTAGTCAACATCCAAAACATAAATCCATCCACATCCCAAGCACTTTAAACCTCTTACAAGTCCAAACCAACAATTACAACTTGCATAAACAGGGAGTTCATCAAAAACCCTCCCAAATAAACTTTTGACACATTGCCCTCATTACTACTATAACGTTTTAAACCACACTTTGAACATAAGTCCTTGGAATTCTTTCCTTGCTTTCTCGTTGCCCTTTACCTTTAATTCTCTGCATTGATGGAAAAAGAGAGTGTAAGCATACAAGTCTTAGTGAGGAATGCTCAAAACTAAACCAACATCAATGCATTTAAAATCATTTGACATTCCTTTTGAATACCACTTTCTAAAACACTTTTCAAACGTCATTTCAACATCATGCCTTGTCAAAACATACACATAATATTTCCAAAATAGCATATTAAACCATGTACAACATGTATCATGGATTCAACAGCAAAGTCTTATTTGCTATCCACAATTTAAGCTTTCCCACGCATACTACCAATGCAAGGCTTAAAGTGTAAAACATGTTTAAACCAACATAATCCATCACATGATGCATCATCAATTATATTGGCTTACAAGTGATCATTAATCAAGTTCCACTTTCCAAAATATAACATCGGATACACAGATTCAACAAGTGGTCCCTCAACACTTAACATACAATCTACGGACATCTTAAGGTTCACCAATGGGAGTTTTTGGTACACATAAACCCCTCCAATGTTGTGATACTCATGGTGGAGTTTTTGGTACACATAAACCCATCTACACCACTCATCGGCTAGATGTTTAACCTACTAAAGGGAGTCATCGGTATAAAGATCTAAACCCTTCAACCGTTAGGGTACTTGGATAGAGTATTCGATACACATAAACCCCTCAACACCCAAGGTGACGTTTTATAGTGCAATATCAATCCTATGGTTGGCCAACTATATCCGATAACATTTACAAAACCTTTTCATACTATCACTTGCCAATATAATTCATTTTATTAACATCAACTCACTATTTTCATGTGTATCAATTAAAACCATTTAACAAATGCAATCTACCTTGCATTAACCATTGTTAAAAAGCAATAACAAATCATGCATTACATCATAATGCATCATCATCATCATATAACCAATTTATAGCATTAAACCATGCTTAAAACATCCATATACAGAGAGTAATCAATCCATTAAAACAAGTGCAAAAAAAACAATTGCCAAACCGTAAAACTAATATTTAATTTTGATATAACAAGTAATTTCAAGTACCAATTTGTAAAATAAGATAAATTTTTAAATACTAAAAAATACTCACAAAATGACAAGGACTTGACTTAAAAGTGTTTCTTAGTCGAAAACTAAAACCTCATATATTTTTGAAGTATTTTTATACTCAAATAGCCAAAATTTGTATAGGCGTATCGATACACTCTTTCTCGTATCGATACAGTTCTTAGCTACTGGAAATTGTTTTTTTTTTTGCAAATGGCTATCATGTGCTGATACGGTATGTGCGCATTTCAGCACGGTGGTTTGATACACATAGTATCTATTTCGATACGCCATTCAACCTGAGAGATAACAACTATGTGAGTATCGGTACTGTTACCACCCATACCAATACGGGTGTTAGATTTTCTAAATCTTTTGCATTTAAAACTCGACTGTTGCCTTGTCAGTTTATTGGAATCACAAACTTTAAAAATAGGTTATAGTATATAGATACACCTATAGGTGTAATACCCCAATTTTTAGTTAGTGACTAAATTGCAAAGATTTAAAAGTTGGTGGTTCTAGTTCAGTGACTAAAACATAAAAATTCAAAGTTTGGTGACAAAAGTGAACAGTTGGGAAAAGTCTAGGGACCAACATGGGTAATTTTCCCAATAATTTTTTTATGGCAAAAATGAATAGTTTATCCTGGTACAAGATTTTTGTTGGGAATCGAATTTTTGGCACGAGATTTGTGTAAAAAGCTATAATGGAAATAAGTTTCAGGAATTAATTCGGATCGCTATTCGAATTCGAAAAATTTCAAAAATTTTATGGGAGCCTTAGATAGACTAAAAGAAGATGGTGTTAAGTTTTGGGATGGTTTTGATTCGATCTAGATTCGATTGAAGACAGTATTTTGAAATAGTGCACAAATGGCATTTTTGTGAATATATGGATCCATTAATAGCATTTTAGTCATTTTGCCTTTACTTTTTTATTAAAGATGATTATAGAAAAGTGAATTTAATAGGTGTCAACACCTAATTGGTTATAATTAAATGGAAAATGGTAATTTTACTATTAAAGAAAATTTTTATATTAGGATTAAAGATTAAATATGCCATTTGTCTTGTTAATTTATTGAAGGAAAAAGCTAGAATTTCTCCATCTTCTTCCTCCATTTTCAAACACCATAGCAAGGTAAGAAAAAAAATTTTGATTCAATTTTTATCATGATTCGATTGGTTTTTGGGTTAAGACATGAAATAGAAAATTGATCTCCATCAAATTCTCTTTCATTTGGTATAATTTTTGAGTAGTTTTCATGTCTATATGTTGAGTTTGGGGATTAGGGTTTATGAAGACAAGTTGGATTTTTATGTTTTATGGTTTCTTTTGATCAAATATGATGTTGTGATGTTGTTTCAAGCCTGGAAATAGTGAAAATTCCATGAATTATGTTGTAGGATGAATTTGGGAAAATGAAAAATTAGGGGAAACTCTTGCAAAAATTTTATTTGAAGTGAGAATGATGTTAGAAGCTTGAATATGTTGTTTTGAGGTTGAATTCATGCTTGAATCAAAATGTACAATTTGGTCAAAGTGACCTTTGGTATTCGGCTATGGTAGAAAATATTGGGAAAATTATGGAAAATTTTCCTAAGGTTATAAATGGTGTAAGGATGATTTTGTAAGCTTTAGAAAGTTATTTGGACTAATGTGGAAGTTTATAAAGTGTTGAGGATTAAATTGTAAATTTGGAAAGTTTAGGGGTTTGGTTGTTAAGTTTGTTTTTGAAGTGTATTGTGTTGGAAAATTAAGTTAAAGTAACTAGAAGGTTGATTTTGAAGTTGTGTTAACTATGGGGACCAATTTGAACTTTTGGCAAATTCAAGGACTAGTGTGTAAATTTTTAAAGTTTGGGTCATCAAGTGTAAAGAATGAGAAATATAAGGTTTGGACTTGAAAATGTTGGTTGGAAGTTTAAAAAGAGCCCGTAAGACTAAAATGAATATTATGGAAAGTTAAAGAATTATTAGGAAAAATTATTCCTAATATGTATCAATGTTAGTATGATACTAACATGTACTTTGAATGGTATGTGTTGTTGAAATGTTGTGTAGATCGTAACCGGGATACAAGCAAGGCTGCTGATAAAGATAAGATTCAAGAGTAAGGTTGGAAGTAATAGTACAGCTATAGTGAGGCAAATGCGAGTGCAATCTTATTTATTTTAATTATGATACGAGGAAGACTTGTGATAAGTCAACCTCAAATGTTGAAAGAAAAGGATTTGATTTATATTAAATAGTTTCGAATGGTTTTGTGAATGATTTCAGGTATGAACTACCCTATGCATATTTTTATATGTTATGATTATTGATTTTTGTCCATTGATATTATTGAAATGAATGAAAGGTTCATAATAGTGATTTGTTCAAAAAGCCCATTGTTTGATTATTGAGAGTCTTGGTTTATTGGCATGCTAAAAAGGTGGAGTATATCGATATAATATTACTGTCAAATTACAGTGATGATAGAGTGAGCTGTGTTTTACAGCTATGACCTATTAGGTAATACTACTGTTAAGTTACGGCGGTGATACAATGAGTTGTGTTCTACAACTATGACCTATCGTTATTATTGATGCCGTTAAGTTGCGGTAGTGTTGACATTGATACATTGACATTGATACATTGATATTGATACATGGATATATTGTTTTATTATGGCACAATAAATTGGTTGATGTCAGCACATGTGCATACTCATGATTGACTCACATACCATGTTTTCTCATCCATAGTACATTGAGCTATATTGAGATTGAAAGTACAATGGATCGTATTGATATAACCTGTATTCTATATTTATATGAATATTGAGATTTTTTTTATATGTTGCGATAAAGGAGAATGTTTTGATAAGTCATTCTTTATAATTTTCAAATCCTTTTTTATAGTTATATTGTACTCTATTTATTTCCTTTATTACTTTGCAAATAAATGTTTTAATTATTTTACATTGCCTCACTAAGTATATATTTAGCGTGTGATTGTTCCACGCGTAGATATTAAGGAGCATAGGTTGTAAGGAGCAGCATAGGGCATCATCATATTTTGGAGAGCTGAAAATAAGTATCAGTATGACATCTTTGATGTTATCTTTTGATATTAGTAGTTGGCATCTATATTTATTAATGATTTGGTTGCTCTAATATGTGCATGTTTAAAAAGAGTCAGTTTAATCGTATTTTATTTACTATCTAAATGATTGGTAAATTAGGCAGTTTTTAAGCAGTTTTATTAGTCATATGATTTAGAAGTAAACTGCCAAGTTGCTGCTTGAAACTAGGTTCGAATTTAACTTAAAAATATTAGTTTTAAATTTTTACGCGATTTGCTAAATAGCTAATTTTGAAGGTTAAATTTTATGTGATAATTGAAACAAGTTTTTATTGAATTTATATTTTTGATAGATTGTACATGCTAAATGACATCTCTGACCTGTATTCAGCAATGGATACGGGAAGGGGGTGTTACATTTATTGGTATCAGAGCTATAGGTTTAGTCGGTTCTCGGCCGGAATGAAAGTTGCTTTTGCTGAAAAGTGTGTACATGCCACTAGGATGTCAAAATTACTGATCTGATGTTTATATAATTGATGAATGTCTCCTTACTAATGTAGTGATTATGTGAATATAGATGGCTGAGTTAGGAGGTTCTAGACAGGCTACAGAACATGGGGTTCCAGAAGAAGCTGGAAGTGAGAATAATGTGGTTAACAATAACCCTTTAGCTCAATCGGAACAGGAAAGAGCGCCAGCATAGCAGGGAATGCCTGTGCAGGACCAAGGGACTTTTCTTTTGGCATTGGAAATGGTTCTGATGCGTTTTCATCCATTAGCTTCCCCTACTCCTCGTATGATAATTGCTAAGGAATTAAAAAGTTTGGGAGCACCCGAATTTAAGGGAGATTCAGATGAAGGTCTCGTGGTTGCTGATATGTGGTTAAAGGATTTGAAGATTATGTTATAAGGTTTCCATTGCTCAGAAACTGATAATCTGGATGGAGCTGCTTCTTTGCTTCGAGGACAAGTTAGATTCTAGTGGACCAATGCTACGATACATGTCCCTCCAGAGTGAGTTACTTGGCAATTCTTTTTGGAGGAATTGAAGAACAAATACATTGGAGATCAATTCATCTGAGAGATGAAGCAACAATTCCTAAGCTTGAAGCAATGAAACTAGACCATCTATGAGTATGAATGTGAGTTTAACAAGTTAAGCTGGTTTGCAACAGAGTTGATCCCTACTGAAAAGGACCGATGTGATTATTTTATTGAAGGCTTGAATAGGAGACCAAAGGAAATGTTGGTGCCATTGAACTTGCCTACCTTTCAAGAGGTGGTGAATCAAGCTAAAGCAATGGAACGTGTCTATTCAGAGGACACAACAAAGCAGACTTCGCAATCTAATAAAAGACCAGGAACATCTTCAGCTCCTTTCTCATCGAAAATGAATAAAGGTAGTTCTTGGTATAAGAATAAATATGGATCTGCTCATAAAGGAGGTAATGCTGGAGGAAGTAAGCAGGCCCAGACAGTTAATTCCGGTGTTAGATCATCATCCCAGTTTAGAACTCAGTCTTGTGATGTTTGTGGTAAACGTCATTCAGGTACATGTTGGTTGGTGACCGGAGTGTGTTTTAACTATGGAAAGGTGGGTCATTTTATGAGAGATTTCCCTCAAAATTCTAGAGAGAAACCTGTACAGACAGAAAGGTCTACTGTGATGCCACCGAGAGGCAGACCGGGAAGACCATCTAAGTCAGCTTTGCAAGTGGAAAGGCGTACACCAGCTCGAGTTTATAATATATGAACTAATGAGGACCAGGATGACTCAGAAATTATTGCAAGTACATTCTATCTTTTTGATAAGCCTGTATTAGTTTTGATTGATCTTGGTTCTACGCATTCGTATATTAGCACTAAGTTGATTGAAGAGAGAGATATTCCATTAGAGTTTATCTCTAGTGATATATTGGCGATGAACCCTTTGGGTCAAAGTGCGAGAGTAAGTAGAATATGTAGAAATTGTCCGATAAAGGTGCAAGGAATAGAGTTTCTGGCAAACCTAATGGAGTTACCTTTCGAAGAATTTGAAGTGATTTTAGGCATGGATTGGTTATCTTTCTATCATGCCATTGTGGATTGTCCCCTAAAGTGATTAATCTTGGAAAATTTGAAAGGTGAAGAGATAATAGTAGTGGGAGAAAGGATGAATCCTTTATCTAATGTGATATTAGCAGTTTATGCGAAGAAGATGCTATTAGAAGGTTGTCAAGCTTTTCTAGCGAATGTGGTGGATACTCGAACTTTTGGAATTAAGTTAGAAGATATTCCTACTATTCGAGAATATCCAGATGTATTTCCTGATGAGTTACTTGGATTACCCCTGATAGGGAAGTAGAAATTAAAATAGAGGTGTTTCCTGGTATTGCACCCATATCGATGGCCCCGTATAGAATGGCGCCAACCGAGCTTCGAGAGTTAAAGGCGCAATTGCAAGAATTATTGGATCAAGGTTTTATAAGTTCAAGTGTGTCACCTTGGGGTGCACCAATTTTATTTGTGAAAAAGAAAGGCGGGTCTATGCGAATATGCATAGATTACTGTCAACTAAACAAGGTGACCATGAAGAATAAGTATCCTCTTCAATGGATCGATGATCTTTTTGATCAATTAAAAGGTGCAGTCGTGTTTTCCAAAATTTATCTTCGATTAGGATATCATCAGTTGAAGATTAAGGAAGAGGATATTTCAAAGATGGCTTTTCGAACCCGGTATGGACACTATGAGTTTGTAGTGATGTCATTCGGATTAACTAACACCCCTGTAGCATTCATGGATCTGATGAATCGAATATTTCATCCATATTTGGATCAATTTGTGGTGGTATTTATTGATGATATTTTAGTCTATTCAAAGACAAAGGAGGAACACGATGCTCATCTGCGTGTTGTTCTTCAGATCCTCCGAGAAAAAAAATTATATGCTAAATTATCGAAATATGAGTTTTGGTTATCGGAAGTTACTTTTCTCGGTCATGTGGTTTCAGCAGAGGGAATAAGAGTAGATCGCAAGAAAATACAGGCCATAGTGGAATGGAAAGCTCCGAAGAATATTTTGAAGTTTAGGGGTTTGGTTGTTAAGTTTGTTTTTGAAGTGTATTGTGTTGAAAAATTAAGTTAAAGTAACTAGAAGGTTGATTTTGAAGTTGTGTTAACTTTGGGGACCAATTTGAAATTTTGGCAAATTCAAGGACTAGTGTGTAAATTTTTAAAGTTTGGGTCATCAAGTGTAAAGAATGAGAAATATAAGGTTTGGACTTGAAAGTGTTGGTTGGAAGTTTAAAAAGAGTCCTTAAGACTAAAATGAATATTATGGAAAGTTAAAGAATTATTAGGAAAAAAATATTCCTAATATATATCAATGTTAGTATGATACTAACATGTACTTTGAATGGTATGTGTTGTTGAAATGTTGTGTATATCGTAACTGGGATACAAGCAAGGATGCTGATAAAGATAAGATTCAAGAGTAAGGTTGGAAGTAATAGTACAGCTCTTAGTGAGGCAAATGCGAGTGCAATCTTATTTATTTTAATTATGATACGAGGAAGACTTGTGATAAGTCAACCTCAAATGTTCAAAGAAAAGTATTTGATTTATATTAAATAGTTTCGAATGGTTTTGTGAATGATTTCGGGTATGAACTGCCCTATGCATATTTTTATATATTAGGATTATTGATTTTGATCCATTGATATTATCGAAATGAATGAAAGGTTCATAATAGTGAATTGTTCAAAAAGCCCATTATATGATTATTGAGAGTCTTGGTATATTGGCATGCCAAAGAGGTGGAGTATATTGATATAATATTACTGTCAAATTACAATAATGATACAGTGAGCTCTGTTTTACATCTATGACCTATCGGGTAATACTGTTGTTAAGTTACGGCGGTGATACAATGAGTTGTGTTCTACAACTATGACCTATCGTTGTTATTGATGTCGTTAAGTTGTGGTAGTGTTTACATTGATACATTGACATTGATACATTGATATTGATACATGGATATATTGTTTTATTATGGCACAACAAATTGGTTGATGTCATCACATGTGCATACTCATGATTGACTCGCATACCATGTTTTCTAATCCATAGTACATTAGGCTATATTGAGATTGAAAGTACAATGGATCGTATTGATATAAATTGTATTGTAAATTTATATGAATATTGAGATTTTTTTACATGTTATGAAAAAGGAGAATGGTTTTGATAAGCCAGTCTTTATATTTTTCAAATCCTTTTTGATAGTTATATTGCACTCTATTTATTTCTTTTATTACTTTGCAAGTAAATGTTTTAATTATTTTATATTGCCTCACTAAGTATATACTTAGCGTGTGATTGTTTCACGCGTAGATATTAAGGAGCATAAGTGTATGGAGGAACAAAGGACGTCATTATATTTTGGAGAGCTGCTGAAAATCAGTATCAGTATGACATCTTTGATGTTATCTTTTGATATTACTAGTTGGCATGTATATTTATTAATGGTTTGGCTGCTCTAATATGTGTATGTTTAGAAAAGAGTTAGTTTAATCGTATTTTATTTACTATCTAAATGATTGGTAAATTAGGCAGTTTTTAAGCAATTTTATTAGTCATATGATTTAGAAGTAAACTGCCAAGTTGCTGCTTGAAACTAGGTTCGAATTTAACTTAAAAATATTAGTTTTAATTTTTTACGCGATTTGCTAAATAACTAATTTTAAAGATTATATTTTATGAGATAATTGAAACAAGTTTTTATTGAATTTATATCTACGATAGATTGTAAATGATAAATGACATCTCTAACCTATATTCAGCGATGGATACGGGAAGGGGTGTTACAATAGGCGTATCGATACAGGTTTTAATACTTGAGCGAATGGGATTTCAGTAAGTAAACCCTGTACCGATATGGTACAGACTGTACCAATACGCCTTTGTTAATTCAACAACTCACACTGGTATGCCCTTCTAGCATACCAATACCCCTTTTTACAACGACTATTTATCTTTATGGCAGGTACCGATACCGCACACCTGCGTACCGATATAGATGGTTCGCAGACAACATTTATTGCAGGAAAATGGCTCTCCAATGGCTATAATCAATTCCTCAACCACCCAAATGGATAGAAATCAATGATTGGGTATAAAATAGAGTATCTAAAGCTACAACAACAACTAACCATCTACTTACAAGCCTTCAAGCACAAATCCAATATCATGAGCCTATTAGAGTCAAATCTTTTGTAGCCCTCTTGAGTGAGCAAATTTGTAATATTTATTTTCAAGATTGGGTTGAGTGAACTTGTATTGGGGCAAACTTATTACCTTTGAGAGAATTTTATTCATTTGCCAATATCTTCTTGTAAAAGAATGTGTTCATCAAAGCTTTGGGTATAAAGCTTTGATTGTGTAACGGTTTCCTCCTAATCCTAGAAAGGGGACGAAATTCTTTAGTGAATTTGTGAAAATCCTTAGTAGAAAGCTAAGTAGTAGATGTAAACCTTGTTAGAAGGTTGAACCACTATAACTCCTTGTGTCCCATTACTTTTATTTTCCTATTTGCTTCTAAAATTTTAATTGCCAATTCACCCCCTCTTGGACACTTTCTCCATTGATTGATCATCCAAACAATTGGTATCAGAGCCACACTCAATCAAAGGTCTAACCACCATTGAGACGATCCTAAAGGTGATTCAATCAATTGACGATCAAGCCATGACATCTACTTTCGGCAGCAACTTATATGAGTCTCAATCTATCACTAAACCTCCTTATTTCAATAGGGATAGCTATCCCTATTAGAAGAATCGTATGAAGCTCTTCATCGAATCCAACGGCCACGTCTTATGGGATGTAGTAGAAGATGGACTGACCATTCTAATAAAGAGAGAAGAAGACCGACTAGTTCCTAATTCCAAGCATGAGATGACCGATAATGATCAGAGGAAGTTGCAAATCAATGACAAAGCCATGCACATTATCTTTTGTGCTCTTAGACCGGATAAGTACTTGATGATGTCTTCTTGCACAAGTGCAAAAGAGATATGGGAAAAGCTATAAGTGACATACGAGGGCACAAAAAAGTAAAGGAGACCAAGATTAGCCTTCTAAATTTGAGCTACGAGAACTTCAAAATGGAGCCGAATAAAGATATCTCAAAAATGTTTGATCGATTTTCCGTCATTTTTAATGGACTAAAAGGATTCGAAGAAGTCATTCTAGAAGAAAAGCTTGTTCGGAAGCTCATCTATTCTCTTCTCGAGTCATGGGATAGAATGAGAATTGCCATCAACGAAGCAAAAGATCTCAAGACTTTGAAGCTCGATGCTTTCATGGGGTCTCTTCTCACTCATGACATAATGAATAAAGGAAGAGACGAATAAAAGAAGAAAGAAAAGGAAGTGGTGGAGAAGAAAAAGATAGGAATCACTCTTAAAGCTTCACAAGATGAGAGTGACTCTAGTGAGAAGAAAGATGAAGAATTGGCTATGCTAGCCAAAAGGTTCACTCGGTTCATGAAATCTAAATTAGGAAGAAAGTTCCATCGAATAAGGGATTTCAAGAACAAGAACAAGGAAGAAGAGAAGGATCCTATAGTATGTTACGAATGCAAAAAGTTGAGATACATCAAGATGGATTGTCACTAACTCAAGACAAAAGGTTTCAAGAAGAAAAAAAAGCATAAGGCCGATGTAGCCACTTGGAGTGATGAAGAATATTCAAGTGTTGAGGAGCAAGAAGTTGCAAATCTTTGCCTCATGGCCTTCGAAGAGGATCCTAAGGTAACCTCCAACTCATCTATTGAGCTTACTTTTGATGAATTATATGATAGATATAATGAGTTGTAATAGGTTTACGATGAATTAGTTTTGAAATACAAAGAATCACATTTGAAAAACAAGAAAATCATTTTTTATTTGAAAAATCAAAATGATTCTTTATCCAAAACTAGTTCGAAACTTGAGAAGAATGTTTTGGATTTACAAGCCAAACAAAATGATTTTGAAAAGAAAAATCAGGATTTAAATAACCTTCTATCAAAAGTTCATGACGATCGCCAAAAAGAAGTTGGTGATCTTAAAGCTTCTTTGAACAAAGTTTGGAATTCCAGTTTTGAAAAAGGAAATTCCTCAAAACCCAACTATGTGAAAAGAAACTTTAATGGGTACAAACATGGAGGGTTCCCAAGGCCCTTATTATGGTAAGAGAGTTAGAAGTATATGGATTCCTAAAGATGTTGTTGCTTTTAATGATCTTAAAGCAATTGCTTCTTAGATTCCTAAGGGAACCAAGATTTTGAGAACTAATGTTCATGGACCCAAAAAGATTTGGGTACTAAAAATAAAAAAAATTAATTCCATGTTTGTAGGGGTAGAATTGCTACAAGGCCAAAGCTTCAAGTGAAAATTCATGGTACCTTGATAGTTGATGCTCGAGACACATGAACGAAGACAAGTGTAGATTCTTGGAGCTAAAATCAAGAAGTGGAGGAGTAGTGACGTTTGGTGACAACTCCAAAGGCCACATTGATGGAATTAGTTCCATTGGTAATCACTCTTCTATACTTATTGAAAATGTCTTATATGTCAATGGTCTTAAGCATAATTTGTTAAGCATAAGCCAACTTTGTGATAAAGGTTTCGTTGTGCTTTTTTATTTATTTGGTTGCAAAATTATCAACATTGAAACCATCAAAATTGTGCTTATTGGTCATCGCATAGGAAACATATATATGGTGCCTTTAGATGATATTCATATTTCTAATGCATGTTTTGTTGCTAAACATGAGCATGATTCATGGTTATGGCATAGAAAACTAGGGAATGCAAGTATGAGTGTTTTGGAAAAATTGATTTCAAATGATCTTGTAAGAGGTTTGCCTAAAATAAAGTTTTCATAAGATAAAGTTTGTGATGCTTGTGCTAAAGGAAAACATAAAAGAGTTTCTTTTAAACCTATTAATGGTGTTTCTACAAGTTTGACAATTGATCCACATGGATCTTTTTGGCCCTATTAGAACAATGAGCTTGGGTGGAAAATCATATGTATTTGTTTTAGTTGATGACTATTCTAGGTATACTTGGGTTCTATTTTTAAGTGATAAGGATGAGGCTTTAGAAAAATTCATCACATTTTCAAAAGCAAATCAAAACGGTTTTGGTTACTCAATTGTACATATTCAAAGTGACCATGGAATCGAATTTCAAAATCTAGGTTTTGAAGAGTTTTGTAATTCAAATGGTGTAAGCCATAATTTTTTAGCTCCTTGAACACCTCAACAAAATAGGGTTGTTGAGAGAAACAATCAAACTTTAGAAGAAATGGCTAGTACCATGCTTTGTGAAAATAATTTGCCTAAGTATTTTTGGGCAAAAGCCACTAATATGGCTTGTTATATTGTAAATAGAGTAATGATTAGGCCTTTTTAAAGAAAACTCCTTATGAACTTTTCAAAAATAAAAAGCCTAACATTAGCTATTTTCATCCATTTGGTTGTAAATTTTTCTTTTAAACAATGGAAAAGATAATTTAGGCAAATTTTATGCAAAAAGTGATGAAGCTATTTTTCTAGGTTATTCTTTAAATTATAAAGCGTATCGTGTATTTAACAAAAGAACTTTAGTTGTAGAAGAGTCTATACATGTGGTTTTCGATGATAACCTCATTCGGAGGAAGGATTCTTGTGATGATGATGATGTAGGAATTTTGATGCCAATGATGGTGGAGAACAATCATCAAAGGTAGAAAAAGTTCAATCAAAAGACGAACCACGATATCCACCTATAGAAGCCTTGAAGGCCATGTCTCTAGAGGAAAATGTGGTCACCTACCCAATGGAGTTCAACTATGTCAAGGGTGGTGAAATTTTGGGTGATCCATCCAAAGGGGTAACCACTAGATCTTCTCTTAGAAATGCATGTAATTATGTTGCATTTATCTTATTCATAGAGCCTAAAAATATCAAAGAAGCATTAAATGATGATTATTGGATATTGTCTATGGAAGAAGAGTTAAATCAATTTGAGAGAATAAAGTATGGACATTAGTTGATAGGCCTAGTAATAAATCTACAATATGAACTAAATGAGTTTTTAGAAACAAACTAGATGAGAGTGGTAACATAGTGAGAAATAAGGCTAGACTTGTTGCTCAAGGTTACACTCAAGAAGAAAGAATCTATTTTGATGAAACCTATGCACATTTGCATATTATCATGAATTCAAGCTTTTCAAATGGATGTAAAAAGTGCTTTTCTAAATGGTTTTATAAATGAAGAAGTGTATATAGAACAACCACCTGATTTTGAAGATCCAAAATACCCAAACCATGTTTTAAACTTTCAAAGGCTTTATATGGTTGGAAACAAGCTCCTAGAGCTTGGTATGAACATTTATCAAATTTTTTAATTGAAAAATGTTTTGATAAAGGAAAGGTAGATACTACACTTTTTATAAAAAGAAAAGACAAAGACATATTGGTAGTACAAATTTATGTTTATTATATAATTTTTGGTTCTACTAATTAGCTTCTTTGTCAAGAGTTTGCTAAGTTAATGCAAGGTGAATTTGAGATGAGCATGATGGGGAGCTTTCATTCCTTTTGGGGCTCCAAAATAAACAAAGAAAGGATGGCATCTTCATCAATCAAGCTAAGTACATAAAGGACATACTCAAGAAGTTTGGCTTGGAGAATGTGAAACCTCAAGCCACACCAGTAAGCTCTTCTACAAAGCTTGACAAAGATAAAGAGGTAAGTGTGTTGATTTAAAGCTTTATAGATTAATGATAGGTATACTAGGTATCATGTTTAGTATCATGTTTAGTGTTTGCTTATGTGCTAGATTTTAAGCTAGTCCTAGAGAATCACACCTTATAGTCGTTAAGAGAATCTTTAGATTCCTTAGAGACACTGCTTGTTTAGGTCTTTGGTATCCTAAAGACTCTTTCTTTAGTTTATATGCTTATTCGGGTGCAGATTATGGGGGTTGTAAGATAGATAGAAATAGTACCTTTGGTACATGTTAATTCCTAGGTAGTATGCTCATATCATGGTTTTCTAAGAAGCAAAAAAGTGTAGCATTATCTACCACCGAGGCAGAATACATATCGGCAGGAAGTTGTTGTGCTCAAGTCCTTTGGATGAAGCAACAACTCTTAGATTATGAAATTTATGTAGGTACCATTCTCATTAGGTGTGACAAATTAGTGCCATTTGTCTCACTAAGAATCCCACCCAACATTCTAGAACCAAGCACATAGAAATAAGACATCATTTCATTAGAGATCATGTATTGAAAAATGATGTAGTTCTAGAGTATGTAGACACCTTGAACCAATTAGCAGACATCTTTACCAAACCATTAGAAAAAGGGTTTTTTTGGTCTCTTAGGAGAGAGTTAGGGCTTATTAGCCTTTCTTGAACCTTAGAGCCTTTTCGGTGTTTAAAAGTTGCTTGAATTTGTTTGATTTCATTTCTTATGTGTTTTTGTTCCTATATGCATCTATTCATGCTGTTAGGGGAGTATGCATCTATTTTTGACCATTCATAATGATCTCATATCATTCACATGCATACAGATTTGAGTATGATCGGTTTTTTGGTCCATTGCTACCAAAAATGTCATTTTTGGTCAACGGGTATCGATACGGTTAATCATGTATCTGTACGGGTAGACGGGCATTGTTTCGATATGGTACAAGGATCGGTACACCTATAAAGCATATTGGAACACGGTGTCAGTACGTGTCTTTAGCGTATCGGTACGTGTAGCCGCTAGATCTTTAGAATGGGTATTAAATGAGGTTTTCCTAATTCTAATCAAAATTAAACTTTTCCTAAAAACCCTAGGTCGGACCCCCTCTATAAAAACCTCTCAAATCTCTTCAAACATTTTGAGGGTTTTTGTTTTCTACATCAAACTCAAGCTATCATCATCAACAGTAGTACAAAATCATCATTCATTCATCCTATCTTCCATAACTCAAGGTAAAACTTTATTTTCTTTAAATTTTGTTTTCCTTTATATTTGTATGTTGTTTATGTTTTAAAATTATACTTTTAATATGTATATATCTCTGCCATCACAGATTTCACAATTTTTTTTTTCAAAAACTCAGAACTTTTTATTTGAATATAAGATTATACTCGTATATTTTTAAACTATTTTTCAATATTTATTTTTACTGAAAATTTTCTTTATATTTGTATATGTTTTCAAACTACACAAAATAGATTTTTCCCTTACCTTGATTATTGGATTGAATGTGATGTTTATGCATATATGTATTTTTGTGGTTTGAAAATTTTCAGGTTTTTACTATAGGACCAAAGAAAAGAGCAAGAAGGGAGATTGGGGCTAGTTCTTCCTCTCGAAATCCTACCCAATCCCGATAATAGTGGTACTAGACCAAACCGTTCCCAACTCTACCGCTAATGTTTTAATGAACCAACTGATTTGGGACGTTTTAACACTTTCAAAGTTTCAAAATCTGGCGTGAACGAGTTGTTTCCATTCTGTTTATGACTTCTGAAGCTTTTCACTTTCGATATTTTGATTTAATGAAAGAATTGGAATTTATGCCTTTTTTACGTATACCCAGCATTGTTTACTAAAATCTTGTCCTTATTTTCTACTCAAATGCCTGGTGTGTTTACAATCCAGAGAAAACCAAAGTTATTGCTATTGAATCTTTTCTTATGGGAAAATCTTTTTGCCTCTATTCTCAAATAATAGCTTATCTTTTAGGGATGGAAAATACGAGTATTGATGATAAAATGCTTTTCCACACATCCCAAGTGGCTCTGTAACCGTTTTAGACGCACATGACCGTTCCCTTCACCTCCTTATCACTTGATGGTTTCGACCATCTGGTGGTAAGTGGTCTACCATTCACCAAGTCGATGACTTTTGGCTTCATTGTTTTCGTGAAGGAACTCGCCCAAACCTTTCCCAAATCATTTTTTCCAACATAGTCTTCCTCGTCCAAAATTTTTATACCACCCTCGTCACATCTTTTACCTATAGCACCGCTCTGAGCTTCATTTTCCATAAGCTTTAGATCGACCGATCCCATGATCTTACTTTGCCTCTCACCGATCACATTGATGATCACTCCCTTAGGCGTGCAAAGTTCACCTTTTACAATGGTGAATGGATTCGTAATGCCGATCTCCCTTGCGATGCTCAACCAAATCCCGAAGAGAATGTGCCAGCCGCTCCAGTTGTTCCAGTAGCTCCGATTCCTCAACCTTCCTTTGATGCACTAATGGCGTATCTTGATGGAAAGTTTGCCACCATGACCACTCACTTTGGCAAGATAAACACAAGATTGACTCGTTTGATGCTCGTTTAACCTCTATGGAGAACTGACAAGCTTCTATGGATATGACATTTACCCATTCCATGGTGAATGGCACGGTCACTCTCTTGGAGACGATAGCATAAAAGATGAGGATGTGGATGGTGAAGATGCTCTGTAGGTTATTGCAACTCATATCATATTTAGGTTTTAAGTTTATGAACCTATGTTTTTATTTGATTTCCTATGACTTTATGTTATTTGGTTTATGTTTTATGTTGGATTTTTATTATGTTGCTTGAATATTTGCTTTGAAGTTTATAATATATATGATGTTTTTTTATGCTTAGAGTTCTTTGTTGGTTTTATATTTGTCCTACTGATTTTGATGTAACAAAAAGGGGAGAAGTACGAGCTAAATTTTTCAAAATGCTTTTCAAACTTAAATGGCCTTAAAGAAATGGGAGTTTTATTCAAAAAGACTAAGAAAATTATTTTGGATTTTGTTATATCAAAAAGGGGGAGATTGTAAAACTAATATTTGATTTTGATATAACAAGTAGTTTCAATGACCAATTTGTAAAATAAGATAAATTTTTAAGTACTAAAAAATACTCACAAAATGACAAGGATTCGAACTTAAAAGTGTTTCTTAGTCAAAAACTAAAACCCCAAATATTTTCTAAGTGTTTTTGTACTCAAATAGCTTAAATTTGTCCAGGCGTATAGATACACCCTTTCCCGTATCAATACAGTTCTTAGCTATTGGAAATTGTTTTTACGCAAATGGCTATCGCGTACCGATATGGCATGTGAGCGTTTTGGTACGGTGGTTCAATACGCATAGTATTCGTTTCGATACGCCATTCAACTTGGGAGATAACAACTATGTGAGTATCAGTACGGTTACTACCCATACCGATATAGGGTGTTAGATATTCTAAATATTTTGCATTTAAAACTCAATTGTTGCCATGTCAGTTTATTGGAATCACAAACTTTGAAAATCAGTTATAACATACTGATACGCCTATAGGCGTATCGATACTTAATACTTGAGGAAATGGGATTCTAGTGAGTAAACCCTATACCGATACAGTAGGGACTGTACCAGTACACCTTTTTTTATTCGACAACTCATACCAATACACCTTTCCAGTGTATCGATACCCCTTTGTACAATGGCTATTTCTCTTTATGGCAGGTACCGATATGGCACCCCTGCGTACTGATATGGATGGTTGGCAAATATCATTTATTGCAAGAAAATGGCTCTCCAATGGCTATAATCAATTTCTCAACCACCCAAACGGTTAGAAATCAGTGAAGGGGTATAAAATGGAGTCTCCAAGGCTACATCAACAACTAATCATCTACTTACAATCCTTCAAGCACAAATCCAACATCTTGAGCCTATTAGAGTCTAATTTTTGTAACCCTCTTGAGTGAGAAAATTTGTAATCTTTATTTTCAAGATTGGGTTGAGTGAACTTGTATTGTGGTTAACTTATTACCTCTCATTATTCATTTGCCAATATATTCTTGTAAAAAAGTGAGTCCATCAAAGCTTTGGGTAGAAAGATTTGATTGTGTAACGATTTCCTCATAAGCCTAGAAGAGGAGAGAGTGAAATTGTGAAAAATCCTTAGTAGGAAGCTAAGGTAGTGGATGTAAACCTTGTTAGAAGGTTGAACCACTTTAACTCCTTGTGTCCCATTGTTTTTATTTGCTTCCAAAATTTTTAATTACCAATTCACACCCTCTTGGCCATTTTCTTCATTGATTGATCATCCCAACACAAACCGAGTTTGAGAGAGAATTCATCCTTTACTTACTTCCGAGCTTAAACCAACGTTTCAAGCTTGATCTAAACTCCCAAACACAACTTTCAAACCTTTGCAAAGCTGTAAACACGTTCCCACTCACCGACACGCAAAGTCTCACTTGTCGATACGGTAACTCGCCTCCAAAGCTTTTGAAACGATCGATCAAGCTTGATGACCAACTTCCCCTATTTATCCATACGAAAACAGAGGATTCAATGCATCAAAAATGCATTCAACAACACATCAACATAATCCTTAACATCCATTACCCAATTCCACTCCACAACAACTGAAATTAACATCAAACATCTTCCAAACTTAACCTAGCCAAAACCTAATGTTTTAACCCATCAATTAACATAAAATAACATCTAAAAACACAACAACATCCTTATACCTGAAGCATTCATAAAGCCACCACAACACCCCAAAACTCACAATAAACAACCTAGGAAATTAGAGATTCTTATAGTTTTAGGATTCCAATGTTAAAGCCCACTTATTAATAGTATTAAACATTAAAATCATGATTAGAACCAATCAAGAACTCAACAAAATAGAGTCTTTTCAAAAATCCACCAATTTAACTAATTAAACCTCAATTTAACCAATTTTCCATAATTAAACCATCAAGTCAAGTTAGAAAACATATGTTGTAACCAACAAGAGCATTCCACAATAAAATTACAGATAAAAAATATTTTTCTTTAAATAAATTAAAAATTGTGAAACAAACTTATGTTCAAAATACCATTTCAGAAATCATCTAAACATATAACAATAGTTCAGAAATTTTATTACAGACAGTAACATAAAATAATACACGACATACATGCCCACCAACTATACCACTACCGTACTCCAAAAGTAACGTCGAGAGAACTCCAAACACTGATGTCGGTCACTATACCATGATAAATTTCATGTATCATGTGATGGTATAAACAATGTGAGCTTGGGAAAACTCGCTCATACAGAACTACCAACTGATGTTTTAGGCACAAGCGGGTAATTGGAAAAGCAATACTAACATGATGATCCAAGCAACAACAGGTTTCATTCAAGATATTGATATTCGTAACTTCGATATACTTAGGTAATAGAATTGTTCTTTATCTGATCACCTGAGTACCAGACAAGATGACTATAGTCCAAAAATCAGATGAAATGCAGATTATGAAAGTTAAACTGTGAATAATTAGTGTGTTTCATTAATCGCAAATTGGGGCATAAAGAGAGTTTTAGACTTTAGTAAATTAATTCTGTAAGGTAGAATTATAAAAGGGGTAGGGAAGTTTTATTTTAATTACATGACTACCCTCTAACCATACACCAATATATAGTATTCTAGAATAGTATCCAGAACTTACGGAAAGACTTACCTTAGGCCCATTGAGCCTAGGAGCTTACCTAAGGGGATGCCTTAGGTCCATAAGGACTTACCAGTGCTGAGCCTACAGATCTTCAATCATATCCCAGAAATGCCAAAATCAGATAGTTTAGTAGACAGACGAAAAAAGAAAATCAATAATCATACCTATATTTCTAGAGTATCAAAAATCAGAGAGCATATATATATATTTATATCAGACATATTGGTATTTTATTATTATTATTATTATTTTAAATAGACAATATTCATGGTTAAAAATGATAGCGAGTCTTAGTTAAAAAATAGGGAGAAAACACATGTGCAAGGAGTACACTAGATGGTTCAATTTATCACTTAGAGACCCTTGATAAATATAGATGGATTATACTGAATTTTTGTCCATGCTATACTGATTTCATAATTAAGGAACTTATTCCCAGAGTTCGATAATCATCGTCTTCAATCAAGTGCTTAGGGTTTTGTACCTTATAGCCATTCAAAAATTTTGGTATTTCATGATTATGCGATATTTCAAGTATAACATAATTATTCAGGATTTAAAATATACTCGAAGAGTACCAGACAATTTGTTCAAGGCAAATTGACACCCATGGGCAATTTGGTATTTCAACCCAAGAGGGGTAAAATTTATACTTGCAAAGCATGTGATTTTAAGCAGCTAATCTGACTTTCACAATCATTCGCTATAACCATAACCCAAATTAATATGGTCCCTAGAGTTCTGATAAACACAACTCACGAACATTCTTTCCTTAATACTAACAGCATCACAAGCTGAACTAGTCACCATCATAATCATTACTAACCTTTCAGCTTGTAGTCGAACAAGTCTTTATATTTGATAACCCAACTTTACAGTAGTAATAGTGGTGGCCAACATTTCTAGAATCGGTTCCTTATCCTTTAGGAACGATATAATTATCACACTTAATCGGAATTAAGACTTATCCTGGGTATACACTTATGCCACAGTATGAGAGTAATTTAATTATTCAAAGGCCATGGATGTCTTAGTCATTGAAAGTTTTGGTGCACAAAAAAATAGTATCCGAGGATATTTTAGTCTTTTTGATCATTACATTCATTCCGATCAATTCATCCTTATTAGAAATTCCAATCCTTTTAGTCATTTCAATCAATTTAATCTTTTGCACCACTTTGATTAATTCGAACATACGAATAATTTTCCGTAAACTTGTCTTTGGAGATTTATTTAGAATTCAAGGAAATCCAAGTACCTTACAACTTCAAACGTTTAAGCTTTGTTACCATAAATTTCCAACCAATTCGAGGTTTTCAAATGAATCTATTATTTCACTAGATCTAGTGTAGATTTCTAGATCAATTTCATTGTCAAGGGCATTTTAGTCCTTCTACCTCAAGGGCATTTTTATCATTTCTCATCCAAGCATTCTGAGTAGTAGATCTTTTATCAAGTATTAATCTGAATTGGAGGCTTCTAGGTGAATTGTTTTATCGATTAATCACTGAACTTGGATTACTTATAAATCATCAATTCCTTATTCGAGTCATCCATTCTTAACTAAATTATTATCTTTCTTTTGTAATCAGTATGGCTTTAAAAATATTCAAGCATCAATCAAATTCATTCATGCATTAACCAATACTATCCAGTTCCGTAAAGCATGCAAGAGGTAGTAAAGTATTACCTTGAATCCTTGCTATAGTAGTCAACCCATGAAACAATGTTCAAACACTCTCGAATTCAACGTCCTCTACCTCTCAAATACGAAGATATGTGAATACCTTCAATTAAACATAATCCAATATTAATTCTTAGCTTTATCACAACTCTTAAACTGAAAAACTAGACACATGCATTCCCGGGTTCAAGGTCCGATTCAGAGGCTTTCGGGTCAAAATTTTGTGAAATGGGCTTCAAAAATGGACTTGGAATATCAAAAAATGTAAAATATGAGATTTTGGAAAAATTGACTTTTTAAGGTCAAAGTCAACGCTGACATTATCAGTCAATGCTGACGTCAGTGGTCAAAGGTTTGACTCGGGTGAGTTCACTCTATCAGGTTGACTTACTGAGTTGACTCAGTCGGGTTGACTCACTAAGATGACTCGGTTGTGTTGGATCAGGTCGGATCGGTCGGATGGATCGGGTCAGACGGTTCAGCTTAGAACCGATTCAAAATAGAACTAATTCTGGGCCAATTCGATCGGGCCATCGTACCAGGTGGCTAGAATTCGCCTAGACGGTGCGTGTACTCCACGCGCGGCCAAAAAAACCCAATAGGCTCAGATTTGACCAGATTTCAATCGCAGAACACACCCTAACTTAAAATTAAGAGAGGATTTACCAAGAAGGACGAAACTTACCCACTTACCAGATCGGTCGAACACCGATGAAGGTCCGATCATGGCCAGTTAGACGATCAGACGGCTGGGTCATGTTTGCCACAAGGTGGGGAGGTCGATGCTGGTGACGCTGCGAGCCACAGGTGTTGATTACAGACGAGATTTGAATGGGGAAGCTTCGACAGTGGAGAAGGGTTTCGTTGAAGCTTTAAAAGCTTTTCCACGGCAGACTGAACGGTCAAACTGTGCGTGGTGACCAGGGTTGGAGTCGGTGAAGGGCTGCGAGCACACTGACGGTGGCGGTGCACGACACAGACGAGCGGTGGACAATAGACGGACGGTGGCCGAACGGGGTAGGTTAAAGGATTTATATTTGGGGATTTGGGTAATTTTGGTTCGAATATGGGAGGTCAAGGGTCAGATTTGGTTTTATTGTTTTCAATAGAACCAAACTGAAAAGGGTTAATATTTACCTAGGGTAAAACATATCAAAAAATGATCCTTAGCTCAATTGGTTACCCTTCAAACTTATGCAGCCAAGGTCACGGGTTCAAGCCCCCTTGGCTGTGAATCCTCATTTCCTATCTTTTTTTACCCTATTAATATAACCTAAAGTTATTAGGGGCGTTACATGTGTAAAGGATCAATAACTTGGGAATTTCATTAAAGAACGTTATATTAGAGGAGAAGAATGAATCTTACCTCTAAATTTGGCTTTCCTCTTAATTGGATGAATTTTCTTGAGAAAACAAGATCAAATCAAAAAGGTTTTGCTAGGAAACCATTAAAGATGCATTTGATAACAAAAGAATATAAAAATCAAGTGTTTACTTGAGAGAAATGAAGTGGAAAAGAGTGTTTGGCTGGAAAGAATTTGATAGAAAAGCTTTTGATGAAAAGTTAGTTACGTGATATTTCTTTAAAAATCTAATTATGTAATTAATCTCCCAATACCTTTTTATCTATTTTAAAACCTCTTTAAAATATCCAATTTTAAGAGAAATGTATGATATTAAACTTTATCCAAATAGCTCCTTGAAGATTCTAAGTTTTGACCCTTTTACAAAACAGTCACTAAAAATAGTTTTAAAACTTTACATATTGGTCACTAACCAAAATGTCAAATTTTGAAACCCCTTTTTATAAAATTGATTTTACCAAAATCATTTATATCTTAAATGATGATTTTAGACTATTTTTCGTGTTTTTATTTCACCCAAAAATATTTACTTTGAATTAAATCCCAAAACTAACTCAAATCCTCTAATCCGATCCGTGGGGTGTTACAAATTTACCTTTGAAAAACCTCCCACCAAAATTGAAGTAATGTTTTTCTTGCAAACAACTTGAGAAATTAATGAAATCATTATGAAATCTCTATGAGGTTTTGCTAAGAATCAAATGAGGAATCAAAAGATGAAATCTCCATTGAAAATTAGTAAGAAAATATGGAAATCATGATGGGAAAAAGAGATAGAAAATGTGAGAAAATGAGAAAGGAAAATCCAAGAAAATTTGATAGAATAGGAAAGTGATTTAGGAAACCAATTAACCATCAAAGTCATACCCAATTAAGGTGGAAAATTTTAATTAAAACATTATCTAAGGATTCATAGTATTGTCTCAAGTACATTTTAGTCACTTAAAATAGCTTTACAATCTTCACAATTTAGTCACCAAAATCTAAATGTCACCTTAATTAGTTCAATTAACCTTCAAATCAATTACAAAATTTCCGTCGATGCAACTAAACATTTTTAGTAAGTTAAACCAATTTTATCTCAACAATTTGTATTTTTAAAATATTAATTTCCTCGAAACTCATTTTATAGGCTAATCTGGTTCGACCAAGTCGAACCCGACCCGACCAAATCCTTATAGTTATAACCATATTTTGGGGTGTTACATTCCTACTCATTATTCTTTTAGCTTCCTCCTCGTTCTTCTAATTGATTGTTTTTTTACAAATTCTCTAATTGATTATCGCTAATAAGATATGAAACTTGGATCACACATAAAAAATATGAAATTTTCTTGTAAGGTTCATATATAGGGACGGAACTATGTTCAGGATGGGAGGGGCAATTGTCCCCAACTTTAATTGTTTAATTAAATTTAAGCCATTGATATTTTTGAAACCATTTCAATTAAGTCATTGCCCTTCCCAAAATTGCCTGTATAATTTAGTTTTAAGACCTTATATGTTTTAAAATTAATTAAATTAAGCATTGACCTCAAATTTTTATGGTTTAACATTATTTTTGGACTATTTGTGACACCCTTAACGTATACTCGTAGGCCGAATATACATTAAAGATGACACGAAATTGTACTTTAGAAATCTGGACTTCAATTATTTTTTTAAAACATAAATCATTTCATAAAACTAGTTCGGTAATTAATCTTTTTTCATAATATATATATATATTCATACTAATATACATATGAGTTAAACTTAGACGATATCAAATAGTCCATCTTTTAAAATATTTACATGCCCTATAGTTGTCAACTACATTAGAGATGTACATGCTGAAACTCACTAACGATAACTTGATTCTTCAAAACACGACTCCTCCTTGCTAGTCTAGTCTGGAAAACTACGTGTGACATAAAACATACGCTAAGTAACGACTTAGTGAGGAAATTAGTAATCTATTTAGTTAAATCATGTGATCATACATTACATTATATCATATGACAATACAATATAATTCCCTGCAAAATGGCAAGCGATACCAGTACCGTTTATATCATAACATAAAACAAATATAAATATCATGCTATAAGTATTCATCAATCATCAGGTAGTCATTTATAGTATAACATTATTTAAATATGGCCTAAAGTATGTAATATGAGATCAAAGTACTCAAGTCACATGAAAAAGACACTAGAGTGTCTAACGTGAACATGTAAATGAGTACGTAGTCGAGGATTCTCTTTACTCCTCACAAAAGCACCTCGTTAGTTCCATTAGCACTATGGGCATGGATCCCCAGGGTGCACACCAACGGCTTGGGTCCCCAAGGTGTATGTGACACCATCGTAGTCACAAAAACATGTAATCATATCATAACTTGAGTGATGCAGTTGCTAAGGACTCTATGGCATGCCAACTATACCATGGAGTCTCATAAATAAATACTTGGGCATTTCATTTCATTATCAATCAATCATCATCATATTTATTCATATGAACTTTCCATTACTGTATTATGCATCACATCGATTATTCCAGTATATCATAATCAAAGTTTGTAACATGAATGAAATAGTTATCATATAGGTGACCATGTATTTTACATGACACACGGTCTATCATGTTCAAAATAACATACCAACATACTTAGCGTTCACTTATCGCAAGTCTTCCTTTTTATAATTTATAATTTATAATTTCTGATAAGTTTATAACTTTTAAACAATGCATTTTCATATTCAGATCAGTGTTCACTTATTGTAAGTCTTCCTTTTTATAATTAACATACATATAAATGTTGCATTCACCTCGACACTTTTGTCTTACTTAGCGAAACTGCATGGGTTTCCAGACTTTCTTTTCTGGTGAAACATACCATCCACATCCTGGTGGGTAATCCCGAACAACTATAACCTTTCGTCTCTTAAAATCGGGAAAAGGACGTGATATCACCTGAAAAGAATTGAGAGCTTTCATATTGGTCTGTGTAAGAGTGCTTGATTCATCTTTACTGTCATTATCTATCCCAGTATTATCGGTTGGATCATCCCAAGAAGATAATTGACTTGACTCTTGAGACTCGGTTACTTGTTTCATACTTGCTTTCAAACTTAATTTTAATTTTAAACCTTCCAAAACAAGCTTGAAATGGATGTATTCTTCTCCCTTTCTTCTTCCCTAGCTCACGAAATGGTGGAGAATGATGAACAAAATTTTGTTCATCTTTTATCATATTTATCCACATGTATAATTAAATGAATTTTAAATTCATTTAAATAGTGAAATTACCAACTTAGCCTTTAAATCCATTGGTTAATTTAATATAATCTAAAATCAAGGGCCAAGATTAATCGATGTACATTTCATCTTCCGAAAACGTCCTCAACATTTCAAAAATATTCAAAATTGACATCCTTGCCAAATAACCAATTTGCCCTCCAACCAATCTTTATTTACTAGTTTGTTTCAAAATTGCCATTCCATTACAATCTAAGTAAATTAGTTCCTTCCCAACCGGCCACTATTCCATAAATATCATTTTATGATTTTCCATGGCTTATGGAACAGCCTCTGAAATTTAATTCGATCTGATTTCCCGATATTCATTAAATATTTCTATTGCGATTTTACCTTTACCGGGCTATCAGATTTATTCCGAAAATTCTATATTTCCATATTCGGAAAATAAATACTATTATCTCATAAAAACTTCCTTTCCTAAGAACTTAGACTGAATTTTCCTAAATCAATATATTATTCTGATAATTATCGAAAATCCTCATAGATTAAAATTTCTCTTAGAAACCCTTTATCGGAAATCTATACGAATATTCTCTACTCTTACTGAGTCCAAAAATATCTATCAGAAACACTTTTATGGGACCTTCCGGAAGGTCACTCATCCCAGTGTTTCCCTGGCCTGAGCACGCTTAATAATTTTATTTGATCCAAATTCGATACCTTCTACTGTATCTTAATTCTCAAAACTAATATCAAAATTCTTATTTTGATCAGATTTATCCTTATACTGAATAAAATCACTTCTCGATATTTTACACTTTAGTCCTCAAACATTTACTAAAGTTTCATTTTGGTCACTAGGCTTTACCCTTTTCAGATTATTTTCTATCACATGACAGTTTCAAACCATAAAACTACTTTTAAAATCCTCTAAGTAAGAGATCTTAACTTTTGCCTTTTTTTCATTTTAGTCACTAAGTTAGCCTTATGCTATAATCTTAGTACTAAATAACCCTTGTCCGACTTGTCAAATTTTCGTGGTATTACACTATTGTTTTAACTTTAATTAAATTAACCATTTCAATTATATGAACTCTCTTTTGATTATTTTGAACTATTTTTTTAACATTATTTTGGGATATTTATGTAATACAGGCATTGGGATTGTTTATAATTTGGGATTAATTGGATGCGTGCATTTATGAGGTTGTTTTCAGATATTTTATCAACTATCGAAAAAATGTTCATACGACCATGTTTTATAATATATGAGATTTTATTGAGTTTTTCTACTTTTATTATTTATTTTATATTTTAAAATATTTAAACCTAATATCTTTTTCTTGAGGGACAAGTTTTTCAAATGCGGGTTCCTAGATTCGACCTATTTCTTCTAGGCCCAGCTTTATTTCTTCTAGGCCCAGCTTAGAGGTTACAAAGATAGAGCAATATCGATGAAGTGAATGAGGATTGATGGATACATTGATGATATGATTATCACATTGTGGAAATTCGAATAAAGGCCATTTCTTGCGACATCCATATCCCCAAAGCAAGTTGAACAATATTTGATCACATGATAAGCTATGTTATCAAGACCAGGGTCAAACCCAAGAACTCGAGGAACAGTGATGTCGATTTGGATCAAGTCACAGCAATGTAGGTGAGATGAGGTTGGCCTTCATTGAAGCTTTACAAAATAATACATACTTAAAACGGTAAGATTCACAAGCTTACCCAAGATCTGTCCTCTCTTGCTTGGTGTATGGTTAAGGGTGAAGCCTGCAATGTAAAGTGTTTTGAATATAGTTTTTAGTTCAACGACAATCCATGAAATTATGACATTGTGAATGCATATGAAGATAGAGCAGTTGTGCACTTGACATGGTTATAAGTGTGGTGGACATATAGCAATTAGCACACACTTGAGTTACTTTGGTTCTTTTGAAGCTTAGCTATTAGCAATTAAAACTGAATTTGGTCGGGCAGTATAAAGTATAAACCAAAATACAGGGCAGGGCAGCTTTCAAATAAATGTAAGAATAATATGCCACCACTCCCGCTTCCTATCCTTATATGCAATTACTCCACTTGATAATTCATACCCGTTCAACTAGGAGAGTACCATTTGCAAACTCTACTCTTTAAGATTAGCAATTAAAACTGAATTTATTTGGGCAGTATAAAGTATAAACCAAAATGCAGGGCAGGGTAGCTTTCATATAAATGTAAGTAAGAATAATATGCCACCACTTGTCTTTAATATTTTTATATTTATATATTTTATGATGGATATAGTAATTTGTGTAGGAAAGAAATTGTAATGATTTTAATGGTTTCATTTAACATTGCTAAACAATTTTAAAGGATAAACTAACTAGATGATTGATGAATTTATAGTTGTGGGACTTTATAAGGGACTGTCAACTCTTATTTTTTGTCTTATTTGAAAACGTAACTGTTAAAGATTGCAACAACAATTACGCATTAAGTTGTTTGATGAATGTTTAATGGAATAATATTTCGAGGCATAAAAATTTAGAAAAATCAAATTGTTTATTACACATTGCATAATCTGATTTTATTAAATAAGTCATCAAACTGATGTGTCTGTGGTCAAGTTGGTTTAAGTTTATAACAATTTGCTTTAAGTTCACGTTCATCTGAAATAGATGAGAAGTTTGACTTCTTATAAATCTAATACAAATATCTATATTGTTATCAAAATTATATATGTTGATGCTCGAAAAATCAACCGAAATAGGCAAGAGAGAGTGAATTGGATTTTTGCTTTGGTGTATAAAAAGCTAAGAAATTCAAATGAGACACAATGATTTATAGTGGTTTGACTTCTAAACTAAGTCTACCTCCACTACCTTAGCTATCCACACTAAGGATTTTCCACAAATTCACTAATTTGTCTTTCTTTTTTTCGGGCTCAAGGAGATAACCCTTACAACAAAGAGAAAACTATTTGGAAAACAAGGAAAACCTCTCTAGGAAAATATGTTTGCAATTTAAGCACTCACCCAAAACCTAACACTTGAGCAAATATAACAATTAAGCTCACAAGTGTATTCTACAAAGAAAATTGGCAATTAAAGCACAAAAACATTCTCTCTATACATGAATTTTGGCAATGATGTTTCTTCTTGTTCCATGGCTGCTTGAAGAGGTCTTTTAAACCTCTAAGGAGTTTGTGGTCGTTACTAGCCGTTGGGGTTGATTTGGAGCCATTGGAGACTTTTTTTCTAGCATTAAATACACTTATGGGCTTGTCGATATCGGTACACGTGCAAGGGTATCGGTACCTACTTCAAACAAGAAATAGTTGTTGGCATTTTTGCAAAGGGTATTTGTAACACCCCTTTCCCGTACCCATCACTGAATACGAGTCAAAGATGTCACGTGACATTTGTAAAACAATCCACACTTGTAACTTGGTAAATTTTATTTATTTATTATTATTTTTTAAAAAACTAGTTAATCGCGTAAAATTTAAAAGTAATATTTTTGCATTAAAATCGAGTCTAATTTTAGGCAGCAACCAAGCAGTTCAATACGGTTTTGTATAAATAGTGAAACTGCCTAAAAACTGTCAGATTTAAATTTTATCCAGATATTGATTAAAATACGATTCATAACAGAGCAGTCATAACATTTTAATATACATGTCAACTAGTAAATATCAAATAATATCAAAAATTGTATTACTGATACTGATGTACCTGATCTCAATGGTTGATGTCCTCTAGTACTTCTTACTCCAACCTCTTCTCTTTTCCTACAGTGAAACAATCACACGCTAAGTATTCACTTAGTGAGGCAACTATAATATTAAATAAACTTTTCATTAATTAATCTAACAATAATATTGGAAATATTATATATATCATTTAGAAATATAGAATAGTAAACAATGACTTATCAAGCCGTTCTTTCTCCAAGAAACCTGTAAGAAATCACATTTCATACACACACATATATATGAGACAATTCATGCCAAAACCATTGCTCGATGCATAGTTCATTTACACTTAAATCACTTCATTTGCACTTTTCACTATCACTTGAATAATAGCCCAATGTAAGGTAATCGAGAATGCATGGTATGCGAGTCACTATTGAGTATGCACATGTGTAGACATCAACTAATTTGTCGTGCCATAATAAAAACAATATATCACTGTGTCACTGTTGTACACTTATACAAGATCATTATATCACTAGGTCTTAGCTGTAGAACACAGTATCACTGTTTCACTTTATCACTCCTGTAAACTTATACATCATCACTGTATAATTAGGTCATAGCTGTAGAACACAACATCACTGTATCACTAGGTCTTAGCTGTAGAACACAGTATCACTGTTTCACTTTATCACTCCTGTAAACTTATAAAGCATCACTGTATAATTAGGTCATAGCTGTAGAACACAACATCACTGTATCACTATATCACTACTGTAAACTTATATAGTATCACTGTATAATTAGGTCATAGCTGTAGAACACAACATCACTGTATCACTATATCACTGCTGTAAACTTATACAACATCATTGTATAATTAGGTCATAGCTGTAGAACACAACATCACTGTTTCACTTTATCACTGAATCATTATACTCCCACCTAATTGGCATGCCAATTATACCAAGAATCTCAAAATGCTTACAACAGGCTTTTAACAATCACTATCATGTATTCTTCACTTATTTAAAATATCAATAGATATTAACATATCACAATATCATATAAAAGTGTATTGGGCAGTTCATACCCAAAAATCATTCATGATTCATTTCAAAAACCATTGTAAATATATCACTTACAATTCATATATATTTTTATTTAACAATCAAGATCGACTTATCGCAAGTCTTTCTCATATCATAATAAAATAAGTAGGAATACACTCACATGTGCCATTTATTAGTATGCCTCACTAAGTCCTATTCAACCATTTCCTTTGTAACACCTCAAACCTTATTTTGATTCGGTTTTAACTTCATTAGTCACATGAATGTAAATAATCATTTGTTAGATTCAATTCTAACAATATTTCAATCATGTTATATAATCTAATCATTCGAATATATAAAATTTCCAAATATTTTTCCTTCCTTCCTTATACTATCCAAAAATTCATTTTGGTCCTTAATGACCATTTTGAACTTCAATTAGTTCTTCCGAGCTTGCTAAATAACATCATATACAAAATGTATCAATTTTCATTTTTCGGCAGCTTGTACTAATTGATACGGAAGCCAGGATCCAAGAATTACCTCAAAATCTAGGAACCCTCTAGATCACAATTAATCTAGCAAACTCACTAATATGATCCGAGAAAACCCCAAACTCCACGTTCAGCAAACCGATAATAAAGCCTGATCTTGATGTAGAAAATGAGATAGGATGAATTTGATGGTGGCGGTGTTGGATAGAATTGTCCTTGGCACCCTCCTAATCGCAATTGAATAGGCAAACACCTGCAAACGGCACGAATCTCTCCGATGAATGGATGATGACGAGATAGATGTTGTAGGATATTTTGTCATCGACACCGTCTTAGACACGATTATCTAAGCAAGCAACCTCAAGTGGCTCTAACCCACCCTCCTAGATGCAATTACCTAGGCAAGCAAGAGTGTGAAGATGATCTCCATTACAAGAACTTGACGAACTTACGTTGAAGAAGACTTCTGATATGAAAAATAACAAGGCAAATCTATCTACCTTGAAAATAAAATGGCCCATGGCCAAAGGTTTTTGCAACTCATAAATTCATGATGTTGTTCTTATTAATGAAGCAAATATGGCTTTAAATAGGCTACAAATGAAGAGTTCAACTTAAATTAAGAAAAATAAAGATAATAATAAAATAAATAAACATATTTTATCTAACCTAAAAAACTAATAAATAAATAACAAAACTAATCCTAAATCATCTAAATATCTTCATAAAGAATCCTAGATTAAATTTAAGTACAAATAATGAATAAAATTATTGAAAATTCGTAATAAATTGCTTTTTAATATATCTCAACAATCTCCCTCTTTTTAATATAACAAAATTACTTGAAAAATTGCTTTTGAAGATTCTCCCTCTTAGAAAAAATAATTTAAAAAAGACAGAATATTTTTAGAAAATATTTAAAGCTCCCCCTTTTTCTTTTTGGAAGTCCAAAAATATTTTGAATATTTATTCATTTTAAGTTATATCAAAATCAATATCTCAACAATCTTCCTCTTTTTAATATAACAAAACTACTTGATAAATTGCTTTTGAAGATTCTCCCTCTTAGAGAAAATAATTTTAAAAAAGAGAGTATTTTTAGAAAATATTTAAAGCTCCCTTTTTTCTTTTTGGAAGTTAATTTTTCAAACCTATCCCTCCCCCTTTTTATTATATCAAAATTAATTTTAAAACTAAGTTTGAAATCATATTAAAGCTTAAGACACCAAACGTTGAAAGTTTGAAATCAATTGATAGAAAATACCAATTGTTGGTGCAAAATAACAATGGAAAAAAGGCCAAAGATTTTAAAAGAATTAAAAAAATGGCTCCCCTTAATCAAGCATCAATAAAATTGCTAGTCCAACAATTCAAGAAAAATAAATAAATAAACCAAATAAATACAAGAAATTCAATTAAACATGTTATATATCAAAATATATCATTATGCACACAAAGCATGGTAAAAAGAGATAAAGCAGTCCCTTTTTTAATGTGCGTAAGGATATAGTATCGACCGAATCGGTACTAGTTGAAGGTCGTATCGATACGATATGGGCGGTACCGGTACCGAAGGCACGATATGGTGAAAATGTAGTAAAATCAACTTAAAAAGGCCTTACAACTTAGTTTTAAGTTCATACAAAGGCTCTATCAAGTCCTAGATACACATTTTGACCATTTTTGCCACAAATTAACAACATGCTTCTCAAAATACAACATTTAAACATATAAAGCATGGTTTCATCAATATTCAACCAAACATTGCAAGTTTAAGGCCAAAAACATAGATATAAGCATACTAGGCCAAAAAATGTAATTGAGACTCCCCTAACTATATGCAATTAGGCACAACATAGAGTCACACAAACATGCTTAGATCATTATGAAAAAATAGATAAAGAAAACACGATCTAGCAATTGTATGAAATTGAATTTACCACTTGAACCAAGGTAGGATGTTAAGTCTTTCCTTCTTCAAGTTTCATTCTTTCTTGTGTGTCAAGAGCTTTCCAAAATTCAAATTTTCTCATCAATGCTCAAGCACACCTACAAGTAGACAATCAAGTAAATTTTGGTATCCAAATTAATTTAGATCCAATGACATTATTCCTAAAAAATTTAGTTCCCTTTGGAATCCATTTTTCAATGTCTTCTTTTTTCTTCGAACAAATGAGTCCCTTAGGGACCCAAATGTTCTTAATCATTTTTCCTTTGAAAAATATAGGGCAACTAGATCTTCTAACATAAAAATTTGATTTTATAAAATTATTTTTGGAACATTCTTTATTTTTCTTTTCAAGGCTTTTGTAAATCAAATATTTTTCTTCTTAAACTTTTGAAAGCAAGTTTTGTAAATGAAAAATCATTTTCTCAAAGTTCTCAAACCTTGCTTCATGTTCTAAATAAGTTTTAGAAAGCAAATCATTTTCAATTTTCAATTTTGAAATCAATTTCTTATTTTTTAAAAATGAGGCTTTAAATTCCAAAACTAAATCATCATAGCCATCTTGTAATTTATTAAATGTATATGAACTTGAAGTAGATGAATTACAAGTTACCCTTGTATCTTCTTCGATGGCCATGAGACAAAGGTTGGTGACCTCATCATCGATGGAGTCCTCTTCATCACTCTATGTAGCTACAAATGTCTTCTTCTTATGGCTTGATCTCTTCTTCCTCATCTTAGGACAATCGTACTTGACGTGTCTTGAATTATTGCATTCAAAGCATATGATGGGATCCATCCTCTTAATTCTCGATTCATGTCATGATTCTTCCTTTTCTTGCTTCATGAATTGGGTGAACTTCTTGAAGAGCTTGGCGATCTCTTATTCTTCACTATCCTCTCCACTTGAATCTTCTTGTTGGATTGTGGATGATTTAAGAGCACCATTCAAATCTTCAATACCTTGTTCTTCTTTCTTCTTCCCTTTTTGACATCATCATTTCATGGGTTAGCAAAGATCCTATAAGCTTGTCAAGCTTAAGCTCCTTCAAGTCCTTTACTTCAATGATTGCGGGGTTTATGGGTACCGAATACTCCACCACGGGTGTCACAATGGTGGAGGGGTTTATGTGTACTGAACACTCCCGTGTGTGAGCCTTGGGTTACTGGTAGATTGTTTGTTAAGTGTTGAGGGAACACTTGTTGAATCCGTGTATCCGATGTTGCGTTTTTGGTAAAGAAGACTTGGCAAATGATCACTTGAAAGCCAATATAATTGTTTATGTATCATGAGGTGGATTATGTTGTTTAATGGGATTTAAACATGTTTTACTCTTTAAGCCTTGCATTGGTAGTATGCATGGGAAAGATTAAATTGAAGGTAGCAAATGGGACTTTGTTGTGGTATCCATGACACATGTTGCATATGGTTTAATATGTTGTTTTGGAAACATTAAGGGCATGGTTTTGATAAGGCATGACGATGTGTTGATGTTTAAAAGAGTTTTGAAATGTATTTTGTAAAAGATAAGTGAAAATGGTTTAAAATGCATTGATGATGATTGTGGTTTGAGTATTCCTCACTAAGCCTAGTGCACTTATGCTCTTTTTTCCATCAATGCAAAAAATTGAATTGGAGGCTGTGAGCAAGCAAGGAAAGGACTCCCAAGGATTAGTTTTCAAAGTACGGTTTGGACATTGAAAAATAGTAATAATGGAAATATGTGAATTGAGGTTTTGGGAGGGGTTTTGAAGAACTCCCTGTTGATGCAAGCTTTAATTATTGTTTTGGACTTGTAATGTGTTTTGAGTGTTTGAGATATGGTTGGTTTGATGATTTGAATGTGGACTAGGAAGCATGCCTCTAGAATCGATTTCTTTGAGTATGCTAGAAATGCTAGGATGGCTTTTGATGATGTTATGTGGTTGATTACCTAAGTGTTAATATTGTTTGGAATGAGCCAAAGTGTCATATGTTGGATCTATAAGTCATTACAGGCCCTGCGTACCAGTACAGGTACCTCAAGGTTAGGTACGCAGGGTCTTATAGAGGCTTAAATTACCAAAATTAAGTCTAGCGTACCGATACACCTAGCCAATGCATTGGTACGCCTTGAAGGTAAACAGTTCAAATTTTGGTACACGGGCCAGCGTACCAAAACACCCCTTCGACGTAAACTAGCTATATCGATACTCAGGGTACCGTATCGGTACGGGCTCTAGCTATTGAAATTTTAAGTTTTTAAAATAACCAAGGGGGATAGGTACAGGTCAACACTGAATCAGTACGTTTGGTCACCTTACCGTATTGATATGTGTTAAACATGTATCGATAAGGGGAGTCGTTAAGTCTATTAATCTGCATAGATATGAGTTTTCCTGTATCGATACGCCAAGCTATTTTTCGATGTTGAAGTTTGGAAATCTTGCAATCTGGTCCCTATTTGTTATGAATGCAAGTGAATGAGTTTGGGTGATTGTTTTGGAATGGAATATAACCTATGAGCATGAAATGGATATAATTAAGGGTTGGTAAACTTAATTGTTCTAAAGGCCTTGTAATTTGTAACATTTATGTTTTGGTCCCTTATGTGTATCGTTGTTTAATTGGACCCTGTTCTGTGTTTTTTATCCAAATGTAACGCTACCGCTAAGACATGTTCACATGGGACTTTAATAACGTGCATCTAGACAAGATAAAAAGAAAAAAAAGGTTCAGTTTAGGGTTTTATCTCGGGTTTGCTTCGGCAAACCTAATGTGGCCCTTCTAGTTCGGTTTCGGCTAGGCTGGTTAAAGGGTTATAGTAATCACTAATTTTATTTGGGTCCTAGACCGGATTTTATTTTATTTATTGTATCTATTAGCTTTATTATCATTTGTTTTTATTACTATTATTATTATTATTAAGGTCCAAAACCATATAATATAAACATTATTAAACTTAAGTAAATAAAAGCCCAAGCAATATAAAATATAACAATCTAGTTTTGTAAAAGTTCATTAAACCCAAAAATATTACTATATTGCATACCAGGCCCGATAAGGCCCAACTAAATAAGCCCTAAATCTAACCTAACTTCAGAAACTCTAATATCCTATCCTCTTGTGTGCAGCCCATCCTCGACCATTAGATCTGGGAGATCGATTTAACAGTCCAGATTATCTCCGAAGGAGGATGCCCTAGCTGATGACTCATTATCCTGGCGCCGCGCCTTCAAAGCTATTGGATCAAGATCGTCAACGGCCAAGATGGACCCTCGCGTGCATGTGGATCACATCTGGCCTTCCATCTCCTTCATGCTCGCGTACAAGGACGAGGCCCCAACCATTATGCTCTCGATGTGCGCTCACGCGTCTGGCGTTTCAAAGGCCAGCCTCTCTCCAGTCCCCATCTCCTCCGTTTGAACAAACCAACATCATGCAACCAAAATTTCAGAATGTCAAAAAGCTAAAAATAGCAATAAAACACAGAACACCAAATGAATACTTCTAAGGAATTCAAAATATAACTAATAGGAATTTTTAGGCCTTTTTTCACTTTCTTCTAACGATTGTAATGTCAAAGGGCTAGATAAGAGAGCCTTAAAAAGTAGTGTAAACCTATTTTGGGATTTTCAAATAGAGCAATACAAAGCAAAAGCAAGCTTTCGAGGTATATCTCTCTACAAATTTTAGTGCATGCATAATGAAAAAGTTAGGGTTTACCTTGGCAAACTCGTTCTTTCTCTCGATCTTTTCTAGAGTCGAGCATGCTGAGCCGATCTACTAAACAGGGTTGCCGTCTTCAAAAATAAGGTTTTTGGGCTTCGTTTTTTAAAAGAGAGAGAGCTTTACCGTTTTTGAAGGATTGAAGATTGGATCATATTTTAAAATGTAAAAGAGGAAGTTTCAGTTCTTCAAAACATGGGTTTTCAAGGAAAGAAATGGGGAAGCTTTTCTTTCTTTTTTGAATCTGTTTAGAGAAAAGAGGGGTAAAATATTTATTTTTTGAGAGGATTTAAAAGAATGAAGGGATATATTATTAGTGTCTTTGTAAAAAGGGGCAAGGGGTTAGAATATAGGCCAAAAAAGGTATTTTATAGCCTTCGGGATTTTAAAAGTGGATTAATACCCCTTTAATCCCTTCGAATGCCCTTTCGTTTTTTAAATTATCCTGGGGTCCCTTTAAGTTTTCGAAACATCGCAATTTCGTCCTCCTTTCAAAGTTAATTAATTTTTTAAAAAATGGTTTTATTACTTTAAGCTCTTTCGCATTTTTCATGAATATATTTTAGTCATTCCGCTTTTTAAAATTAATCCCCCGTCCCTGTTGGTTTTGAAGTGTTTCCAACTTGGTCCATATTTTGAGACAAATCCGTTTTTAAAAAGGGTAAATGCTATTTTTAGTCCCCAAAGCTTTTGATTTCCTTTTATTTTAGTCTGTATTAAGTGGTTTAACTCCCTTTTCGCCCCTTAATTTGTTTTGTTTTTATTTGGTTCCCTGCACGTGCATATTTAAATTCTAGTTTTTTTTAATTTAATTTAACTTCGGTCCTTTATTTGTTTAATTGTTTGTTTTTACATGGCTAGTGCTAGTTAGTTCGAATGTTTGTTTGAGTTTCTTAGATGTGTTTTCGTATGTAGTATAACCTATAGATTATTTTATTATATATATATTGTAGTATATAATAGAATGACATCTCTCACGCTCAACTATAGTATTAGGTCGAGTGTCAACACCTACGAGGTCAACAAAATATAATTAATCACTACTACTATGCCACACTAACATAATTACTAAACGCAATCATACTCACGTGCATAACTCGTAGGCTGTGTAGAAGGAGGTCGAAAGGTGAAGGAGGAGGAAGATTCTCAGGCTCCAAGTCAACGTCGCCTGAACACAATAATATCCGATCAGATTCTCATCTTCCAAATTTTCTAAAATATTGACTATAATTAAATGTGGTTAGAAAAATGATCTTTCAAGTTTGAATTTGGGAAAATGGGCAGTATATTTGGAATTAGGACGACAAAAAATGAAAAGACAACTTTGGTTGAAAAACTCAATGCTAACGTCATCAAAAATCAACGCTGATGTCATCAAAAAATCAACATTGATATTAGCCAAAAAGTCAATGATGACACCAACCTGGGTCGGGTCAGGTCAACGGGTTGGTCCAGGTTTGACCCTGCTCGGTTTATTGGTTCGGTTTGGGCTTTCCACCAGATTTGGGCTCATTCGGACTTCCCTCTCTCACTCACCAAACAGGGTTAAGCCCCACTCACTAATAGCTGACCCAGTTCAGCTTTGGTTCTAGCCCAAATTCACAAGGGCTTCATCCCTAATAGTCACAACCCTAGGGTTTCCAGTCCATTTGAGCGGCGACAACCATCATCGTGGCGGCGGCAGAAACAACATGGATGGCGATGGCACTCTGATAGCCCATGACGGTGCACAAATGGTCATGCAAGGCTCACCCACTCGAACTATAACATTATGGTTTCCCAAAACAAACAACAAACGGGTTTTGGATCTTACCCTCATGCTCAAACCACCAAGCCATCAGGGAGCACGACAAAGTAGCGACGCAGCAAGGAAACTGAGTGGCCGCGGCAGTGCAACAACACAAGGAAAAATCGTAGCAGTTTCCTACGAGGCTCTGGCAGGACGACTACGCAAGGGAGGGTGGTTTCAGATGCTAACCATGCAAAAACGATGAAGCAAAGGCCGAGTCTCGATCACGACGAAGAGGCGAACACACCGGTGGTCTCAGAGTGGCGAATGAATGGTGTCAAGGGCTCGTCAAAGCTTGGTTAGAGCAAGGGGTGAGGGTTTCTTTTTCGAATTACAAAGGGTTCCAAATAGGGGGTACGACTAGGGTTTTACAATGAGGGCTGGGGTAATTTTGTGTTTATAGGGGGTATAAATAGCCAAAGAAATTGATAAATTACTGATAAAGGGCCCCAATTACTCCCGTATTTTACATTGACCACACAAGTTCTGCATTTCTCAATTAAGCCACTAAAATTTAATTAAGAATTCAGTTTAAAATTTGAAAAAATTGGATTACGAATTGGGGATTTTCAGTAATTAAGGTTTTTAATTTGGGGAAAATTAGGGTGTTACACATAGCATATCAAACCTTAAGTATAGATTACTTACTATACAAAATTATCAAACATATCAAACTACAATCATGTAATACCCAACACGTAAGGTATTAAACATATTAGATTTTAGATATAAATTATTTGGCATGAAAGATATCAACAATTTAGATCATAACGTAGATTTCTTATAGATTTGACAAGAATTATCCAACATATATCTTGGCATTTGGATTAATCATGTACTCATATACATGGTATTAAACAATTCATATACATATGCTAAAATATTCAAACAGTGTATTTATATATATATTCGAACCTAGACTATGCCTTCTTAAAAAGGAATAATGCAAGAATCGTATAAATGTATAGCACATGCTTTGTAACTATTATCATGACTTAATAAATTAATTTGTAAGCTTTCAGAATTTACTCTTAACAAAGTTTATCATTTTTATAGGTTTCCTATAAAGCAATTTCTTAACATAACATATCATGAGTCATGAATTAACACAATGACTTGAAATATTAAACCATTTAATTGTTATAATTACAAACTTCATATTTATCATTAACATAGCTTTGAGTATCAAGTATTACTTTAAACTTAAACAAGAAACTAGCCCTTTGATTTCGAATGAGGCATAATAATTTTTACATTAGGTTATACGAAGATCATATATAAATAATTGTTACTTATAAAGTAAGTTATCCAGCATATCATAAGTATGAATTACTTATCAAGTACACTAACAAACATAACATGTCAAGGCATGGGTTACTTATTTCATAAGTTATCATAATAGATCATTAGTTGGGTTCCCACATTTCATTGATATTAACTTTAACATAGCCTCGAGAATCAAGTAACAGCCTAGGTACACGAATCCCCAACCAACTATCACCCATAAAATGGTACACGCAGTGCCGGTCATTCCCTCATACAGTCGCCAATTAACCACAACATATCCCTCCTACTGTCGCCAAATAAGGACCGTAGTCCACCCCAAACATGAGCTCTATGGACTCTCTGGCATGCCAACTATACCTAAGACTTACTCGAGACAAAGGCTTTCACATATTATTACATCGTATTAGAATTGAGTGAGCATATATCCTTATCAAAATATTTTAACCACGAACATATTTCCTTTTCCATATTAGGCATGTATTCACCTCATGTGAATTTTTCGTTGTAAACTTATTTACAATTTTACATAAAACTTATCACAACATGGTATTCAAATAGCATGGCTTATTTATCCCAAGGATAAGCATAGCTTCACTATCATAACATTACAACAAAGCTTATATCTTACTATATCGAATACATACGTAATTTATATGACCACATAGTAAAGCTTAGAACTTCTAACATAAAACATACATGTTTTATAATCAAATGGGCAAAGATTAATATGATTCTTCATAATAAGCATATGTATTAAATTCATATATATATATATATATTTCTTAACACTTCAACCACTTATTTGAATAGTACATCAAACATAATTCTTACCATTTAGGCGCTTACCTCGCACCAACTTATTTAAACATAATTTAGCACATTTATAAGATAATATAATTTAAAAAGAAAAACAACAAAGATTATCAGGAAGGTTTCTAACCTATCCCAAGACTTTAAACTGCACTCACATTTAACTCCGAGCTATTTATGTTTACGAATAACGACTCTTTTCTTATCCACTGTTTGTCCCTCGATAGCCTTAGCCCTCCAATTTCCTCTTGGTCTAAAAGTAACAAAGGGTGTAATGGTGCATTAGAAAAGATTCTAACGTTAATTTTCTTGTAAACTACTCAATTGATCATATGTGCATTAAATTTTACACCAACAGTCCACTAACAAATTACACCAATGCAAAACAGTCCACTTATAAGTTTGTAAAGCATTTCCCTTGTTTCAAATCACTAAGACAACCTTTACTCTCATTTTTACTTAAATAAATGAACACAATTTGCATGTATACATATATATTCATACACAACAGTCCACAATGTTCACTTTTACAACAAAACAGTCTCTAAAACTAAGTTTATAAAACATCCCTGTTTTGAATCATACACTATCTTTGAATTAAATTTTCCAGGCAACCCTTTTCATACTACAAACTATCCCTAAATCCAATTTACAAAGCATACCAGATTTCCTTTTTAGATTTTAAGCACTTAATATGGTTATTGTTTGCTTCCCAAAATAGGACAATGACTATAACCACGATTCACTTAGTCGAACCATTCCAATCTAACATTTCAAATTATCAAACAAACTAACATCACAACCAGGTTATCACTTCCTCATGATATCCATTTATTTACTTAAAACAGTCCCAACATGTATATAACATAACATAACAATCCCACATTCTCTTATTATTACCAAAACAGTCCCAATTTATTAATGTGCACGAATACATGTACAAGCTAAATCAATTCACTTAAGTTCATCCATTTATCAAAATAGTCCTAATTCATACACACACACACACACATACACATATATATACATGATTAAAACAGCCCATAAGTCTATTAAACAGTCCGATTCATTGAAATTTAACCAAGCAATGTTCTAATTCAAGTTCTTATATACTCGAATACTCCAATATATCTAATAATTCTCATAACTACACAAGTGTCTATAATCAAATTCATAGTTTTCATTCAATCATAGTAAAAGTACTAAATAATTTACCTTCGTCAAAGCGATTTCGACTCAAGCTTAAGCATGCAACAAAGATATATGTTGAATTAATCCTTGAACAAACTTTCTCTTACTCTCTCTCACTATTTTCTTTTGATCAGTTATGGAAGAAAATGAAAGGAGGAAGATGATGAGTGTTTTACTCATCTATTTTTTAAATTTTTTCCTACATGCCGTGTCACTTTCCATTACACATCATGCTTGCTCCAAAATGGACAAGTGTTCGGGCCCTCCATGTAAAGAAGATTTACATGCAAATCACAAGACTTCCAATAGACTATTTTGAGTCCTTCCAAAATAAGCCTTCTACTTATTTAAGATTCAAGTTTAATCTTATCACTTTTAATTTGTCTAATCTGGAATTATCTCAATCAAATTGGATCACATACAGATTAATATAAGATAATTCTAGGTCTTATTTTGGGGTATTATAAATATGAACAAAATTGATCGTGACCATGGGTCCTTGAGGTATGGCAGTTTAACAAGGCCACTCTGAATATTGGGAACCTCATTTAGGGCATGCGGTTTAACTAGGCAACCCAAATTGATGGTGATCTTGTGGTTTAACTAGGCAAGGTCGGTACACATGCGGATTAACTAGGCAATGGTGGTAAATGTCGCGGTTCAACTAGGTGAGGGTGTCAGATCTTGCGGTTTAACTGTGCAAGGTTTGGGATACCATGCGGTTTAACTAGGCATAGTATGAGAGATCCGTGTATCCGATATGTTGGATAAAGGGTAATCTTTCTGGGTCGCTGTTGATGCCAATACATGTTTGAAAGTTCATGAGTTGAACCTATTTTATAATGCTTTGGGATCTAAGCTTGGACTAAGTATATGATGTTGCGTAAGGGTGATTATGCATGTCTCGGTGGGGGACAAGGACAATGCTTTGGTTGTAAGCATGTTTTTGAAATAAGTGTATTGGTTTCAAATGTGTTTAGATGTATCATTGTTTTGTGAGCATCCTCACTAAGCATGTGTGCTTACGCTTTCTTTGTCCCAATAATGCAAAGCATTAAGGTTTGGGGCTGTAAGGGCAAGGCTAGTGATCCAAGGACAAGGACTAGTTTGAGATTGGACTCAATTTATGTTTCCGGTTAATAAGGCAATGTGTTTGCCATAATTCTGGGGATTTGTAATTCTATTTTCCCATGGTTTTAAACTCTTTAAGTGCTGGATTTCATAATTGGTTTGTTGTTGTTAGATTTGCGAGGTTTCTTGCCTATATTGATGCTAGATGAGTGCATAGAATTGCATCTAGTTATTTTGGAATGGTTGCCATGCTTGGTTGTTTCAAACAAGTTTGTTTTGTTGTGGTTGTAGTGCAAGCATGTTATGTATGTTTAAATGTGCCAATTGTGAGTTTTGGTTGTTTGGCAATATGACAATAGGAAGCATGCCTATAGATCATTGTGATTGTATGAATACCATGTTTGGTTGTTGATTCTGTGATGTTTTTGTAAGGATCAATTCTTAATAATGTTGCTCTAGTGTTTGAAGCATGTTGGAGTGGCATGATTATAATTAAAGTGTGTTTAGACATCAATTTGGGACATTATAGGTCCAGGTGTATCGAAATAGGTGTCCCCGTACCGTTACGGCTAGGCAATTTTAGGCATAGCATTTTGATATGCGGGAGGGTGTTTCAATCGAGTAAGCCTTTCTAGGAACTGCGTTTCAGTACTTGGGAGAGTGTTTTGATACAGTACATGAATTTTATGTAAGGTGTTTCGATACTCAGGGGCGTATCAAAACTGGTTTAAGCTATTGGAAACTGAGTTTTTGAAAATTACAAAGGCGTACCGAAACACCTCCAAGTATACCGGTACAGCTGTAGTTAATTCTGTTAGTTTGGCATGTTTGAGTGTTTCAGTTTCCTTTATTTTGGTCCTTGAGTTTTGGGAATGCAATTGTATGGGCATGAAAGGTTGTTTTGACCTGGAATTGCCATGTGAGCATGTAAATGGATTAATTGAGGATTGATAACCCTAATTTCAGTTTTGGTTCAATAATTTTAAGGATTTGTGTTTTAGTCCCTATAATGTATGAGATGCAATTGGTTGCCTTTTCGTAATTTGTTTCTTCTAAAATTTCACCCACTATAAGTATGTACATGTAGGAATAATAATTTGCATCTAGACAAGATAAAAGAAAAAAATGATTGACTTTTTGTAACCTTTCTCCGCTTTGCTTCGGCAAACCTAATATAGTTCTCTAAGTTCAAACGGGTGTTTAGGCTAGGTCGAGGGGGTTACATTTGTTGCTATCAGAGGCAGGTTATGAAAGGTTGGGATGTTGTTGTTTGGTTGATTATAATTGTTGGATATGCACGGTGTTTGTGAATATGTATAGTGGTTGTTTTACATCATGTTGGGGTATGAAATGGGAACACATTGCCTATTATCGAGGTTTTAAAATGTTTTATACAGTTGTCTTGGATCCTTTTCCGAATTCTAGTCCATCTTTAATGTATGTTGAATGTTTTTGTTAGCATGGCTCGACGTGAGACTCGGTTGATGGCTGGTATTGCGGGAGTTGAGCAGAGTAATGACGTGGAAGGGAATCTCCCTAATGTTGTACCTCATCCTCCTCTGTTGGTTCCTCTTGTCGATGTTGGGGCTGGTGATGTACCCCAAATTCATCACGTACCAGTATTTAGTGACTTGACTCCGTTAATCTAAGTGATGACAAGAGCTTTCCAAGCAGGGATGGTTGGAGTGCAAGCGTAAGTACCGGCACCTGTTGTGGTAGCTAATCAAGGTTTACACTTGGAGCATCTTCGTAGTTTGGGAGGCGAGGAATTTTAGGGTTTGTGTCCTATGACAGCCGAGGGATGGCTGGAAAAGACAATTCTGAACTAGATGGGTTGTAATGGGGAGCGCAGGTTGTGTTGCACTGTGTTTATGTTGCAGGGTGATGCATATCATTGGTGGGTGACCACAATTGCTGGAGTACCTAAGGCGTATGTGACTTGGGACTTCTTCAAGACTTGTTTCAAGAGAAAGTATCTTAGTACCTAGTATCTGGATATAAAGAAGCGCGAGTTTATGTCACTGACGCAGGGTGGCATGTCTATTACCGAATATGAGGTAAAGTTTGTTCGTTTGAGTCAGTATGCCCTAGAGTTGGTCCCTGATGATCAATAGAGATCTGATAGGTTTCACTATGGTTTGATAAAGGACATTAAGACATATCTATTAGTCGTGGATTGCACAAACTTTGATGTGTTGGTTAATCGGGTCAAAGATATTGAGCAGTCATTGGGTACACCAGTTGAGGCTGCAAGTGCGAGCTTGGGTAAGAGAGTGGCCGATTTTAGCTATTCTGGGAGGAAGAATAAGAGGTTTCAGGAAAAGAGACACAATCCAGATCACAGGCGCGGTGGTGGTGTTGGTCAGGGTAATTAGGGAGCTCATATTGTACCAGAGTGTGGGCGTTGTGGTAAGTGCCACACGGGTATGTGCTGGGGTACTACTAGAGTTTGCTGGATATGGGGATCTCCTGAGCATATGAAGCGTGATTGTCCTTTTCCGGTAAGAGATGCACGGTTCATGTTGCTACACCTGCTAAGGGCAAAGGTCGTGGAAGGGGTAATTTCCAGAGGCGTGAGAATGGGCAGAGGGCTGTAGCACATGCAGTCACTGTACAACTAGAGAATGAAGGACTGGCTCGGGTTTATGCTCATCGTGAGGAGTGCAATGACACTAATGTGATCGCAGGTACCTTTACCTTGCAATCTTTGTCATTGTTTTCTTTGATTGATTCGGGGTCTACTTATTCATATATCCTAAATAAGTATGAATCATTGCTGAATATTCTTGTTGCAATCTTAGATGTTGGCATGTTAGTAACTAATTCTTTTGAGGGGACGATTACTACTAGAAGGTTGTATAAGTGTTGTCCTTTGGTTGTGCAAGGCTACAAATTTTCCGCGGGCCTAATGGAATTACCATTCTATGGTTTTGACGTTATTCTCGGTATGGTGGACTGTGAATCCAAAAGGATTTCCTTGAAGTTAGCTGATGATTACGAAGTTGTGGTTGTTGGAGAGAATGTGAAGTTCTTGACCAATGTTGTTTCTGCTACTCGAGCGAAGAAGATGTTGTTTAATGGCTGCCAAGCCTATTTTGCTATTTTTGTGAATCTAGAAGCCAAGGGTGTTCGAGTGTAGGATATTCAGGATGTATGTGAATTTTCGAAAGTGGTTCCTGAAGAGTTATTGGGTTTACAACCAGATAGATAAGTGGAATTCGGTATTGAGATGTATGATGGTACGACTCCGATGTCTATTACTTCTTATCGGATGGCACCAAAGGAGTTGAAAGAGTTAAAGACGCAGCTTCAGGAGTTTTTAGACCATGGGTTCATTCGGCCGAGTATTTTTCCCTGGGGTGCTCCAGTTCTTTTTTGTGAAAAAGAATGATGGATCGATGCATATATGCATAGATTATCGGTAGTTGAATAAGTTGACGGTGAAGAACAAGTACCCGTTACCGCAGATTGATGATTTGTTCGTTCAATTTTGTAGGGCATTAGTGTTTTTAAAGATTGATTTAAGATCGGGGTATTACCAATTGAAGGTTAAGGATGTGGATGTGCATAAGACGATATTTCGTACGAGGTATGGGCATTACGAGTTTCTGGTGATGCCGTTTGGTTTGACGAATGCCCTGGTTGCTTTCATGGAATGACGAATAGGGTGTTTCATGAGTACCTTGATCAGTTTATGGTGGTTTTTATCGATGATATACTCGTGTACTCTCGTATCGAGTAGGAGCATGATCAATATTTGCGGATTGTGTTGCAAGTTCTAAAGGATAATCAGTTGTATGCCAAGTTGAGCAAGTGCGAGTTTTGGTCTCAACCGAAGCAGCCTTTGTAAACGAATGGGTCATCATCTGTGATCTAGCAATATTCCCAGACTGAGAAGGTTGAGGATACCACTCTGCTTTAGACCTCAATACTTTCCTTTCTTGTTAGGCCTTGGAGGATGAGAATCATCATATTGTCTCTTCACGGCTTTGCTGGATCCTCCAAACCTTTGTGCTTTTTGAGCAGCTTTAGTGGTCTTGACCCGATTTACCAGGTCTTGAAAATTTGTGATGCCCAGAACTGTGAACATAGGGCGCAGCTCGTCACTGATCTTAACAATAAACATTCTACACTTGTGTTCCTCCTTCTTGATATATTCACCTCCGTATCGACAGTACTTGCAAAAGTCATACATGTACTGCTCCATGAGTCGTCCACCTTGTTTGAAATGGAGGAAGATGCCACACCTTTTTGCGAGGTAGTTGTTAAGTGTCTAAAAGCACTATTTTATTAACCCTTTTTATTCATATTATTGCTAGAATTAGGCTCATATTAGTTGCATTATTAGCCATTCATGCATGTTTGCATTGTTTCCTTGGTGGACAAGCTTGATTTCTTATTTTGCTTAATTTTGTGGAAAAAGGGTGCTGCCGATACTTGCCTAAACAAGGCTAGAACCAATTGCCAGGGAAGTGCATGAAGGAGATGTCGACGCAGTTGCCAGAGTAATGCATGAAGGAGATGCCGAGCTAGTTGCCACGACAATTGTCGATAAGGGATAAGATGATATGGTAGTCAAAATTGATGACTAGATAAGCCCAAGATGACATAGAGCAAAGTTTTATCCCAAAGGAGTTTGATTTCCATGAAGAGGTCAAAAGAAATTAAATCCCATGAAGATAAGAGAAGATCTAGAAGGAATTTAAATATAATAAAGAATTATATTCTTTTAAAGTATTTAATTCCAACTTAACTTCCTCCTCAAGAAAGACTTTGACCTAGCCATCTCTTATTTAAAGGAGACCAAGCCATCAAACTCCAAGAGAGGGAAAGGGGGAGAGTTTGATTGAAGAGAGAGTAAGTTTGGAGGGAGAGTTCGATTGAGAGAGTTTTTGATCGATTTCTTCTTCTTCTTCTTATTGGCTTCCATTAGATTTATGGTTTGGGGATTACTCTTTGTATATCTTTTGAACCCAACCATGAACTAACTTGATTGGTTAAGGTTATTGTGTTTTGTGGTTGTGAGAAACAATTGGATTTTGTTTAGGTAATGAGAGTTTGCACTTTCAATTCAAGGTTTACTCATTCTTGTTTTTTATTCTTGTTTACGAGTGAATTGGGAGAGGATCTCGTAACTTCATCTATTTATCTAATATCGGGGGAGTTAGATTCAAGAAACGAATGAGTATGGTCTTTATTCAATCTATTGATGGTGAAGATTAAGCCGGCTTAGGAATAAGTTAAGGATTTCAACGGCTAAGAGGAGCGCAAGATTGGTTGTTGTTCACCCTTGATTCAGGCAGGGATATATTATCAAGGCATGCACAATTAGCTAGAGTTTTAACTTAGGGATAAAAAGAAACCATTGAAGAATGCTCTGCCGAACCTTGAAGTTGCTGCCCTGCCAGTTGCCCATGCAACCGTCGATTAGTTGCCAAGGTAACCCCGTTGCGCAAGTTGCCACAGCAACTGAGTTGCCCTTGCACTCTTTTACCAAGACGATCCAATTGGATACACCTCAACTCACTATAACCTGGCCTATTCTCTCTCATTTGATTACATCTTTATTTTATTTACTTGCTATTTTATTTTATTCTTTAGTTAGAACTCCTACAATTATCAATTGTGTTTTTACTTTTACAGTGCGATAACTAAGGCAAATTGGCCCAAACCAATCCCTATGGAGACGATACTCGATACTTATCATATCACTTTATTACTTGCGACGTGTACACTTGCCACGGATTACGGGCAACAAGTTTTGGGCACCGTTGCCAGGGATTGGCAATTGGTGTTAGTTGTTTTTGTTATTGCATTTTTTTCTCTTAGTTTTACTAAATTTTCTTTTTGTTTGTTTTATCAAAAACAAAATTAGGTGCGCTACAAGTTAAGGGACATCAATTCGAGAGTTGATGTGGGAAGATAGGAATCAATCCAATCAAGAGTTTCTTGCACCCTTCGATGATTACCTATAGCAACCGAGAAAAGTATATACCGTGAGAAACTCGTGCACTTGTTGTGGAGAACATCATGTGTTTGAAAATTGGCCTCACATTTTTGGTGCATATGACTACATGGAGAACCACAGATGGAACCAATAGCAAAATCCTTCATGGTATGATCAAAAAGCTCAAAAATATTTTACCATAACAATTTTCCTGCAGCAACAGACATGCCTCGGCAATGTAGTCCTTATCAGCAGCCTAGTGTCACGGCAACAGATATGCCATGGCAATGTAGTCCTTTTCAAGAACATTCCAATTCCTTGGAGAAAATGTTGGTAGCTTCCTTGTCTAGACTCGACGGATCAATTGAAGAGATTCGAGAGCTATCAAAGAAAATAGATGTGAGGATAGCTTAATGAGATGCAACCTTGGGGGATTCAGAAGATCAATTGAGGAGATCCACATCTACCTTGGATAACATGCACCAACAATCCATTCCTAGGGATACTGACGTCCCAAGGTAAAAGGATAAGGAGCAATGCAAAGAGAGGTCTCTGATGTGTGGGGAACAACTAGAACCTCCAAGTCAAGAGGATGCCAATGAGAGAGACTACCCAACACATGATGAGCCTGAGCATCAAATTGCCTCGGCAATGGTTGAGGAGCCTAAATAGAGCAATACCGCGACAACACTCAATGAAGTTGAGAACAACAATACTACAACAAATTCTAAGGAACCTGATGCATAGAAGGTTACAACGTTTATGTTGTAGCAGGAATCTGTAAATTGCTCTCATCCACCTTTGCCACGGCATTTGCAAGACCACATGCAGGATCAACACGATGGCAATACTGTGTTAATGGAATATGAGCAAGTGATGATTAAACCTATTGAATTCTTTAAAAACTTACCTTCTCCATTGCATGTATTCTTGAGGAACCGACGCTGGTAGATTTGAAGCCATCACTAATGGAGATGTTTGATGAGCCTAAAGAAAACGGTGTTTGGACTCATGAAGATTTTTAGAAAATTGGTTTTTCCCTTGACTTAAAGAAAATTTTGGCAACTGATTGCCACGGCAATTGGCTTGAGCAGCAATTGCCACGGCAACAAAGGCTACGTCCAACCATGATAGAAGTCGACAAGAAAGAGGTAATTGAATGGCTGGGAATGGATATATTTTTTCCCATTAATATATTTGTGCCTTTAGAAACAGTAGCAAGATGGAGGGCATGCATGGACTATAAGGGAACACGGAAGAAAGACACATCCACCATGGTAACGCAAAAGGGAGTAGTGGCAAGCACATTGGCCAAACTCTTTTTGGGCAATATTGTCACCCGTTGCAGGGTGCGGAAGGACTATAAGAAGTATATGAAACGACCCTCCACAAGTTCTCTCAGATATGCAGTAACATTAGAAGATGCATGAAAAATGCTCTTTCTAAGAATCTTTAATTTTTGTTTTTAATTTTTTGGAACTTTATTTTATTTTCGGTTATTTTTCTCTTTATTTATTTTTTGGAATTTTTAGGCGATATTTTATTTTATTTGTCTTAGTATCTTTAGTTTTTAGGTTTTCTTTGTTTTCTTTTATTTTCCACAACAAGACTCACAAGCACCATGCTAAGGAAATTCCCTACCGACTACTTGCCACGACAACCGCAATAGAGGATGCCCCAGCAACCGCCCCAACAACTACCACAGCAGTTGCCACGGAAATAAAAACTAGTGATGCCCAGGCAACAACAATGGCTTCGGCAACTACTGATGCCCAGGCAAGTGAACCTGCCTCGGCAAACATGGATCAAATCAATGCTATTCACGCGGTACCAGCCACAAGCATTCAACCACCGACCGAAATATGAATCAATCAAACGGCACGAAGGAAACTTATCACTCGAGGTGACGACCTCTCGACTAACTCATTTGATTTAGTTTCTTCTAAATTTTGTTTCACTTTTACATGCATTGAGGACAATGCTTCCCTCGAGTTTGGGGGGTGTTGGTTTCTAGTTAGTTCCATGTTTAGTTGCATTCATCTTTAGCAATCACATGTAGGTTGCATATGTTACTTGCCATGCCTTTAATTAGATTTAATTGTTTAAGACTTGTTGAATATCCAATGATGAATTTTTTCCACTGCACTTAATTGAAAGAACCTTTAATTTTAGGATTGCATGAAAAGAACTTAGAATTTTACTATGACGCTGCTTTTTTTACACGGTTGTGGCTTGTTGATTGAAAGAAACTTAGTGAGCTTAGGTTGCTTAAAATTTAGGTAAATTTAAAATTGAAAATTAAAAGTTAAATTCTTTTAGAGGTGCCCGAAACTGGCTCTAGTAGTTAATGCACATTAAAGAATCGCTAGAGGTGCCTAAAATTGGCTCTAGTTAAAAAAAATAAATTCCCCGGTAATTAAATTGATAAAAACCTATTGTTCACATAGAATATTGAAAATCAACTTGTACACAACTATGCACACACAATGTCATGAGCATTATAGTTTGATTCCATATAATTTTTGTGCTATCCAAAAGATTAAAAGGTGATCCTACTTTGTGCCACGGTTCCGAGGTTTGAATTCAAGTTTGAAGCATGTTTTTGATGATTAAAGTCTTGGCAGGTAATTGTTAGTTTGCATTGCTTGAGGACAAGAAATAGTTCGAGTTTGGGGGTATGTTAAGTCTCTAAAAGTACTATTTTATTCACCCTTTTTCATTCATATTATTGCTAGACTTAGGCTCATATTAGTTGCATTATTAGCCATTCATGCATGTTTGCATTGTTTTCTTGGCGGACAAGCTTGATTTCATATTTTGCTTAATTTTGTGGAAAACGGGTGCTGTCGATAGTTGTTTTTGTGTGTGTGCAGAATCACTTACAAAAACAAGCCTGGAACCAGTAGCCAGGGCAGTGCATGAAGGAGATGCCGACGTAGTTGCCAGGGAAATTGTTGATAAGGGATAAGATGATATGGCAGTCGAAATTGATGACTAGATAAGCCCAAGATGACGTGGAACAAAGTTTTATCCCAAAGGAATTTGCTTTCCATGAAGAGGTCAAAGAGAAATTAAATCCCAATAAGACAGGAGAAGATCTAGAAGGAATTTAAATATAGTAAAGAATTATATTCTTTTAAAGCATATAATTCCAACTTAACTTCCTCCTCAAGAAAGACTTTGACCTAGCCATCTCCTATTTAAAAGAGACCAAGCCGTCAAACTCCAAGAGAGGGCAAGGGGGAGAGTTTGATTGAAGAGAGAGAAAGTTTGGAGGGAGAGTTCGATTGAGAGAGTTTTTGATCGATTTCTTCTTCTTTGTCTTCTTTGCTTCCATTAGATTCATGGTTTGGGGATTATTCTTTGTATATCTTTTGAACCCAAACATGAACTAACTTGATTGGTTAAGGTTATTGTGTTTTGTGGTTGTGAGAAACAATTGGATTTTGTTTAGGTAATAAGAGTTTGCACTTTCAATTCAAGGTTTATTCATTCTTGGTTTTTATTCTTGTTTGTGAGTGAATTGGGAAATGATCTCGTAACTTCATCTATTTATCTAATATCGGGAGAGTTAGTGATAAGTGTTCAAAAGTACTATTTTTATTACCCTTTTTACTCATATTATTGTTAGACGTAAGCTCATATTAGTTGCATAATTAGTCATTCATGCATTAATTGATGTTTCTGTCCACTGTTGAGCTTGATTACATAACTTGGTGATTTTTGTGAAAAATGATGCTGCTTTGGTGTGTTTTTGTGTGTGTGCAGAATCACTTGCCTAAACAAGGCTAGAACTAGTTGCCAGGGCATTGCATGAAGGAGATGTCGAGCTAGTTGGCAGGGCAATGCATGAAGGAGACGCCGAGCCAGTTGCCAGGGCAATTGTCGACAAAGAATAAGGTGATATGGTAGTCAAAATTGATGACTAGACAAGCCCAAGATGACGTGGAGTGTTGCGCATAATAAGTGCTACGCAAATGTGCAAGTATACACGTCGCAAGTTATAGTATAAAAGATATCGTCTCCACAGGGATTGGTGCTACTTCAAGAATCTAGTCTTTTGCACTGTAAAAAGTAAAACACAAATAAAAGATTATAGGAGTTTAACTAATGACTAATCTAGAAAGCAATAAAGTAAAAGAAAAGATGAATTCGAATGAGAGAGAGATAGGCCAGGTTATCGTGAGTTGAGGTGTGATAGCCGATTGGATCGCATTGGTAAAAGAGTGCACGGGCAACTCAGTTGCCGTGGCAACTTGCACAACGGGGTTGCCTTGGCAACTAATCGATGGTTGCCTGGGCAACTAGTTGGGCAACTACTTGGGCGTCTGGGCAGCAATCTTTAAGGTTCGGCAGAGCGTTCTACAATGGTTTCTTCTTATCCCTAAGTCGAAACTCTAGCTACTTGTGCATGCCTTGATAATACATCCCTGCGTGAATCAAGGGTGAACAACAACCAATCTTGTGCTCCTCTTAGCCGTTGAAATCCTTAACTTATTCCTAAGCCGGATTAATCTTCACCATCAATAGATTGAATAAAGATCATATTCATTCGTTTCTTGAATCTAACTCTCCCGATATTAGATAAATAGATGAAATCACGAGATCCTCTCCCAATTCACTCGCAAACAATAATAAGAACCAAGAATGAATAAACCTTGAAATAGAAAAGTGCAAACTCTTATTACCTAAACAAAAACCAATAGTTTCTCACAACCACAAAACACAATAACCATAGCCAAGTAGATTTAGTTCATGGCTAGGTTCCAAAGAAACACAAGATAAACAATCCCTAGCATGAACCCAATCGAACAAGGAAGAAAAGATGAAGCTTGTCGAAAATCCCTTGCCCTAGATGCTTGTCGAAAATTCCCCTTGCTTTCTCCCTTGGACTTGTCGAAATTTCCCCTAATGCTCCCCCTCCAAGTTGTCGAAATCTCCTTGCTATTTATAGGGCTAGGCCAAAGTCCTTCTTTGAGGAGGAGTTTGAGTTGGAATTAAATTATCTTTAAAGAATATAATTCTTTATTATAATTTTATTCCTATTAGAACTTCTCCTATCTTCTTGGAATTTAATTCTTCTTTAATCTCTGCATGGCAATCAAATTCCTTTGGGCTTGGGCTTTGCTCCATGTCATCTTGGGCTTGTAACGTCATTAATTTCGACATCCCTATTGCATTTTCTCTTTGTCGACAATTGCCATGGCAACTGGCTCAACGTCTCCTTCATGCATTGCCCTGGCAACTAGCTCGGCATTACTTTGGCAAGTGATCCTGCACATACACACACAAAGCACACCAAAGCAGCATCTTTTCCACCAAAACTACCAAGTTATGTAATCAAGCTCAACGATGGAAGGAAACATGGATTAATGCATGAATGGCAAACTATGCAACTAATATAAGCCTAAGTCTAACAATAATATGAGTAAAAAGGGTAAGAAAAATAGTACTTTTGAACACTTATCACACCCCCAAACTCGAACTATTGCTTGTCCTCAAGAAATGCAAACTCATAATTACCTGCCAAGACTTCAATTTTCACAAACTTAGCTTTGAACTTGATTTCAATTCTCTGAACCGGGGCACAAAGTATGATTGGCTTTTTATTTTTTGGAAAACTGAGGAGTTACTCGGAATCAAACTATAATGCTTGTGAGTGTGTGCGGGGTTGTGTGCAAGTTGATTTTTCAGATTCTATGCAAACAAGAGGTTTTCAAATTACTTCATTGGGTTCTTTTTAACATGTTTTAACTAGAGCCAGTGTTGGGCACCTCTAGTGTTTTGTTTTTAGTTTTCTTAAGTTAATTTAATCGACTAGAGCCGGTTTCGGGCACCTTTAGTTAAATTTTTTTAACACATCCTTGAGCCAGTTTCGGGCACCTCTAGTGATCAATTTTTTTAGCACATGCTAGAGCCAATTTCGGGCACCTCTAACATTCATCCAATTTTTATTCTAATCCCCCAATTTGTTAATTATTAACCTAAGTTTACTAGAATTCCTTAAATCAATCAAACCACAACAGTGTTTCATCAAAATTAGCATCATAGTAAAATTCTAAGTTTTTCCATGGTTATCCTAGAATAAAAATTCTATCAATTAAGTGCTTTGGCAAAGTCATCATTGAATATTCATCAAATCTAAGCAATTCTTGTTCCAATTAAAGGCATGGCAAGCAATTTATTTATCCTAAATGTAATACTTAAGATGAATGTAATTAAACATGGTAACTACTAATAACAATCCCCCCCAAACTCGAGTGAGGCATTGTCCTCAATGCATGCATAAAAATAACGAAAAATAAAAATAAAAATGCATACGAGGACTTACTCCGAGAGTTCGTAATCGTAGATGATTAGTTTCCTTCTTGTCGGTGTCTTGATTCTCTTGCTTGAACGCGATGGTTGTTTTCTTGTTGCTGGTGGTGGAATCGATCCTCGTACGGGGTTGTCCTCATCGTCCTCTTCATCAATGTCAATGGCTTTTCGCTTGGAGGATTCAATTGGTGCGGTCTTTATTGGTTCCATGGAGGACTCGTCCGAATCTGAAAAATCAGAAAATGATTCCGTAGGAGTTGATTCGGGCATAGGTGCTTTACCTTTGGCTTTTGTAGTGGTTGCCGGGATGTCTTTAGCTTTGGTTGCCGTGGCATTTTCAGGGTTGGTTGCCATGGCGTCAGCTTCCTTGGTTGCCGTGGCGACTGCTTCATTGGTTGCCGGGGCAAGGATCTCGGCGGGAAAGATTGGGAATGGCACGCGATTGTCCGGATACTTTTCTAGGATGACTTGGGTGATGGCATTGTTGTGCTCCTTCATGTACCGCATGAACATTAGTTGCCGATTTTCAATTTGCCTTAGGCGGCTTGCCAATGGGTGCAAAAGTGCTTTAAAGTGTCCCGGGATTAATGGCCGAGTTGCCCTGGTGTTAGGTGCATGGGCATTAGGGATTGCCGCGGCGGCAGGGGTTGCCGTGGCGATTGGAGGCCTTGAAGAATCTCTCGGTGCCTCTCCCATTAGCTTTCGGATTAGTGCTTGATTCCAACCAGACTTGGGTAGGGCCTTTTCATCGGTGGACTCATTCGGGACATGCATCTCCTTGCAAAGATTAGAAATTAAGCAAGGGAAGAAAAGAGAACCCTTATCTTTTGAGCTGCATACAAAAATCTCATCACAAATAATTTTTCCAATGTTAATGATGCGATTATGCAAGATAGAATGTATGAGCAAAAGACGTGGTATATCAACGGTAGTATTGTGTGTGGAGGGCATTAAATAAGTTTTAACAAACTTATTCCATAGTTTTGCCTCGGGTTTAAGCCGAAGGTGATTTACCGTGCCCTTGTATTTATCGTCCTTCCAATGGGTTCCCGGTTGAGTGAGTTCTTGAAGCACCTTGTCGAGTTGCTTGGGATTGATTTGGTCAACGAAGGCTTGATGCTTGTCCTTCTCAATGTAAAGTCCGTAAAAGGTGTTGATGCTTTCGGGACTTATAAGTATGGCCTGGTTCCGGTTGATGGCAAAAGATTTGCCACTTTTGATGTGCAATCCTCTTGAAGATGAATGGTTCAAGGCCGAAATCTTGATGAGAGTTGGAGTATTCAAAGCCTTGTTCTTCATGAATCTTCCGGCTTTCAAACTTGGATTGAAATCTTTCTTGAACTACCGGTGTAGCAAACTTCTTGTATCTTGGTTCTTTGGATGAACTTGGATGAACTAAAAGTTTGATCTTGGATGCCATGTATGATCTTGGTTGTGAGTAAAAACAAAGAAAAGAAAAGAAAAGAAACTAAAAAGTTGCAAGATAGAAAGTAGGAATAGGTGATGGGTGATGGGTGATGGGTTTTATAGAAAAGATAGGTGGGTGGGATTGGGGGAAAACGAAAAAGGGTTTAGGGTTTGGTAGGAGTTTTCGACAAAGGGGTTTTGGTTAGGATGAATTGGAGGCTTTATATAAGCTTTAGATTCAGCCCCTTAGTTTCCTTGTTGAAGATGTTTTCCTACTTGGTTTAGAATTCCTTCTTTATCTTGAACTTCTTTTCCTACAATTCAAAGACAAATCAAATAAGGATTAAAATTAAATATAAACTAATAGAGAAAATAAATAAAGATTTGTAATAGGATTCTTAAACTTGAATAAAAAAAAATCTGTCCTAAAACTACTAATAATCGGAAAAGAAATAAAATAAAAAAAAATTGAAAAAAATAAAAATAAAAATAAAAATATCAAAAGGGAGAGCATGCTCATGCATCTCCTAAGTTGACCACTTCCTTGTTACGTTCCACATGGGCACCATTGTAGTGCTTCAATCTTTGTCCATTAACTTTGAATTCATGGTTGTCAGAGATGGACTTGATTATCACAGCACCATGGGAGAATGGTTTGACGACTTCGAATGGTCCTGACCATCTTGATTTCAGCTTTCCCGGGAAAAGTTTTAGCCAAGAATTGAATAGGAGAACTAGTTGCCCTAGCGTGAATTGCCGTGGCAATAGTTTCTTGCCGTGCCATCGCTTTGTTTTCTCCTTGTAGATTCGTGCATTGTTATAGGTGAGTGCACTTTCCCAATCCATATTCACGGCACTTTCCCAATCCATATCCATATTCACGGAATTCTTCTATCTCATTGAGGTCCATCAAACGCTTTTGTCCGGCACTTTCCCAATCCATATTCACGGTCTTGATTACCCAATATGCCTTGTGGTCGATTTCCACCGGTAGATGACATGTTTTACCATAGACAAGTCGGAAGGGGGACATACCTAAGGGTGTTTTGAATGTAGTGCGATATGCCCAAAGTGCGTCATCTAGTCTTAATGACCAATCCTTCATAGAGGGATTTACGACTTTCTCGAGTATTCCCTTCAACTCCCGGTTGGAAATTTCTGCTTTCCCGTTGGTTTGTGGGTGATATGCCGTGGCAATCTTGTGTGATATGCCGAAGCGTTGCAACATCTTGGCAATTAGTGTGTTGTCAAAATGCTTGCCTTCGTCGCTGATAATTGCTCTCGGCATCCCAAACCGTGTTAATATGTTTTTCTGCAGGAATCGTTGCACGGTCTTGGAATCGTTGTTGGGAACTGCAGCTGCCTCCACCCATTTAGAGACATAGTCGACGGCAAGTAAGATGTAGAGGTTGCCGAATGAAGATGGGAAAGGTCCCATAAATTCGATCCCCCATACATCGAATAGTTCCACCTCGATGATGTTCTGGAGTGGCATCTCATGTCGTCTAGAGATATTGCCCGTCCTCTGGCAATGATCACATTGCTTGTAAAAGTCTTGGGCATCTTTGTACAATGTTGGCCAATACAAACCCGATTGCAAAACTTTGGCCGCGGTACGAGTTCTTCCAAAATGTCCTCCATAGGGTGAAGAATGGCATTGCCGGAGTACATTCTGTTGCTCTTCTTCAGGGACACATCGGCGTATAACCTGATCTGCACATTGTTTAAATAAAAGAGGCTCGTCCCAAAAGTAATGCTTAGCATCATGGCGGAACCGCTTCTTCCCTTGGTGAGTAATGCCATAAGGAAAAATACCACAAACAAGGAAGTTAACTAAATCCGCGTACCAGGGTATTGCAGAGGCATGTGCTGTCGTGGCGACTGCTCCCAAAATTGCCGAGGCGTGTGCGTCAAAGGCTGTTGCGGCATCGAGAGTTACCGAGGCGTGTGCATCCATGGCTGCCGAGGCGTTGTGGGTAGCCGAGGCGTCTAGGGTTGCCGAGGCGTCGAGGGTTGCTGAGGCAACTAAAATTTGTTCATCCGGGAATGCATCACATATCTCTAGATCCGCGTCCTCCTCCCTATTGCGTTCCAAACGTGATAAGTGATCCGCCACTTGATTTTTTGTTCCTTTCCTGTCCTTGATTTCAATATCAAATTCTTGTAAAAGTAATATCCAACGAATCAAACGAGTTTTAGCATCCTTTTTAGCAAATAAGTATTTGATTACCGAAGGGTCCGTATGAACAATTACCTTTGTACCAATTAAATAGGATCAAAACTTGTCAAATGCGAAAACTACAGTTAGTAACTCTTTCTCCGTTGTTGTGTAATTCATTTGAGCACCATTAAGAGTTTTACTAGCGTAGTATATCACATGGAAGGTCTTACCTGTGTGTTGGCCTAGGACTGCTCCTACCGCGAAATCACTTGCATCACACATGAGCTCAAAAGGTAGTGTCCAATCTGGTGGAACGACAATGGGTGCCGAGGCAAGCTTTTCCTTTAGGGTTTCGAATGCTTGAGTGCAAGAATCATCAAAATCGAAGACTTTATCCTGTTCAAGCAGATTACACAAGGGTTTAGTGATTTTAGAAAAATTATGAATGAACCTCCTGTAAAAACTTGCATGTCCGAGAAAACTTCGAATTCCTTTAATCGAACTTGGTGGGGGTAATCTCTCTATCACGTCCACCTTGGATTTGTCTACTTCAATTCCCTTGGATGAAATCTTGTGGCCGAGCACTATTCCTTCATCTACCATAAAGTGGCATTTCTCCCAATTGAGGACTAAATCCATTTCTTCGCATCTTGCCAACACCCTCTCTAAATTGCCGAGGCAGCCGTCGAAGTCATTACGAAAAACCAAAAAATCATCCATGAAGATCTCAAGGAAGTCTTCGACCATGTCTGAAAAGAGTGCCATCATGCATATTTGGAAGGTTGTTGGGGCGTTACACAATCCGAACGGCATCCTTCGGAAGGCATAAGTACCGTATGGGCATGTGAAGGTTGTCTTTTCTTGATCTTATGGTGCTATGGCAATCTGATTGTAACCTGAATAACCATCCAGAAAACAATAAAAGGGTTTACCTGCAAGACGGTCAAGCATTTGATCAATAAAGGGTAATGGGAAGTAATCTTTCCTAGTAGCTTTGTTTAGCTTTCGATAGTCCATACAAACCCTCCAACTGGTCACAGTCCTGATTGCGATAAGTTCATTATTTTCATTGCTTACCACTGTTATACCTCCCTTTTTCGGTACACATTGTACCAGACTTACCCACGTACTTATCGGAGATAGGGTATATAATGCCGGCGTCAAGCCACTTGATGATTTCTTTCATTACAACCCCTTTCATGGCATGATTCAGTCTCCCTCGGGCCTCAATTGAAGGTTTGTGATGATCTTCCAACAAGATCTTGTGCATGCACACCGCCGGCTAATTCCCTTCAAGTCGGCAATTGTCCACCCTATTGCCTTTTTGTGTAGCTTCAACATCTTGATCAGCTTCTTTTTTCTGCTCAGGCTGTAACTTAGAAGAAATTATTACAGGCAATGTATTATCGGTCCCTAAGTATACATATTTTAGTTGCTCTGGCAATTGTTTCAACTCAAGAATTGGTGGTTGTTCAATAGAGGGTTTTTCGAGCTTACCTTCCTTACCTGAGTAGTCCAGTGGTTCAAAGTATGTACCTGGTCGATTGGCTAGCCAATTTGCCTCTTCTTGTTGTTCCTCATTGACCGGTTCTTCATACTCCTCAGGTTCCTCTTGATCGGCAATGTAGTTGCCGAGGCAACTAAATTCCTCATCGAAGTTAAACTCTGCCGTGGCATGAAGTAGTTGGCATTCTTCTGGATCATCGGCATGCCTTAGTGTTTGGAACACATTTAGTTTGACCTGTTGGTCATTCACCCTCATTGTGAGTTCTCCCTTTTCAACATCAATCAAGGTTCTCCTTGTTGCTAGGAATGGTCTTCCGAGAATGATGGGTGCATGCTCATCTGCTTCACAATCCAAAACAATAAAGTCAGCGGGAAAAATAAATTTATCAACTTTTACCAGTATGTCCTCAATTTTTCCCTCTGGATGCACATAGGATCTGTCGGCTAGTTGCAGCATGACTGTTGTAGGTCTTGCCTTCCCGATTCCTAGTTTCTGGAAAATTGATTTAGGCATCAAGTTTATGCTAGCCCCAAGGTCGCATAATGCTTTCCCGACATAGTGATTTCCAATGGAACAAGGTATTGTGAAACTTCAGGGATCCTTCAACTTGGGTGGCCTACGATTGTGCAACATTGCCATGCATCCCTCTGTCGCAGAAACTGTTTCAAACTCTCCTAGCCTTGTTCTTTTGGACACAATATCTTTAAGAAACTTGGCGTAGTTTGGCATTTGTTTAATTGCTTCCACAAATGGCAAGTTGATGTGGACTTGCTTTAGGATATCAAGAAACTTCTTGAATTGGTATTCTTGCTTTTGTCGCTTCAACCTTTGTGGGAATGGTGGTGGAAGTCGGATATCTTCGATCCTTTCATTGGTTTGAAACCTGATTGACGGCATTGCCGGGACATCTGGAGTTGCCGAGGCATTATCAACTGGGTTGCCGAGGCATGTTTATCGCAAGTTGTCGAGGAGTCTTTATCATCGGTTGCCGAGGCATGCTTATTGCCGGTTGCCGCGGCAATTCTTGGTTCAGCATCTGAGGCTTTGCCGCTAGGTTCGTCCTGATCTTTTTGTGGAGTTTTGTTTGATGAGCGGGTTTGAACCTCTCTAAGTTGTTGGCCACTTCTAGTGGTGATCGCCTTACATTGCTCATGGCCAGTTCCTCTTGCGACTTCAGTGTCGCTAGGTAAACCTCCTTGTGGTCTAGTATTCAGATTTTGAGCAAATTGTCCGACTTGATTTTCCAATGATTTGATTGCCGCCTCTTGGTTTTGCAATCTCATCTCGGTCCTGTTAATAAAAGCATAAGTTTTTTTTATGAAATTACTATTCTCAGCCATATAAGATTCAGTTTTCATCATAAAAGCATTTATAGAGAATTTTCCAAAGAACTAGATGTCGTCGGTTGTTGCTGCGGCATCTGTTGCCGTGGCATATTCTGCTGGAATCCCGATGCTTGTGTATTCTGATTGTTCTGGTTTAGAGCATTGTTGGGATTACTCCATGAAAAATTCGGGTGCTTCTTCCAAGCTGGATTGTATGTATTGGACATCGCGTTGTTGCTCCGATTGTAATTCCCCACATAGAAGCTGGATTCCGGATTCTGCGTATATTCAGAAGAATTATGGTTATCACCACATAACTCACAAAAAGAATCCATTACCTTGACTTCATGTGTGTTGTTTGGTTTTTGCATGTTCTGGACCATCTTGGTTAAAGCGTCCAATTGTGCCGAAATTGAATCTGATGATCCTAGTTCATGTATTGTGGCTTGGCGTCTAACTCCTCCTCTTCTAGTAGATGGGAATTGATAATCATTCTTGGCCAGCCTGTTTAAAATTTGCATTGCTTCCTCCGGCGACTTATCTAAGAGTATGCCGTTTGCCGAGGCATCTAGCATCATCCTTGTTGGTGTATTCACGGCGTTGTAAAACATTGTTACTTGAGTCCACACCGGGAATCCGTGTAGGGGGCATTTGTGTAGAAGTTCTCTGTATCGCTCCCAAGCCTCGTACATGGATTCATCATCTGCCTGCCGAAAAGAAGTAATGTCGTTACGAAGCTTATCAGTCAAATTTGTAGGATTAAATCTAGCAAGGAAATCATGACAAAGATCAGTCCAAGATGCTATGGATCCGGCAGGAATGCTATTCAACCATGCTTTTGCCCTATCCCTCAGTGAATAGGGGAATAATCTTAATCGTAGGACATCGGGGGTGACTCCGTGTATCTTGAACTAGTTGCAAATCTCGACGAAAGATTTCAGATGTTGCCGTGCATCTTCAGTTGCTGAGCCGCCAAATTGACCTATTGTGTTGATCATATTAAACATTACCGGTTTCAACTCAAAGTGGTCGGCTTCAATTTCAGGTGCGACAACTCCTGGGTTAAGTCCATCAAGATCTTCTTCAAGATAGTCTCGAATAGTTCTATTTCGTGCAAGAATCACTCCTCCTCCTGCTCGAACATCTTGATTCATATTGCCGTCTTGATTTTCCATTGCTTCTCTTATCCTTCGTCTAAGTCTTTGTAAGGTTCGTTCGATTTCTGGGTCAAAGGGATATTCTGGTGAAGTCGGTCTCGCCCTGGTCATATACCAATGCAAAACCAAAGTTTGTTAGCCCTTTGAATTATAAACAAGAAAAATAAAAAGAAAGTGCAAGAAAATAAAAAACAAAGTCGCTATTGCCAATCCCCGGCAACAGCGCCAAAAACTTGTTGCGCGTAATAAGTGCTACGCAAATGTGCAAGTATACACGTCGCAAGTTATAGTATAAAAGATATCGTCTCCACAGGGATTGGTGCTACTTCAAGAATCTAGTCTCTTGCACTGTAAAAAGTAAAAACACAAATAAAAGATTATAGGAGTTTAACTAATGACTAATCTAGAAAGCAATAAAGTAAAAGAAAAGATGAATTCGAATGAGAGAGAGATAGGCCACGTTATCGTGAGTTGAGGTGTGATAGCCGATTGGATCGTCTTGGTAAAAGAGTGCACGGGCAACTCAGTTGCCGAGGCAACTTGCACAATGGGGTTGCCTTGGCAACTAATCGATGGTTGCCTGGGCAACTACTTGGGCGTCTGGGCAGCAATCTTCAAGGTTCGGCAGAGCGTTCTTCAATGGTTTCTTCTTATCCCTAAGTCGAAACTCTAACTACTTGTGCATGCCTTGATAATACATCCCTGCGTGAATCAAGGGTGAACAACAACCAATCTTGTGCTCCTCTTAGCCGTTGAAATCCTTAACTTATTCCTAAGCCGGATTAATCTTCACCATCAATAGATTGAATAAAGATCATATTCATTCGTTTCTTGAATCCAACTCTCCCGATATTAGATAAATAGATGAAATCACGAGATCCTCTCCCAATTCACTCGCAAACAATAATAAGAACCAAGAATGAATAAACCTTGAAATAGAAAAGTGCAAACTCTTATTACCTAAACAAAAACCAATAGTTTCTTACAACCACAAAACACAATAACCATAGCCAAGTAGATTTAGTTCATGGCTAGGTTCCAAAAGAAACACAAGATAAACAATCCCTAGCATGAACCCAATCGAACAAGGAAGAAAAGATGAAGCTTGTCGAAAATCCCTTGCCCTAGATGCTTGTCGAAAACTCCCCTTGCTTTCTCCCTTGGACTTGTCGAAATTTCCCCTAATGCTCCCCCTCCAAGTTGTCGAAATCTCCTTGCTATTTATAGGGCTAGGCCAAAGTCCTTCTTTGAGGAGGAGTTTGAGTTTGAATTAAATTATCTTTAAAGAATATAATTCTTTATTATAATTTTATTCCTATTAAAACTTCTCATATCTTCTTGGAATTTAATTCTTCTTTAATCTCTGCATGGCAATCAAATTCCTTTGGGCTTGGGCTTTGCTCCATGTCATCTTGGGCTTGTAACGTCATTAATTTCGACATCCCTATTGCATTTTCCCTTTGTCAACAATTGCCATGGCAACTGGCTCGGCGTCTCCTTCATGCATTGCCCTGGAAACTAGCTCGGCATATCCTTCATGCATTGCCCTGGCAACTAGCTCGGCATATCCTTCATGCATTGCCCTGGCAACTAGCTCGGCATTGCTTTGGCAAGTGATCCTGCACATACACACACAAAGCACACCAAAGCAGCATCTTTTCCACAAAAACTACCAAGTTATGTAATCAAGCTCAACGATGGAAGGAAACATGGATTAATGCATGAATGGCTAACTATGCAACTAATATAAGCCTAAGTCTAACAATAATATGAGTAAAAAGGGTAAGAAAAATAGTACTTTTGAACACTTATCATGGAGCAAAGCTAAATCCCAAAGGAGTTTGATTTCCATGAAGAGGTTAAAGAAGAATTAAATTCCAAGAAGATAGGAAAAGTTCTAGAAGGAATATAATTATAATAAAGAATTATATTCTTTAAAGATAATTTAATTCCAACTTAACTTCCTCCTCAAAGAAGGACTTTGACATAGCCCTATAAATAGATCACCAAGTCGTCAACTCCAAGAGAGCAAGAGAAAGGAGAGAATTTTCGACAAGCATCTAGGGCAAGGAGGATTTCGACAAGCTTCATCCTTCATCTTTTTCTTTTTTGTTCAATTAGGTTCATGCTAGGGATTATTTATCTTGTGTTTCTTTGGAACCTAGCCATGAACTAAATATATTTGGCTATGGTTATTGTGTTTTGTTGTTGTGAGAAACAATTGGATTTTGTTTAGGTAATAAGAGATTGCACTTTTCTATTCAAGGTTTACTCATTCTTGGCTTTTATTCTGTTTGCGAGTGAATTGGGAGAGGATCTCGTAACTTCATCTATTTATCTAATATCGGGAGAGTTAGATTCAAGAAACAAATAAGTATGGTCTTTATTCAATCTATTGATGGTGAAGATTAACCCGACTTAGGAATAAGTTAAGGATTTCAACGGCTAATAGGATAGCAAGATTGGTTGTTGTCCACCCTTGATTCACGCAGGGATGTATTATCAAGGCATGCACAAGTAGCTAGAGTTTCGACTTAGGGATAAGAAGAAACCATTGAAGAACGCTCTGTCGAACCTTGAAGTTGCTGCCCAGACGCCCAAGTAGTTGCCCAGCTAGTCGCCTAGGCAACCATCGATTAGTTACCAAGGCAACCCTGCTGTGCAAGTTGCCACGGCAACTGAGTTACCCTAGCACTCTTTTACCAAGACGATCCAATCAGCTATCACACCTCAACTCACGATAACCTGGCCTATTTACTTTATTTTAATTTCATCTATTCTTTTAGTTTATTGCTCTTAGTTTTCTCGTTAATTAAAACCTCTATTATGAATTGTGTTTTTATGTTCACAGTGCAGTAACTTAAGCAAAGTGGCCCAAACCAATCCCTGTGGAGACGATACTTGATACTCGTATCACTTTATTACTTGCGACGTGTATACTTGCACATTTGTGTAGCACTTATTACACGCAACAAGTTTTTGGTTACGTTGCCGGGGATTGGCATTTGGTGTTAGTTGTTTTTGTTTTTGCATTTTTTTTCTCTTAGTTTTACTAACTTTTCTTTTTGTTTGTTTTATCAAAAAAAATTTAGGTGCACTACAAGTTAAGGGACATCAACATGTCAGGAAATAAAAGCCGATCTATTCGATAGATGATGTTGGAAGATATGAATCAATCCAATCAAGAGTTTCTTGCACCCTTTGATGATTACCTATACCAACCGAGAAAAGCCCAAAGAACTTAAACCGTGGAAAAATCTTGTGCTATGTGTGGAGAACATCATGTGTTTGAAAATTGCCCTAACATTTTCGGTGCATATAACTACATAGAGGACCATAGAGGGAACCAGCAGCAAAATTATTCATGGTATGGTCAAAAAGCTCAAATTTTTTTTTACCATAACAATTTTGCCGCAGCAACAACTATGCCATGGCAATGTAGTCCTTTTCAAGAGCATTCCAATTCCTTGGAGGAAACGTTACTAGCTTCCTTGGCTAGACTTGACGGATCAATTGAAGAGATTTGAGAGCTATCAAAATCTATGGATACGAGGATAGCTCAGTGGGATGCAACCTTAGGGGATTCAGAAGATCAATTGGGGAGATCAACATATGTCATGGATAACATGCACCAACAATTCATTCCTAGGGATACTGACGTCCCAAGGCAAGAGGATAAGGACCAATGCAAAGAAAGCTCTCCGATGTGTGGGGAACAACTAGAACCTCCAAGTCAAGAGGATGCTAATGAGAGAGACTGCCCAACACATGATGAGCCTGAGAAACAAATTGCCTCGGCAATGATTGAGGAGCCTGAACAGAGCAATGCCGCGACAACATACCGAGAGATTGAGAAGATTAATGCTACAACAGACTGCTCGCATCCACCTCTGCCACGACAATTGCATAACCACATACAGGAACAACATGATGGCAATACTGTGTTAATGGAATATGAGCAGGTAATGGTTGAACCTTTCGAATTCTCTAAAAACTCACCTCGTCCATTGTAGGTATGTCTTAAGGAACCGATGTTGGTAGATTTGAAGTCATCGAAATCTCTACTGATGGAGATGTTTGAGAGGCCAAAAGAAAACGGTGTTTGGACTCGTGAAGCTTTTCAGAAAATTGGTTTTTGCCTTAACTTACAGCAAATTTTGGCAACTGATTGCCACGACAATTGGCTAGAGCAGCAATTGCCATGACAACGAAGGCTACATTCAACCATAATGGAGCCTGACGAGAATGAGGTAATTAAATGGTTGGATGTTGATATAATTTTTCCTAATAATATATTCATGCCTTCAGGAATAATAGCAAGGTGGAAGATGTGTATGGACTACAAGGGAACACGAAAGAAAGACAAATCCACCATGGAAACGCAAAAGGGAGTAGTGGCAAGCACATTGGCCAAACTCTTTTTGGGCAATATTGTCACCCGATGGAGGGTGCGGATGGACTATAAGAAGTATCGGAAATGACTCTCTTCAAGTTTTCTCAGATATGCAGTAACATTAGAAGATGCACAATGGCACTCTTTTCATACATGGTCGAAGACTTCCATGAGATCTTCATGGATGATTTTTCTGTTTTCGGTAATGATTTCGACAGTTGCCTCGACAACTTAGAGAAGGTGTTGGCAAGATGTGAAGAAACCGATTTAGTCCTTAATTATGAGAAGTGCCATCTTATGGTAGATGAAGGAATAGTACTCGGCCATAAGATTTCATCCAAGGGAATTGAAGTAGACAAAGCCAAGGTGGACGTGATCGAGAGACTACCCCCACCAAGATAAAGTCTTCAATTTTGATGATTCTTGTGCCCAAGCATTCAAAACCCTAAAGGAAAAGCTTACCTCGGCACCTATTGTCGTTCTACCAGATTGGGGCTACCTTTTGAGCTCATGTATGATGCAAGTGATTTCGCAGTAGGAGCAGTCCTAGGCCAATGCACAGGAAAGGAACAGAAAATCAAGTGGCCGATCACTTATCACGTTTAGAACACAATGGGGAGGAGGACGCAGATTTAGATATATGCGATGCATTCCCGGATGAGCAACTTTTGGTTGCCTCAGAAACCATAGATGCGCACGCCTCGACAACCCTTATTGCCTCGGCAGCCCTTGACACCTCGACAACCATGGATGCACATACCTCGGCAACCCTCGATGCCGCAGCAACCCTTGATGCCTCGGCAACCATGGATATGCATGCCTCGGTAACCCTCGTTGCCACAACAGTTCTTGACGCGCACGCCTCGGTAACTATGGATGCGCATGCCTCGGCAACCCTCGACACCACAGCAGCTCTTGACGCGCACGCCTCAGTAACCACTGATACGCAATCCTCGACAAGCATGGACGCGTATGCCTCGGCAACTCTAGACACACACGACTCGGCAATCTTGGGAATAGTTGCCACGGCAGCACATGGCTCGGGAATACCCTGGTACATGGATTTAGTTAATTTCCTTGTTTGTGGTATTTTACCTTATGGCCTTACTCACCAAGGGAAGAAGTGGTTCCGCCATGATGCTAAGCATTACTTTTGGGACGAGCCTCTATTGTTTAAACAATGTACAGATCAGGTCATACATCGATGTGTCCCTGAAGAAGAGCAGCAGAATGTACTCTGGTAATGCTATTCTTCACTCTTTGGAGGACATTTTGGAGGAACTCGTACCGCGGCCAAAGTTTTGCAAACTGGTTTGTATTGGCCAACACTGTACAAAGATGCCCAAGAATTTTACAAGCAATGTGATCATTGCCATAGGACGGGCAATATCACCCACAAACCAATGGGCAAGCAGAAATTTCCAACCAGGAATTGAAGAGTATACTCGAGAAAGTTGTAAATCCCTCTAGGAAGGATTGGTCAGTAAGACTAGATGACGCACTTTGGGCATATCGCACTGCATTCAAAACACCCTTAGGTATGTCCCCCTTCCAACTTGTCTATGGTAAAACATGCCATCTACTAGTGGAAATCGAACACAAGGCATATTGGGCAATCAAGACCGTGAATATGAATTGGGAAAGTGTTGGAAAAAAGCATTTGTTGGACCTCAACGAGATAGAAGAATTTTGTGCACTCGCCTATGACAATGCGCGAATCTACAAGGAGAAAACAAAGCAATGGCATGACAAGAAACTATTGCCGCGGCAATTCATGCCAAGACAACTAGTTCTCTTATTCAATTTTCGGCTAAAACTTTTCCTGGGAAAATTAAAATCAAGATGGTCGGGACCATTCGAAGTTGTCAAACCATTCTCCCATGGTGCCGTGATAATCAAGTCCATTACCGACGAACATGAATTCAAAGTTAACGGACAAAGATTGAAGCACTACAACGGTGCCCATGTAGAATTTTCCAGGTTTTCTTTTCCACAACAAGACTTACAACCACCATGCTAAGGAAATTTACTGCCGACTACTTGCCACAGCAACCACGACAGAAACTGGCGATGCCCAGACAACAACAATGGCTTCGGCAACTACTGATGCCCATGCAAGTGAACCTGCATCGGCAAACATGGATGAAATCAAAACAATGCTATTTACGCGGTACCAGCATTCAACCACCGACTGAAAAATGAATCAAGCAAATGGCACGAAGGAAACTTATCACTCGAGGTGATGACCTCTCCGACTAACTCATTTCATTTAGTTTCTTTTAAATTTTGTTTCACTCTTACATACATTGAGGACAATACTTTTCTCGAGTTTGGGGGGTGTTGGTTTCTAGTTAGCTTCATGTTTAGTTGCATTCATCTTTAGCAATCACATATAGGTTGCATATGTTACTTGCCATGCATTTAATTGGATTTAATTGCTTAAGACTTGTTGAATATCCAATGACTAGTTTTTGCCACTGCATTTAATTGAAAGAACCTTTAATTTTAGGATTGCATGAAAAGAATTTAGAATTTTACTATGAAGCTGAATTTTTTTACACGGTTGTGGCTTGTTGATTGAAAGAAACTTAGTGAACTTAGGTTGCTTAAAATTTGGGTAAATTTAAAATTGAAAATTAAAAGTTAATTTCTTACTAGAGGTGCCCAAAACTGGATCTAGTAGTAAATGCACTTTCTTGCTAGAGGTGCCCAAAACTGGCTCTAGTAGTTAATGCACATTAAAGAATCGCTAGAGGTGTCCAAAATTGGCTCTAGTCGACTAAACTAAAATGAGAAATTGCTTACTTTGCTAGAGGTGCCCAAAATTGGCTCTAGTGAAAATAAAAATAAATGCCCAGATAATTAAATTGATAAAAGCCTATTGTTCACATAGAATCTTGAAAATCAACTTGTACACAACTACGCACACACATTGTCACGAGCATTATAGTTTTGTTCTGGGTAATTTGTGTGCTATTTTAAAAATTAAAAGGTGATCATACTTTGTGCCACGGTTCTGAGGTTTGAATTCAAGTTTGAAGCATGTCTTTGATGATTAAAGTCTTGGCAGGTAATTGTTAGTTTTTATTGCTTGAGGACAAGCAATAGTTAGAGTTTGGGGGTGTGATAAGTGTTCAAAAGTACTATTTTTATTACCCTTTTTACCCATATTATTGTTAGACTTAAGCTCATATTAGTTGCATAATTAGTCATTCATGCATTAATTCATGTTTCTTTCCACTGTTGAGCTTGATTACATAACTTGGTGATTTTTGTGGAAAAAGATGTTGCTTTGGTGTGTTTTTGTGTGTGTACAGAATCACTTGCCTAAACAAGGCTAGAACCAGTTGCCAGGGCAGTGCATGAAGGAGATGCCTAGACAAGCCCAAGATGACGTGGAGCAAAGCTAAATCCCAAAGGAGTTTGATTTCCATGAAGAGGTTAAAGAATAATTAAATTCCAAGAGGATAGGAGAAGTTCTAGAAGGAATATAATTATAATAAAGAATTATATTCTTTAACGGTAATTTAATTCCAGCTTAACTTCCTCCTCAAAGAAGGAATTTGACCTAGACTTATAAATAGATCACCAAGCCGTCAACTCCAAGAGAGCAAGAGAAATGAGAGAATTGTTGACAAGCATCTAGGGAAAGGAGGATTTCGACAAGCTTCATCCTTCCTCTTTTTCTTTCTTGTTCAATTAGGTTCATGCTAGGGATTATTTATCTTGTGTTTCTTTGGAACCTAGCCATGAACTAAATCTATTTGGCTATGGCTATTATGTTTTGTTGTTGTGAGAAACAATTGGATTTTTTTTAGGTAATAAGAGTTTGCACTTTTCTATTCAAGGTTTACTCATTCTTGGCTTTTATTCTTGTTTGCGAGTGAATTGGGAGAAGATCTCGTAACTTCATCTATTTATCTAATATCGGGAGAGTTAGATTTAAGAAACGAATGAGTATGGTCTTTATTCAATCTATTGATGGTGAAGATTAATCCGGCTTAGGAATAAGTTAATGATTTCAACGGCTAAGAGGAGCACAAGATTGGTTGTTATTCACCCTTGATTCACGTAGGGGTGTATTATCAAGGCATGCACAAGTAGCTAGAGTTTCGACTTAGGGATAAGAAGAAACCATTGAAGAACGCTCTGTCGAACCTTGATGTTGCTGCCCAGACGCCCAAGTAGTTGCCCAGCTAGTCACCAAGACAACCATCGATTAGTTGCCAAGGCAACCCAGCTGTGCAAGTTGCCACGGCATCTAAGTTTCCCTTGCACTCTTTTACCAAGACGATCCAATCGGCTATCACACCTCAACTCACGATAACCTGGCCTATTTACTCCATTTTAATTTCATCTATTCTTTAAGTTTATTGCTCTAAGTTTTCTCGTTAATTAAAACCTCTATTATTAATTGTGTTTTTATTTTCACAATGCAGTAACTTAAGCAAAGTGGCCCAAACCAATCCCTTTGGAGACGATACTCGATACTCGTATCACTTTATTACTTGCGACGTGTATACTTGCACATTTGTGTAGCACTTATTACACGCAACAGTTAGATTCAAGAAACAAATGAGTATGGTCTTTATTCAATCTATTGATGGTGAAGATTAATCCGGCTTAGGAATAAGTTAAGGATTTCTACGGCTAAGAGGAGCGCAAGATTGGTTGTTGTTCACCCTTGATTCACGCAGGGATGTATTATCAAGGCATGCACAAGTAGCTAGAGTTTCGACTTAGGGATAAGAAGAAACCATTGAAGAACGCTCTGTCGGACCTTAGAGTTGCTGCCCAGACGCCCAAGTAGTTGCCCAGCTAGTCGCCCAGACAACCATCGATTAGTTGCCAAGGCAACCCCGCTGTGCATGTTGCCACGACAACTGAGTTGCCCTTGCACTCTTTTACCAAGACGATCCAATCGGCTATCACACCTCAACTCAAGATAACCTGGCCTATTTACTCTATTTTAATTTCATCTATTCTTTTAGTTTATTGCTCTTAGTTTTTTCGTTAATTAAAACCTCTATTATCAATTGTGTTTTTATTTTCACAATGCAGTAACTTAAGCAAAGTGGCCCAAACCAATCCTTGTGGAGACGTTACTCGATACTCGTATCACTTTATTACTTGCGACGTGTATACTTGCACATTTGTGTAGCACTTATTACACGCAACAATTAGATTCAAGAAACGAATGAGTACGGTCTTTATTCAATCTATTGATGGTGAAGATTAATCCGGCTTAGGAATAAGTTAAGCATTTCAATGGCTAAAAGGAGTGCAAGATTGGTTGTTGTTCACCCTTGATTCACGCAATGATGTATTGTCAAGGCATGCACAATTAGCTAGAGTTTTGACTTAGGGATAAGAAGAAACCATTGAAGAATGCTCTGCCGAACCTTGAAGTTGCTGCCCAGCCGCCCAAACAGTTGCCCAGGCAACCATCGATTAGTTGCCAAGGCAACCCCACTACGCAAGTTGCCACGGCAACTGAGTTGCCCTTGTACTCTTTTACCATGACGATCCAATTGGCTATCACACCTCAACTCACGATAATCTGGCCTATTCTCGCTTATTTGATTACATATTTATTTTATTTACTTGCTATTTTATTTTATTCATTAGTTAGAACTCCTACAATTATCAATTGTGTTTTTACATTTACAGTGCGACAACTAAGGCAAAGTGGCCCAAGCCTATCCCTGTGGAGACGATACTCAATACTTATCATATCACTTTATTACTTGCGACGTGTACATTTGCACAATTGCAGAGCACTTATTACGTGCAACAGTAGTATTCACTAATGTATTTATTGCGGAATTCTTGAAGGAAGAACCAAGTTATTGCTCCTTTAGAGGCCGTGAGAATAGTAGCCTCTCACCAAGAGAATGCCTCGTCAGCCAACAACGTGAGGGCACGCTCCAACTTGTGTTTATCTGAACACTGCAACTGCTTGTTTAGGATTTGCAGTGTGTTATCCAACCAGTATTTGGCAACCTCGGGATTGTCATCATCATGACCAGTAAAGGTATAAGCCCGATGCTAAGATAGCTTGTTAATGGGGGCTCGAACATATTGGATAACAGGTGCAATGGGTTGCACAACCTGTTCGACTCTCATGGAAGTCATAAACTATATGAACATGTCAGCCATGTTCTGTTAACACTCAGCCTGAGCATTCATTGCTTCTGGCTCTAGTCTTGCATCGGAAGGTCTTGTGGTGGTGGAGGGTTTCCACTCTAATCTCCTTACCATTGGTAGAGGAGCCGATTACAAGCTCGTCTATGCGAGCTTCATTAGAATCAAACATCTATAAGAAAGAGATCAGATTAGTTGGCAAGTCACAAATTACAATAACAATTCCTAGGTGGCATAATGTAATACAATGACAATACGATAACCATTAGTTTTGTCCTAGAATCGACTAAACTCTAGCTCTGATACTATAAATGTAACACCCCCTTCCCCGCCTGGTCAAGATCTGGATCGTAAGGTGTTACTAGAACAATAACAGTGGCTGATGCGATGGATTCTAATCAGTATTTACTAATTAACTATGTCATGTTTTACAAATAATAAAGCAATGTCACAAGTTCAACTAACCCAATATAAAACTGTGATTATTCATTTAGGACCAATTTTTAAACTTTTACAATTTTAGGGACTAACTATAATTTTAGTATTTTAAAGAGGCTCTTCTAAAATTAACCTTACTATAATGAAATTCAACCTGTAGTCAAAGATCATACAAATTTTTCATGTTAACTAGAGTTCATTTATTAGCCAACTAATCTTTTTCAATAATCAATGAAAACTTTACAAGGTTTTAGAATTATTAACTAACTTACAAAAACCCGTACCGATACTCGGGTGGCCTTATCAGTAAGCCTAAGTCAAGACCCTTATAATTGTTATAGATCAAAGGGCACGTATCGATACCTGTATCAATATGCAATGCATACTATATAATTATCCGAATCCAATGTACGAGTCTCCTATCGGTACGGCTAGGGAACCGTATCGGTCAGAATCCAATGTATGAGATTCGTATCGGTACAGCTAGGGAACCGTATCGGTACAGGTTGACCATTTCGATACGCCTAAAAATTGTATCGATGCATTTAATTTTCCAGATTATAGTGTTGAATTTTCGTATTGGTACGCCCTTTTACGTATCGATACGCCTTGTTGACCGATGTTGACTATGTCCAAATATGTATACCCGTATCGATATGCCATCACCCCTATCGATATGCCTTGTACTGTAATAACAAAAATTGTTTGATTTGTATCAAATTTAACCTATCAAACAAAGTCCAATTGCAATTAGATTTTACTAGCAAATTAATATCAACATAATCTACTAGCATGCTTAATTTCATGATCATATGAATCCGTTTACTAGGTTTTTCACCTTTTTAGCCACTTAAGCCAATTTTTACCATTTTGAGCCTTTACTAAGAGTCATTTTAGGACTATTTAAGCATTCTCATAACAAGCATAGCTTATACATACTGAAAAGCATACAAGTGACTATTACAATAATTATGCCACCATTCTTGGAGTGCGTAAGGGAAGTAAACATTACTTTCACCCTGTAAGACTTGCCAAAAGCTTCAAAAAGGGTCTTCCGATCTCCCAACCACTACTTAACCTGAAAATGCATGAAAATGAATGCATTAGGCATGCTTTGCCTAGTGAGGTAGTCACAACAATGTCAAAGAGACAATTGCATTCATATGCATGCTTGGGCAACATTTTCATGGCATATCATCAATGTTCAATGTAAATGCAACAGGTTCAATATCTTTAGTACCTTTATTCAATATCAACATTTAATATAGGTCAATAGTAACCCTTGGACCGATCAAGATAGTGGATACATAGATTCCTACGCCTAGCCAAGTCAATAATGGTCTAGTCCCTCTACCTCGTCAATTGACCTACACAACATCCCTCCGCCTCACTAATATAAAGGTTATAGCCCAAGGATCGTAGTCCACCTGTACCAATGAGCTCATAAATCCTATGGCATGTCAATTGTATCCAATGTCCACTCGAATCTAGGGTCCGGTAATATAGGCTATTATTCAATACATTATCAATATTAATAACTTCAATGATCTGATAACAATAAATGACCCTTAGGTCCATTTCAATGATCCGGTGAGTACAATAACAATATCAATATATTTAGCCAATATCAATGAGTTCAATGATTAAATAATAATGATCAATACCAATAGCAATATTTCAATAATTAGTTTCCAATAATCAATGACAATAACAATGATCTTTCCAATGCTATGCAAATATTCAATATTCAAAGTTTTACTGACACTGTTCGATACTCAATGATTCAATGAAAATGATGTATACTCTATGTTTCAATAATTCAATGAAAAAGCTTACCAAAGCTTACCAGTACACCCTCTAAAGGGTTCGATGCAATGACCTTAATATCAATGTTAGCAATAATATATTTAATGAAAATGGAATCGGGAAAGGCACCTAGCCTAATCCTGAGACTCTAACTACACTCACCTCAAAATCTGAAGCTACTACGGCTCTCGGATGGCAATCCCCTTGCACATAGTCTTCGAGGGAGACGATGGCCCTTCCTCCAACACTTGAGCTAGGCATAAGTTAAGGGAAATAGTTAGAATCAAAACTATTGATTCAAATCAATGTTTAAACTTATTAAAGCTTGTTGGCAACAATATTTCCATAGAATCAAGCTTTCAACACATGGGTATAGGTTTAACTTTCAAGACTTAAAGCTTGAAATTAAACTTCAAAACTCCATGAAATCAATAAATTGTTTGAGGAGTTTAACTCACCAACCCAAGAGCTTTAATTAGATGTTTAGAAATCAATGAAACTTCAAGGATTGAAGTGCGGTGCTTGCTTGAGCTTGGTGAAGAAGATGGAAATGGTGGTGCTTGCTTATACTTTAGAAAAGTATGTAGAAAGATGAAGAGAATGGAGAGATATCCTCAATTATTCAATGTTAACTTGTTTTATCTTTTCCCTTCCAACATGTCGTATGGTCATTATTTCTTTCATTAATGGGTTACCTTCCAAGCATCGAATAGGAAGTTTTCCTAGCTTGGGAGGTTTCCTATTTAGGGAAACAATAAAATCCTTTTTAACATATTACTTTTCCGAAGCCATCATCAATTGTCATCTTTATGACAATTTCACATTTCTTCACGTGAACTTGGCCAAGCAAGGAGGTGACTCATACCTCGAAATGGTAAAATTACGATGGTGGTTCCTCTACTTTCCAAGGTTTATACTTTTACCCCCAAACTTTTGATTTCCTCAATTTAGTCACTAAATGGCTTTCAATTCTTCCAAAAGGTCCAAAATCAATAATTAAACTCAATTGAAGCTTATTCCATTACAAATGAGCACAATAAAAGAGTCATTAAGTTGAGTGAACCATTTTGATTCAAAATTTCTAATCACCGAAACCTAATTCTGACTGGACCAGTTTTCATGGTGTTACAGAGAGACTAAGTATACAGTTGGGGATCGCGTGTTTCTGAAGGTTTTTCCTTGGAAGAAGGTAATGAGGTTTGGACGGAAGAGCAAGTTTAGTCCTATATTTATTGGGCCTTATGAGGTGTTAGAGTGTGTTGGTCTGGCTGCATATAGATTGAGATTACCTGCTGAATTGGAGAAGATACATGATGTTTTCCATGTATCGATGCTTCAGAAGTATAGATCGGATCCTTCACATGTGATGCCTGTTTAGGAGATTGAGTTGAATCCATATTTCACCTATGATGAGGAGCCGGTGAGAATTCTGGACTCAAGTAGCAAGGTTCTTTGTGGAAAGACCATAGAGTTGGTGAAGGTGTTGTGGCGACATCGTGGTGTTGAGGAAGCCACTTGGGAAAGCAAGGAGGACATGTTGAAGTAGTTCTCTCATCTTTTTCTGCCACGTAAATTTTGAGGATGAAATTTCTTAAGAGGGGGAGTTGTAATGCCCTAAAAATGGGCCTAGATGTTAATCAGATCTGGTAGATGATTTGAAAGAATCAGTTTAGGCAATTCTAGTTAGTTTCAAGAATTAAATTCTAATAAATTGTTTTTGGCTAAAATAAAATATAGAAAAATGCTTGAAAATACTTAATTAATATTTTAAGTATTTTTGGTAAATTCAATTTGAAGTAATTAAGTCTGATTTTGGGACATTTTAGGTATAGTGACTAAAATGAATAGATTTCAAAACTATTTTTGGTTACTAAATCGTAAAAGGGTCAAAACTTAGAATCTTTAAAGAGATATTTGATAAAACTTTTCCATCAGTTTCCCCCTTAATTTAGGCTATTTTTAAAGTGTTTTAATTGGTTTTTAATATTAAAAGAAAATATATTTAATAAAAGGGTTTTAGTTTTACAAAATCACTTTCTTACGTAACTAACTCTGATATCATTTATTTCTCAACTTTCTCAGCAACCAAACTATCAAAATCTTTCCAAAATTTCCAAGAATCCATCCTATTTGATTTCCTTTTTAATTATTACTTGTTTCCTTTGATTCTTGCAACAAAATCTACTTGGATTTCAACCAATCTTTGCCAATTAAAGAAGAAAATTTGCAATTAGATGTGATTTTTGTTTCTCTCCTCTAATTAAAGGTTCTTTATTGAAATTCCAAAGTTCTTGACCCTTTACAACTAATTGATGTTATGGAATTATGATTTAAACATGGATTTGGTAATTAAATTGAGTTTTATGTGGAAATTTGTTAATTACTATTTTAAATATGTTTTGTATTGAATTGGATTGGTTTAGACCTCTATTAAGATGTGTTTTAATGCTAAAAGAGGTTTTTAATTAAAGGAATCCCGAAACTATGTGAATTGTTAATTTTCTAAGTTGTATATAGTTAGATTTTGGTGTGATCTTGGTGTTGTAGAGGTGCTGGAGGTATAAGGATGTAATCAAGATGTTTTTGGATGTTAATTGATGTTGTTAAGAGGTTAGAATCATTATGTTTTTGCTGGGCTTTGTTTAGATGAGGTTTGATGTTGATTTCAGTTGTTTTAGAAGGGTGTTTGATGGTTTCGTGTGAGGCAAAGTTGTGTTTGTTGGTTGCTGGAAATTAGACATGCAAGGATGTGTTTTAATCCTCTGTTTTTTTGGTAAAGCAGGAGAGTTAAATCCTTTAGCTTTTGGAGAGGGCGCGAAAGCTTCGGAAGCTTGATCGTGTATCAGCAAGTGGAACGTTTGGTTGTCGGTGAGTGGAAACGTGTTTTACTGCTTTTAAAAGGTTTGAAGATGATTGATGGGAATTTATATAAAGTTTGAAACACTTATCTAAGCTCGAAAGTAAGTATTGGTTGAACTTTCTGTCGATTTTGGTTCTGCAAAATACAATCTCATGCACATGTTTATGGTTTTGATTACTCAATGTTTTATGCATGTTTTAGGAATGAAAGATGTTGCAAATGATCATATATGATGATTAAAGAGAATGGAATATGCTTTATGAAAGTATTTCATGATTATTAAAAAAATCATGGTTTAATGTATTTGAAATTAGTTTGGTTTGATGCATATGTAAAATAGTGAAGTATTGTTGTTTATTAAATATATTGGCAAGTGACTGAGGTTAAAATGTTAATGGATATAGTTGGATATCCATAGGGTTTAAAGTGCACTATAATAAGTCACCTTATTTGTGTCGAGGTGGGTAATTATTTCGTTGCTCCACCATGAGAATCGCAGCGGTCGAGGTGGGTAATTATTCCATTTTCTCCCACTAGTGGATTTATACATCATAACCGTTGAGGTGGGTAATTGTTTCGTTGCTCCGATTCGAGCATGTATGTGAAGTGGTCGTAGGAACCATTTAGGAAATCCGTGTATCCGATGTGTTTTATAAAATGGAATGTTATTGGTTTTTAGTCACTTGAAAGCCAATATATGAGATAATGTATCATGAGAAATGGATTATGTTTGTATGATGTGATTTATACATGAGATGCTCTTTAAGCTAGTTATATAAATTTTGGCATATGAAGCTTAAATTGAGGTTTGAGATAGAATCCATGATACATGTATTGCAAATGATTTAAATGTGAATACTTGAAGAGATTATTGAAGCATGAGATGATTTTGCCATGAGACATTCACACTTGGCTTGAATTAGAATGATTTTAATTGAATTGATAAGTGTTTTTGAGATTCCCTCACTAAGCTTATAGCTTACGCTCTCCTTTCTCATCAATGCAGAGACATTCACACTTGGCTTAAGACATTTTCGAAGTATGTTTTTATAAATGTTAAGTAGTAATAAGAGGCAATGTGACCAAGTTGTATTTGGGCGGTTTATTTTGGGTACTCCTTGTTTGTATAAGTTTGGTTTGAAGTTTTGGACTTATACGATGATTAATGTTTGGTTTTAAGGCGTTGGAAAAACACTATGCTTGCTTGGGTAGAAACCATGTCTATAGGAGTTATGTTTGGATTTGAGATATTGTGTTTGAGCTTCTACCATGCTGCCATGTTTGTGGAATTGATGTTTGTAAGGTTATATGATGATTTGGTACTGATTGGAGTATGTTTGATTGAGCCAAAGTGTAATATATTGGACCAAAAGGTCATTACGGGTCTATCCGTAGAGGTACGAGTCTTTAGGGATTGGCATGCGGGGACCTATCTTGGCTCAATTTGGGAAAAAATGTCTAGGCATATTGATACGCCTAGTAACCGTATCGGTACACGTAGTTGGAAAATAAGTCTAGTGTCGGTACACGGGCAACCATATCGGCACCACCTTTAGCTACTGGAATTCAATATTTTTGAAAACACATACCCGCACCCATACGCTTGAGGACCATATCGGTAAACCTTTGTATTTCAACCCCGTTGCGATACGGAAAGTGCCATACTAGTATGCTAGTCTTTATTTTAGTTACGATGCCTTCTGAAGTTTGTGTTCTTTGCAATTTAGTCCATATTTCTTAATTATGCATTTAAATGAGTTTGGATGGCATTTTAAGTTGAGATTTAACCTGAATGTATGAAATATGACTAATTAAGGATTTGTAACTTTATTTTCATGAATTTCCTCTTAATTATAGAAAATTATGTTTTTGTCCCTAAATTGCAAATCTATACAATTGGATGTCAAATCGATGCCCGGTTGAGTTAAAACTTTCACCATAACCAGTATGATCACCTTAGGACTTAAATATGAATTTAGAAAAGATAAAAGAAAAAAAGTGACCCTTTTCAATGTTAATTTTTTGGATTTATCTCAACAAACCCTAATGTAGCTCGCTCGATTCGGTCTTGCAACTAGACCGGGTCAAGAGGGTTACACTCCCGAATGATGTTTCCCACAACGCCTACACTCGAGTACTCCAAAAAATGTATTATGACCTTGTTGCCCATGTTCAACATTACCTCCACCACATCCTTGATTAGGATGATACTTCCTATCTCAATTCTTCTTGAACTAACTACCACCAACATCCAATTCTTCAACTCTTTTGCTGGGACTTGAGCCCCAAAACGAGAAGACAAACTCAAATTATGTTCAATATCCTTGGCTCAGCTAACCAAGACATCAAAATTAGTGTAGTCTAAACCCAACATATAGGTCTTAACCTTCGTCTTAACCTCTTTGACCAAACCATATCGGAAACGATCACATCGCTGTCGATCATCAAGAACCAATTCAAGTGTATACTGGTTCAATCGAACAAACTAAACCCCATACTCTAATACAGACATATTACCTTGAACCAAAGACAAGATCTCACACTTCTTCTCATCCTATTACCGATTACCCAAAAACTTTCTCCGAAAAGCAGCATCGAAGAATTCTCAAGTCACATCCTCAGGTGCCATTCCTGCTATAGTGGTAGTCCACCATCTATAGGCATCTCCCTAAAGTAGGGATACAATGCAAACTAGCTTACGCACATCTGTGCTCTCCATCTAACCAAGAATCTTGATGTGAGAATGTAAGACCCCTACCCAGTCTAGAAGATAAACCGGCTTAGGACTTGTTACCAAACAACAACAAAAAAAACAAAACAAACATTCTTGATAAACTTAGTAAAATTAACCAACAAGTCTTAAGGAGATAGAAAATTTGAAACCTTTTTTTACATATTTTTATAAGTCGATCTTAAATTTCAATTTGCAAAAAAGCAAACAAACAATCAAGCATAAGCAATCGGCCTCAACATTTAATTCAAAGCGTGATCTTATAATCCATATATTTCAAATCATAAAGTATTTTGCATTATTACAACTATCCCAAAGGAATACTTATCTTTCGTTCACATTATCATTTCTAAAATGGTTATAACTTGTATTCCTTAACCATAACTAAGACATAGAAATCAATACTTAAAATTACCCAAATGAAACATACCATTGATTAGTGGTCCTTAAACTTACTAGTATCATTTACGTCAAGTTTTGTTATCCAAGATTATCATTAGGCAAAGCAAATCATACCCAGTCAATTAACCATAGCAAAAAGTATTTAGATAGCAAATCTAACTTAGCTTCAACAACAATCATTCATTCGATTTTCATAACACACGCAGCTTAACCATCTACCAGCCATTGATATATAGAAACCATTTACATAAGGACGATATTTACGATTGGATACTAGAATGAAGTAATTTCAAAGCATGTGTCAATCATAACCAGCTATACACAACTTTCACATGGTAATACCATACAATTATTCATTGTCACACTATTAGTTAATCATACCTTCACCAAGTTTAGGATGTCTTAAATAATAAATATCCAATCAATCTTCAACATAACTTACCTAAATCAACAAGTAAACATTCAAATGTCATGACAGTGTAACTACTCACCCATTCATCATTAAAACACCACACTCAAGCATCCATAACCTTAAATTTCCCAGATATTAAACATTTAACCAAACTTTGGCTTCTTTAACCTAACCAAGTATTAGAACTGCATTATCATGTTATACATAACGCATGTTATAGGATATACAAAAAAACATATGAACACTCACTCAACGCAAGATGGTCTATCTACTTTAGGCATATGCATATCCAATCCATCGTACCAGCATCATAACCATTATAATAGTTCAAGGAGCAGGCAACCAAAAGACACATATGAAGGGCCCAATACAAAACTTCAAATACTATTAGAGCTCATATATACATACATGACCAAAAGATGCTCTAAATGCACAATGCATACATATCGACTATGTGACACCATCTAGGAGTACTAAAGAAATTACAAAATGTACTTCTCGACACTTGTGATCTCATCCAAGCTCATAAGATAACCAATACCAATTTACCCTGAAAGGCAGAAAAGTATAAAGTAAGTGAATGCTTAGTGAGGTAGAATAATATATATATCCACAAAGCATAACAAGTGTTCTATTCCATATATTTATTCTTTCCTCAAGTCTAACGAGTCCTGGTAAGTCTCAAATGTGATCGAAATATAGGTCATTATAATCATAAGGTCTCAATTGTGGCTTTATTTCTAAAGTCCATCGAATCCATATGAAATAGCAAGCTTGATATAAATCAAGTCATCATAATTACAAGATTATAAACTTAGCATTATTTCTTGATATAATTGCACAAGTATCACATAAGTTTTAATTACTTAACACTCAAGTTATCAAGACGATTCATTACAGTAGCGTACTTTTCACTAATTCCTTACAAATATCCTCACATAAGCATGTATTACTTTCCTTACAAGTTATTTATCAGAGCTTAGCATAGATGTGGATTTTCTTATCACATAAGATGACAAACTTCTTGGGTATTTGAATAAATCATAATTGTTTAAACATTTGAATCAATTACAAAAAGGTATCTGAACAAATTATAACCATTTAAGCGTTCAAACAGTTTCAAATATATATGTATATATATTCACATTATCAAATATAGCAATTCACCCACAAGGACACTCAATATTTAAAGTGTGCATTTTTCTTCTTATTAAGAAAGTCATTATCAAGATTTAACTATTTAACTTATAAAATTTCTTGGTTTCTTTTATCATAACTTACAATACATAAAGAACTTATTACCCAAGAAATCAAACATAACATATCATATCCAAGAGTTACTCAACCCAAGTTATTAATCATATATATTTTTTCCTTTCAATTGTTCCAATGATCATGCCTAACAATAACTTGAACGAGAAACTAAGTAGTATAAAGCAAGACATTCTAATTAGGCAATTATTTATAGGTATGGTTATTTAGCAATTCACTTGCAAAAGTATTTTATACACTCAATTGAAACCATATACAATTACCACCTTCTTATTCTCCCAAAAGCATGATCTATATTCAAGAATATATGTATTACTTGTTATGCAAGTTATATCAATGTTTCCTTGATTTAGTTGTAAATTTCATAATTTCTTATTAACATAGCCTTGAGGATCAAGTAATAGTCTAGGTACACGAATCCCCAACCAACTGTCGCCAAAATCAAAATGGTACTCGCAGTATCGGTCAATCCCTCCTACTGTCGCCAAATGTCCACAACACTTCCCTCCTACTGTCACCAATTAAGGACCGTAGTCCACCCAAAACTTGAGCTCTATGGACTCTATGGCATGCCAACTATACCTAAGACCGAATCAAAACCAAGGCTTTTACATTTATCTTATCTTATTAAAGACAGATTGAGCACAGCTCCTTATCAAAACATTATATCAACAAAGATTATTGCCCCTTTTTATATGTATCCACCTCATATGAATTTCTCAATGTATTTCTTTTGATCTTGTTCGAATGGCATGCCTTATTCATTTTAGAATTGAAAACCATGATTTAGCATAGCTCCAATAATCGAAATATCCACCAAAATGGTATATTCTTTTAAGCACATAAATCATTCATGTTTGATCCTTAATTCATAATTATTTTATTTAAACGATAATTTATCAGTCATTTATTAAGCATATTTAACATGTAAAGGCTTCAACATGTACATATCACAAAATCAAGTATTTCATTTTATAGAATACTTACCATATAAGCACTTACCTCGAATCCAAGCTTTTCAATGTATAACTTAATTTAAAGGTAAAGCAATATAATTAAATCAACAACAGATGCTCGGGAAGGTTGTAGGCCTATCTTGAGACTTTAAACTACACTCACATTATTTCCAGATTTATGATTGATCCCAATATACTATTCCTGACTGCTTCTCTACGGCTTTACCGGCTTTGGATCTTGCCTCGATTACTAGCTCTTGATCCAACACAACAACAATACAATTTTTCATCAAAATTGCCTTTATTCTATTCTTAATTAAGTTAAACAAATACCTTATTTAACTATCAATCTTCTAAAATTTTCATGCTGAATCAGTCCTTAACATCCTCTAACTTAACATCAATCAATTTTCAAAAGTGAACAAAATAGTCCCTTACAATTCATTCTAGATCACGTAAATCCTAAATTATTTACCAGCAAGCAATACAACCAATAACAATTAACATACTACATTCAAATACATATAATTAAGCTTTCAAAGCTGTCCCATTATCCCAAAAACAAAATTCAATCTTTATGCAGAACAAAACTCTATCCATGCAGATAAAACTACAACATAAACCATGCTATGAAGAAGTCAAGAAGGAATCCTCGGAACCGAAATATGAATAAAATAGTGCATAACAGAATATCCATAGAAACTTTAAATCTTGCATGAAAAGCCTTACTTTCATAGGAGCATTTAGACGCTAATGCACCCTACTTATGAACCGAATCCAAGAGATTCATAGAGGTTAAACGCTGGATGCAAAATAAAAATTACCTAAGAACCAAGTTAGGAACCAATCCATGAAAATCAAACTAGGCCTATCCATGATAATTGGCAGTTGACTCAATGAAACATGTGTGCATAAAGTACTATTAACCAAAGGCAACAATCTGACCACTCTAAACTGTAAACCAATTCACTTAATTAAGATAACTACCAACTACACCAGTCAGAACATTAAAAGGAAGATACAATATAGAATTGTTCACTTAGGAGTTTAATCATCACGGTCTAAAATATTTATAATCACAAAATTAAACTAGATTATCTCGAATCCATATCCATCTTTAAAGAGGTGAAGGAAGTGCTTACCTTCTTTTCCTTTTCCTTTTTTTTATCCAACCTTTCGAATAAAAGCTCCCCCAAAACTATCCAATTCAAAGATTTCCAAAGTTGTCTATTTCTCTCCCTTTCTATTTCTCTACCTTTCAAGTGTGAAGTTTCGGTCAACATTGAGGGAGAAGATAATAACCTAAAATTCTCTCCCAACAATCCTACATGTTGAGCTAAAAAGATGACATGTGTAGTAACCACTAAAAAAATTGTCATTAGCATGCAATCCCCTACATTTCCAACTTCTCGGTTTAACCCCTTAAGGATTCAGTTACATATTTCTTCTTTCTTTAAATTTGGTCACTCTTCTCTTAATTAATCTAATAATTTAACAATTGTATACCACCACTAAATAAAGTTTAATGTGAAACATACTTCTAGGCCTATGTTTGGAATATTACAGAGCACGCCTCCAAAAGATCCAGAAGTCATGCCACCAGAACCTATTACCCATTCAAAGGCTAAACAACTCAGGGAAGTATTTTCTCATAAATGTATTTTAGCCTTTGGAGGTCAAATGATCTTAGAAAAGAAATTGTGTAATGTATTACATGTTGAAATGTAATGGATTAGATCACACCACATCGTTACTTAGCTTATTACTTTAATTCTTATTGTTAGCATTACTTATGTTTGTTCACTTTGATTATAGGACATCACAGCTCAAGGTACAAGGGATACAACTAAAGGGCAAGCTCATCTCTGAACGTGCAGCTCATGGTTAGCTCAACTAGCTCAAATGTAACACCCCAGTTTTGGTCTTAGGTGTTTTAAAGGTTGGATCGAAGGTCCGATGGACCGGTATTAGAGATTCGAGTTGGTTTCAGGATTAAATCGAATTAAATAGTTTTTAAGGTGATAAAATTGTGGGAAAATGTTCTAAAATCATTATTAAATATATAAAGGAGTTTGGTGGAATCAATTTTGTAAAAAGAGTTTTGGAAATTGGACATTTTGGACTAGTGACCAAAATGCAAACTTTGAACATTGTTTTGAGTGGTTGTTTTGTAAAGAGTCAAAACTTTGAATCTTTAAGGAGCTAATTGCCCAAAAAGTCTAGTATCAGACTTTATCCCTTAATTGGCTATTTTTAAAGTATTTTGGAAAATAAAAATAGGAAGGAGAGGATTTAATGAGTTATTAATCTTTAAAACAAAAATCACGTAACTAATTTTCTCAAATATTTTCTCTCTAAAATTTTCTCCAGCCAAACATCAATTTCTTATTCTAAATCTTCAGGTAAATATTTCTTTTCTTAAATATTTTGTTTATAAATGATTTCTTCTAGTCAATTTTCTAAAACTTTATATTTTTAACTTTGTTTTCTCAAGCAAATCATCCAATTAAGGGAGAAAGCATTCATTGGAGGTATGTTTATTTTTCTCCTCTAATGAAAGGTTCATTATTGAAATTACCAAGTCGTTAACTCTTTACAATTGTTTCCTAATATGTTTTGATGATTTAATTGAAGAGAATTGGTTTAATTGTGTTTGGATTGATAAAATTGAAATATTTCAAATTGGATCTATTTTGTTGGGTTTATGATCAGATTAGATCAAGTTTTTGATGTTTAATTGAGTTAATAACTTGGTTTTAATGTTGTAATCATGAAACAAGTTGAATCTCTAATAGTTAAGGTTGTTGATCAAAGGTTTTTGATATGTTTTTCAAGCTTAATCATTGCTGGGAGTAAAAGGATGTCGGGAAAGGGTTTTTATATGTTATATGGTGAAGTTTGTTGGATTTAATTGTTGTGTTATGGTTGGGTTAAGTTTTGGAAGTGTTTGATAATGTTTTCGATATGTTTCAAATAGTGTTTGAGTTTACAACTTGAGAGTTGCGGAAGATTGCTGTTAGGTAATGGTTTGAATGCATAATAATGCATTTGCCTCTGGTTTTATGTTGTTAAAATAAGGGATACTCAAGTCAACGAAGTTCGACATTGATTGTTGCTTGCCAGGAGCTCGATTCATATTGGCGAGCAAGGCGAAGTGTATCGGTGAGTGGAAACTGTTTTAAACGCCTTTAAAATGTTTAATAAAGGTTGTTGGGAGATTAGGGTAAGTGTGAAACAGTTACTTAAGCTCATGAGTAAGTTTCCCTTATTTCGCTCTTGAATATCGGTTTAGATATGAGCATGTTGATTTCATGTTTTGGTATTAAACATGGTTTAATTTGCTACTGTGAATGCATGGTTATGAACATTTATGCAATGGATTTTATGTACATAAATGCTAGAGAGCATTGGTTACCATTCCAGTTGGGAATGGGGTATTGCTTTGGGCAATGTGGATTGCATATGTGATGGTTTTAGTTTAATGCATTCAAAAAAGGTAGGTAAATGGTTTTGTAAATGATATATTGGCTATGTGACAAGGTAAGGAATAATCGGATATAGTTAGCATGTCATAGGATTAAAAGTGCACTATAAAATATGAACACAATCAATCGTGACCATGGGTCCTTGAGGTATGGTAGTTAAACAAGGCCACTCGAACTTTTGGGATCCTCATTGAGGCATGAGGTTTAACTTGGCAACCCTATTTGTTATGTGGAGTGTAAACTCATGTGCTTGTCGTTGTTAACATTTGTGGGAATTGTAGTTTGAACTATCGTATCGTAAGTGTTAGATGTAGGAATGTAAGTCGCTAGTTCCTCCGGTGAGATGATTGTTGCGAGAAGGATGCTTGAAAATGTCCTTTGTTGAGTTAAGGTCTTTAGGATGTGGTTGTTTTGTTGGAGTTGTCACTCCACATGAAACGTCCTCAACCCAGCTTAGAAGAAAATCGGAGTCAAGAACATTACTATACAGAAAACTGAAATTGAGAACCTAAAAATTTCATAATTTATTAAACACTTAACTATATCAAACAAAGTGATTTCTTATCTCTTATAAACTTTGTAACCATAAATCGAATACATTCACCTAATTCAAATTCATCCTAGTATGACATAATAGCCAAGACTTCAACTGAACTTAATAATCCTTAACTCTATCAGTATTAAGTTTTTATAACATTATAAATGTGCCCAAGATGCTTGTATAATCATATTGATGGTTAAATCAACCTAAATATTTACACATCCATGATCATTCCCACTAGAATTTCACTTAGACAATCATATATGCACATATGGTTACCTAGATATTTAATAGAGACTAGTATACCAACATCGAAATGTCCATGATACAAGAATGTTCATTTAAATTCCCTTGGTTATCACACACATTGATCAGCTCTTGCTTAATAGATATACATAAATCTTTAATTACTTCATAACACATCAAATATCCCTCGATCCTAATAATGGAACAAGGCTTTCGATCCATAAGTCATAAATAGAACAATATGCCAATAGCTTGAACCACAATCAACAGCTTAACAAATATGTTAACATTTTTAATTACAATTAACATATACATTCATGGAATTTACATATTAAAAGTTACACTACATAAATCGACTCAAACACTATGCTACCATTCTAGGAGTTACAACTAGGGAAGATCCAACTCTATTTGAATCTTGAATGATGATTCAAAACCCTTTAAAAATTGAATTATTGAGCTCTATTCAACCTGCAATGCATGATAATGAATGCATTAGGCTTATATACCCTAAGTGAGGTAGTAACCATGAAATGATAAAACATATTAAACACGAATTTCGAAGAATCACACATCCAGATTCATAATCATATATTAACATATGTTATCTTTATCTTAATTTAACTCATAGATTTTATGAAATTCAGTAGCTTATCCAAGCTTCATTATTCAATAGGTTGATCTTGTCAAAATCAATTTGGCACATTGAAGTCTCCACGAGACTTGACTATTATCCAGTAGTTTTCGATTCTTTATTAACATTAATCAGAACTTTAAGAGTTTACAAAACTTATCAGGGATTTTAGAGTTTACAGAGCTTATCAGAGCTTTCAGAGTTGACTGAGCTTTCAGATCTTTTAGGGATTAATAAGGTTTTCGGCCCTTTTCAGAATTTACATAGCTTAGTAGTGCCTTCAGGACTTTTCAGAATACTATTCAATGTCTTTTCTGAATTCTTATTTGATTTCTCATTAGGTTCACGTCTTTTATTTGTTTACCTTGGATCACATATTTAATCATAAAAAATGTTGGTTTGAGTTTGACCATATAGGTCTAGACAATAATTAGTCCAAAGCACCTAGCAATGGCTAATATCGGAAATAGAACATATACATATATATATATATATATATGTGAATGGGGCATCCCCCGAGTCATCATTTTTGGACCGTAGTCCCAAACAGACCAACTATTATATCAGAGTGCCCAAGGGCTTCCATTGACCAAGCGACTAGATATCTTATCTTATAACTCAAAATTGGAGTATATCTTATCAGACAAGTAGTCTTACTTGTTGTTTCCTTTCAATAGTTATCGCATAAGTTAAGCTTCCTTGCTTCTTAAGCCTTTAATAATCAAGGTACTTAAATTAGCTTTCAATCTCTTATAAGATTCTTATTTTTTTATTGATCAGTAAACAATCTCAAGCTTATTAACAACTACACCATTCATCTTAATATCAAGGACATTCTATAGTCAATCATTCAAGCATAGCAAGGCATTTAAACATATGAAATGCAACATCTTAATGCCATGCTATGAATGCATGCTCATTTCTTAGTTAGCTCGATTTGAGCCATTTTACACATTGTACATATATAATGCAATTCATCCACAAACATTTAATACTTAACAGTAAACAATTAAACATCGGGATAACTCCGTGTTACTTGAGACTCTTGTGACTACACTCACCTCTTATCTCGACATTAGAGATACCTGAATCCACATTTCCATCATCTAGCTATCAACTAAGCCTTCCTCCATTCTTCCTTTTTTTCGGTAAGTACCTCAAACAAGAGTAACAAACCATTAAAATCTATCTAAATTCAACCAATACCTCCACAGCCCCTAAAACAATCTCTAAGTTATTAACAATCCACAACATTCTTAATAGTTAAAACATTTCATTCTCGCTTCTCATTGCCAAATGTCACACAATTTATCATACTATACTGCTCATATTTTACCGTTAAATCTGTTCGTACTTTTAAAGCAGTTTACAAACAATATCGGGACTATTTTCATACCAATCTATATTGTTTAGAATCTAGACTGCACTACTTAAAGCATGCCTACTATATTTATTCAAAAATCACATGTAACACATATACAAATTTTAACAATATCAAAAGAGTCCTCCTACTATTATGTTTTCCACGACATTTCCTATTATCTTATACGGTTACTGTTGCTGGGCAGACAGCACATCCCTCAGTCAAAATTTCATAACTTCCATTCCGTACATCGGAATTTCAAACCGTTTACACCGTTGGAAAGCCGACTCAACTAGCTTTCTAACCATATAGGCCTTGCATTTTTACTCCTTATGAATTAATACAGTTTTTAATCTAAAGACACACCTAATTCTGCCACCAGACAGTTTGTACTGTCTTTGAACAATTGCCTCTACAAACTGTTATAAAACTCGAAATTCTGTTTCACTTGATTTAAACGAAACTAAACATGACAAGATTTTCACCCATATAAATTATAGGTTCTAATTCCACCAATACAATTTATAGCAATTTTCCAAAGTCACAGCTAGTACAGATTTTAAAACTGTTTACAAGATGTCAAGCTGGGCAGTTTCTTTATAACTCATTTCCAGGCCTTATTTTTCCTTCTAACAATACTTCCAAACACCTTAGTTGATCCTACTATCAAACCTACCTAATATAACTTTAAAAATCTAGCAAAACATTCAACTAGAAGCTATCAAAACAGTCTCAATTGTTGCATATAGTACAAGGCAGTCCCAAAACTGCATTGAACTGAACTAAAACAGTCTCAATTCATAGCATAGAAATCTAAATGTTCATCAAACGAAATATTAAAAGTTTCACCTTTAACACATAATCAAAGCTCAAGAGGAAAAACATACAAGAATTGCTTTGTATGAACTACAAATTCATTGCATGAATCCTTCAATTCAAGCTAAACAATTATTCATGAGAAGACTCTAAATTGAACTCTAAGATGACCTTAAATTATGAAACAAGAAGAAGAAGGCTTACATCTCTTTAGGCTATTCGAATCCAGAATTTTAGAAGCTTTCCATGACTAAGTTGATCTTGATTTCCAATGATGAACACACTCCCTCCTTCCCTCATCCATTTGGTATATTTTTGGGGAAGAATAAAGATGATAGTCAATCCATTTGATCTCTCCCTCCTAACCAACACCTCACTCCTTCTTCAATCCACATGTTAAAGTCTATTAGCCACTTATACGAGTCCTTTTAACTATCTAAAATTTACATGCAATCACATAAGTTTTCACATTCTTAAATTCTACCCTTTACAAACTGGTTACTATTTTAAGCAACCTTCATGTTTTGGTCCTTATTGTTTAGCCATCAATTTCTTTTTTATTAAATTTATTCCAAAAGCTTTAATAATTAGATCTATGAATCTCAATTTAGATTGGAAAAACGTTCAGAGTAACTATGTACTTTTAACCTGGTATTTGGGGTATTACAATTCCTCCCCTTAAAAGAAATTCGTCCTTGAATTTCCTAAGATGCACAATGAGAATACTTATCCCTTCTAGCAACCTTAAACTCAAAGATGCAAGTCCTGGCATAGCCATCAAACAAGTATTTCACCACTTCACTAACGTAACTTTCGACAGATGATTATTCAAATTCACCGATTAACAGGACTTAGCTAACAAGTACCAACAACATAGTTAATAACTAGTATTTTTATCTCAAAATTCATATAATCAATCATGGATTAACATCAATGTAGTGTTTTAACTCAATATTTTCAACCAAGTAATCAAAGCATTCAAGCTCACAATCAAGTCATACTTTCCAATTCACCTTCATAAATAATCAATAAAAAGAGTCATGCTTTCAACCATCCATTCAATTTATTAGACATCATCAAGTTTTATTCAGCTATAGCCTAACGTCCCAAGCAAGCAAACAAATTTACTTGTGACACAAGTAAAGAACAAACAATTCAAAACTAATTGCTTGATTCTCTAGTACATTCAATCAATTAGGCAAGTACAAGGTCAAGGATAACAAATTTGTTATTATAAACTCAAAGGTTACCAGATTCATAAAGCACACATCAATAGAATTATTTATGAAACAATAATTTAGTCCAACTGAAGCATGCTTTAGGCATTCGACTGGATCACAAGGATACTCTAATTGATCTCGATTATAGTAACTAAAGGTACTATTTCCTAACAATCATATATCAAGTAGTTTTAGAAAACAACTACCTTCCTAGTAAACAGTTCGGTGAATTTCTATTATATTAGTCTTTTTACATATTCAGGTATACATGTCTTGGTACTACAACAACAAAGAATTTATTACTCATTCTAATTTTAATCATTTCCATCCTTTAACTTCATAATCTCATTCAAGGAATCAAACAGTTTGGTGCTATTTATAGAAATAACCACTATTATGCAATCATTTATCGGTATTCCATCTCCACCACTAGTGAAGTAATCCGAGATCTAATCATCCTGGTAAATGTGTTCCAGACATCTCGTTGTCTATTTGACAAATTCATACAATGACTAATTTTCAATGTTGATCACAATTATGCATCAAGTGGGTTTGTATATATCACAGATCACAAAAGCTTGTCAAAATTAAACTTCTAGGTGGCACACTAGACTCATGGAGACGCAGTGAGTTCACGGTTAGTTCGAGAATCGACTAAATATGCTTTGATACCAATTTGTAATGTCCTTAACCTCGCTTAGAAGAAAATCGGAGTTAAGAACATTACTACAGAGAAAACTGAAATCTAGAACCCAAAAATTTCATAATTTATTAAACACTTAACTATATCAAACAGAGTGTTTTCTTATCTCTTATAAACATTGTAACCATAAACCGAATACATTCACCTAATTCAAATTCATCCTATTATGACATAATAGCCAATACTTCAACTGAACTTAATAATCCTTAACTCTATCAGTATTTGAGTTTTTATAACATTATAAATCTGCCCAAGCTACTTGTATAATCATATTGATGGCTAAATCAACCTAAATATTTACACATTCATGATCATTCCCACTAGGATTTCACTTAGACAATTATATATGCACATATGGTTACCCATATATTTAATAGAGCCTAGTATACCAACATCGAAATGTCCATGATACAAGAATGTTCATTTAAATTCCCTTTGTTATCACACACATTGATCATTTCTTGCTTAATAGATTTACATCAATCTTTAACTACTTCATAACACATCAAATATCCTTCGATCCTAACAATGGAACAAGGCTTTCGATCCATAAGTCATAAATAGAACAATATGCCAATAGCTTGAACCACAATCAATAGCTTAACAAATATGTTAACATTTTTAATTACAATTAACATATACATTCATGGAATTTACATATTAAAAGTTACACTACATAAATCGACTCAAACATTGTTCCACCATTTTAGGAGTATTGCAACTAGGGAAGATCCAACTCTATTTGAATCTTGAATTATGATTCAAAACCCTTTACAAATTGAATTATTGAGCTCTATTCAACCTGCAATGCATGATAATGAATGCGTTAGGCTTATATAGCCTAAGTGAGGTAGTAACCATTAAATGATAAAGCATATTATACATGAATTTTAAAGAATTATACATCTAGATTCATAATCATATATTAACATATGTTATCTTTATCTTAATTTAAATCATAGATTTTATGAAATACAGTAGCTTATCCAAGCTTCATTATACAATAGGTTGATCTTGTCAAAGATCAATTTGGCATATTGAAGTCTCCATGAGACTTAACTATTATCCATTAGTTTTTGATTCTTTATTAACATTCATTATAACTTTAAGAGTTTACAAAACTTATCGGGGATTTTAGAGTTTCTGAGAGCATAGCTTCGAGCTTTCAGATCTTTTAGGGATTAATAGGCTTTCCGCCCTTTTCATAATTCACATAGCTTAGTAGTGCCTTAGGGCTTTTTAGAATAGTATTCAATGTCTTTTCTGAATTCTTATTTGATTTCTCATTAGGTTCACGTCTTTTACTTGTTTGCCTTGGAGCACGTATTTAATCATAAATAATATTGGTTTGAGTTTGACCATATAGGTCTAGACGATAATTAGTCTAAAGCACATAGCAATGGCTAATATCGAAATAAACATAACACATATATATATACATGTGAATGAATGGGGCATCCCGAGTCATCATTTTATAGACCGTAGTCCCAAGATATACCAACTATTATATCGAGTGCCCAAGGACTTCCATTGACCAAGCGACTTAGATATCTTATCTTATAACTGGAATTGAGTATATGTTATCGGACAAGTAGTCTTACTTGTTGTTTCCTTTCAATAGTTATTGCATAAGTTAAGCATCCTTGCTTCTTAAGCCTTTAATAATCAAGGTACTTAACATTAGCTTTCAATCTCTTTATATGAATCTTATTTTTTTATTGATCAGTAAACAATCTCAAGCTTCTTAACAAGTACACCATTCATCTCAATGTCGAGACATTCTATAATCAATTATTCAACCATAGCAAGGCATTTAAACATAAGAAATGCAGAATCTTAAAGGTCTAAACATGAATGTCATTCTATGAATGCATGCTCATTTTTCAGTTATCTTGATTTGAGCCATTTTACACAATGTACATGCATGATGCAATTCACCCACAAACATTTAATACTTAACAATAACTAATTAAACATCGGGATAACTCTCTATTACCCGAGACTCTTGTGACTACACTCACCTCTTTTCTCGATATTACGGGATACCTGAATTCACATTTCCCTCCTCTAGCTATCATGTAAGCCCACATCCATTCTTCTTTTTTTTCGGTAAGTACCTCAAACAAGAGTAACAAACCATTAAAATCTATCTAAATTCAACCAATACCTCCACAGCCCCTAAAACAATCTCTAAGTTATTAAATCAGTCCATAACATTCTTAATAGTTAAAACAGTTCATTCTCCTTCTCATTGTCAAATGTCACACAATAATTCGCACAATTTATCATACTATGCTGCTCATATTTTACGGTTGAATCTGTTCATACTTTTAAAGGAGTTTACAGACAATATCGGGATTGTTCTCATACCAATCTGTATTGTTTAGAATCCAGACTGCACTACTTAAACCATGCCAGCTATATTTATTCAATAATCACATGTAACACATATACACATTTTAACATTATCAAAACAGTCCTCCTACTATTATGTTTTCCATGACATTTCCTATTATCTTATACGGTTGCTGTTGCTGGACAGACAGCACATCCCTCAGTCAAAATTTCATAACTTCCATTCCGTACATCGGAATTTCAAACCGTTTACACCGTTGGAAAGCCGACTCAACTAGCTTTCTAACCATATAGGCCTTGCATTTTTACTCCGTATGAATTAATACAGTTTTTAATCTAAAGACACACCTAATTCTGCCACCAGACAGTTTGTACTGTCTTTGAACAATTGCCTCTACAAACTGTTATAAAACTCAAATTCTGTTTCACTTGATTTAAACGAAACTAAACATGACAAGATTTTCACCCATATAAATTATAGGTTCTAATTCCACCAATACAATTTATAGCAATTTTCCAAAGTCACAGCTAATACATATTTTAAAACTGTTTACAAGATCTCAAGCTGGGCAGTTTCTTTATAACTCATTTTCAGGCCTTAATTTTTCCTTCTAACAAAACTTCCAAACACCTTAGTTGATCCTGCTATCAAACCTACCTAATATAGCTTTAAAAATCCAGAAAAACATTCATTCATAAGCCATCAAAACAGTCTCAATTGTTGCATATAGAATAGGAAGTCCCAAAACTGCATTGAACTGAACTAAAACAGTCTCAATTCATAGCATAGAAATCTAAATGTTCATCAAATGAAATATTCAAAGTTTCAAATTTAACACATAATCAAAGCTCAAGAGGAAAAACATACAAAAATTGCTTTCTATGAACTACAAATTCATTGCAGGAATCCTTCAATTCAAGTTAAACAATTATTCATGAGAAGACTCTAAATGGAACTCTAAGATAACCTTAAATTATGAAACAAGAAGAAGAAAACTTACATTTCTTTAGGCTATTGAATCCAGAATTTTAGAAGCTTTCCATGACTAAGTTGATCTTGATTTCCAAGATGAACACACTCCCTCATTCCCTCATCCATTCAGTATATTTTTTAGTGGAAGAATAAAGATGATAGTCAATCCATTTGATCTCTCCGTCCTAACCAACACCACACTCCTTCTTCAATCCACATGTTAAAGTCTATTAGCCACTTATATGAGTCATTTTAATTATCTAAAATTTACATGCAATCACATAAGTTTTTTCTTAACATTCTTTATAAATTCTACTATTTTAACAAACTTATTGTTTAGTTCAATTTCTTTTTTTATTAAATTTTTCCAAAAGCTTTAATACCATCATGAATCTCAATTTTTGGAAAAACGTCCTATGTACTTTTGTTTATTTGGGGCCATCCCTTAAAAGAAATTTCTGAATTTTAAGATGCACAATGAGAAACTTATTCAACCTTAAACTCAAAGATTTATAGCCATCAAACAAGTATTTCACCATCTCACTAACGAATCTAATGATTATTCAAATTCACCGAAAAACTTAGTAACAAGTACCAACAACATAGTTAATAACTAGTATTTTTATCTCAAAATTCATATAATCAATCATGGATTAACATCAATGTAGTGTTTTAACTCAATATTTTCAACCAAGTAATCAAAGCATTCAAGCTCACAATCAAGTCATACTTTCCAATTCACCTTCATAAATAATCAATAAAAAGAGTCATGCTTTCAACCATCCATTCAATTTATTAGACATCATCAAGTTTTATTCAGCTATAGCCTAACGTCCCAAGCAAGCAAACAAATTTACTTGTGACACAAGTAAAGAACAAACAATTCAAAACTAATTGCTTGATTCTCTAGTACATTCAATCAATTAGGCAAGTACAAGGTCAAGGATAACAAATTTGTTATTATAAACTCAAAGGTTACCAGATTCATAAAGCACACATCAATAGAATTATTTATGAAACAATAATTTAGTCCAACTGAAGCATGCTTTAGGCATTCGACTGGATCACAAGGATACTCTAATTGATCTCGATTATAGTAACTAAAGGTACTATTTCCTAACAATCATATATCAAGTAGTTTTAGAAAACAACTACCTTCCTAGTAAACAGTTCGGTGAATTTCTATTATATTAGTCTTTTTACATATTCAGGTATACATGTCTTGGTACTACAACAACAAAGAATTTATTACTCATTCTAATTTTAATCATTTCCATCCTTTAACTTCATAATCTCATTCAAGGAATCAAACAGTTTGGTGCTATTTATAGAAATAACCACTATTATGCAATCATTTATCGGTATTCCATCTCCACCACTAGTGAAGTAATCCGAGATCTAATCATCCTGGTAAATGTGTTCCAGACATCTCGTTGTCTATTTGACAAATTCATACAATGACTAATTTTCAATGTTGATCACAATTATGCATCAAGTGGGTTTGTATATATCATGATCACAAAAGCTTGTCAAAATTAAACTTCTAGGTGGCACACTAGACTCATGGAGACGCAGTGAGTTCACGGTTAGTTCGAGAATCGACTAAATATGCTTTGATACCAATTTGTAATGTCCTTAACCTCGCTTAGAAGAAAATCGGAGTTAAGAACATTACTACAGAGAAAACTGAAATCTAGAACCCAAAAATTTCATAATTTATTAAACACTTAACTATATCAAACAGAGTGTTTTCTTATCTCTTATAAACATTGTAACCATAAACCGAATACATTCACCTAATTCAAATTCATCCTATTATGACATAATAGCCAATACTTCAACTGAACTTAATAATCCTTAACTCTATCAGTATTTGAGTTTTTATAACATTATAAATCTGCCCAAGCTACTTGTATAATCATATTGATGGCTAAATCAACCTAAATATTTACACATTCATGATCATTCCCACTAGGATTTCACTTAGACAATTATATATGCACATATGGTTACCCATATATTTAATAGAGCCTAGTATACCAACATCGAAATGTCCATGATACAAGAATGTTCATTTAAATTCCCTTTGTTATCACACACATTGATCATTTCTTGCTTAATAGATTTACATCAATCTTTAACTACTTCATAACACATCAAATATCCTTGATCCTAACAATGGAACAAGGCTTTGATCCATAAGTCATAAATAGAACAATATGCCAATAGCTTGAACCACAATCAATAGCTTAACAAATATGTTAACATTTTTAATTACAATTAACATATACATTCATGGAATTTACATATTAAAAGTTACACTACATAAATCGACTCAAACATTGTTCCACCATTTTAGGAGTATTGCAACTAGGGAAGATCCAACTCTATTTGAATCTTGAATTATGATTCGAAACCCTTTACAAATTGAATTATTGAGCTCTATTCAACCTGCAATGCATGATAATGAATGCGTTAGGCTTATATAGCCTAAGTGAGGTAGTAACCATTAAATGATAAAGCATATTATACATGAATTTTAAAGAATTATACATCTAGATTCGCAATCATATATTAACATATGTTATCTTTATCTTAATTTAAATCATAGATTTTATGAAATACAGTAGCTTATCCAAGCTTCATTATACAATAGGTTGATCTTGTCAAAGATCAACTTGGCATATTGAAGTCTCCATGAGACTTAACTGTTATCCATTAGTTTTTGATTCTTTATTAACATTCATTATAACTTTAAGAGTTTACAAAACTTATCAGGGATTTTAGAGTTTACAGAGCATATCAGAGCTTTCAGATCTTTTAGGGATTAATAGGGCTTTCCGCCCTTTTCATAATTCACATAGCTTAGTAGTGCCTTCTGGGCTTTTTAGAATAGTATTCAATGTCTTTTCTGAATTCTTATTTGATTTCTCATTAGGTTCACGTCTTTTACTTGTTTGCCTTGGAGCACGTACTTAATCATAAATAATATTGGTCTGAGTTTGACCATATAGGTCCAGACGATAATTAGTCTAAAGCACATAGCAATGGCTAATATCAGAAACATAACACATATATATATACATGTGAATGGGGCGTCCCCCTGAGTCATCACTTATAGACCGTAGTCCCAGATATACCAACTATTATATCTGAGTGCCCAAGGACTTCCATTGACCAAGCGACTTAGATATCTTATCTTATAACTGGAATTGGAGTATATGTTATCAGACAAGTAGTCTTACTTGTTGTTTCCTTTCAATAGTTATTGCATAAGTTAAGCATCCTTGCTTCTTAAGCCTTTAATAATCAAGGTACTTAACATTAGCTTTCAATCTCTTATATGAATCTTATTCTTTTATTGATCAGTAAACAATCTCAAGCTTCTTAACAAGTACACCATTCATCTCAATGTCAGAGACATTCTATAATCAGTTATTCAACCATAGCAAGGCATTTAAACATAAGAAATGCAGAATCTTAAAGGTCTAAACATGAATGTCGTTCTATGAATGCATGCTCATTTTTCAGTTATCTTGATTTGAGCCATTTTACACAATGTACATGCATGATGCAATTCACCCACAAACATTTAATACTTAACAATAACTAATTAAACATCGGGATAACTCTCTATTACCCGAGACTCTTGTGACTACACTCACCTCTTTTCTCGATATTACGGGATACCTGAATTCACATTTCCCTCCTCTAGCTATCATGTAAGCCCACATCCATTCTTCTTTTTTTTCGGTAAGTACCTCAAACAAGAGTAACAAACCATTAAAATCTATCTAAATTCAACCAATACCTCCACAGCCCCTAAAACAATCTCTAAGTTATTAAATCAGTCCATAACATTCTTAATAGTTAAAACAGTTCATTCTCCCTTCTCATTGTCAAATGTCACACAATAATTCGCACAATTTATCATACTATGCTGCTCATATTTTACGGTTGAATCTGTTCATACTTTTAAAGGAGTTTACAGACAATATCGGGATTGTTCTCATACCAATCTGTATTGTTTAGAATCCAGACTGCACTACTTAAACCATGCCAGCTATATTTATTCAATAATCACATGTAACACATATACACATTTTAACATTATCAAAACAGTCCTCCTACTATTATGTTTTCCATGACATTTCCTATTATCTTATACGGTTGCTGTTGCTGGACAGACAGCACATCCCTCAGTCAAAATTTCATAACTTCCATTCCGTACATCGGAATTTCAAACCGTTTACACCGTTGGAAAGCCGACTCAACTAGCTTTCTAACCATATAGGCCTTGCATTTTTACTCCGTATGAATTAATACAGTTTTTAATCTAAAGACACACCTAATTCTGCCACCAGACAGTTTGTACTGTCTTTGAACAATTGCCTCTACAAACTGTTATAAAACTCGAAATTCTGTTTCGCTTGATTTAAACGAAACTAAACATGACAAGCTTTTCACCCATATAAATTATAGGTTCTAATTCCACCAATACAATTTATAGCAATTTTCCAAAGTCACAGCTAATACATATTTTAAAACTGTTTACAAGATCTCAAGCTGGGCAGTTTCTTTATAACTCATTTTCAGGCCTAATTTTTCCTTCTAACAAAACTTCCAAACACCTTAGTTGATCCTGCTATCAAACCTACCTAATATAGCTTTAAAAATCCAGAAAAACATTCATTCATAAGCCATCAAAACAGTCTCAATTGTTGCATATAGAATAGGGAAGTCCCAAAACTGCATTGAACTGAACTAAAACAGTCTCAATTCATAGCATAGAAATCTAAATGTTCATCAAATGAAATATTCAAAGTTTCAAATTTAACACATAATCAAAGCTCAAGAGGAAAAACATACAAAAACCGCTTTCTATGAACTACAAATTCATTGCAGGAATCCTTCAATTCAAGTTACACAATTATTCATGAGAAGACTCTAAATGGAACTCTAAGATAACCTTAAATTATGAAACACGAAGAAGAAAACTTACATTTCTTTAGGCTATTCGAATCCAGAATTTTAGAAGCTTTCCCTGACTAAGTTGATCTTGATTTCCAAGATGAGCACACTCCCTCATTCCCTCTTCCATTCAGTATCTTTTTAGTGGAAGAATGATGATAATAGTCAATCCATTTGATCTCTCCGTCCTAACTGACACCACACTCCTTCTTCAATTCACATGTTAAAGTCTATTAGCCGCCTATATGAGTCATTTTAATTATCTAAAATTTACATGCAATCACATAAGTTTTCACATTCATAAATTCTACCCTTTACAAACTGGTTACTATTTTAAGCAACCATCATGCTTTGGTCCTTATTGTTTAGCCATCAATTTCTTTTTGATTCAACTTATTCCCAAAACTTTAATAATCGAATCTATGAATCTAAATTTAGATTGGAAAAATGTTCAGAGTAACTATGTACTTTTAACTCGGTATTTGGGGTATTATACAACAGTTTTTTGATGTAATAATGGGTTTGGATTAGTGGCTGGAACACATAACTGTGGTTGATTTTGAATCCTAGCAAGTTGCCTTGAAACTTGTTGATGATTACGAGGTGGTAATCACGGGAGAGAATGTTAAATTCTTGTTTAGTGATGTTTTGGCACTGAAGGTGAGTCGTTTGATAGATTTTGGTTGCAAGGTATTCCTAGCCTATGTTATGAATTTGAGGTTGAAGGAAGTACGTGCTCAGGATATTCGTATAGTATGTGAGTTTTTGTGTGTTTTCGAGGGAATGCTGGGTTTGCCATTGGATTGAGAGGTCGAGTTTGGCATCGAGGTGTATAAACACAGCTTCAGTGTCTATCGCTCTCTGTGCGTGCTCAATAGAGTTGAAGGGGTTAAAGAAGCAACTTCAGAAGTTGCTTGATCAAGGCTTTATTAGGCTTAGTGTTTTGTCGGGGGTTGCGCCGTTGTTGTTGTGGAAAAGAAGGATGGCACAATGCGGATATGCACTGGTTTTTGCTGGCTGAACAAGTTGATGTTCTATTGATCAGTTTAGAGATGCTTTAGTGGCTTTTAAGATTGGTTTGAAGTTTAGGTGTTATCTATTGAAGGTAAAGGATGTGGTTGTTTTTAAATTTGCCTTCTGTAAGGGGTATGGCAGTGTGCGTTCTTGGTTATGCCATTGGTTTGATCAATGCATGGGTTGCATTCATAGTTATGATGAGTTAGGTAGTCCATGAGTTTTTGGGTCGGTTGGTTGTTGTGCTTATTGATGGTCTTTCCATGTACAGAAGCACCGGGAAGGGTTTTGATCGATAAGTATGGATGGTTTAGTAGATTTTTGGGGAGAAGTGAATGTTGTTTTTTGTTTGGGAAGTACGAGTTTTGGGTATATTGCAAAGAATTATGGTTTTGAGAATGTTATTAGTAATTGTGAACAGATAAACATCCACAGTACAAAAACACTTATATGTATATGTAAATATGTTAGTACATGGATACACTTGGGCATGACATTATAGGTTTTGAATACATACACATAGACATCTATGAGGGCATATAAATAATCTTGCATACATATATTCACACTTACGGATGACTGATCAGAAATCAATGGATTGATGGTGTAAGTAAGGTAGCGTATGTAGGTAGATTTTGTAATATGGTTCTTGGAGTTCTCAAGGTTTTAAGAGGATGTTAAAGATTGATTCGTGGGATATTGGCTTGTGCTAGTTTTTGAGGTACCAAAGTTGGAGTTGACAGTTTGTGGGTTTGATAGATCCAGTTTTTAGCATTGAGGTTTGTTGAGATTGTAGTATTGCAAGTGAAGTTGTGCCTTATGCACCTAGATAGTTAAGGGTGCATGAACACTTTTTTCCTACGCATGATGTGAAGCTTGCCATAATGGTGGTTGTTTAAATGTTTTAGAGACACCAATTCTATGATGAGGAGTGTGTTGTGTTCACGGGTCATGTATGGTTAGAAAATAAATGAATGATGATTTAAGTCTTTGACAACTTGGATGGTTTGAGTTTAAGAGTTATTGTTTGATGATTGAATATCGTCTGAGCTAAGGTTGTAGCCGATGCCTTGTATATGAGAGTTATGATGAGGTTGATGATGTTGTTTGCGCGGTTGAGTATGATGCGTGATGGAGGCTTGATGGCCTAATTGCATGTGAGGTCATTCGGGTCATAGTTGATTAGATAAGGGCAACTTTGTGATGATGTGTTATTACTGCATGTCCAGGTTATTAGGGAAGGAAATCTGATGGATTTTAGCGTTAATGGTGTTAGGGTGTTGTATTTTAAAGGTCAGAAAGTGGTGTCTCTTAATGTTGAGTTGAGGGGTGTTGTTTTATCTGAAGTGCGTTTCAGTTCTTGTTGAGTTAGTCTAAAGGATGATGTGGCTGATTTTCCTGATCGGTACATGGTATGATAGCGAGTGAAAGTTGAGCATCGGTTTCTTTTCAGATTGTTGCAACTATTGAGGATACCGGGATGGAAGTGGGAAAGAATCACCATGGATTTTGTGTATAGGTTACCTTTGACACCGACCAAAAAGGATTCCATTAGGGTGGTTGTTGATTGAGTTGTGAAGTGTGCGCACCTTTGTGGCTATGCTTGCGATATGTGCTTTGGATAAGCTGGCAGATTTGTATATTACAGGGTTGGTGTGTTGTACAATATGCCTGAGTCCATAGTGTGGACGAAAATTCATGGTTTATAGCGAGGTTCTAGGGGTGTTTGTTTTGAGCTTGAGTGAATGATTGAGTTATAGTCCTTTGTGTCATTCCTAGACGTATGGCTAGTTGGAGTGTGAAATTCAAGTTTTGAAGGATATGTTGAGTTGTTGTACCACTGAGTTCCAGGGAACGTGGGAAAATCAGTTGCCTTTGGTAGAGTTTGCTTTAATATCAGCTATTAGGCTAGTATACAGATGACACCGTACGAGGCGTTGTATGGTAGGAAGTGCCATACACCATTGTGTTAGGCCGAGGTTAGAGAAAAACATGTTACTTTGTCTGATGTGTTGAAAGGCACCAATGAAAAGGTGAAGCTGGTATGTGAGCATTTGAAATCAGCTTCGGATCATCAGAAATTCTACATAGATTTTAAGCATAGTGTTGTAGATTGTGTCGTTGATGATCGGGTGATCATGTTGGTGTCGCCTTGGAAGAAGGTGATGTGTTTTGGGTAGAAAAAAAAGCTTAGCCGAGGTTTTGTGGACCATGCGAGATTGTTGAGCATGTGGGTCCTGTTGCTTATTGGTCGAGGTTACCTCCTGTGTTGGAGGGGTTCCATGTGACGATGTTGCGAAGGTATTGGTTGGATTCCTCCCATGTTGTGACGATGGAAGGTATTGTGTTGGGATCATATTTATCTTGTAATAAGGATCTGGTGCAGATCCTTAATACTAGTAGTAGGGTTCTGCGTGGTAAGATGGTTGAGCTTGTTAAGGTGTCGTGGAAACATCGTAGTGTTGAGGAAGCCATTTGAGAACGTAAGTTGGAGATGTTGGAGCAGCTTCTGCTTTTGTTTCCTCCCGGTAAATTTTGGAGACAAAATTTCGTAAGTGGGGGAGAGTTGTAACGCCCCAATTTTTTTCCTAGCGGTTTTGAGGCTTATTAGATGGTCTGGTGGACAAGGCCAGGGATTCGAGTCAGATTCAGGACCGTATATTTTTTGGTAAGATAAAAATATGGAAAATGGTTAAAAATCACCATTTAATATATGATTAATATTGGTGAAATCAATTTTTTTAAATGAGAATTGGAAGTGCGACATTTTGGCTAGTGACCAAAATGCGATTTTTGAAAACTATTTTTAAAGGTGACTAAAATGAAAAGGATCAAATTCTTAGAATCTTTAAGGAGCTATTTTACCAAGTTTTTTCTGGTGATTTCTCCCTTCAATTAAATCATTTTAACATGTGTTTTAAAAGTTAATTAAAAAGGGCATTTGGTTATTAAAAGTTAGTTATCACTTTAAAGAAAATTTACGTAACTTTTCTCTCAACTTTTCTCTCCAATTCTTTTATGCCAAACACTCAAGTTTTCATCAAAAACTAGAGGTGAGAGATCATTTTACTCAGATTATTGATTTCTAATTGATCCTTTGAATTTGATTTACAAAACCTCATTGAAAACTTTTATTTTCTTAGCTTTAAACAACCCAATTGAGGGAGAAATCACACAATAGGGGTAAGGTCTGTGATCTCCTCTATTGAATGGTTCTTTAATGATATTCCCAAGTGTTTGATCCTTGATTTATGGTTTATAATCTGATTTTGTGTTTTTATATTGAATTAATTGATTTAATTGGGTAAATTTGATGAAATAGTGAAAGATCCATATTGGATCTATTTTCCAGTGTTGAGGATTGATTTTAAACATATTTTGGATGTATTATACTGTTGTTAAGTTGATTTTAACAATGGAATCCCGGAACTCTTGAATCTCTAATTGTTTAGGTTGTTAGAATTGTGTTTTTGTGGAGTTGTGGTGGTTGTTTAGTTGCTGGAAGTGTTTGGATGTTTTGATCCTATTTTTAGGTGTTGATAGATGATATTGAATGATTTTAATTGTTAGATTATGGTTGGGTTGTGTTTGGAAAGGATTAGGTGATGTTTTCGATTGTTGTGGTTGGGTAATTATGAAAGGAATGTGTGAATCCGTGAAGGATTGATATTGTAGCGTTTTGAATGCATTGACATGCATTAATCCTCTGTTGTATTATGGTTAAAATACAGGAGGTTGATCCGGAAGTGATCAATAAGGCTTTGGAGGCTTTGAACACTTGATTTTGCGTCGGTTAATCAAGGTTTTGCGTATCGGTGAGTGAGAACGTGGATTCCAGCTTTGGAATGTTTTAAAGGTGGTTTATGGGAGTTTAAACTTACCTTGAAACGCTGGTTTAAGCTCGGAAGTAAGTATAAAGTGTTTTTACAAAATGGTTTTATGCACTTGTTTTGTTTTACATTATACCTACTATTTATGCATGTTTTAAAGTATGTGAAATACTGTTTTAGTCATGAAATGATGATGGATGCACGTGGTAAGTGATCCATCTAAGTATATGGTTTATACTTGTGGTTAAAGCATGGTATGTTGCTTTGGAAATGGTTTTGTTTAATGTGTAATACCCCAAAATTTACTAAGTCGATTAAGGGTCATTTAGTACTAAGATAATAGCTTAAAAGTTAACTTAGTGACTAAAATGACAAAAATGCGAAAATTGGGATTTCATTAATTATGGGTTTTCGAAAGGAAATTTATAAGGTTTAAAGGTCTCATGTGATAGATAGTGAATTGAACAAGGTATTCTTAAAGTTTGGTTGAATTCCAAGGAAAATTGGAATGGGAATTGAAGTTTAAAGAGGTAGTGACCAAAATGTATATTTTGGAAATTTTATGGCTAAAGTATAAACTTTGGAAAAGTTTGGGGACTAAAGTTGTAATTTCCCAAAAGTTAAGGGTTTTTATTTCATAAATAAACAGATAACCTAAGGGTGTGAATCAAATGCAGAATTATTGGTTTGATCTGATATTTCGATTATTGGGAAAATTGCAGTTAAAGTTTAAGTGGAATTCGGATACTCAGATGGAACTGGAAAATTATGAAATTTTGCCATATGATAGAGAAAGGTTATAAAAGTCATTTCCAAGTGTTGGAAATATTTTTAGTTTGATTCAAGATGAATTGTACAATTTATTTCTGAGTAAAGGATTATTTATCGGTATATTGGATCGAATGAAAATTTTGGAGACTGATTCAAAAGACATGTAAAATTTCATAAAATATTATTTTATGAATATTTTACTGTATTTGGTTGGATTCCAACTAGATTTAGTTGAATTTTTACAAGAATGGCAAACTAGTAAATAAAAACTAGTTGGAGGGCAAATTGGTTATTTGGCCCCAATGGCATTTTTGAAATATTAAAAAAATTTATAAGGGCAATTTTGGAAAGAAAAAATGGATGATTAAATTTTGGCCCTTGATTGATGATAAAATCAATTTCAACCATTGGTTAAAAAGCTCAAAATTGTAATTTCACAATTAAATGAATTTAATATTCATTTAATAGATATGTGTGTAAAATAATGGTGAAAAGATGAACATTCTTTTCCAGCCAAAAACGTGAGGGCTAGGGAAAGAAAGAAAAAAATTTCCAAGCTCGATTCATGCCCCAAAACTCAATTTTCAGGTAATCTCTCCAAGCTTGATTGGTGAGAATTTACATGAGAAAGAAATTAGGGTTTATGGATCAAATTGGGGCTTTTGAGATTCTATGATTCCATGATTGAATTCAAGTTGAAATCAAGCTAGTATGATGTTAAAATCATGATATTGAGTTGGGATTTAAGTTTTACATGTTTTGATTATTATGAAGATGATTAGGGTTTATGGATTTAAGTTTAATTTAGGGTTTGTGATGTTGAAATAATGATTTGGTAAGCTTGAATTGTTGTTTGGAAGCAAAACCCTAAGTTAAATTGTGTAGGGACCATTTCGGCAACTTGAAAAGTTGAAGGACCAAATCTAAATTTTTAGAATTTGGAGTGTATTTGTGTTATTAATGATGTTAGGGATGTGAAATTGATGTTAGAATGCTAAACCGATGTTGAATTGAATTAGAGACCATTTTGACAATTTGTCAAAATCAAGTGACCAAATAGGCAATGAATTCTTGGATGGGGATTAAATCTAATTTTTGGTTAAAACAATAGAATTAAGGTAGTAGTGTTGATTTGAGGACTAAATTGCAAAGTTAAGAAGTTTAAATCTTTACCTTTGCATTTTAGTGAATATTTTGGGCAAAGAAAGAAAATTAGTTGAATAATTATTTGATGAAGAAGATGATAAATTGATGATTTGAAACAAGTGATGGGACTAAATTGATAAGTAGAAAAATAAGAAGATTTTATTAATTTATGTGGCTTATACCGTTTTTGTCTGTGACGGGTGTTTGAAGAATTTTCATAATTTTTGAAGATTTTATTAATTTATGTGGCTTATACCGTTAGACCCGTTATAGAATCTAGTTTTTCCAGTATAAAGGAAATTAAGATCCGGTATGTATTCTGCCCAGTATAAGTAAATCTTTAAAGGTAGCACAAGCTGTCAGAAAATAGAATTTGAAACATTTGGTATTTAAATGTGAGTTAGCAAGCTCGGAAGAATTATTAAAAGTTCAAATTGGTCACTAGGGACCATAATGAGTTTGTGAAAAATACAAGGAAGAAAGGAAAAAATTAAAAAATTTATATTCGAATGATTATATTAGACTGCATGGTTAAGGTATTGTTAGATTGGAATCTAATAAATATTTTATCTTATTCATGTGAATAATGAAGTCAAGGCTGAATCAAAGAAAGTTTGAGGTTCTATAAAGGAGAGGATCAAGTAGAATTTAGTGAGGCGTGCTAATAAATGGCCCAGGTGAGTGCAATGCGTACATAACATGATACATGGTTGTTTTATACATCATTGGTAAGACTTGCGATAAGTCTACATGATTTATATGTTGGCATGATATTTATGTCATTTATCATATATTTGACATATTTTAAATATGTCAAGGGTTGAAAACAAATGCATTGATCACTAGTTATTGATGATGGTATGCTATGAATGTTATTTGGGGTATGAACTGTCCAATATTAAATTATATTGATATACATTGCCATGGATAGAATAAATTTGAGAATTTTGCCCAAATGAGTCATTGAGGGACATGGTATAGTTGGCATGCCATAGAGTCCAGCAGCATGCGGCATAATCGGGAATTTGGGATAACACTATAGTGTTAAAAGTACACTTAGTGTATGGTAAGCACGGCCTTATAAACGTGCATGATAATGGTTAGCATGGCCTTATAAACGTGCGGGATAATGGTTAGCACGACCTTCTAAACGTGCAGGATAATGGTTAGCACGACCTTATAAACGTGCGGGATAATGGTTAGCACGACCTTATAAACATGCGGGATAATGGTTAGCATGACTATATTAGCATATTTGACTCCCGTACCCAAGGTCCTCAAGGTTATATTTGGGCTATGAAATTTGGAAACCGGGAAATCATTGATAATCGGGCTATAAATAAAGGAATAATAAATGGTAAACATGTTAGAGAGTATATGAACTCTCGAGACATATTTATATGAACACTCAGGGCAAATGGCAAGTATATGGGTAAGAAATTTATATATGGTTTATATTATGTTGATACATGATTGGTATGATGGTAATATTTATATAGTGATCATGATGCATATAAGGCATATTTTGATAACCAAGCATACATGAAAATCTTATGATATTGACATATATCATGCTATATAAACGTAGCCATGAACATGAATAAAGTTTAAATTATTGTTATTAATTCCTTTATTGCCTCACTAAGTTCGTACTTAGCGTGTGTTTGATTGTACACACGTAGGTAAATCAAGATGAGAGGCAGAAAAGCATTGCATCAATATTGGAAAGCTCAACAGGTAATCATAGTAATGACATCCTAATTGAGGTTGATTTTTATAGTGGCATGTATGCTTGCTAAACTTATTCGAGTTGAGATTGACCTTTAAAGTTGTTATGGGTTTTAAGATAATTGATTCATGATTAAAACTTGAATAAATAATTTATGTCAATTTTAAGTAAAGTTAAGCGTGCTTGGGCTAGAGAAATTTTAGGATGGGTGACCATCGAGAAATTTTCTAAACAGTTTAAATTACCCTGGTCTTTGAATAAAAAAGTCATAGCATTTCCGACTCATATAGGTGTACGGATAAGGGAAGGGGGTGTTACATTTATTGGTATCAGAGCTACAGGTTTAGCGGGTTCTGGAGATTAAACGAAGTATGGTAAATGTCAAAAGTGTAGACATGCCACTAGGATGTCGTAACCATCGATGATTTTACTTGTTGGAATGGATGTGATTGCTTACTTCATTATGATAGTAATGTTAAATTGAAATGTATGAGAAAAGATTTGTGTCAGGTGTTTAGGCAAGTGAATCAACAAGAGATTCACGAGAGTGATAAAGTTAATGATAATGTTCTACCCTCAGCTTAGCATGGTGCAGAGGCACCAGGGTAGCATAATATGCATGTTCTGGATTAAGAGCTTTTCTTCCAAACATTTGATTTGATTTTGAATCAGCTTGTTTAGGTACTAATTGCAAAAGAATTAAGAGTTCTGGCATACTAGATTTTTAGAAAGATATTGATGGAGATTCTATGATTGTTAATCTATGGTCTAAGGATATAAAGGTTAGGTCGAAGGAACTCTGTATTGATGATCAGAGAAGACTAAAAATAAAGTAGTATCTCGTCTGAAAGGATTAGACCCGTATTTGATAAAGTAATGTTACGATACATAGTCAAAAGTTTGTTTGCTAGAGTTATTTCTTTGAGTGTTCCGTAACAAAGTTTATCCTAGAGATGCAATGGAGTTCTTGCATCTTAATTTAAACAATTGGATTATTTATGGGTATGTGTGCAAGTTAATAAACTGAGTTGATTTGCTTCTAAACTGTTTTCTACAAACAAAAGGAGAGATTGTTGTGACACTTCATAGAGGGCTAGAGGTTAGGTATAAAGAAGTACTGACTGTCCTATGTATTTAAAAAAAATTATGAAGTAGTAAATTATGCTGGATGCAATGGAAATGATTCAGAATGAGAAAATATCTAAATAGAGGTCATAGCTCGTGAAGAGGAATAGTAAATCGAGATAACCACCTTTAAAAAAGTGGTGAGGATTTCTGGCAAAAATGCCAAGCTGAATTTATTACATAGTTCCGTAAAAAGATTGAGACAAGGAAAATTAGGAACTCTCTGACATTTATAAATGTTAGAGATTCAAGAAAACTACAAAACCAATCATGTGAGTGTTGTGATAATTGGCATGCATGAGCATGCAGAGTTTTATTGGAATTTGTTATCAATATGAAAATGATTTAACTTATGATATGGATACCGAGTATCAAGGATAGGTAAGGAGAGTATTCATATTGTTTGGAAATTTTAAATGGGTTGCTTAAGAGGAGCAGTCAGACTTAATGCTTAATCAAGAGACTAAGTTTAAGATTGGATTTAATCCAATAATGGATTTATATTGATTACCGCCCAGGTCGAGCAAAGGTTGAAGCAGATGCTTTGGGTCGAAAAACATTCGCTACATTACGAGCTTTAAATGCTCAGTTAAAGGGAAAATCAAATGTTTCGTTATTGGTAGAGTTGTAATTGAGATCATCATTATTAGATCGGATTAAAGAAAGTCAACAACGAGATGAAGATTGCATAACCAAGATAAAGTAAGTGGAATCGGGTGGAATTAAAGATTTTGAGATTAAACCCGATGGATGTCTTTACTATAAAGATAAAGTGTATATTCCTGAAGATGCTGAGTTGAAACAGGATTTGCTTATTAAGGCACACTATAGTCCCTCGACTATGCATCCCAAAAAAAGTATCAAGATTTGAAAAGGTCTATATTGGTGACCTGGTATGAAAAGGAATGATATCAGAGTTTGTTGCTAAGTGCTTGACTTGTCAACAGGTGAAAGCTGAACATCAAGTACCATCAGGGAAATTGCAATCTATTTTTATTCTGCAGTGGAAATAGGATAGATTTACAATGGATTTTGTGATAAGATTGCCATTGACTTCAAAGAAAAAGATTCTATCGGGTAATTGTGGATAGGTTAACTAAATCTGCTCACTTTATACCAACTAGAATGGATTATTAGATGAGCAGGTAGGCGAGTTGTATGTCAAAGAAATAAGGAACAAGTAAATACCATTGGTGAAAGTCATTTGGCGTAATCACCAAGTGGAAAAAGCAACATGGGAAGCAAAGTGGAAAAAGTTTGGGGACTAAAGTTGTAATTTCCCAAAAGTTAAGGGTTTTTAATTCATAAATAAATAGATAACCTAAGGGCGTGAATCAAATGTAGAATTATTGGTTCGATTTGATAATTCGATTATTGGGAAAATTGTAGTTAAAGATTAAGTGGAATTCAGATACCCGGATTAAACTGGAAAATTATGAAAATTTTCCATATGATAGAGAAAGGTTATAAAAGTCATTTCAGTGTGTCGTAAATATTTTTAGCTTGATTCAAGATGAATCATACGGTTTATTTCTGAGTAAAGGATTATTTATCGGTATATTGGATCGAATGAAAATTTTGGAGACTGGTTCAAAAGACATGGAAAAATTCATAAAATATTATTTTATGAATATTTTATTGTATTTGGTTGGATTCCAACTAGATTTAGTTGAATTTTACACTAATGGCAAACTAGTAAATAAAAACTAGTTGGAGGGCAAATTGGTTATTTGGCTCCAATGGCCTTTTTGAAATATTTAAAGTTATATGGGCAGTTTTGGAAAGGAAAAATAGAAGATTAAATCTTGGCCCTTGATTGATGATAAAATCAATCTCAACCACTAGATAAAAAGGTCAAAATTGTAATTTCACTATTAATTGAATTTAATATTCATTTAATAGATATATGTGTAAAATAATGGTGAAAAGATTAACATTCTTTTCCAGCCAAAAACGTGAGGGCTAGGGAAAGAAAGAGAAAAAAATTTCCAAGCTCGATTCAAGCCCCGAAACTCGATTTTCAGGTAATCTCTTCGACTACAAAGTTGTTCTACTCTTCAAGCTCTATCTTTTGATATCAATAATTCATGAAATCCATGCTTGATTGATGAGAATTTACATGAGAAAGAAATTAGAGTTTATGGATCAATTGGGGCTTTTGAGATTCTATGATTCCATGATTGAATTCAAGTTGAAATCAAGCTAGTATGATGTTAAAATCATGATATTGAGATGGGATTTAAGTTTTACATGTTTTGATTATTATGAAGATGATTAGGGTTTATGGATTTAAGTTTAATTTAGGGTTTGTGATGTTGAAATAATGATCTAGTAAGCTTGAATTGTTGTTTGGAAGCAAAACCCTAAGTTCAATTGTGTAGGGACCATTTCGACAACTTGAAAAGTTGAAGGACCAAATCTGAATTTTTAGAATTTGGAGTGTATTTGTGTTATTAATAATGTTGGAGATGTGAAATTGACGTTAGAATGCTAAACCGATGTTGAATTGAATTAGGACCATTTTGACAAATTGTAAAAATCAAGTGACCAAATAGGCAATGAATTCTTGGATGGGGATTAAATCAGATTTTTTTGTTAAAATAATAGAATTAAGGTAGTAGTGTTTATTTGATGACTAAATTGCAAATTTAAGAAGTTTAAATCTTTAACTTTGCATTTTAGTGAATATTTTGGGCAAAGAACGAAAATTAGAGGGAATTATTTGAATAATTATTTGATGAAGAAATGATAAATTGATGTTTTGAAACATGTGATGGGACTAAATTGATAAGTAGAAAAATAAGAAGAAGTTAGTATAAATTAGATGTTGATTATGGAAGGCTATGATGAAGATTAAATTTTGGCAGTGACTTTGAAAATTCACCATAAATTCTAAAAACATGGTTAGATGATGAATTTTATACCGTTGTAAAGATGTGTTTGTCTAGTTTAGTATCCAACAAACAGAAACTGATTTCGAGTTCCGAGTCAAAAGATCTGAATTTTTAATCGAATGAAGGTCAGAAAATTTACAAAGCAGTTTCTGTCTGTGATGGGAGTTTGAAGAATTTTAATAATTTTTGTAGATTTTATTAATTTATTTGGCTTATACTGTTAGACCCGTTACCGAATCTAGTTGTTCCACTATAAAGAAAATTAAGATCCGGTATGTATTCTGCCCAGTATAAGTAAATTTTTAAAGGTAGCACAAGCTGTCAGAAAATAGAATTTGAAACATTTGGTATTTAAATGTGAGTTAGCAAGCTCGGAATAAAGATTGAATTTTGGCAGTGACTTTGAAAATTCACCATAAATTCTAAAAACATGGTTAGATGATGAGTTTTATACTGTTGTAAAGATGTGTTTGTTTAGTTTAGTATCCAACAAATGTAAATCGATTTGAGTTCCGAGTCAAAAGATCTGAATTTTTAATCGAATGAAGGTCAGAAAATTTACAAAGCAGATTCTGTCTATGACGGGAGTTTGAAGAATTTTAATAATTTTTTTAGATTTTAATAATTTATTTGGCTTATACCGTTAGACCCGTTATCGAATCTAGTTTTTCCAAAGATAAAGGAATTAAGATCCGTATGTATTTCGCCCAAAGATAAGTAAATTTTTAAAGGTAGCACAAGCTGTCATAAAATAGAATTTGAAACATTTGGTATTTAAATGTGAGTTAGCAAGCTCGGAAGAATTATTAGAAGTTCAAATTGGTTACTAGGGACCATAATGAGTTTGTGAAAAATACAAGGAAGAAAGGAAAAAATAATTGAAAATTTTATATTCAAATGATTATATTAGACCGCATGGTTAAGGTATTGTTAGGTTTGAATCTAACAAATATTTTATCTTATTCATGTGAATAATGAAGTCAAGGCCGAATCAAAGAAAGTTTGAGGTTCTATAAAGGAAAGGATCAAGTAGAATTTAGTGAGGCATGCTAATAAATGGCCTGTGTGAGTGCAATGCATACATAACATGATACATGGTTGTTTTATCCATCATTGGTAAGACTTGCAATAAGTCTACATGATTTATATGTTGGCATGATATTTATGTCATTGATCATATATTTGACATATTTTAAATATGTCAAGAGTTGAAAACAAATGCATTGATCACTAGTTATTGATGATGGTATGCTATGAATTTTATTTGGGGTATGAACTGTCCAATATTAAATTATATTGATATACATTGCCATGGATGGATTAAATTTGAGAATTTTGCCCAAATGAGTCATTGAGGGACATGGTATAGTTGGCATGCCATAGAGTCCAGAAAGATGCGGCATGCATAATTTGGGATAAATTTAGGATAATACTATAGTGTTAAAAGTATAACTTATGATAATGGTTAGCATGGCCTTATAAACGTGCGGGATAATGGTTAGCATGGCCTTATAAACGTGCGGGAAAATGGTTAGCACAACCTTATAAACGCGGGATAATGGTTACGACCTTATAAACATGCGGGATAATGGTTAGCATGACTATATTGATATTTGACTCCCGTACCCAAGGTCCTCAAGGTTATATTTGGGCTATGAAATTTGGAAACCGGGAAATCATTGATAATCGGGCTATAAATAAAGGAAAAATAAATGGTAAACATGTTAGAGAGTATATGAACTCTCGAGACATATTTATATGAACACTCAGGGCAAATGGCAAGTATATGGGTAAGAAATTTATATATGGTTTATATTATGTTGATACATGATTGGTATGATGGTAATATTTATATAGTGATCATGATGCATATAAGGCATATTTTGATAACCAAGCATACATGAAAATCTTATGATATTGACATATATCATGCTATATAAACGTAGCCATGAACATGAATAAAGTTTAAATTATTGTTATTAATTCCTTTATTGCCTCACTAAGTTCGTACTTAGCGTGTGTTTGATTGTACACACGTAGGTAAATCAAGATGAGAGGCAGAAAAGCATTGCATCAATATTGGAAAGCTCAACAGGTAATCATAGTAATGACATCCTAATTGAGGTTGATTTTTATAGTGGCATGTATGCTTGCTAAACTTATTCGAGTTGAGATTGACCTTTAAAGTTGTTATGGGTTTTAAGATAATTGATTCATGATTAAAACTTGAATAAATAATTTATGTCAATTTTAAGTAAAGTTAAGCGTGCTTGGGCTAGAGAAATTTTAGGATGGGTGACCATCGAGAAATTTTCTAAACAGTTTAAATTACCCTGGTCTTTGAATAAAAAAGTCATAGCATTTCCGACTCATATAGGTGTACGGATAAGGGAAGGGGGTGTTACATTTATTGGTATCAGAGCTACAGGTTTAGCCGGTTCTGGAGATTAAACGAAGTATGGTAAATGTCAAAAGTGTAGACATGCCACTAGGATGTCAGAATTACTGATGATTTTACTTGTTGGAATGGATGTGATTGCTTACTTCATTATGATAGTAATGTTAAATTGAAATGTATGAGAAAAGATTTGTGTCAGGTGTTTAGGCAAGTGAATCAACAAGAGATTCACGAGAGTGATAAAGTTAATGATAATGTTCTACCCTCAGCTTAGCATGGTGCAGAGGCACCAGGGTAGCATAATATGCATGTTCTGGATTAAGAGCTTTTCTTCCAAACATTTGATTTGATTTTGAATCAGCTTGTTTAGGTACTAATTGCAAAAGAATTAAGAGTTCTGGCATACTAGATTTTTAGAAAGATATTGATGGAGATTCTATGATTGTTAATCTATGGTCTAAGGATATAAAGGTTAGGTCGAAGGAACTCTGTATTGATGATCAGAGAAGACTAAAAATAAAGTAGTATCTCGTCTGAAAGGATTAGACCCGTATTTGATAAAGTAATGTTACGATACATAGTCAAAAGTTTGTTTGCTAGAGTTATTTCTTTGAGTGTTCCGTAACAAAGTTTATCCTAGAGATGCAATGGAGTTCTTGCATCTTAATTTAAACAATTGGATTATTTATGGGTATGTGTGCAAGTTAATAAACTGAGTTGATTTGCTTCTAAACTGTTTTCTACAAACAAAAGGAGAGATTGTTGTGACACTTCATAGAGGGCTAGAGGTTAGGTATAAAGAAATCTTGTTGTCCTATGTATTTAAAAAAAATTATGAAGTAGTAAATTATGCTGGATGCAATGGAAATGATTCAGAATGAGAAAATATCTAAATAGAGGTCATAGCTCGTGAAGAGGAATAGTAAATCGAGATAACCACCTTTAAAAAAGTGGTGAGGATTTCTGGCAAAAATGCCAAGCTGAATTTATTACATAGTTCCGTAAAAAGATTGAGACAAGGAAAATTAGGAACTCTCTGACATTTATAAATGTTAGAGATTCAAGAAAACTACAAAACCAATCATGTGAGTGTTGTGATAATTGGCATGCATGAGCATGCAGAGTTTTATTGGAATTTGTTATCAATATGAAAATGATTTAACTTATGATATGGATACCGAGTATCAAGGATAGGTAAGGAGAGTATTCATATTGTTTGGAAATTTTAAATGGGTTGCTTAAGAGGAGCAGTCAGACTTAATGCTTAATCAAGAGACTAAGTTTAAGATTGGATTTAATCCAATAATGGATTTATATTGATTACCGCCCAGGTCGAGCAAAGGTTGAAGCAGATGCTTTGGGTCGAAAAACATTCGCTACATTACGAGCTTTAAATGCTCAGTTAAAGGGAAAATCAAATGTTTCGTTATTGGTAGAGTTGTAATTGAGATCATCATTATTAGATCGGATTAAAGAAAGTCAACAACGAGATGAAGATTGCATAACCAAGATAAAGTAAGTGGAATCGGGTGGAATTAAAGATTTTGAGATTAAACCCGATGGATGTCTTTACTATAAAGATAAAGTGTATATTCCTGAAGATGCTGAGTTGAAACAGGATTTGCTTATTAAGGCACACTATAGTCCCTCGACTATGCATCCCAAAAAAAGTATCAAGATTTGAAAAGGTCTATATTGGTGACCTGGTATGAAAAGGAATGATATCAGAGTTTGTTGCTAAGTGCTTGACTTGTCAACAGGTGAAAGCTGAACATCAAGTACCATCAGGGAAATTGCAATCTATTTTTATTCTGCAGTGGAAATAGGATAGATTTACAATGGATTTTGTGATAAGATTGCCATTGACTTCCAGTAAAAAAGATTCTATCTGGGTAATTGTGGATAGGTTAACTAAATCTGCTCACTTTATACCAACTAGAATGGATTATTAGATGAGCAGGTAGGCCGAGTTGTATGTCAAAGAAATAAGGAACAAGTAAATACCATTGGTGAAAGTCATTTGGCGTAATCACCAAGTGGAAAAAGCAACATGGGAAGCAAAGTGGAAAAAGTTTGGGGACTAAAGTTGTAATTTCCCAAAAGTTAAGGGTTTTTAATTCATAAATAAATAGATAACCTAAGGGCGTGAATCAAATGTAGAATTATTGGTTCGATTTGATAATTCGATTATTGGGAAAATTGTAGTTAAAGATTAAGTGGAATTCAGATACCCGGATTAAACTGGAAAATTATGAAAATTTTCCATATGATAGAGAAAGGTTATAAAAGTCATTTCCAGGTGTCGTAAATATTTTTAGCTTGATTCAAGATGAATCATACGGTTTATTTCTGAGTAAAGGATTATTTATCGGTATATTGGATCGAATGAAAATTTTGGAGACTGGTTCAAAAGACATGGAAAAATTCATAAAATATTATTTTATGAATATTTTATTGTATTTGGTTGGATTCCAACTAGATTTAGTTGAATTTTACACTAATGGCAAACTAGTAAATAAAAACTAGTTGGAGGGCAAATTGGTTATTTGGCTCCAATGGCCTTTTTGAAATATTTAAAAAGTTATATGGGCAGTTTTGGAAAGGAAAAATAGAAGATTAAATCTTGGCCCTTGATTGATGATAAAATCAATCTCAACCACTAGATAAAAAGGTCAAAATTGTAATTTCACTATTAATTGAATTTAATATTCATTTAATAGATATATGTGTAAAATAATGGTGAAAAGATTAACATTCTTTTCCAGCCAAAAACGTGAGGGCTAGGGAAAGAAAGAGAAAAAAATTTCCAAGCTCGATTCAAGCCCCGAAACTCGATTTTCAGGTAATCTCTTCGACTACAAAGTTGTTCTACTCTTCAAGCTCTATCTTTTGATATCAATAATTCATGAAATCCATGCTTGATTGATGAGAATTTACATGAGAAAGAAATTAGAGTTTATGGATCAATTGGGGCTTTTGAGATTCTATGATTCCATGATTGAATTCAAGTTGAAATCAAGCTAGTATGATGTTAAAATCATGATATTGAGATGGGATTTAAGTTTTACATGTTTTGATTATTATGAAGATGATTAGGGTTTATGGATTTAAGTTTAATTTAGGGTTTGTGATGTTGAAATAATGATCTAGTAAGCTTGAATTGTTGTTTGGAAGCAAAACCCTAAGTTCAATTGTGTAGGGACCATTTCGACAACTTGAAAAGTTGAAGGACCAAATCTGAATTTTTAGAATTTGGAGTGTATTTGTGTTATTAATAATGTTGGAGATGTGAAATTGACGTTAGAATGCTAAACCGATGTTGAATTGAATTAGGGACCATTTTGACAAATTGTAAAAATCAAGTGACCAAATAGGCAATGAATTCTTGGATGGGGATTAAATCAGATTTTTTTGTTAAAATAATAGAATTAAGGTAGTAGTGTTTATTTGATGACTAAATTGCAAATTTAAGAAGTTTAAATCTTTAACTTTGCATTTTAGTGAATATTTTGGGCAAAGAACGAAAATTAGAGGGAATTATTTGAATAATTATTTGATGAAGAAATGATAAATTGATGTTTTGAAACATGTGATGGGACTAAATTGATAAGTAGAAAAATAAGAAGAAGTTAGTATAAATTAGATGTTGATTATGGAAGGCTATGATGAAGATTAAATTTTGGCAGTGACTTTGAAAATTCACCATAAATTCTAAAAACATGGTTAGATGATGAATTTTATACCGTTGTAAAGATGTGTTTGTCTAGTTTAGTATCCAACAAACAGAAACTGATTTCGAGTTCCGAGTCAAAAGATCTGAATTTTTAATCGAATGAAGGTCAGAAAATTTACAAAGCAGTTTCTGTCTGTGATGGGAGTTTGAAGAATTTTAATAATTTTTGTAGATTTTATTAATTTATTTGGCTTATACTGTTAGACCCGTTACCGAATCTAGTTGTTCCACTATAAAGAAAATTAAGATCCGGTATGTATTCTGCCCAGTATAAGTAAATTTTTAAAGGTAGCACAAGCTGTCAGAAAATAGAATTTGAAACATTTGGTATTTAAATGTGAGTTAGCAAGCTCGGAATAAAGATTGAATTTTGGCAGTGACTTTGAAAATTCACCATAAATTCTAAAAACATGGTTAGATGATGAGTTTTATACTGTTGTAAAGATGTGTTTGTTTAGTTTAGTATCCAACAAACAGAAACTGATTTCGAGTTCCGAGTCAAAAGATCTGAATTTTTAATCGAATGAAGGTCAGAAAATTTACAAAGCAGTTTCTGTCTATGACGGGAGTTTGAAGAATTTTAATAATTTTTTTTAGATTTTAATAATTTATTTGGCTTATACCGTTAGACCCGTTATCGAATCTAGTTTTTCCAGTATAAAGGAATTAAGATCCGGTATGTATTCTGCCCAGTATAAGTAAATTTTTAAAGGTAGCACAAGCTGTCATAAAATAGAATTTGAAACATTTGGTATTTAAATGTGAGTTAGCAAGCTCGGAAGAATTATTAGAAGTTCAAATTGGTTACTAGGGACCATAATGAGTTTGTGAAAAATACAAGGAAGAAAGGAAAAATAATTGAAAATTTTATATTCAAATGATTATATTAGACCGCATGGTTAAGGTATTGTTAGGTTTGAATCTAACAAATATTTTATCTTATTCATGTGAATAATGAAGTCAAGGCCGAATCAAAGAAAGTTTGAGGTTCTATAAAGGAAAGGATCGAGTAGAATTTAGTGAGGCATGCTAATAAATGGCCCAGGTGAGTGCAATGCATACATAACATGATACATGGTTGTTTTATCCATCATTGGTAAGACTTGCAATAAGTCTACATGATTTATATGTTGGCATGATATTTATGTCATTGATCATATATATGACATATTTTAAATATGTCAAGAGTTGAAAACAAATGCATTGATCACTAGTTATTGATGATGGTATGCTATGAATTTTATTTCGGGTATGAACTGCCCAATATTAAATTATATTGATATACATTGCCATGGATGGATTAAATTCGGGAATTTTGCCCAAATGAGTCATTGAGGGACAGGGTATAGTTGGCATGCCATAGAGTCCAGCAGCCCGCTGCATAATCGGGAATTTAGGATAATACTATAGTGTTAAAAGTATACTTAGTGTAAGGTTAGCACGACCTTATAAACGTGCAGGATAATGGTTAGCATGGCCTTATAAACGTGCGGGAAAATGGTTAGCACAACCTTATAAACGTGCGGGTTAGCACTTCGATGCATATTTGACTTGCGTACCCAGAGTCCTCAAGGTTATATTTGGGCTATGAAATTAGGAAACCAGGAAATCATTGATAATCGGGCTATAAATAAAGGGAAAATAAATGGTAAACATGTTAGAGAGTATACGAACTCTCGGGACATATTTATATGAACATTCAGGGCAAATGGCAAGTATACCGGTAAGAAATTTATATCCGGTATATATTATGTTGATACATGATTGGTATGATGGTAATATTTATATAGTGATCATGATGCATATAATGCATATTATGATAACAGGGCGTACATGAAAATCTTATGACACTGACATATATCATGCTATATAAACGTAGCCATGAACTTGAATAAAGTTTAAATTATTGTTATTAATTTCCTTTATTGCCTCACTAAGTTCGTACTTAGCGTGTGTTTGATTGTACACACGTAGGTAAATCAAGATGAGTGGGAGAAAAGCATTGCATCGATATTGGAAAGCTCAACAGGTAATCACAGTAATGACATCCTAATTGAGGTTGATTTTTATAGTGGCATGTATGCTGGCTAAACTTATTCGAGTTGAGATTGGCCTTTAAAGTTGTTATCGGTTTTAATATAATTGATTTATGATTAGAACTTGAATAAATAATTTATGTCAATTTTAAGTAAAGTTTAACGCACTTAGGCTAGAGAAATTTTGGGATGGGTGACCATCGGGAAGTTTTCTGAAAATTTTAAATTACCCTGATCTTTGAATAAAGAAGTCATAGCATTTCTGACTCATATCCGGTGTGCGGATAGGGGAAGGGGGTGTTACATAATGCTTGGAAAAATAGTGAGGTAAATGGTTAATTATATTCGTAAGTGATGTAGATTTAAAATTGTTATCGCATATAGTTGGCCGGCCATATGATTGATAGTGCACTATAATAAGTCGCCTTGGATGTTGAGGGGGTTTGATTCGTGTACCGTAAATTTCATCCAAGTACCCTAACGGTAGAAGGTTTATATGGTATCGTAAACTCCATTAGTGAATTAAGCATCTAACTGATGAAAGGTGTTGGTGTCCCCATGGGTTGAAAGTGTACTCGATTGTTAATGTACCGCGATTGTCATTGTATCATTATTCCGGTTGAGATGGCTTTAAGCGTTGTGAGGACACTTGTTTGAATCTGTGTATCCGATGAACTCTTTTGAAATGGAACTTGGTTAATTATCAATTGTGAGCCAATATAATTGTTAATGTATCATTGAAAGGTTTATGTTGTATAATGTGATTTATACATGTTTACTCTTTAAGCTTTGCATATGGTTGTTATGCATGGGAAGGCTTAAATTGAGGTTGGCAATGGGACTTGCTATTGGTTAATGATACATGTTGCATATGGTTTAATATGCTGGTTTTAAAGATGTTAAGCGCATGGATTTAAAGGCATGATAATGTTTAAGTGATGTTTAAAGAATGATTGAAATGAGATTTCAATGTGTTGTTGAGAAATGGTTTGAAATGCATTGATGGTGTTTTGTTTTTGAGTGTTCCTCACTAAGCCTAGTGTGCTTACGCTCTCTTTGTCCATCAATGCAGAGGATTAAAGTCTTGGAAGGCAACGAAAAGCAAGGGATCTTGAAAGATTTGGTAACCAAAATATGTTTTTGGACTAGACTATAAGTAATAAGGGCAATGGGTTTTCCGTTGTTGGTTTGGGAGATGTTTTGTTGGACTCCCTGTTTGAGCAACGTTTTTTAGTTGCTCTTGAGTTGTAAATGGCTATTATGGATTGTTTGTGATGGTTTGAAGTTGCATGTTTTGCTTGCTTGGTTTTAGGAAGCATGCCTATAGTTTGACCCTTTGATAGCACAAGTTTGCCTTGATTGCCAAACCTTGCTGCAAGTGTTAGGATATTCTTATATGGATGTTTGTACGCAGGGGGAATGTATCTGTATGGCTAGGAAAGAACAAGCTTGGCATTTCGGTACGGGCATGGGTGTACCGGTACGGTTCAATGTCACTGGAATTTTCTTTTTGGGATACAACTCGCGTACCAAAACATTTATAACTCGTATCGGTACGGTTGCTAAGAAATCTTTAATCTAAACGTTAAATTCAGTTAGGCATACCGGTACGGTACCTGGTGTAGCGAAACGAGGGTAGCGTATCGATAAGTGTTGCCATTTTTTCAGTTAATGTTATGGATGAGCAGTTCTGTTTCCTTGCGTTTTAGTCCCTGAATGTTGTGGATGCTATTAAACGAGATTGGATCATCTTTTTGACTTAATTTTTGACATGAGGGTATGGAATCTAATTAATCAAATGTTGGTAATATAAAAATGAGTTAATCCTTATAGTTTTCCAAAATTGCATTTTGGTCCCTAAACTACAATTATGTTGAATTAGATGTCAATTCGATGCCCTATTGAGTCGATTTTCATCTGTGTTCAGTATGTACATGTAGGATGATAATTGTGCATCTAGACAAGATAAAAGGGAAAAAATTGACGTGTTTTGGGTTTCTTCTTCATGGTTTACTTCGATAAACCTAATATAGCTTGCTCGGTTCGTTTTTGCGACCAGGCTGGGTCGAGGTTACATATAAAGAAAAATAAAATAAAAGATCAGGTAGTTTGGCAAACAAGTGTATTCAAATGGTGATAAGCATTGGCAAGGGATGCCTGGATTTTACGCTAACTATGCTAGCTATTAATAATGTCCTGCCTTGGATTTATTGCTGAGCAGATTCAAGAGTTGGCATTGTCTCTGTCGATGGCAATGCCTCAAATTAACCATGCGAAAACCCTTATATCCCTATGATGAAGTTTTTCATAAATCAATTTGATTAAGGCTCAATGTATACTCCTAAGGGGTAGACTCACTCACGAAGTAAGTTCATCTACTTGAACATGTCCCGTCAAAGCATCTTGCCTTGGTATCTAGCAACTAATCATTGCCCCCTAAGCCTGTTAAGATATAAAGTTGCAATAAACAAACAATGCCAGTGGTCACTTGGCACAAAATTTAGAAACTTGAAGAACATGCCAGATAGGGGAAACAATGCCAAGGTATTTTTTATTATTAAAAACAAAACATAGAAACAACGTTCAACGCAAACATCCCCCACCAACTATTAAATTAGTTCATGGTGAGGGTATCAAACCAAAAACCTTCATCGTTTTCTAACAACTACTAAAGAGCATGGGCTAGAAGGGGGTCGTCGATGCAGCTCTTCAAGGTCCAGGTTCTCAGTTAAGCTTGGTTGAACAAGTCGCCCATTTCACCATGATGTAGCCTCTTCTTCCTAAGTTGTCGTTGATCGATCTATTCTCTTCAATTAAATAGGCATGCGTGGAAACCCTAGTTTGGGTTTAAATCTGATTATGTGATAGGATAAGCACATTTATCTCTTTATCTTTTTTTTTTTAAATTGAGCTGATTAGGTTTTGACTAGGGCTGACGTCATCGCCCTTCTATCTTTTACCGACGAGCTTGGCATTCTTTTTCCATCCAAGCTTGGCATTATTTTTCTGCCATCTTATCTGATCCTATTTTTTGGAGTTTGATCCAATACGATTTTCTTACAGTCTGATCTGGTTTGATTTTCTCGGGCTGGTATGGCCAAGGGTTCTTGGCAAAACACTTCTGGCGACTTATTGCCAAGGGTGCTTGGCATTTCTCTCCTGGTTATTCGTCTTGTCCTACCAACTGCTCAAGTCCTGCTCTTTCCAACCTGCTTCTGCGCACCAAAGCAAAGAAATACACATTTACTCTGGCAAAGGAAGCGTTCCTCAACTCCTTAATGCAAATGCATTATTTTACTAACTAAATGCATGAATCTACACTCAAAGTTAAGCAAAAACATGGTAAAATATATATGAAAAACAGTACTTTTGAGGAGTTAACACTTCTATTCACGGTCGTGAACAATCAAGCTTCTCTCAACAACATCATTTGGAGAGTTGGAGCATATCATTTTGTAATCAAAACTTTATGAAAAATCAAGTAAGCCCCTATCTTTTGTGATTTCATATTTTGTGATAAAAAAAGTATAAAAAGGAAAAGCAAAATCATAATTCCTTCTCATCATTCTTAAGGAATCGAAATAGTACAAGAAATAGAATAGTGAAACACAAAGGTGGTGAAGGCAAAGCAAACAAACAATAAGCTCGAAGAAGTCATCAAGATTGATTGTTTCTCGATCGAGTTGTAAGTGAGTTTTGTGGTACATTTGTTTTACTTTCTTCTATTTCAGTTTATTTCTACTATCCTACTCTTTTATTATTTTCTTTCATTTCTTTTCATTATTCATTTTTTTCTATTTTAACCTTATTTGGAGCCCAAACTCCATATAGTAAAGTTTGAACAGGCCTTGATTGAGTTCTTTCAAGAACTTGTCACGAGAGAATAGAGCGAAAAAGGCAAGAGAGTTTAAAGCACAGAAAGGGACGTAAAAGCCTAATTCCCAAGAGTGAAACACAAGTGTGTGAGTTGAGTGACATCTAATTTTCCTTGGAGAGACCGTGAGGCTTTTGTGTGTGCTTGGTGAGGTTTAAATTACTTTTGTTTGTTTCTAACAATGTCACTAGTTTCTTCTGATCTCCCATCTACTTCAGGGTAAGTTCTCACAGTTAAAAGGACCCCAAACATTCAGTCAATGGAAGATGATCAGTGTGAGAACATCTTTCACACTCGCTGTCATGTAAATGGTAAAGTTTGTAGTACGATCATTAATGGAGGAAGTTGCACAAATGTAGCCAGCACCTTAATGACTGAAAAACTTGGTTTGAAGACTTCAAAAGACCTGAATCCCTACAAGCTTCAATGGCTAAATGATGGAGGAGAAATAAAGGTCACAAAGGAAGTTCGAGTTCCATTCACCATAGGACGATACAAAGACGAAGTGTTATGCGATATGGTTCCCATGAATTCAAGTCACCTATTGTTAGGCCGTCCATGGCAGTTCTACAAAAGGGCCACCCATGATGGTTTCACAAACTGATACTCCTTTGTTTTTTGAAGGCAAGAAGATTACCTTGGCACCTCTTACACTAAGCCAAGTGAAAGCAGACCAAGTTGCATTGAATAAAAACATGGAAATCGTGAAGGAAGAATCCAACAAAAGAAACGCCAAAAAAATGAACATTTATGCTCGTGGAATAGATCTCATAAAACCTATCCGCACAACCAACTTTACTTGTACTCATGTACAATGAGAGTTATTTTAGCACTAACCCATTAGAAGGCTTGCCTTCTTCCGTTTCCATTCTTTCGCAGGATTTTGAAGATGTTTTTCTGAAAGAAATTCCTAGTGGTTTACCACCAATTAAAGGGATTAAACACCAGATTGATTTCATAGCAAGAGCAACCATTCCTAATCGACTAGCCTACAAGAGCAACCCAAAAGAGACAAAGGAACTTCAAAGGTAGATTGCAGAACGTATAGAGGAAGGATTCATTCGGGAAAGCTTGAGTCCATGTACCGTACCGATTTTGTTAGTTCCAAAGAAGGATGTAACGTGGAGGATTTGTGTAGATTATCGTGCCATAAATCAAATCACCATCAAATATAGGCATCATATACCGCGACTTGATGATATGCTAGATGAACTAACCCATTCTAGTTGCATTACTAGGCATTCATGCATATTTTCATATTTTCCTTCACCGTCATGCTTGATTTCATAATTTAGTTGATTTTGTGGAAAAATGTACTGTTGGTGTGTGTTTTTGTGTGTGCAGGATCTAATTACCGTGGCAACTCAGGAAGAAAACTGAAGTGTCTGCCAAGGCTATCGAACTGGTTGCTAAATGCCATGCTGAGCGGATTGCTGAGGCATGTAGGGAAAAATCCACCTCACTAGGGATAAGCATGAAAAATAACGGTTAAATCCCAAAGATTTGAATTCCAAAGCAACATTTAATGGAGATCAAAAGAAGATTAAATTCCAAGAGATTTATGACTTTTAGGTGGAATAAAATAATAACATAAAAGAGATCTATTTCTTTTATTATATTGTTTTTAATTCCAACTTAACCTCCTCCTCAAGAAAGACTTTGACCTAGCCATCTCCTATAAATACAAGGCTTAGCCGCAAGCCACCAGAAGTTGGAGGGGGGAGAGAAAACGCAATAGAGTCGATCGTACATCATCATCTTCTTTATTTTTAGTTTGATTCATGTTTGGGGATTATTTTTGTGTATCTTTTGAACCCAACCATGAATTGATGTTAATTGGATTGGGTTATTTGGGGTTTGTGGTTTTGATAAATGATTAGATTTTTTTAGGTATTTGATTTGCAATTTTAATTCAAAGTTTGTTCATTCTTGGTTCTTAATTTTCCGAGTGAATTGGGAGAGGATCTTGTGAATTCATCCATTTATCTAATATCGGGAGAGTTATATTCAAGAAACGAATAAGCATGGTCTTTATTCAATCAATTGATGGTGAAGACTAATTCTACTTAGGGATAAGTTGCAAATTTCAACTGCTAAAAGGAGCGCAAGATAGGTTGTTGTCCACCCTTGGTTCACGCAGAGATGTATTATCAAGGCATGCACAATTGATAGTGTTTCGAGTTTGGGATAATGAGAAACCATTGAAGAACGCTTCACCAAACTTTGAAGGTTATCACCCAGTTGCCCAAGCAATTGCTCCATTCCCAATTGCCCATGTAATTGCAGAATTACCCAGGTAATCCAACTGGATTCAATTGATGAGCGATTGAGTGACTCTAGTACTCAATTACCATGACAGTCTATTCGACTATCATACCACAACTCAGGATAACCCGACAGACTCTCTCATTTGGTTTCCTATTTCCTTTATTTAAATTATTTAGATTTAGTTTACTTTATCTTAATTTATCGTTAATATTTAATTCTTTAAACATTTGCAATAACTTAAGTAAAATGCCCCAAACCAATCCCTATGGATACGATACATGATACTTATCATTTATTACTTGCGACGTGTACACTTGCACCATTTGCGTAGCACTTAATACACGCAACAAGTTTTTGGCGTCGTTGCCAGGGATTGGCAATTAGTGTTATTTGTTTTGTAGTTGCATTTTTTTTATTTTTTGCTAACTTTTCTTTTAGTTTGTTTTTTTAAAAAAGTCAGGTGTGCTACAAGTTAAGGGACATCAACATGTGGGGAAATAAAAGTCGATCTATTCGAGAGTTGATGTGGGAAGATAGAAATCAACATATTAGAGAGTATATTACATCCATTAATGATTATCAATACCAATCCACTAGAGCTTTCCATGAGAGACAAGTGGATAATTTGATCAACAAGGGTGTTTCTACATCAATCTCGGCACAACTTGCAGAATTGACCAACCTGATCGCATCTATGCAACTGGCAAGAGCTGCCTAACAAGTTAATGACATCACAATTTCTTGTGCTTATTGTGGAGAACATCACTCGTTTGGAAATTGCCCGTATAATCCTGATGCATATGGCCACATGGAGAACCATAGTTGGAACCATCAACAAAATCCTTCATGGTATGATCAAAATCCTCAATTTTTTTACCATAACAGTTTTGTTGTTGCAACAGATATGCCATGGCAATACAGTCCTCGTCAAGAGCATTCAATCCTTGGAGGAAACGTTTCAATCTTTCATGGTTAGATCTGATAGATCAAACGAGGAGATTCAAAAGCTATCCAAGGCCATGGATGCGAGGATAGCTACGATGGATGCACTCATGAAAGATTCAGAACATCAATTGAGGTGATCCACATGTCTTGGATAACATGCACCAACGATTCATTCCTAGAGATATTGAAGTCCCAAGGCAAGAAGACAATGAGCATTGTGAAGAGTGCTCCCCGATGTGTGGTGAACAGTTAGAACCTCCAGGTCAAAAGCATGTTGATGAGAAAGACTACCCAACACTAGATGAGTCTAAACAAAGAATTGCCACGACAATTGAGGAGTCTGAGGAGTGTAATGCCGCGACAACATTTAGTGAGGATGAAAAGGGTAATGCTATAGGAAATTTCGAGGAATCGAATACCCATAATGTTACAACACTGATGTTGAAGCAAGAATCTATGGATTACTCTTACCCGTTATTGCCATGGCAATTGAACAACCATACTCAGGACCGACAAGATGGCGGTACTCTACTAATGAAATATGAATAGGTGATGATTGAACCTTTTGAATTCTTTAAACAATCATCTCATCTATTGTAGGTATTTCTTGAAGAACCAACACTTTTAGATGTGAAGCTATCAAAAGTAGCATATGATCATTTGGAAGATGACACTCTTAGTGATGCACCAACATCTCTACTGATGGAAATGTTTGAAAAACGTAAAGGAAGCATTGGTTGGATGATGAGATATTTTCAGAAAATTTGTTTTTCCCTTGACTTAAATCGAATTTTGGCAACCGATTGCCACGACAATGAAAGCTACATCCAACCATGAAGGAGGTCGATGAGATTGAGGTAATTATATGGTTGGGTGTTGATATAGTTTTTCTACTAATATATTCACGCCTTCAGGAACAGTAGCATGTTGGAGATTATACATGGACTACAAGAGAACAAGGAAGAAAGGTACCTCCACCATGGTAACACAAATGGGACTAGCTGCGAGCATATTGACCCAACCCTTTTTGGGCAATATTGTCACTCGATAGAGGGTTCAGATGGAATATAAGAAGTATCGGAAACGAGCCTCCTCAAGCTTTCTTGGATATGAAGTAACCTTAGAAGACGCATGAAAATGCTCTTTATAAGAATTTTTAATTTTTAATTTTTGTTTTATTTTTGGAACTTTATTTTATTTTCATTTTTATTTATTTATTTTTGGAATTTTTAGGAGATATTTTATTTTATTTGTCTTCATTATCTTTAGTTTACAGGTTTTCTTTGTTTTCTTTTCTTTTCCACATCAAGACTCATAACCACCATGCCAAAAAAATCCCCTACACTGACCACTTCCCAGGCAACCAAAATTGCTTCGGCAAGTACAGATGCCCAGGCAAGTGAACCTACGTCGGCAACTGCCGCACATGCTAAAGCACACAATTAGGTTGCAAAGGTTCGAGCCGCACCACCAGCCACCATCATCTAACCACCACGAACTGGACAAATAATCAAGCAAATGACTCGAAGAAGACTCATCATTCAAGGTGACGACCTTTTCGACTAACTCATTTGCATTTTTATTTTAGTTTTGCATGCATTGAAGACAATGCTTCTCTCGAGTCTGGGGAAGTGCTTGTTTTTAGTTAATTTAATCTTAGTTGCATTCATCTTTAGTAACTTCATATAGATTGCATATGTCACTTGCCATGCCTTTAATTGGATTTAATTGCTAGGACTTGTTGAATTTCCGATGATGAATTTTTGCCACTGCACTTAATTGAAAGAACCTTTAATTTTAGGATTGCCAGAAAAGAACTTAGAATTTTACTATGATGCTGAAATTTTTTACATAGTTGTGGCTTGTTGATTGATAGAGACTTAGTGAACTTAGGTTACTTAAAAATTGGGTAAAATTATAAAATTGTGCTAGAGGTACCTATTTGGCTCTAGCATAAACTAAAAATTGGATTAAAGATAATTTCTTGCTAGAGGTGCCTGAAACCGGCTCTAGTTCTCACACATCAAAAATCACTAGAGGTGCCCAAAATTGGCTCTAGTCGATTATTGCGCGTAATAAGTGCTACGCAATTGTGCAAGTATATACGTCACAAGTTATAGTATAAAAGATATCATCTCCACAGGGATTGGTGCCACTTCAAGAATCTAATCTCTTGCACTGTAAAAAGTAAAAACACAAGTAGATGATTGTAGGAGTTTAACTAACAACTAAACTAGAAAGCAATAAAGTAAAAAAAAAGATGTAATCAAATGAGAGAGAATAGGCTAGGTTATCGTGAGTTGAGGTGTGATAGCCAATTGGATCGTCTTGGTAAAAGAGTGCAAGGGCAACTCAGTTGCCCTGGCAACTTGCACAACATGGTTACCTTGGCAACTAATCGATGGTTGCCTGGGCAACAAGCTGGGCGACTACTTGGGCGGCTAGGCAGCAACTTCAAGATTCGGCAGAGCGTTCTTCAATGGTTTCTTCTTATCCCTAAGTAGAAACTGTAGCTAATTATGCATGCCTTGACAATACATCCTTGCGTGAATCAAGGGTGAACAACAACCAATCTTGCGCTCTTCTTAGCCGTTGAAATCCTTAACTTATTCCTAAGCCAGATTAATCTTCACAATCAAAAGATTGAATAAAGACCATACTCATTCGTTTCTTGAATCTAACTCTCCCGATATTAGATAAATAGATGAAGTTACGAGATTCTCTCCCAATTCACTCGCAAACAAGAATAAAAACCAAGAATGAGTAAACCTTGAATTGAAAGTGCAAACTCTTATTACCTAAACAAAATACAGTTGTTTATCACAACCACAAAACACAATAACCTTAGCCAAGTAGATTTAGTTCATGGTAGGTTCCAACGAAACACAAGACAAAGAATTCCTAGCATAAACCTAATTGAACAAGAAAGAAAAAGATGAAGAATGGTTGAAGCCTTGTCGAAATCTTTCCTTGCTCTTGTCGAAATCTCCCTCCTCTATTTGTCAAAATTTCTCTCCTCTCTCCTTATGGAGTTGACAGGTTGGTCCTCAATTTATAGGGCTAGGTCAAAGTCTTTTTTTTGAGGGGGAAGTTAAGTTGGAATTAAATATCTTTAAAGAATATAATTCTTTATTATATTTAAATTCCTTCTAGAACTTCCTTTATCTTCTTGGGGTTTAATTTCTCTTTAACCTCTTCATGGAAATCAAACTCCTTTGGGATTTAACTTTTCTCCAAGTCATCTTGGGCTTATCTAGTTATCAATTTTCGACTACCATATCATCTTATCCCTTATCGAAAATTACCCTGGCAACAAGCTCAAACTAGCTCGGCATCTCGTTCGTACATTGCCCTAGCAACTGGTTCCAGCCTTGCTTTGGCAAGTGATTATGCACACACACACAAAACACACCAAAGCAGTATCTTTTTCCACAAAATTAAGCAAAATATGAAATCAAGCTTGTCCACCAAGGAAACGATGCAAACATGCATAAATGGCTAATAATGCAACTAATATGAGCCTAAGTCTAGTAATAATATGAATAGAAAGGGTAATAAAAATAGTACTTTTGAACACTTAACACACCCCCAAACTTGAACTATTTCTTGTCCTCAAGCAATGCAAACTAATCATTACCCGCCAAGACTTCAATTTTCACAAACTTAGCTTTGAACTTGATTTCAATTCTCAGAACCATGGCACAAAGTATGATTGGCTTTTCATTTTTCGGAAAACTTAGGAGTTACTCAGAATCAAACTATAATTCTTGTGAGTGTGTGCGGAGTTGTGTGCAAGTTAATTTTTTGGATTCTATGTAAACAAGAGGTTTTCAAATTACTTCATTGGGTTCTTTTAACATGTTTTAACTAGAGCCGGTTTTGGGCACCTCTAGTGTTTTTTTTTGTTTTCTTAAGTTAATTAATTTATTCGGCTAGAGCCAGTTTCATGTACCTTTAGCTATCAATTTTTAGCACATACTAGAGCCAATTTTGGGCACCTATAGCATTCATCCAACTTTTTAACTATCAACCTAAGTTCGCTAGAATTCCTTGAATCAATCAAGCCACAACAGTGTTTCATCAAGTTTATCATCATAGTAAGATTCTAAGTGTTTCCACAGTTATCCTAGAATAAAAAATTCTATCAATTAAGTGCATTAGCACAATCATCATCGAATATTCATCAAATATAGGCAATTCTTGTTCCAACTAAAGGCATGGCAAGCAATTTATGTATCCTAAATGCAATACTTAAGATGAATGCTACTAAACATGCTAACTAACTAATAACAACCCCCCAAACTCGAGCGAGGCATTGTCCTCAATGCATGCACAAAGGAAAATAAAAATAAAGAAATGTAAAATACAAACGAGGACTTACTCCGAGAGTTCATCGTCGTGGATGATTAGTTTCCTTTTAGTCGGTGTCTTGATTCTTTGGATTGAACACGGTGGTTGCTTCCTTGTTGCCGATGGTGGAGTCGATCCTCCTACGGGGTTGTCCTTATTGTCCTCTTCATCAATGTCATTGGCTTTTCGCTTGGGCTTGGAGGATTCGATTGGTGCGATCTTTGTCGGTGCAATAGAGGACTCGTCCGAATCTGAAAAATCAGACAATGATTCAGTACGGGTTGATTTGGGTATAGGTGCTTTACCTTTAGCTTTTGTAGTGGTTGTCGGGGCGTCTTTAGCTTTGGTTGCCGTGACATATTCAGTGTTGGTTGCCATGGAAACTACTTGGGCAGACGTAGTGTAGGTTGCCGTGACATCATCTGTTGTGGTTACCGTGGCAACTACTTCATTTCTTGCCGTGGCAAGGATTTCGGCAGGAAAGATGGGGAACGACACGCGACTGTCTGGGTACTTTTTCAGGATGACTTGGGTGATGGCATTGTTGTAATACTTCATGTACCGCATGAACATTAATTACCGGTCTTCAATTTGCCTAAGGTGGTTCTCCAACGGTTGTAAGAGTGCTTCAAGTTATCCTGGGGTTGCTGGCCGAGTTGCCCGGGCATTAGTTGCTTGAGCATTAGGAGTTGCTGAGGACGTAGGAGTTGCCGCGGCAATTGAAGGCGTTGTGGATTTTACCAGTGCCTCTCCTATTAGCTTTCAGAATTTGTGCTCGATTCCAACCAGACTTTGGTAGGGCCTTTTCATTAGTGGACTCACTTGGGACATGAATCTCCTTGCAAGGATTGGAAATTAAGCAGGGGAAGAAAAGAGAACCCTTGTCTTTTGAGCTACATACAAAAATCTCATCACAAATAATTTTTCCAATGTTAATGATGCGATTATGCAAGATAGAATGTATGAGCAAAAGACGAGGTGTATCAACGGTAGTTTTGTGTGTGGTGGGCATTAAAGAAATTTTAACAAACTTATTCCATAATTTTGCCTCGAGTTTAAGTCAAAGGCGATTTACCATGCCCTTGTATTTATCGTCATTCCAATGAGTTCCTGGTAGAGAGAGTTCCTGGAGCACCTTGTCGAGTTGCTTGGGCGTGAGTTGATCAACAAAGGCTTGATGCTCATCCTTCTCAATGTAGAGCCCGTAAAAGGTGTTGATGTTTTCGAGGCTTATGAGTATAGCCTTGTCACGAACAAAAATATAAGGATTATTCGGGTTAGGTGAGTGAGCATAGAATTCTCTTACCCATGAGATGTTACACGGTTCTGATTGATGGCAAAAGATTTGCGACTTTTGATGTGCAATCCTTTCGAAGATGAATGGTTCAAGTCCAAAATCTTGATGAGAGTTGGAGTATTCAAAGCCTTGTTCTTCGCAAATCTTCCGGCTTTCAAACTTGGAGTGAAATCTTTCTTGAACCATCGGTGTAGCAAACTTCTTGTATCTTGGTTCTTTGGAGGAACTTGGATGAACCGAAAATTCGATTTTGGATGCCATGGATGATCTTGGTTGTGAGTTTGGTAAAAACAAATAAAAGAAACTAAAGAGTTGCAAGGTGAAAAGTATGAATAGGTTTATTGGAAGTTAAGGGTGATGGGTTAAATAGAAAGATAGGTAGTAAATATGGTGGGTGGGAGTAATTTTGGAAGAAAGAAAAAAAGGGTTTAGATTAGAGAAAGGTGGCGGCTATGGGGTTTAGGGAAGGGGAAGGGTTTGTCCGGTTATGTAGGCTTTATTTAGGGTAAATTGGAGGCTTAATATAAGCCTTAGATTTAGCTCATTAATTTCCTTGTTGAAGAACTTTCCTTCTTGAATCAAAATTCCTCTTTATCTTGAACTCTTTTCCTACAATTAAAAAACAAATAAAATAAGGATTAAAATTAAAGATAAACTAATAAAAGAAAATAAAGAAAGATATGCAAAGAAATTCTTAAACTTAAAATTTTAAAACAATTAGATAAATATGAAAGAAAGATGTAGTTTTAATCTTAAAGAAAATAAATAAATCTATCCTAAAAAGAAAAATAACCGAAAACAATAAATAAAAAATAGTTCAAAAAATAAAATAAAAAGAAAATATCGAAAGGAGAGCATGCTCATGCATCTCTTAAGGTGACCATTTCTTTGTTACGTTCCACATGGGCACCGTTGTAGTGCTTCAATCTTTGTTCGTTAACTTTGAATTCATGTTCGTCAGTGATGGACTTGATTATCGCAGCACCATGGGAGAACAGTTTGACAACTTTGAATGGTCCCGACCATCTTGATTTCAGTTTTCCCGGGAAAAGTTTTAGCCAAGAATTGAATACGAGAACTAGTTTCCCTGGCATGAATTGCCGCGACAATAGTTTCTTGTCATGCCACTGCTTTGTTTTCTCCTTGTAGATTCGTGCATTGTTATAGGCGAGTGCACAAAATTCTTCTATCTCATTGAGGTCCAACAATCGCTTTTGTCTGGCACTTTCCCAATCCATATTCACAATCTTGATTGCCCAATATGCCTTGTGTTCGATTTCCACCGGTAGATGGCATGTTTTTCCATAGACAAGTTGAAAGGGGGACATACCTAAGGGTGTTTTGAATGGAGTGCGATATGCCCAAAGTGCGTCATCTAGTCTTACTGACCAATCGTTCCTAGAGGGATTTACAACTTTCTCGAGTATACCCTTAAATTCCCGGTTGGAAATTTCTGCTTGCCCATTGGTTTATGGGTGATATGCCGTGGCAATCTTGTGAGATACACCAAAGCATTGTAACATCTTGGCGATGAGTTTGTTGTCGAAGTGCTTGCCCTCATCACTGATAATTGCTCTCGGCATCGCAAACCGTGTAAATATGTTTTTCTGTAAGAATCGTTGCACGATCTTAGAGTCGTTGGTGGGAACTGTAGCTGCCTCAACCCATTTAGACACGTAGTCGATGGCAAGTAGAATGTAGAGGTTGCCGAATGAAGATGGGAAAGGTCCTATAAAATTGATCCCCCATACATCGAACAATTCCACCTCGATGATGTTTTGGAGCGGTATCTCATGTCGTCTAGAGATATTGCCCGTCCTCTGGTAACGATCACATTGCTTGTAAAACTCTTGGGCATCTTTGTACAGTGTTGGCCAATACAAATCAGATTGCAAAACTTTGGTCGCGGTACGTGTTCCTCCAAAATGTCCTCCATAGGGTAAAGAATGGCATTGTCGGAGTACATTCTGCTGCTCCTCTTCAGGGACACATCGGCATATAACCTGATCTGCATATTGTTTAAACAAAAGAGGCTCGTCCCAAAAGTAATGCTTAGCATCATAGCGGAACTGCTTCTTCCCTTGGTGAGTAAGTCCATAAGGTAAAATACCACAAACAAGGAAATTAACTAAATCTGTGTACCAGGGTATTGCCGAGGTATGTGTTGTCGTGGAAACTGCTTCCATGGTTGCCAAGGCATGCGTGTCTAGAGTTTCCACGGCATGCGTGTCAAGGGTTGCCAAGGCATGCGCGTCAAGGGTTGTCGAGGCATGAGCATCCATGGTTACCGAGGCATATGCGTCAAGGGTTGCCGAGGCATATGCGTCAAGGGATACTGAGGCATGTGCATCCATGGTTACCGAGGCAACTAACAGTTGCTCATCCGGGAATGCATTGCATATCTCTAAATCTGCGTCCTCCTCCCTATTGCGTTCTAAGCGTGATAAGTGATCGGCCACTTTATTTTTTGTTCCTTTCCTGTCCTTAATTTCAATGTCAAACTCTTGTAAAAGAAATATCCAACGAATCAAACGAGGTTTGGCATCCTTTTTAGCAAATAGATACTTAATTTCCGAGTGGTCCGTATGGACAATTACCTTTGTACCAGTCAAATATGATCGGAACTTGTCAAATGCAAAAACTACGGCTAGTAACTTTTTATCCGTTTTTGTGTAAATCACTTTAGCACTATTAAGAGTTTTACTAGCATAGTATATCACATGAAAGGTCTTACCTGTGCATTGGCCTAGGACTGCTCCTACCGCGAAATCACTTGCATCACATATGAGCTCAAAAGGTAGCGTCCAATCTGGTGGAACGACAATGGGTGCGGAGGCAAGCTTTTCCTTTAGGGTTCTGAATGCTTGGGCGCAAGAATCATCAAGATTGAAGACTTTATCCTGTTCAAGCAAATTGCACAAGGGTTTAGTATTTTTAGAAAAATTATGAATGAACCTCCTGTAAAAACTTGCTTGTCCAAGAAAGCTTTGGATTCCTTTAACCGAACTTGGTGGGGGTAATCTCTCGATCACGTCCACCTTGGCTTTGTCTACTTCAATTCCCTTGGATGAAATCTTGTGGCCGAGCACTATTCCTTCATCTACCATAAAATGGAACTTATCCCAATTAAGGACTAAATCGATTTCTTCACATCTTGCCAACACCTTCTCTAAATTGCCGAGGCAACTGTCGAAGTCATTACCAAAAACGGAAAAATCATCCATGAAGATCTCAAGGAAGATTTCAACCATGTCTAAAAAGAGTGCCATCATGCATCTTTGGAAGGTTTTTGGGGTATTACACAATCCGAACGGCATCCTTCAAAAAGCATAAGTACCGTATGGGCATGTGAAGGTTGTCTTTTATTGATCTTCTGGTGCTATGGCAATTTGATTGTAACCTGAATAACCATCAAGAAAACAATAAAAGGGTTTACCTGCAAGACGGTAAAGCATTTGATCAATAAAAGGTAATGGGAAGTGATATTTCCTAGTGGCTTTGTTTAGCTTTCAATAATCCATACAAACCCTCAAACCGGTCGCAGTCCTGGTTGGAATGAGTTCATTGTTTTCATTACTTACCACCATTATACCTCCATTTTTCGGTACACATTGCGCCGGACTTACCCATGTACTATACGAGATAAGGTATATAATGTCGGCGTCAAGCCACTTGATGATTTCTTTCATTACAACCCCTTTCATGGCATGATTCAGTCTCCTCTTGGCCTCAATTGAAGGTTTGTGATCATCTTCCAACAAAATCTTGTGCATGCACGCTGCCGGGCTAATTCCCTTCAAGTCAACAATTGTCCACCCTATTGCCTTCTTGTGTAGCATCAACATTTTGATCAGCTTTTTTTCCTGCCCAGGCTGTAGCTTAGAGGAAATAATTATAGGCAATGTATTATCGGTTCCCCAGTAAGCATATTTTAGTTGTCCTGACAATTTTTTCAACTCAAGAATCGGTGGTTGTTCAATAGAGGGCTTTTCGAGCTTACCTTCCTTACCTGAGTAATCCAATGGTTCAAAGTATGTACCTGGTCGATTGACTAACCAAATTGCCTCTTCTTGTTGTTCCTCATCGATCGGTTCTTCATACTCCTCTGGTTCCTCTTGATCGGTAATGTAGTTGCCGAGGCAACTAAATTCCTCGTCAAAGTTAAACTATGTCGTGGCATGAAGAAGTTGGCATCTTCCGGATCATTGGCATGCCTTAGTGTTTGGAACACATTTAGTTTAGCTTGCTGGTCATTCTTCCTCATTGTGAGTTCTCCCTTTTCAACATCGATCAAGGTTCTCCCTACTGCTAGGAAGGGTCTCCTGATAATGATAGGTGCATGTTCATCTGCTTCACAATCCAAAACAATAAAGTCAGCGGGAAAAATAAATTTATCAACTTTTACCAGTATGTCTTCAATTTTTCCCTCTATATCCATATAGGATCTGTTGGCTAGATGCAGCATAACTGTTGTAGGTTTTGCCTTCCCGATTCCTAGTTTCTCGAAAACCAATTTAGGCATCAAGTTTATGCTTGCTCCAAGGTCACATAATGCTTTCCCTACATAGTGGTTTCCAATGGAACATGGCATTGTGAAACTTTTGGGATCCTTCAACTTGGGTGGCATACGATTTGCAACATGGCCTCCATCCCTCTATTGCGGCAATTGTTTCAATCTCTCCTAGCCTTGTTCTCTTGGACACAATGTCTTTAAGAAAATTGGCATAGTTCAGCATTTGTTCAATCGCCTCAACCAATGACAAGTTGATGTGTACTTTCTTTAGGATATCAAGAAACTTCTTGAATTGATATTCTTACTTTTGTCACTTCAACCTTTGTGGGAATGGTGGTGGACGTTGGATATCTTCGATCCTTTCATTGGTTTGGAACATGATTGATGGCATTGCCAAGGCAACTAGAGTTATCGAGTGCCTATCACTGGTTGTCGAGGCATGCTTATCGCTGGTTGCTGCGGCAATTCCTGGTTCAGCATCTGAGGCTTTGCCACTGAGTTTGTCTTGTTCTTTTTGTGGAGTTTTGTTTGATGAGCGAGCTTGAGCCTCTTTAAGTTGTTGGCCACTTCTAGTGGTGATCGCCTTACATTGCTCATGGCCAGTTCCTCTTGCGAGTTTAGTATCGCTAGGTAAACCTCTTTGGGGTCTAGTATTCAGGTTTTGAGCAAATTGTCCGACTTGATTTTCCAATGATTTGATTGTTGCCTCTTGGTTTTGCAATCTCATCTCAGTCCTGTTAATAAATGCATCAGATCTTTTTAGGAAGTTACTATTCTCAGCCATATAAGATTCAGTTTTCAACATAAAAGCATTGAGAGAATTTTCCAAAGAACTAGATGTTGTCAGTTGTTGCTGCGGTAACTGTAGCCGTGGCATATTCTGCTCGAATCTCGATGCTTTTGCATTCTGATTGTTCTAGTTTAGATCATTGTTGGGATTACTCCATGAAAAATTTGGGTGCTTCTTCCAAGCTGGATTGTATGTACTGGACATCACATTGTTGTTCTTATTGTAATTCCCCATATAAAAGCCGAATTCTGAATTTTGCAGACATTTAGAAGAATCATGGTTACCACCACATGACTCATAAAAGGAATCCATTACCTTGACTTCCTGTGTGTTGTTTGGTTTTTGCATGTTCTGGACCATCTTTGTTAGAGTGGCCAATTGTGCCGATATTGAGTTTGATGATCCCAGTTCATGTATTGTGGCTTGGCGTCTAACTCCTCCTCTTCTAGCAGATGGGAATATATAATCATTCTTAGCAAGCCTGTTTAGAATTTGCATTGCTTACTCCGGCGACTTATCTAGGACATGCCGTTTGCCGAGGCATGTAGCATCATCCTTGTTGGTGTATTCACAGTGTTGTAAAACATTTTTACTTGTGTCCACACTGGGAATCCGTGTAGGGGGCATTTGTGTAGAAGTTCTATAAATCGCTCCCAAGCCTTGTACGTGGATTCATCATCTGCCTGCCGAAAAGAAGTAATTTCGTTACGAAGCTTATTAGTCAAATTTGTGGGATTAAATTGAGCAAGGAAATCATGACAAGGATCGGTCCAAGATCCTATTGATCCAGCAGGAATACTATTCAACCATACTTTCGCCCTATCCCTCAGTGAATAGGGGAATAATCTTAGTCGTAAAATATCGAGGGTGACTCCTTGTATTTTGAATGAATTGCAAATCTCGAGCAAAGATTTAAGATGTTGTAGTGCATCTTCAGTTGTTGAGCCGCCAAATTGACCAATTGTGTTGATCATATTGAACATCACCGGTTTCAACTCAAAGTGGTTGGCTTCAATTTTAGGTGTGACAACTCATGGATTAAGTCCTTCAAGATCTTCTTCAAGATAATCTCGAATAGTTCTGTTTCGTGCGAGAATCGCTCCTCCTACTGGAACATCCTGATTCATATTGCCGTCTTGATTAGCCATTGCTACTCTTAACCTTCGTCTGAGTCTTTGCAACGTTCGTTCAATTTCTGGATCAAAGGGATATTATGGTGTAACCGGTCTCGCCCTGGTCATATACCAATGCAAAACCAAAGTTTGCTAGCCCTTTGAATATTAAACAAGAAAAATAAAAAGTGCAAGAAAATAAAAATAAAGTTGCTATTGCCAATCCCCAGTAGCGGTGCCAAAAACTTGTTGCGCGTAATAAGTGCTACGCAATTGTGCAAGTATACACGTCGCAAGTTATAGTATAAAAGATATCATCTCCATAGGGATTGGTGCCACTTCAAGAATCACTCGCAAACAAGAATAAAAACCCAGAATGAGTAAACCTTGAATTGAAAGTGCAAACTCTTATTACCTAAACAAAATCCAATTGTTTCTCGCAACCACAAAACACAATAACCTTAGCCAAGTAGTTTAGTTCATGGCTAGGTTCCAAAGAAACACAAGACAAAGAATTCCTAGCAAAAACCTAATTGAACAAGAAAAAAAAAGATGAAGAATGATTGAAGCCTTGTCGAAATCTTTCCTTGCTCTTGTTGAAATCTCCCTGCTCTCTTTGTCGAAATTTCTCTCCTCTTTCCCTATGGAGTTGACGGCTTGGTCCTCAATTTATAGGGCTAGGTCAAAGTCTTTTTTTTAGGAGGAAGTTAAGTTAGAATTAAATATCTATAAAGAATATAATTCTTTATTATATTTAAATTCCTTCTAGAACTTCCTATATCTTCTTGGGATTTAATTTCTCTTTAACCTCTTCATGGAAATCAAACTCCTTTGGGATTTAACTTTGCTCCATGTCATCTTGGGCTTATCTAGTCATCAATTTCGACTACCATATCATCTTATCCCTTATCAAAAATTGCCCTGGAAACTAGCTTGGTATCTCCTTCATGCATTGCCCTGGCAACTAGCTCGGAATCTCCTTCATACATTACCCTGGCAACTTGTTCTAGCCTTTCTTTGGCAAGTGATTTTGCACACACACACAAAACACTCCAAAGCAGTATCTTTTTCCACAAAATTAAGCAAAATATGAAATCAAGCTTGTCCACCAAGGAAACGATGAAAACATGCATAAATGGCTAATAATGCAACAAATATGAGCCTAAGTCTAGCAATAATATGAATAGAAAGGGTAATAAAAATAGTACTTTTGAACACTTAACATCGATTAATATTAAAACAAGAAACTGCTTGCTTTACTAGAGGTGCCCGAAACTGGCTCTAGTAAAAAGATAAATAAACACCCCAATAATTAAATTGATATAATCCTATTGTTCACATAGAATCTTGAAAATCAACTTGTACACAACTACAACACACATTGTCACGAGCATATAGTTTGTTTTCAGGAAATTCTTTGTGCTATCCAAAAAAATTAAAAGGTGATCATACTTTGTGCCACGGTTCTGAGGTTTGAATTCAAGTTTGAAGCATGTCTTTGATGATTAAAGTCTTGGCAGGTAATTGTTAGTTTTGCATTGCTTAAGGACAAGCAATAGTTCGAGTTTAGGGGTGTGATGAGTGTTCAAAAGTACTGTTTTATTACCCTTTTACTCATATTATTGTTAGACTTAGGCCTATTCTAGTTGCATTATTATGCATTCATGCACATTTTCATAATTTCCTTTACCATCATGCTTGATTTCATAATTTAGTTGATTTTGTGGAAAAAGGTACTGCGGGTGTGTGTTTTTGTGTGTTCAATATCTAATTACCGTGGTAACTCAAGAAGAAAATTGAAGGGTCTGTCAAGGCAATCGAAGATGTTTGCTAAATGATATGCTGAGCGGATTGCCGAGGCATGTCGGGACAAATACACCTCACTAGGGATAAGCACGAAAAGTAACGGATAAATCCCAAAGATTTCAATTTCCAAGCAACATTTAATGGAGATCAAAAGAAATTAAATTCCAAGAGATTTAGAATGAGTTTTAGGGGGAATAAAATAATAAAATAAAAGAGATCTATTTATTTTATCATATTGTATTTAATTCCAACTTAACTTCCTCCTCAAGAAAGACTTTGACCTAACCATCTCCTATAATTACAAGGCTTAGCCGCAAGCCACCAGAAGTTGGAGGGGAGAGAAAATGCAAGATAGCTGATCATACATCATCATCTTCTTTATTTTTAGTTCGATTCATGTTTTGGGATTATTCTTTGTATATCTTTTGAACCCAGCCATGAATTGATGTTAATTGGCTTGGGTTATTTGGGGTTTGTGGTTTTGATAAACGATTAGATTTGTTTAGGTATTTGACTTTGCAATTTTAATTCAAAGTTTGTACATTCTTGGTTCTTAATTTTGCGAGTGAATTGGGAGAGGATCTCGTGCATTCATCCATTTATCTAATATCGGGAGAGTTAGATTCAAGAAACGGATGAGCATGGTCTTTATTTAATCAATTGAAGGTGAAGACTAATTCCACTTAGGGATAAGTTGCGAATTTCAACGGCTAAAAAGAGCACAAGATAGGCTGTTATCCACCCTTGGTTCACACAGGGATGTATTATCAAGGAATGAGCAATTGATAGTGTTTTGAGTTAGGGATAATGAGAAACCATTGAAGAACTTTGCCGAACTTTGAACGTTATTGCCCAGTTGCTCAGGCAATCCAACTGGATTCAATTGATCAGCGATTAAGTGACTCTAGCACTCAATACCACGACAGTCCATTCGACTATCATACCACGACTCACGATAACCTGGCCTACTCTCTCAATTCGGTTTCCTTTTTCCTTTATTTCAATTATTTAGATTTAGTTTACTTTATCTTAATTTATCATTAATATTTAATTCTTTAAACATTTGTAGTATCTTAAGCAAAGTGGCCCAAACCAATCCCTGTAGAGACGATACTCCATACTTATCATTTATCACTTGCGACGTGTACACTTGCACCATTTGCGTAGCACTTAATACGCGCAACACACAACTAGCTCAAATCAGCTCCTCACAGCTCACTTATTTCAGCTAAAGGAATACAAGCTACGTTTAGCTCCAATAGTTTGGGGAAATCTCAAGGACACTTAAGGACAAGCTCACTTACTAAGGCAGCTCATAGTAGCTAAATTCAGCTCAGAAACTCAGTGAAGCTCACTCAACTAGTTAGCTCAGCTCAAGCCAGCTCACTCCTAGCTCAACTTAGCTCAAGCTATTACCTCTAGCTAAATGCCTAAAGGGAATGACCCCTCCCATGAAACATGTCTGACCACCTTTGGAGGGAACCCAAGCTTGGTGCCACAAATTGAGAGGGAAAGCACAATGAGGGAGGCACTACTCGGCCGAATGGTTGCATGGCATTTAGAGGGAGACACCATCGGCTTTGGAGGGAGATTTCTCCCTAGCTAAATAGACACAAGGCCTTTCGGCCATGCCCCTTTGTTACCTATAAATAGGACTTTGATTTTCACTTTGTAACACACAACTTTCTTGAAATATATTTTATCTTTTGTGAGGTTTTCTCTCAAACTTGTTCTTTTAAGAACTTTATCAACTTATCAAGCTTTGCTTGTGGCATCTCATATACTTCCCCCTATACTTTAGGTTCTTGGTTTTTAAATAACCAAAGGGTCCAAGTCCTATCTACCACCCTCAAAGTCATTCTCTTCAGAAACGGGATTATGCTTTTTAGTATAGTTTCTTTCTTTGAATCCTTTGAATACTACCACCCATTTTCATTTCCATTTAAATATCCTTCTTTCCATTTCCATCGACCTATCAGAAACCTACCCTACACTTAACCATTTCTGTAACACCTCAGTTTTGGGTCTAGATGTTTTAGGGTTCATTTTAAGGGTTCGGTGAACTGGTATTAGAGATTCAAGTCAGTTTTGGGATTAAATTGGATTAAATATTTTTAAAGGTGATAAAAATATGGAAAAATATTATAAAATCATTATTTAATGTAATAACAAATGTGGTGAAATCAATTTTGGAAAAGACGCTTTGGAAATCGAACATTTTGGACTAGTGACCAAAATGTAAACTTTGAAAACTATTTTTAGTGACTATTTTGTAAAAGGTTCAAACTTTGAATCTTTAAGGATCTATTTGCCCAATGTCTAATCTCATACTTTATCCCTTAATTGGCTATTTTTAAAGTGTTTTGGAAAATATAAATATGTTGGGGAGAATTAATTTGACAATTAATTCTTAAAACAAAAGTTACGTAACTAACTTTCTCTCAAATTCTCTCCAGTCAAACACCATTCTCTTCTTCTAAATCTTTAGGTAAATATTTATTTTCTTAAATCCTTTAATTTCAAATGATTTGTTATTGATAGTTTATCAAAACCTTATTGATTTAACTTTTTTTCCTCATGTAAAATCAAACAATTAAGGGAGAAAGCATCCATTAGAAGTAATGTTCATTCTTATCCTCTAATGAAAGGTTCTCTACTGAAATTCCCAAGTCCGTGATCCTTTACAATTGTTTTCTAATGTGTTTTGATTATTTAATTGAGGAAAATTGGTTTAATTGTGTTTTGATTGATGAAATTGGTAGATTTTCGAATTGGATCTATTTTGGTGGGTTTTTGATCAGATTAGATCATGATTTTGATGTTTAATAAAGTTAATAGCTTGTATTTAAAATTGTGATCCCGAAACTAGTTGAATCTCTATTGTTAAAGGTTGATAGTTAAGGGTTTTTGTGTTGTTAACGGAGTTTAATCATTGCTAGAAGTAAAAGGATGTTGTAAAGAGGATTTTAGATGTTAATTGATGAAGTAAGCATATCCATAAGCCAACAATATGAACATCTAATCAACATCAATTAACATCTAAAAACACTTGCAACTTCATCTTATACCTCCAGCAACATCATAACACCACAAACACCTCAAAATCTAACTATTCACAACCTAGAAAATTAGCAATTCAATTAGTTTCGGGATTTTTTTATACATCTCTTCTCATAACATTAAAACATATCTTAGATGTGATCTACATCAATTAAAACCACCAAAAATCATATCTGTAACAAAGATCCACCAATTCCTTATCAAAACTAACTTAAACATTTTAATATTAATTTATTCATCAACACACATCAAAAACCAATTCTAAAAGATCAAGAACTTGGGAATTTCAGAAAAGAACCTTTGATTATAGGAGAGAAATGAAAGTCACCTCTAATAGTTGGCTTCTCCCTTAATTGGCATGATTTGAGTGAAATTTCTAAGAAAACAAGTAAGATTTGTTGTAGAAATCAAAGAAATCAATTGACAAATCAAAATGAGATCAAGAAGAGTTGATTCTTGATCGAACAAGTCATCAATCTACGGTAACAAGTACTTGTTCTTTACCGTCAACTTATTTAACTGCCGATAATCAATGCACATATGCATCGATCCATCCTTCTTCTTTACAAAAAGAACCGAAGCACCCCAAGACGAAATACTGGGTTGAAAGAACCCATTGTCTAACAACTCCTGAAGTTGTGCTTTTAACTCTTTTAACTCCTTCAATGCCATCCGATAAGGAGCAATGGACATCGGTGTTGTACCCTCGTATGTCTCAATACAAAACTTCACCTCCCTATCCAGAGGTAACCCGAACAACTCTTTAGGAAAAACTTTCAAAAAATCAGACACAGTCTGAATGTGTTGCACTCGAACACCTTTGGCTTTTGGATTCAAAATAATAGCCAAATAAGTTTGGCAGCCATCACACATCACCGTCTCTGCTTGAGTAGCTGAAACAGCATTAGACAAAAACTTTACATTCTCGCCAACCATCACAACTTCATAATCATCGTCCAACTTCAAGGAATTTCTTTTAGATTCACAATCTACCACCACCTTATGCTCGCTCAACCAATCCATACCTAAGATAACGTCAAAACCATACAATGACAATTCCATCAGATCTACGACAAATTTATGACCTTGCACCACCAAGGGATAGAACCGGTACAACCTTCTTGTTGTAACCGTCTCCCTAAAGGAACTATTTACTAACATGCCAACATCTAAGATCTCAGCAAGAACATTCAACATAGATGTATGTGTTACAGCTCTTTGGCCATCCTCTTGCCTCTGGAAATTACCCCTGCCACGACATCGACCCCTAGCAGGTGCAACAACATAAACCGGTACATTCATCACAGCACGAGGACAATCACGTTTCATATGCTCAGAAGATCCATATATCCAGCAAACTCTCGCGGTACCCCAACACATACCCGTGTAGCGCCTACCACAATACTCAGACTCTGGTACAACACGAACTCCCTGATTACCTTGATCATCACCACCACTACGTCTGTGATCCGGCCTATGTCTCTTATCCCAAAACCTTTTATTATGCTTTCTAGAATAACTAGAATCGGCCACTCTCTTACCCAAACTCATGCTCGCAACCTAAATTGATGTACCCAAAGACCACTCAATATTCTTGGCCCGATTAACCAACAAATCCAATTTTGTGTTATCCGTGGCCAACAAATATGTCTTAATGCCTTTCACCGAACCATAAAAAAAACCTGTCACATCCCTGTTGAACATCATGGACCAACTATGGGGCATACTAGCTCAAACGAACAAACTTTACCTCATACTCAGCGACAAACATATCACCCTGCGTCAACGACATAAACTCGTGCTTCTTTACATCCAAATACTAGTACCAAGATACTTTCTCTTGAAAGGTCTCCAGAAAAACTCCCAAGTCACATTCGCCTCCGGTACTCCCGCAATTGTGGTCACCCACCAATGATAAGCATCACCATGTAATAGAGATACCGTGCAACCCAACTTGCACCCCTCGTTACAACCCATTTGGTTCAGAGCACATATTGTCTTTTCCAACCATCATTCAGCTGCCTCAGGACTCAAACCATGGTTAGCTACTACAGTAGGGGCCAGTGCTTGCGCTTGCACTCTAGCCATCGCTACTTGAAACACCCCCATCATCGCTTGGATTAACAGAGTCAAATCACCAAATTCTGGCACTTGATGAACCAACATAGGAGGAAGAGGTACAACATTAGTGGAATTCCTTTCCACATCATTATTCTGCTCAACTCTGACATTACCAGCCATCGACCATGTCTCACGTCGAGCCATGCTAACAAATGCATTCAAAACACATTAAAGTTAGGCTAGCATTTGGAAAAGGATCCAAGACAACCTTATAAAACATTTTAAAACCTCGTTAATAGGCAATGTGTTCCCAATTCATTCGTAACATGATGTAAAACAATCACTAAACATATTCACAACCACCGTGCACATCAACCAATGATAATCAACCAAACAACATCCCTACCTTTCATAACCCAGCTCTAATACCAACAAATGTAACCCCCTCGACTCGGCCTAGACGCCCGACCAAACTAAGAGAAATACATTAGGTTTGCCGAAGCAAATTGGATAAAGGTTACGAAAAGTGGGTCTATTTTTTCTTTTATCCTGTCAAGATGTGATTTATTAATCTTACATGAACATACTTGCAACATGTGAAATTTTGACAGAAACAAATCATGGAAAGGCAACCAATTGCATCATATACTTTTTAAGGACTAAAACATAAATCTTTTAAATTATAGGATCAAAATCAATATTAATGTTACCAATCCTCAATTAGTCCATTTACATGCCCACTTATCAAATTTTGGGTCAAGATGACTAACCATGCTCATACAATTACATTTGCAAAACTTAGGGACCAAAATGAAAGGGAGCAGAAACTATAATCCATGACATTACCTGTAAAAATAGCCACCTGTACCAGGACGAACACAACCGTACTGATATAGGGTAACCATCCATACCAGTACACAGTGTATCGTATCAGTACGCCACGTCAGCTTGCAAAATATTTAAGCCGTATCAATACGAGCCTATTGTGTTCTAGTACACGGGTTTGTCCTCAAAAAGTAACTTTCCAATAACGAATACCCATATCGATACACCTTGTCCCGTAACGGTATGTCAAGCTTAATTCTTTATTGTACCGGTACTCATTCACCTATACTGATACATGTTGCCTGATCTGCCTAGTTGTACCGATACGGTCCTTTGAGTATCGGTACGCCTAGGCCTATAATGTCATTTTCCTCTGGTTTTTCACCCAATTCTAGATGCATTGAATCCCAGTAACTCACTCACATGCATAAAATCATTCAACAAGACTTACACTAACTTTTGCACCAAGGTTAAACATCTCCAACAATACATATGCTTCCAAGGAAATAACCTATAGGCATGCTTCCTAAACCATTTGCCAAACATACCTAAAACGTTCAAACAAGCACTAACATCAGAGCATCATACCAACCTACCCACGGTGTCATATTCAACTTGTTAAAAACATCAAGCATGGCAGCCATTCAATATAGGTTAGATGCACCCTTTGGTAACTACCTAACAACAACCAAGCAAAGGTTCATACTATGATTATCAACATCAATCACACTCCCAAAACACAGTATTACACTTGCCAAATACTAGAGAAAATAGAATTAAAAATTCCAAAAATTATGGTGAACACGTTGCCTTATTAACCGAAAACATAAGCCGAGTCCATACTCAAGCTAGTCCTTGTCCTTGGATCACTTTAGCCTTGCCCTTGCAGCCCCCAAACTTTAATGCTCTGCATTATTAGGAAAAAGAGAGCGTAAGCACACAAGCTTAGCGAGGATGCTCATAAAACAATGATGCATTTAAAAACATTTGCAACCATAACACTTGTTTCCAAAACATGCTTACAACCAAAGCATTTTCCTTGTCTCCAACCGAGACATGCATAAACACCCTTATGCAACATCATATACTTATTCCATGCTTCGATCTTGAAGCATTAAATCATATGCCATGCTTAAATCCCAAAGCATTAAATCATAAACCATGCTTAAATCCCAAAGCATTAAAAATAGGCTCAACACATGAACTTTTGCATATATTGGCAATAATAGTGACCCAGATAGACTACCCTCTATCCAACACATTGGATACACAAATCTCTCATACCATGCCTAGTTAAACCACATGATATCCCAAACCTTGCCTAGTTAAACCGCAAGATTTGACACCCTCGCCTAGTTAAACCGCGAGATTTTCCACCATTGCCTAGTTAATCCGCAAGTGTACCGACCTTGCCTAGTTAAACCGCAAGATCACCATCAATTTGGGTTGCCTAGTTAAACCGCATGCCCCAAATGAAGTTCCCAACAGTTCGAGTGACCTTGTTAAATCGCCATACCTCAAGGACCCATGGCCACGATCGATTTTGTTCATATTTTATAGTGCACTTTAATCCTATGGTATTCCAACTATATCTGATTGTTTCTTACCTTGTCACATAGCCAATATATCATTTCCAAAACCATTTACATAATGTTTTTCAATGCATTAAACCAAACCTTTACATAGGCATTTCAGATTGCTCAAAGCAATATCCCATTCCCAACCGGAATGAAAACCAATGTCACTAGCTATTATATACATAATATCCGTTGCATATGTGTTCATAACTATGCAATTACAGTAGTAAATTAAACCATGTTTTGCCCCAAACATGAAATCAATGTGCTATATCTAAACTGATAATCATGACCAAAATAAGGGAAACTTACTTCCAAGCTTAGGTAAGTGTTTCAAACTTACCCTAAACTCCCAACAACCTTTATAAAGCCTTTTAAAGGCTTTTAAACCAGTTTTCACTCACCGATACACTGTGCCTTGCTCGCCAATACGAATCGGGCACCGGACAAGGAACAATCAAAGTCGAACTTCGTCGCCCTGGTTATCCCTTGTTTTAACAACATAAAACTAGAGGGAAAATGCATTATTATGCATTCAAACCATTGTCTAACAACAATCACCCACAACTCTCAAGTTGCCCACTCAAAAATCATCTGAAACATATTGAAAACATTATCAAACCCTTCCAAAACTTAACCAGCCATAACATAACGATTCAAACCATCAAACTTCATCAAATAACATCTAAAAACACTTTCCCAACATCCGTTTACTTCTAGCAATGCTTAAGCTCGAAAAGCACTACCTCAACCCTTAATTTATAACGTTAGACATTAGAGATCCAACTTGTTTCGAGATTACAACATTAAAACCAAGTTATTAACTCAATTAAACATCAAAATCATGATCTAATTTGATCATAAACCCAACAAAATAGATCCAATTCAAAATATGTTAATTTCATCAATCAAAACTTAATTAAACCAATTTCCAATAATCAAACTATCAAAACACATTAGAAAACAATTATAAAGGATCAAGAACTTGGGAATTTCAGTAAAGAACCTTTCATTATAGGAGAAGAATGAATCCTTACCTCCAATGATGATTTCTCCCCTTAATTGCTTAGGAAAACATGAAAATCAAGAGAATGGCAATAAGCATTTGATGAAAAAGCATTAGGAAAACAAATGGAAATCAAAGCCTCTGATTTTTACCTAAAGAAATTGAAGTTGGAAAGGTGTTTGGATGGAGAGAAATTGAGAGAAAGAAGTTGCAAAGTTTGTTACGTGATTTTTGTTAAAAGTCTAAAATAAGATTTATTAATTTCCCCCACTTTTAAAGCCTTTTAAAACTCCATTAAAGTTCACATTTTGGTCACTAACCCAAAATGTCCAATTTCCAAAACTCATCTTCCATGATTGACTTTACAAAAATTATTAATATATTTAATAATGATTTTAGAGCATTTTCCACAATTTTATCACCTTCAAAAATATTTAATCCAAATTACTCTCGAAACTGACTCAAATCTCTAATATCGGTCCACTGGACCTTCAAACCAACCTTTAAACACCTAAGCCCAAAATCGAGGCATTACAGAGATCATCATAAGAGGCATAGAGATCGAAGGTACTGATTGGATCAAAGGCGGGGAGGCTATGGTGCTGGTCGTGGTTTTTAGGCTCAGGGTGCTCATGCTGGAGTTCCTGGGTGTAAGAGATATGGCCGGAGGCATTCAGGTGAGTACTAGAGTGCGATAGGCACTTGTTGGAGTTATGGATCGAGGGATCATCTGTGTAGGGATTATCCTCAGTTAGCCAGAGAGGGTCAGGCTAATGTACCAGTTGCTGGACCGCAGAGAGGTCGTGGGCATAGTCGTGGACATTTTTAGCACCGGGATGATGGGGAAAGAGTTGTAGCACATACCGTAGTGGTGCAGCCAGATGATGGTGGATCGACAATGGTTTTTGCTCACCGTGTTGGGAGGAATGATACTGACATGATCGCAGGTACCTTTACCTTGTAGTTTGTACCTTTGTTAACTTTGATTGGTTCCAGTTAACTACATTCCTATATTTTGCACGAGCATGCATGTGTGTTGTATTTACCTGTTGAGTTGTTAGATGTTGGTATGCGGGTTACTAGTTTCTTTGGTGAGACAATTGTGGCCAGAAAGTTGTATAAGAGTTGTCCCTTGATGGTTCAAGGACATGTGTTTGAAGCCAATCTAATAGAGTTACCATTTCATGGGTTTGACGTGATTCTGGGTATGGATTGGTTATCGCACCACAAGGCTGTAGTGGATTTTGATGTTAAGCGGGTTTCTTTGAAACTTGCCGAAGATTATGAAGTTGTGGTTGTGGCAAAAATACCCAGTTCATGTCAAATGTGGTTTTAGCATTGGAAGCGCGAAGGTTGCTGGAGTTCGGGGGTCAAGTATACTTAGCCTATATGATGAATTTGAATATGAAAGAAGCGCGTGCCTAGGATATTTGCACGGTTTGTGACTTTCAGGAGTGTTTTCAGAAGAGTTGCCTGGTTTGCCTCTAGATAGGGAGGTGAAGTTTTGCATAGAGACGTATGCAGACACGGCTCTGATATCGATTGCTTTGTACCGTATGGCACCAAAAGAATTAAAAGAGCTGAAGACATAATTGCAGGAATTGCTTGATCGAGGTTTCATCCGTCCAAGTGTGTCACCGTGGGGTGCCCCAGTGTTGTTTGTCATAAAGAAGGATGGTATGATGAGGATGTGTGTTGCTTATAGGCGGCTAAATAAGTTGAAAATTAAGAACAAGTACCTGTTGCCGATGATCGATGATCTGTTTGATCAGTTTTGGGGAGCTACAATGTTTTCAAAGTTAGATCTACGGTTAGGTTATTATCAGTTGAAAGTGAAAGTTAGGGATGTCCCGAATATAACACTCCCTACCCCGGGTTGGCAAGAAACCAGTTTGGGAGCGTTACTAACATACAATACAAGCATGAACAAGTAAGAATAGGCTAACTCAACCCTATTAGATGAGTTACTTAACTAACAAGTAACCAAACATACATTACTTAACATGTAAGCAATCTTATTTACATGAATTATAGGTTACCAAAAAATTCAATTAACATTATCATACAATAATCATCATTCGAATAGCTTAAATTTCAATTAACATTATCATACAATCATTATCATTCTAATAGCTTAAGGACAAACATGCTTCCATTTCATTACATTGTTTCTTAACTTGATACATGTAACATTCAATTGTACATACGTTGTCTCCAAGCAAGCAATATGTCAACTTTACCATTCGGCATTTACCATTCAAGATTATTAAATACTTATATAACATGTCATGATCATACAAGACTATCTTAACTCACAAGACATTCGAATGGCACAAGACTAGATCAATTACTTTGATAAAATCAATATATACATAACCATATGCAAAGCAAATACTTACAATACATAGAATTTAAGTTCTTTATTTGATTTATATTAATAACCAAGTTCACAAGATAATAGGCCCATTCAAGACATATATACATATACAAGTTCAAGAATTCGAAATGCATGCACTAGACATTATATACAACTAAGTGCCACCAACTAGAGGAGTACAAAACAAGTATGTCCATACTTTAGCTATGCTTGTGTCTTGCTTCCAGCTCAAGAGTTCAGGCTTCAGGATCAAGCAACGATCGAATCCTTTAACCTGTGGTTGGGAAGAATGGAAACGAGAGTGATAAGTACAAGAATGTACTTAGTGAGGTAGTAACTAGTTCTAACCAATTTATTAACATGTATCAATTAACTAAGCTTGAGCCTAGTCAAAGTTGGAAGCAGTTCGAATTCAAGCTTTAAATGCATACTAATCATTTTCAAATTTAGTAAAATATTATTTCGAGCAAAACATTAGGCACACATCGATGCAATAAGGATTATAAACCATTCAAATAGCAATTCAAGTATCAAGTAATTCAAGTATCAAGGCATTCAAGTGTCAAGTAATTCAAGTATCATCAAATTCAAGTATCAAGGCATTCAAGTGTCAAGTAATTCAAGTACCATGTAATTCAAGTATCAAGTAGTTCATATATCAAGAAACTCAAGTATCATATAATTCAAGTATCAAGTAGTTCAAGTATCAAGACACTCAAGTATCATGTAAGCTTTACTCTTTAATTATTTCTCATTTGCTTTTTTAGTTTAAGCCTTTGGTATTTAGTTGTCCAAGTAATCGAGTCTCCAACCAACTGTCACCACAAGATGTACCGTAGTACTAGTCAACCTTCCTACTGTCGCCAAAGACCACACATACGTACCCTCCGTCTGTTGCCAATTAGGGGCCTTAGCCCTGGACCGTAGTCCACCCTGACACAATGAGCTCTAGACTCTAAGGCATGCCCTTCTACCTATGACCACTAACAACAAGGCTTTGTTCAATTATGAATCACTTATTCAAGTATTAAATGTAAAGTCAAGTAATAGCTTATTCAAGGATCAATTCAAGTGAGGCATTGCAAAATCAATCTTATATATACAGCCCTTAGGCCAATTGAGCCTTAGCTCTACACTTTGCAAATTAATCTTGTCATTCAAGCAAGTAATTAACATATGCCATCTCTTAGGCATCAAGCAAGATCTTCAATTCATGATTTATATCATGTTAACAAGTATTCATTAAGCATTTATTCGAATGGATCAAGGTCAAGGCATCAGGGCTCAAGTATTTGTTTTCACCTCTTTTCCTAGGTAATTTAACATCATACATGTTACTATTATTTCAAGTTTTAGCTTAAACCATTCTTCCCTTTTATCATCACAACCAAACTTAGATCATACATATTAACATGGCATCAAATAAAAAGAAGTAGATACGCATCTTTGGTTAGGACCTAAGACCTAACACTATATTAAATTACACTCACAATACTCCAAGCTTAGCTAATCTTGGATCCAAATCCCCTTGTTTCTAGTTTTCGAATGCTCCTCCTTAGACCCTTCTCCAATGTTCTCTTCTCGCTCTAACATTTCATACAAGTAAATCAAGGTCAAGACAAGATACATTCATTTCTTCAAACAGGGCAACAGTACATAGTTCATTCATTTCAAAACATCAAGGGTGCTGCTGCTACTGCCTGGCAACTTGTGCACTGCTTACTAAAATATGCATAACTTTCATTCCGTACGTCGGAATTTCAATTGGTTTACACCGTTGGAAATCTAACTTAATTTTCTTTCTAACCATATAGGCCTTGCATTTTAATTCTTTTCCAATTAATACAGTTTTTAGTTTAAAGACAAGGCAATTTACAACACTGGACAGTTTGCACTCTCCCTAGAGTTTCATTTCTACAATTCATTCTACAATTCAGAATTTAGTTCTGTTTTCTCCTAATGAATTTATACATATTAAGACACTATCCGTAAAATTTCCAGACTTAAATTCTCTTTGTACAATTTGTAGTGATTTTTAAAAGTTATTGCCCAGAACAGAGTGTTCTGGGCAGATTACACTAGTTTGAGTTTCTAGCTTCGTTAATCACTTGGATGGTACTTCTAACATATTAATTCAACTTATATATGTAATCATACAAGCCCAGGTCAGTTTTATTCACCTAAAAATGTGATCAAAATAAAGCATTTTATATAATCAAGCATGTTTACACAATCTTCACTAGCAATGTAATCAAAACAGTTTTCATTCCATGTTTCATTCAAGTCATACCAATTTAGTACCTAAATTTCCAGCAACCTCCTGGCAAATTTCCAGCATTGATTATCTTTCTAACAACTTAAACCACATATATACATATTGGAATTCAAGCTATGACAAATTTTCAGCAAACAATGTAACTACACAACCAATCAAAAGCACCACAACTCAACAACAAGAGTTCATATACATATATAAACATTCATGAGTCAAACATTTAAACATGGTTATTAGTTACAAGAATGGAAGAGAATTTCCTTACCCTTTCTATTAGCTATTCAATCACAAGAAGAAATTACCAAGGATGAAGCAAAAAAATTTGTTAAGCTTTCTCTAAAGCTCTCCCTCTCTCTCTAATTTGTTTTAACCAGTTATGTAAGAGTGAATGAGAAGATGACAATAGCTCAAAGTGATTTTCTTTATTTTGCTTTCAAATGCCGTGACTCCCTTCAATCTTAGTCCACCTAGCATGTTCTTGGGGTTACATGTGTCCAAGGCCACTACTTAAACATTCATTGCTTGCAATCCCATTTTGTTACTCTTAATTCGGTTTGGTCCTTCTATAAGTGCCTATGTACTTTCTTTTTCTTATAATTTGGTCCTAAATATATTTGTTTAACTTAAAAGGTGTCACAATGACATGATTATTTTAAGAATCATTCCAACCAATTCGAGCTATATTTGAATTAACATCAAAAAAGTTCTAAGTCGTATTTTGGGGTATTACACCGAAGATAGCCTTTCGCACACGCTATGGGCATTATGAATTCCTAGTGATGTCATTTGGTTTGACGAATGCACCGACAGTGTTCATGAATATGATGAATGGGGTGATTCATGAGTTTTTGGATCAGTTCGTGGTAGTGTTCATCAACGATATTCTTGTGTACTCACGTACTGAGGAGGATCACGATGGATATCTTTGAATAGTGTCGCAAGTCCTGTTGGATAATAAGATTTACGGCAAGTTAGGCAAGTGTGAATTCTGGATCAAAAAGGTGGCTTTCCTTGGGCATGTTGTGACGGCCGAAGGAATTCGCGTGGATCCGTAGAAAGTTGAGGCCATTGTAAATTAGAGCCACCGAAGTCTGTCTCAGAGGTTTGTAATTTTTTGGGTTTAGCAGGATATTACCGATAGTTCGTGGATGGCTTTTCGAAGGTCATTGCCCTTTTGTCGAGTTGTTACAAAAAGATGTAGGGTTCGAGTGGATGGAAGTTAGGCAGCAAGCTTTCGATAAGCTAAAAGAGGCTTTGACACACGCTCCAATCTTGATTCAACCGAAGTTAGGGAATGAGTTTGTTGTGTATAGTGATGCGTCATACATGGGTTTAGGATGCTTGTTGATGTAGGAAGAAAGGGTTGTCACCTATGCATCTAGATAGTTGAAGGTGCGTGAGCGTAATTACACTACGCATGATCTTGAGTTGGCAGCAGTGGTGTTTGCCTTGAAGATTTGGCGACACTATCTCCATGGTGAGAAGTGTGTTGTTTACATTGATCATAAAAGTTTGAAATATCTGATGTCTCAGAAGGAGTTAAATCTTAGGTAGCGAAGATGGTTGGAGCTATTGACGGATTATGATCTGACCATTAAGTACCATCTTGGGAAGGCGAACGTGGTAGCGTATGCTTTGAGTAGGAAGGTCACGGTGGAATTAAGAATGATCTTTGCACGGTTGAGAGTATCGTGAGATGGAGGGGTTCTAGCAGAGTTGCAAGTGAAGCCTTCGATGTTGCAATCGATCAAAGAGAAGCAACCTTATGATGTTGAGCTAGTGCCACATGTTAAGGATATCTTGGATGGGAATCAAACGGATTTTGGCTTTAGCGAGGACGGGGTTTTGTGTTTCAAAGATTGAGTGGTTATGCTAAATGATGAAGACTTGAGGCACACTATCTTGATTGAGGTGAAACGCCCCAATTTTAGGCCTAGTGGTTTTAATGCTTGTTAGGCGGCCTGGTAGACCGGGTTAGAGATTCGAGTCGGATTAAGGAGCAAATATTTTTTCTAAAAGATAAAAATATGAAAAAATGTTTAAAAATCATATTTTAATATATTAAAAATACTGGTGAAAGCAATTTTGTAAAATAAACTTTGGAAAGGTGACATTTTGGCTAGTGACCAAAATACAATTTTTGAAAACTGTTTTAAAGGTGAGTGTTTTGTAAAGAGTCAAAACTTTGAATCTTTAAGGAGCTATTTTACCATTTTGTCTAATCAGAATTTTCTCTTAATTGTATTATTTTTAAAAGAGTTTTAATTAAGGGAATTAAAGAGGATTTAGTTAAAAGGGAGTTCTTTTTGAAATTACAATTTGACGTAACTTTCTTTCTCTCATATTTTCTCTCGAAATACTCTCAGCCAAACATTCTTTTCCTTATCAGAGATTTAAGTTAATGATCTTGTTTCTCAACTCTTTGATTTGCTAAATGATTCTTTAACTTGTATTCCCAAAAAATCTTATTGATTCTTATTGTTTTCAAGAGGAAAACATCCAATTAAGGGGAAACTCACTCATTGGAGGTAAGTTTCATTCTTATCCTCTAATGAAAGGTTCTTTACTAAAATTATCAAGTTCTTGACTCTTTATATATGTTTTCGAATGGATTTCAATTAATTAATTATGGAATTTTGCTTAATTAAGGTTTAATTGATGGAATCTTATGATTTTCGAGTTAGATCCGTTTTTCCAGTGTTGAGGATTGATTTCAATCTTATTTTGGATGTATTATAATGTGGATAAGTTATTTTTAACAATGGAATCCCGAAATTGGTTGAATCTCTAATTATTTAGGGTGTTAGTTAAGAGTTTTTGGGTTGTTTTTGGAGTGTAATCTTTATTGGAAGTAAAAGGATGTTGTAAAAGGTTTTTAGATGTTATTTGATGAAGTTTGATGTATTTAATCGTTATATTATGGCTGGGTTAGGTCTGAGAAGTGTTTGAGGTTGAATTCGGTAAGTTTTGGATGAGTTTTAAGTGGGCATCTTGAGAGCTGCGGGATTTTAGTTTGAAATAGAGAGTTGGATGCATTTTAATGCATGTTTCCTCTCGTTTTGTGTGGCCAAAATAGGGGATAATCAAGGCATAGCATCTTGAGGTGGTTTGAGGCTTGTCTGGAGCTTGTTTCGCGCTAGTAAGCAAGGCAAAGTGAAATCGGTGAGTGGAAACGGTCTTAAAAGTCTTTCAAAGGTTTAAAAGTGGTTTTGCAAGTTTATTTAAGTTTGAAACACTTACCTAAGCTTGGAAGTAAGTTTCCCTCCTTTTCTCTTTAATATCGATTCGGATATGAGCATGTATGATTCATGTTTTGGTCGTAAACATGGTTTATTTTACCTGCTGTAAATGCGTGCTTTTTAAGTACATATACAATGGCATAAAGGTATATTAAATGCTAGTGAGCATTGGATTTCATTTCAGTCGGGAATGTGGTGTTGCTATTGCAATGTGAATTGCATATGTGAGGATTTTGTGTAATGCATTGTAAAACAGTGAGTAAATGGTTTTGTAAATGATATATTGGCTGTGTGACAAGGAAAGAAAACATTTGGATATAGTTGGCATGCTATGGGATAAAGCCTATAATATGTTTGAAAATCGATTGTTGCTAAACCATGGTGCAAGTGTTGATATATGTATTGATGAATGATTATATTCATGTATGAAAGTTGCTAGGACCTAAACGCAGCTAGATTTGAGTGAAAAAACAGAAGAAAACAACATTACAGGCCCATGTATACCGTTATTTAAGGGACTGTATCGGTACGGCTAGGCAAAACAAGGTATTCAGAATCGGTACATGTATTTGAGTACCGGTACAAATAAGCAAATTAAGCTTTGAGTATTGGTACGGGAACATGTGTATTAGTATGGAAACAAGCTATTGGAAAGTTACTTTTTTTTTATGAAATCTCATGTACCGATACACCCAACACCATATTGGTACGGTTACCCGACGAATAAAAATAATTTAAGTGGTTGTTATAGCGTACCGGTATCAGGCAAGGTGTACCAATACGAGCATGTTGAAATAAAGCACTGTACCAATACGGTTGACCGCATACCGATACGAGCAGCTGTTATTTCTGTTAATAGCATGGAATTTAATATTTTTTTCTTGCATTTTTGTCCCTAAGTGTTAAAGATGCATTGTATGTGTATGGATGGCTGACTTGACCTGAAATTTGATATGTGGGCATGTAAATGGACTAATTGAGGATTGGTAACCTTAATTTCAATTTTGGTTATGTAATTTAAAATATTTACGTTTTAGTCCTCGAAATGAATATAATGCAACTGGTTGCCTTTTCATGATTCGTTTCCTTTGAATCTTCACCGCTGCAAGTATGTACATGTAAGGTTAATAAATAGCATCTAGACAATATAAAAAGGTAAAAAATGGACTAACTTTTCATACCTTTTCCCATATTTGCTTAGGCAAACCTAATATAGTTCACTCGTTTCGGTCGAGCATCTAGGCCGGGTCGAGGGGGTTATATTTGTTAGTATCAGAGCTAGGTTACGAAAGGTTGGGATGTTGTTGTTTGGCTGTGTACCATTGTTTTTAATGCTAGAATTGGGCAGAATAACGTTGAGAAAGAGAATCCCCCTAACGCTTTACCTCCTCCTCCTTTCTTGGTTTCGCCTATCGAAGTTGGGGCTGGTGGTGTACCTCAGGCTCATCAAGTGCCAGTGTTTGGTGATTTAACTCTATTAGTTTAGGCAATAACGAGAGCCTTTCAAGTAGTGATGGGTGTAGTGCATGCATAGGCACTGACTCCTGCTATGGCAATTAGCCCAGGGTTACCTTTGAGCGTCTCTACAGTTTGGGAGGTGTTGAGTTCAAGGTTTTGAGTCTCGAGGCACCCGAAGGATAACTGGAGAGTACAATTCGCATTCTGAATCATATAGGCTATAATGATGAGTGTAAGTTGGGTTGTACCGTGTCGTTGTTGTATGATGATTCTTATTATTGGTGGGTGACCACAAGTACTAATGTTTCGAAGGTGAATGTAACTTGAGAGTTCTTTCGAAGACCTTTCAAGAAGAAGTATCTCGGTCCTCAGTAACTAGATGCGAAGAAACGTGAGTTTATGGCCTTCGAATAGGACGGTATGTCTATGGCTGAATATGAGGTGAAATTTTTCTGTTTGAGTCAGTATGCCTCAGAGTTAGTTCCAGATGATCTAGAGAGGTGCAACAGGTTTGGGTTGGTGAAGGATATCAAAACATACCTGTTGGCTATGGACTATATAGATTTTGATGTGCTTGTAAACGGCGCTAAGGATATTGAGCCGTCCTTGAGGGTAACAGGACAAGGTTTGGGCATGAGCTCGAACAAGAGTATGGCTAATTTTGGTAATTTTGGGAAGCAGAGTAGGAGGTTTCATGATAAGAGGCATAAGTTGGATCATAGACGTGGAGGCGGTGGTGGCCATGGTAACCAAGGCGTTCGTATTATAGCTGAGTGTGAGCGTCGTGGTAGACACCACATGGGTGAGTGTTGGGGGAATACCATGAGTTGCTAGATATGTGGATCTCCTAGTCACATGAAGCATGATTATCCTCGTGTTGAGGAGATGCACCAGTTTGGGATGCTGCACTTGCTAGGGGTTGAGGCTGTGGCATGGGTAATTTTTAGAGGTGTGAGGATGGTCAGAGAGCTGTGGCTCATGTTGTTGTTGTACAATCGAAGAATGGTGGGCCAGCACGGATCTATGCTCATCGTGAGGGGCACAACGATACTGATGTGATCGCAAGAACTTTCAACTTGAAATCTTTGTTGTTGTTTCCTTTGATTGACTCATGGTCTACTCATTCATATATTTTAAGTGAGCATGCATCATTGCTGAATGTTCCTATTGAGATCTTGGAAGTTGACATGTTAGTCAATAGTTCTTTTGGGGAGAAGGTTACATCTAGAAGGTTGTATAGGCGTTGTCCTTTGATAGTGGAAGGTCATGAGTTTCCCGAAGATATGATGGAGCTGCCATTTCATGGTTTTGGCATTATCTTGGGTATGGATTGGTTAAGTAAGCACAAGGCGGTGGTGGATTGTTAGTCCAAAAGGATTTCTTTGAGGTTGGCCGATGATTTTGAAGTTGTGGTGGTTGTTGAGAATGTGAAATTCTTGTCCAATGTTGTTTCAGCTTTTCTAATGGAGAGAATGATGTTTGATGGTTGCCAAGCTTATTTGTATATTGTTACGAATTTGAAAGCTAAGGGTGTTTGGGTGTAGGACATTCAGGTTGTATGTGATTATCTGAAAGTTTTTCCTAAAGAGTTGTCAGGTTTACCTCTGAATAGGGAGGTGGAATTTTGCATTGAGACGTACAAAGGTACAACTCCAGTGTTCATTGCTCCTCATCGGATGGCACCGAAGGAGTTAAAAAGTTGAAGACGCAACTCTAGGAGTTGTTAGATCATGGGTTCATTCGACCAAGTGTTTCTCCTTAGGGTGCTCCATATCTCTTTCTGGAAAAGAAAGATGGATCGATGCCTATGTGCATAGATTATCGCTAGTTGAATAAAATGACAATGAAGAACAAGTATCCGTTGCTGCAGATTGATGACTTGTTCAATCAGTTTCATGGGGTAGCGGTGTTTTTGAAGATTAATTTAAGGTGGAGGTATTAGCAGTTGAAAGTTAAAGATGTGGATGTTCATAAGATCGCATTTCGTACGAGGTACGAGCATTACGAATTCTTGGTAATGTTGTTTGGTTTGAAAAATGCCCTGGCAGCTTTCATGGATATGATGAACAGGGTGTTCCATGAATACATTGATCAGTTCATGGTTGTGTTTATCGATGATATACTCAGGTACTCATGTACTGAAGAAGATCATGATTGGCATTTGCAGATTGTGTTGTAAGCCTTGAAGGATAATCAGTTGTATGTGAAGTTGAGCAAGAGAGAGTTTTGGCTCAAGGAGGTGATGTTTCTTGGACATGTGGTATCCGTAGAGGGTATTCATGTTGATCCACAAAAAAATTGAGGCTATTCTCAATTAGAAACAACCTAAGACCGTATCAAAAATATGTAGTTTTCTTCGGTTGGCAGGTTTTTATCATCATTTTGTTGAGGGTTTTTCCAGTACGACGACCCTATTGACGAGGTAGCTGTAGAAGGGTGTTCCTTTTGTGTGGGCAGAGAAGCAACATCACAGTTTTGAGAAGTTGAAGGAAGTTTTGACACATGCTCCTTGGTTGACTCAACCAAAATGGGAAGGAGTTTGTGGTTTATAGTGATGCATCTTATGTTGGCTTGGGTTGTGTGTTGATACAGGACAGAAAGGTTGTGGCCTATGCGTTAAGGCAACAGAAGGTTCATGAGCACAATTATCCAACTCATGATTTGGAGCTAATGACTGTGGTGTTTGCCTTAAAGATTTGCGACAGTACCTTTATGGTAAGAAGTGTGTGGTTTTTACAGATCATAAGAGTTTGAAATATTTGATGTCTCGAAAGGATTTGAACCTTACACAACGAAGGTGGTTGGAGTTGCTTAAGGATTATGATATGCAATTAAGTATCATCCTGAAAATGTCAATGTTATTGCAGATGCATTGAGTCGTAAGGTTGTTATTGAGCTTAGGGCGATGTTTGCGAGGTTGAGTGTGACACAAGAAGGTGGGTTGTTGGCTGAATTGCAAGTTAAGCAAACATTGTTACAAATGATTAAGGCTAAGCAACCGTTTGATGATTCTTTGGTTCCTCATGTTAAGGAAATAGCGATGGTAATCTGATGGATTTTCATTTCGATGATGATGGTGTTATGTGTTTTAAGGGCCGAATAGTGGTGCCAAATGTCCCGGAGCTCAGGCATTCTTTTTTGACGGAGGATCATTCTAGTCCTTTTGCTATACATCCAGGTAGTACCAAGATTTTCCGCAATTTGAATGAAAGCTACTATTGAGTTGGTATGACAAAGGATGTGGTAGAGTTTTTATCCAAGTGTATGGTGTGTTAGCGGGTCAAAGCTAAACATTCGTTTCCCTCTGGGTTGTTGCAACCATTCAAAATTTTAGAATGGAAATGGGAGGGAATCACCATAGACTTCGTGACAGGGTTGCTATTGACACCAGCTAAAAAGGATTCTATTTGGGTGATTGTTGATCGGTTTACAAACTGTGCACATTTTCTACCAGTGCATACGATGTACACTTTGGACAAACTAGCGGATTTGTATATAGCTGAGATTGTGTTTTTGCACGGGGTACCTAAGTTTATTATTTTAGGTAGAGATCTGAGGTTCACAGCGAGGTTTTGGAGATGTTTACATCAGAATTTGGGTTCGAGGTTGAGTTTCAGCACTGCATATGATACTCAGACGGATTGACAGTTTTAGCGCATAATCCAGGTCTTGGAGGATATGTTGAGGTTTTGTATTATTGAGTTCCAAGGAACCTGGGAGAAGCATTTATCCTTGGTAGAGTTTTCTTATAATAACAGCTACCAAGCAAGTATTCAAATGGCACCGTATGAGGCATTGTATGGCCTAAGGTTTTGTACGCCCTTGTGTTCGGCTGAGGTAGGGGAAAAGCATGTTTCCTTACCACATATGTTGAAAAACACGGATGAGAAAGTTAAGCTTGTGTGTGACCGCTTGAAAGCAGCTACGGATCGGTAGAAATCTTGAGCAGGTTTGAAGCGTAGGGACATTGAATATGCGGTGGTTGATCGTATGTTCATGAAAGTGTCACCGTGGAAGAATATGATGCGGTTCAGGTGTAAGGGTAAGCTTAGTTCGAGGTTTATTAGACCATATGAGATCGTGGAGCATGTTGGTCCTGTGGCTTATCGGTTGAGGTTGCCTCCCGAGCTTGAGAAAATACATGATATGTTTCATGTATCCATGTTACGGAGGTATCGGTCGGATCCTTCGCACGTTATGCCAATGGAGCATATTGAGTTGAGACTGAACTTGTCCTTTGAGAAAGAGCCAGTGGAAATCCTTGATTCTAGTAGCAAGGTTTTTCGTGGCAAAACGATCGAACTGGTTAAAGTCTTGTGGCGGCATCTAGGTGTCGATGAAGCCACTTGGGAAAGCAAGGCGGATATGTTGGAGCTATTCCCATATCTTTTTCCTCCAGGCAAATTTTGGGATGAAATTTCTTAAGAGGGGAGAGTTGTAACGTCCCGGTTTTGGGCCTAGCAGTTTTAAGGCTAGTGAGGCAGTTTGGTGGATCGGGTTAGAGATTCGAGTAAGATTCGAGAGCAAACATTTTTTCTAAAAGATAAAAAAATGGAAAAAAGTTTTAAAATCATATTTTAATATATTAAAAATAGTAGTGAAAGTAATTTGGAAAATGAGCTTTGGAAGGGTGACATTTTGGCTAGCGACCAAAATGTAATTTTTGAAAACTATTTTAAAGGTGATTGTTTTGTAAAGAGTCAAAACTTTGAATCTTTAAGAAGCTATTTTACCATTTGGTCTAATCTGAGTTTTCTCTTAATTGGATTATTTTTAAAAGAGTTTTAATTAAGGGAATTAAAGAGGATTTTGTTAAAAGGTAGTTATTTTTCCAAATCACAATTTGACGTAACTTTCTTCCTCTCATATTTTCTCTCAAAAAACTCTAAGCCAAGAACTCTTTTCCTTATCATAGATTTAAGGTAATTATCTTGTTTCTTAACTCTTTGCTTTGCTAAATGATTCTTTAACTTGTTTTTCGAAAAAATCTTATCGAATCTTATTGTTTTTTAAGAGGAAAACATCCAATTAAGGGGAAACTCACTCATTGGAGGTAAGTTTCGTTCTTCTCCTCTCATGAATGTTTCTTTACTAAAATTCCCAAGTTTTTGACTCTTTATATATGTTTTCTAATGGGTTTTAGTTAATTAATTATGGAATTTTGCTTAATTAAGGTTTAATTGATGGAATATTGTGATTTTTGAGTTGGATCTCTTTTTCCAGTGTTGAAGTTTGATTTCAATCTTATTTTGGATGTATTATAATGTGTATAAGTTATTTTTAACAATGGAATCCTGAAATTGGTTGAATCTCTAATTACTTAGGGTGTTAGTTAAGGATTTTTGGGTTGTTTTTGGAGTGTAATCTTTACTAGAAGAAAAAGGATGTTGTAAAAGGGTTTTTAGATGTTACTTACCAAGTAATTGACAATGTCGGCATACCATGGCATGACAATAACTGCAAGCAAATACTTGTCAGGAAATTCATCTCTTATAAAATTGGCCTTACCATCTTCAAGATGATGCTCTAAACGTGAGAGGTGGTCAGCTACTTAGTTTTCACTGCCCTTTTTGTCTCGAATCTCAAGTTCGAATTCTTGAAGTAGGAGAGTCCATCAAATTAGTCTAGGCTTGGCATCCTTATTTTCCAAGAGATATTTCAATGCTGAATGATCTATAAAAAACACAACTTTGCTACCAATTAAATAAGATCTAAACTTGTCAAAAGCAAATACAACCGTGAGAAATTCTTTCTCGGTCGTAGAGCAGTTCAGTTGTGATTCATTCAAGGTTCGGCTGGCATAGTAGATGGCACAGAAAACCTTACAATGCCTTTGTCCCAAGATTGCTCCAACAACATAGTCAATGGCATCACACATGAGCCCGAAGGGCTCATTCCAGTCTGGTGCCACAACTATAGGGGCATTGATCAACTTCTCTTTAAGTTTCTGAAATGCTCTCAAACAAGAATCGTCAAATGCAAAAAGTGGCATTATGTTCTAATAACAAGCATAAAGGTTTGGCAATTTTTGAAAAGTCTTTAATAAAATATAGGTAAAACTGGCATGAACTAAAAAACTCCTTATACCTTTGACACTTGTTGAAGGCGGCAATTGCTTAATTACCTCAACTTTTGCTTGATCAACTTCCAATCCTTTCCCAGTTACCTTGTGCCCCAGAACAATGCCCTCCTTTACCATGAAGTGGCATTTTTCCCAGTTCAACACTAGGTTTGTCTCTATGCATCTCTTCATGACTTGCTCCAAAATTTGAAGACATTCCTTAAATGTTTTGCCAAACACTGAGAAATCATCCATGAATACTTCCATTTTGTGCTCTATCGTATCAGAAAAATGGACATCATACAACGTTGTAACGTTGCATGTGCATTACATAGACCGAATGGCATCCTTCTAAACACATACGTCCCATATAGACATGTGAATGTGGTCTTCTATTGATCATCAGTGGCAATGGCAATCTGATTATAACCTGAATAACCATCTAAAAAAATAAAAAGCTTTACCTGCTAACCTATCTAGCATATGGTCGATGAATGGCAATGGGAAGTGGTACTTCCCCGTGGCATTGTTTAGCCTCCTATAATCCATGCACACTTTCCATCATGTTATAGTTTTTGAAGGAATCAAATCAGCTTTACTATTTTGTACCACGGTCATGCCATCCTTCTTTGGCACGCATTACACTGGGCAACCCAAGAGCTATCGGAAATGGGATAAATAATCCAGGCATCAAGCCATTTTATGTTCTCTTTTTTTTCACTACCTCTTTCATGCTCGGGTTTAGCCTTTTTTGCCTTCAATGGTCTTACCATGGTACTCCTCCAAGGTAATCTTGTGCATGTAAATGGTTGAGCTAATACCTCGAATGTCTGCCAAGGTCTAACCCAATGCTTGCTTATATTTGCTTAATATTCCCAACAATCTTTCCTCTTGGTCATTAGTGAGACCAATGGCAATGATTACTGAAAGAGTTGAGTGTTTACCTAAATAAGCATACTTCAAGTGATTTGGCAGTGGTTTAGTTCCAACATTGGTGGCTCCTCAATTGATGATCTAGGTACCTTAATCTTTCTGCCAGCCAACTGTAGTGGCTCAAAATAGTTTGCATCCTCGGCCTCCAAGACTGATTCTTTAGGTTCCTCAAACAGTTAGCTATGCCATCTAAGTTGCTGGCATCAAATTTTGTATCCTATCATAACTGTGCCATGTCCAAAGTGTAAATAGACTCTATCATCTCCTCTACTTGGCACTCATTAGGTTCATCTGCACATTTCAAAGCTTGAAACACATTAAAGGTAACATCAATCAAAGCCCTACACGTGGCAAGGAAAGGTCTACCTAAAATAACCGGGACATTAACATCAGCCTCATAATCCAAAATGATAAAATTAACTGGAAAAATAAATTGTCTACCTTTACCAACACATCCTCAATCTTACCCTTGCGATGTGCATAAGATCGGTCTGCCAGCTGAAGTGTCACCGTGATAGGTCTAGCTTCTATGCCAACCTTCCTAAAAATTGACATTGGCATCAAGTTAATGTTGGCTCCTAGGTCACACAGTGCCTTGCCCATGAATTTGTTGCCAATGGTGCAAGGGATAGTGAATCTTCCCGGATCTTTCAGCTTTGGTGGCAATCAGTTATGATCATAGCACTGCATCTCTCGGTAAGAGCAACAATTTCAAAGTCTCCTAACTTCCTCTTTTTGGACATAATGTTCTTCATGAATTTGACATAGTTGGGCATTTACTCAAGGGCTTCTACCAATGGAATGTTGATTTGCAATTGCTTAAGAACTTCCAAGAAGCACTTGAATTGTTAGTCTTGCTTATGCTTTTGAAGTCTTGCTGGAAATGGTGGTGGTGGATAATCATGTATTGGCTCTACTGGCTTTGCCAAGGCAGTACGGGCATCAGTCTGTTTGGAATCGGATCTGGCATCGTCTATGTTTGTTTCCTCTTTCTTTGCTTTTGTAGGGTTATCTACTGGCACTGGCTTCTCAATTTGGCAATTAATTGGCTGCTTAACAACGTTCTATGTCTCACAGTGCTTACCACTCCGAAGAGTTATAGCTTTGCATTACCCATTGTCTTTGTGCCGAGCACCTTTTGTGTCAATTGGCAATGCTCCTTGGGGTCGATTGCTGAGCGCATTGGCAATCTACCCAAGCTGGACTTCCAATTTTCTCATTGATGCTGTCAAACTCTAGACTGTGGCATCATTCCTCTCCATGTACTATGTGAGAGTGCCTCCTTGGTTGAGTCTTTGCCCTTGCTGAAAATTATTTTGAGCTTTTTGTGGCATGGCATTCTAATAGAATGCTGGCATGCCATTGTTGTTGAAAGCTAGCATGGCATTGTTATTTTGCCTCTGGTATTCTGGCATTGGGCATTGTACTGGTTACCTCCTTGATTTCCCATGCTAAGTTAGGGTGTTGCCTCCAACCTACATTATAAGTATTGGAGTTAGGATTATAGTAACGATTAACATTGCCAACAAAATTTACCGATTCAGGGTTGGCAGGGCATTCATCCACATAATGATTTTCTTCACAAATTGTACAGAATGGTCTATTGCTTTAACTTCTTGGGACTTATTATTCTTTTGCAACGTTCTCTACATGATGGTAGGGATGGAAATCTCGGCATGGATGGACGTTAGTTCATCAACCTAAAATTTCCCACTGGTTTTGGTTCAGGTCCCAAGTCTAGAAATAGAATATTCAAAATCACTGGTTGCAATCGTCTCAAGATTATCAATAGCCTCGGTATACTTCTTGTCAAGCAACAAATCAGCTGCTGAAGCATCAACAATAGTCCTCATTTGTGCATTCAATCCATTGTAAAAAGGTTTGTATTTGGGTCCAATTTAGGAATCCATGCATAGGACACCTCCTCAACAAATCTTTAAATCTTTCCCATGTATCATATATGGTCTAATCCTCAGCCTACTTGAAAGTAATGATCTCACCTCGCAGATTAGTAGTGAGTGTTGGCAGCTAAAATCTTGTCAAGAACTTCTGGCATAGGTCTGCCCGTGAAGTAACTAAGCCAGGTGGCAAGGAATTGAGCCAAGCCTTAGCTCTATCTCTCAAGGAAAAAGTGAATAACTTTATCGTCACGGTATATTTAGGTACTCCAGTTTGTTGAAATAACTAGCAAATCTCCATGAACTACTCTAGATGTTGCCTCAGATCTCCCGTAAGTGCTCCATCGAAATAACCTACATTCAAAAGAGTTTGACCGGCTTAAGTTCAAAATTGACAGCGTTTACCTCTATGACAACAAGTCCTGACATCAAATTGTAAATGGTTGGTGGCGAATGTTCTCTGATAGGTCTCTCTTCATCAATAATTGGGACAACATGTGGTGGTGGTATCTTATTGTTAAGTGGATTTCCTTCATTTTTCACCACACCATTCCCTCTATTACCTTGATTATTCATCTCTCGAAATATTCTTTTTAACCTCCGCAAGGTTTTCTCAATTTCCGGATCGTATGGCCACTCGTCTAGCACAGGGTGGCTTCTGGTCATACACCGATAAAAACAAAAGATAAAATAAAATTAAAAGAAAGACAAGTAAAAATTTAAAAACAATCAATTCCGTTGCAATCCTCAGCAACGGCGCCAAAAACTTGTAGACTCTATAAGTGAATGCTGGCAAAACGGGGCAAAAGATATGTATTGTAAATGTATAAAACAGTGCCAAGATAAGTCTTTTTTTGTGCATGTATACACGATCTGCAAGTAATACAGCAGTTAAGCTGAGTATGGATCCCACATAGATTGACTTGGAAATCGATTGCCTTGATTGTTACTTGCCTTGAGAAAAAGTTGTTTTGTTTTGAAGTTGGTTTTGGAAATAATTGAATAGAAAAGAAATAAAAGTAAAGTAAAAATGCTGGAAGCAGAGGTGCTTTAATGAATGATGAGTGTAGGTAGAAAATGTCTGGTTTTCATGCTATTCATGTCGTGCCAGCCTTTAATAACAACCTGTCTTGGCATTGTTTGCCGAGCAGATTCAAAATTAGCAAAGCCTCTCTTGATGGTCATTGCCCTAAATTGATTATATAAAACCCCCTATATCTCTATAGTGCTTGCTTTTAAATAAACCAATTTGATTAAGATACAATCTATACTCCTAAGGGGTAGATTTTACTCCCAAAGTAAGTTCATCTACTTGTACGAATTTTCTCGAAGCTTCTCTCCTTAGTATTCAACACCTTAATCGTTGCCACCCCAAGTCTGTTAAGATATTGAGGGGCAATAGGCGAACAGTTCCAGCTTTAGCTTGGCAAAGTATTTAGAAAACGTTAATGTATGCTGAATAGATAAAACATTGCCAAGGCAGATTTATTATCAAAAAACTAAAGCATAAAACAATGTTTAACGCAATATCGCCCACCAACTATTAGATTAGTTCCTGGTGAGGGATTTAACCAAAAAACCATAAACATTTTCAAAGTACATCATCATTAAAAACAAGGTAAAACAACTCAAAAGAGAGAATGAGCGAGAGGGGTCCCTCGATGCAGCCCTTCAAGATCTAGGCTCCCGGCCAAGCTAGTCGAACAACCCTTCCAAGGTGCAGCCGATTGTCAATCGTCTAGCACTTCAACTCCTCACTCGATCACCCACGATCTAATCCTCCAAAAGACATCTCGAATGCTTGGTTGGTTGGTGTTTAAATAGGCGTGAAAGGAAGGGATAGGATAAGCTCTTCAATTTTTGAATTTAAAATGCTCAAGGGATAATAATATTATCCAAGTTTGAATGAGAGCTGATCAGGCTAGGGCTGACGTCATATTGCTGACCCTGCCTTGGCATCCATGTTTGGCATGAATCTGCCAACCAGTCTTGGCACCATCTTATCCGCTATTTTCTCAAAAATAAATCCAATTACTATCTTTTCGGAGCTTGATCTTGTCCTATTTTTTCGGGGTCCAACAACTTCTTGGCATGGCATCAAGTTCACTTCTCTACCAACCGGTGCTTGGCATTATTTGATCCATCTATGACAACAACACTCAAAATTCTCTCTGACATTCCTTACAGCGTTGCTTTTATGTGCCAACTACCATGCCAAACCTGCAAAATTGCCAACAAAACAACCCTTCACACTGGCATGGACAGAATTCTAAACTCCTTACGTAAATGCATGGTTTTAACATCCTAATGCAACTAAATGTACCTAAAAACAAGCAAAAGCATTGTAAGGTTGGCATTAAAAATAGTACTTTTGGAGAGGTAACAATAGGCAAACACAAGGCATTCAGTATTAGTACGGGTATTTGAGTACTAGTATGGATAAGCAAATTAAGGTTTGAGTACGGGTACAGGAACATGTGCATCGGTACAAAAACACGCTACTGGAAAGTTACTTTTTGGATAAAATCCCATGTACTAATACACTCAGCACCATATCGGTACGGTTACCCGACGAATGAAAATGATTTAAGGGGTCGTTATAGCGCACCGGTACTAGGCAAGGTATACAAATACGGGAAAGTTGAAATAAAGCACCGTAGCGATATGGTTGACCATGTACCGGTACAGGCAGCTATTATTTCTGTTAATGCCATGGAATTAAGTTTTGTTTTCTTGTATTTTGGTCATTGAGTGTTAAGGATGCATTGTATGAATATGGATGGCTGACTTTACCTAAAATTTGATATGTGAGCATGTAAATGGACTAATTGATGATTGGTAACCTTAATTTAAATTTTGGTCCTATAATATAAAATATTTATGTTTTAGTCCTCGAATTGAATATAATGCAACTGGTTACCTTTCCGTGATTCATTTCCTTCGAATCTTCACCGCTACAAGTCTGTACATGTAAGGTTAATAAATAGCATCTAGACAAGATAAAAATGAAAAAAAATGGACCAACTTTTTGTAACCTTTCCTCGATTTGCTTAGGCAAACCTAATATAGCTCACACGTTTCGTTCAGGGGTCTAGGACAGGTCGATGGGGTTCAAAGGCACATTCGAGTCATTTTGTGATGCATCCGATGAGCACGAAGATGTATCAGGACATGAAAAAGGAATATTATTGGATTGGTTTGAAAAAAGATGTTGCGCAGTTTGTGGCTCATTGTATGGCTTGGCAATGTGTTAAGGCAGAACATTAGTTTCCTTCGAGATTGTTGCAACCGTTGAGGGTTTTCGAGTGGAAATGGGAGATAATCACCATGGATTTTGTGTCTGGGTTGCCTATGACGTTGTCAAAGAAGAATTATGTTTGGGTGATTGTGGAAAAAATTATGAAGTGTGCACATTTCCTGGCTGTACATATGACGTATACTCTGGATAAGTTGGCAAAGTTATATATAGTAGAGATCGTAAGGTTGCATAGAGTAAAAAAGTCTATTGTGTTGGATAGAGATCTATGTTTCACCGTGAGGTTCTGAAGGTGTTTACATAGGGCTTTGGTGTACGGTTGAACTTTAGTACCTCGTATCATCCGCAATCGGATGGTCAGTCAGAACGTGTTATCCAAGTGCTGGAGGATATATTGTGGTGTTGTGTAATAGATTTTCAAGGATCGTTGGAGAACCAGTTGTCGTTAGTGGAGTTTTCTTATAATAACAATTATCAAGCCAGTATCCAGATGGCTCCATACGAGGCTTTGTATGGTAGGCGATGTCGTACGTCGTTTTGTTGGGTGGAGGAAAAGGAGAAATATGTTTCTTTGCCTAATACGTTGAAAGATACCAATCAGAAAGTAAAGCTTATTAGTGATCGCTTGAAGGCAGTTTCGGATTGGCAAAAGTCCTACGCTGATTTGAAGCAAAGAGAAATTAAGTTTGAGGTTGGTGACCGCGTGTTTCTAAAAGTGTCACCATGGAAGAAGGTGATGAGGTTTGGACGGAATGGGCAAGTTGAGCCCTAGGTTCATTGGACCGTATGAGGTGTTGGAGCGCGTTGGTCCTGTAGCAAATAGATTGAGGTTGTCGTCTGAGTTAGAAAATATACATGATGTCTTCCATGTATCAATGTTGCGGAGGTATATATCGGATCTTTTGCATGTTATGGCCATTGAGGAGATCGAATTGAATCCAGACTTGACGTATGATGAGGAACTAGTAAGGATTCTAGATTCGAGTAGTAAAGTTATCCATGGAAAAACCATAGAGTTGGTAAAGGTGTTTTGGAGGCACCGCGATGTAGATGAAGCAACTTGAGAGAGCAAAAAGGATATGTCGAAGCAGTTCGCTTATATTTTTTCGCCAGGTGAATTTTGAGGACGAAATTTCTTAGGAGGGGGAGAGTTGTAATGCCCTGAAGATGGGCTTGGATGTGAACCGGGTTGGACCGGTGGTTCGTGAGAACCGGCATGGGCAATTCAAATAGTTTCGGGAAAATGACTTTATAAAAGTGATTTTGGGGGAAACTAAAATATTTTAAATTACTTAAATAATATTTTAAGTAAGTTGGTAAGTTCAATTTGAAGGAATTAATTCTGATTTTGTGACAGTTTAGTCTGGTGACAAAATTGGAAGTTTTCAAAATTGTTTTGGTGACTAAATCGAAAAAGGATCAAAACTTAGAATCTTTAAGGAGCTATTAATCCATATTTTTCAACATATTTCTTTCTTAATTATGGATTTTTAAAGTATTTTAAATGGTTTATTAATTGGATTAAAAAGGATTTAATAAAAAGATCTTTATTTCTTCAAAACATTTTCTCACATAACAACTTTTCTCCAAAGCTTTTCTCTCAACTTTTCTCAGCAAACAAACTGAGATTTCTACTTCTAGATCTACAGGATTCAATCCTTATTGATTTCCTTTTTAATTTCCACTTGATTTCTTCAAATACCTTTGCATAACCTCTTTGGATTTCAACAAATCTTGACCAATTAAGGAGAAATTAGCAATTAGAGGTGATTTTCATTTCTCTCCTCTAAATTGGGGTTTATTTCGGTAAAACTTAATGTAGCTCACTCGATTCGGTCTTGTAACACCCCTTACCCAGTTTAGGAGTAAACCAGTTTAAGAAGTGTTACCAAACAAAAAATCCATATAAACATGTCTTAGTAATTCTCCACCACGCAAGAAACCAAAAATCAGGGGGATTTAAAAACTTTAGTCACTTACAAAGATAAAAAACGCAATACATTTCATGTTTAAGCAGGTGTGCTTACATTTAATACATAGCAACCATTTCTAAAACATATCGATTAAAGTTTAAGATCGTCCAGTGACATAAAAACCATAACCTAATAATCTTTAAAACTTACATATAAGTTTATATTAAGTCTCAAGCTTAATATAAAAAATTATCATATAAACTTCACATCTCACAACCAACATTTAGCCATGATAACAAGTGTTTGGACATTAAGTCTAATATAACTTAACCATCAAGTAAACATTCGAACTTCATATTTCACATAGCTTAATCAACAAGCAATCATAAGAATTTATAGACTATTTACAATTAGGTGATAGTTACGAACAAAATCTAAGATCAATTTATTTCAAACTTGAACCAAGCATATCCAGCTACAAATAACCATCATGTAGCAATATTTTACATGAAGTCGATCCCATACTTGCCAAATATTCATTTTAGCCAACATACTAATCGTATCTATTACGTTATCTTTTAGGGACTATCACTTGTTAATTTATAAATATAGACATTTGTACACATACAAGCATGGCATTAAAGTGGTCTAGCAACTTAAAGTACATATAGTTGTATGAACAACCATACTACCATACCAACAATTATAATTCAAATAGCAAGCAACTAAAGAATAATTAAAGGCCTATTATAACTTTGAATACTTATAAAGCTTGTAATCATATACGATCAAACAAGAAACTGTAATGCACAATGCATTCTTAACAACTATGTGCCACCATCTAGGAGTTCTTAAGGAGAATACTAACATACACCTTGACACTCGTGATCTCATCCAAGCTTAGAAAGTACTCAATAGCAAGTTCATCCTGAAATGCATTGAAGAGGATAAGGTAAGAATAGGCTTAGTGAGGTAGCTTAAAGAGATTTAAAGAATGAAACCAAAAGTCTATCTTTTTATCATGTTCTCTGAACCAACAACGTACTATGCTTGGACAAGAGGATAGACAATGTAGATTAAGTTACATAAGCAAACACTTATATGATGCATGGTAACCAAATCAGGCTTGAACAACTTCACACATATGACGTTAACACAAAGCTATTGAGATATGTGTTTTGATATAATAAATTGAAAAATGTTTTGGACTTAATAGAAAAGATTTCAAAAATGAATTTAAGTCAAAACAACTTGAAAATGTGTTAGATGGGTTTTTAAAAGGTGTTGATAGGCAAAAATATGTTTTAATCAAGCCAAACCAGTGATTTTAATGTATCCGTACTAATACGGGGTTACCCGTTTCGATACGCCTTAGGGTTTGAATCAACACCGTCAAAACCCTATTGAAATAGGCTTATAGCATTACGATATGGAGGGCCGCGTACCAATACGCCTACAAGCATTTTGATACGGCTGGGTGTTATCCCAACGGCTATTTTAGCCACCCCAATGGCTATTTGAAAAACCCCCCAACGGCTAGTTCCCTACAGCGTAGGCGTTCCGATACGGGACAAGGCAGTTCGATATGCCTGTATTGATATAGACCAAGGTGTTTCGATACGCAGGCTGCATCAGAGCATAACGCCTAGTTTCTGAAGAAGCCGTATCAATACAGCTACATGTGTATCGATACATGTGTATCGATACAAATAGATCCAAAACTTCATTAATAGTGGGAAATAAAGGCTCCAGCGACTCTAATTCAATCCCAACGGTCTCCAACAGTTATAAGCTCATTCCTAACTATAAATTGAAGGTTGGAACACTTGAAGGTGGTTAGAGAACACATACAAGCAACATGATCAATAGAATTTGAGTCCAAATATTTATTTTCATATTTATCTTGTATTTTGTGTTCGAGAGAGTGCTTCATTGTAAATCCTTTGTACTCTAGTGAGCTTAAACTTTGTAAACACCCACCTTTGTGAGGTAATTTGTTTACTTCTTATCCCTTGTTAAAGGAGAGGTTCTAGTTTAGCCTTAGTTAAAAACTAGAGTAGTTCTATCTCAGTATAAAAGATAGGGTTGTACTGGTTTCCTCCTAAACCGGGAAAATGGGAAGAATTTCTTGAGTGAAATTGGTTGAAATCCTTAGTCAGACTAAGGTAGTGGATGTAGGCTTTGGGTTAGAAAGTCTAACCGCTCTAAATCGTTGTGTATTTTCCTATCTTTTTGCTCACAACACAAACACCCAAAATTTCACTTTTCCACTACTTGTCAAGCTAATCGGTTGAAGTGCATCAAGCCCAACAATTGGTATTAGAGCGAGGATCAATTGAGAAGGACTAACATCCTATTAAGACGATCCAAGAAGCTCGATACATCAATTCAATCAACCGGTTAAATGGCGCAATCAATCAACAAGCCACATTTCTTTGACGAGACAAACAATGCTTATTGGAAGACAAGAATGATGTTCTTAATCAAGGCCAAAGATTACAAGCTTTGGGTCGTTGTTGAATATGATCCGTACATGACACAAAGATGCAAGGTGAAATGGAATGCGGATGATCGCAAGAAGGTGGAGCTAAATTGCAAGGCTTTGCAAATTCTCATTTGTGCATTTTGCCCCAACATCTATGAGAATATGTCTTCTTGTGAAGATGCCAAGGAGGTATGGGACAAGCTTGAATTCACCTATGAAGGAACAACCGAGGTGAAGGAGACAAAGAACGATCCAATCAACCTCAATTACGAAAACTTCTAGTTGAATCCAAAAGAGGCATATATGGTTACAAGGAGTAATGATGAGGACTCCACAAAAGAAGAAGCCAACCTATGTCTCATGGCCCTCAATGAGGGGGAGGTAACTTCTAACTCATCTCATTCAAATTCATATACTTTTGATGAGTTGCAAGAAGCCTACGATGATTTGCTTATGGAATTTAAGGCTTCATTTTCTAAAAACAAAAAGTTACTTTCAAAATTGAAAAAGGAAAATGATTTGCTTTCAAAAAAAAAATCTTGAAGTTGAAGCAAAGTTGAAGGATTTTGAGCTTAAAATTGTAGATTTACAAAACTTGCTTCAAAAGAAAGAAGAAGATCATCAAAGTGCTTTAGATGATCTTAAGAAAGCAAAAGATCTTAAGAACGCAAAAGATTTGATTTCCAAAGAGCTTTAAAAGAAACAAAATTTGAGAAAATCAAATTTTTATGTAAGACAATCTAGTGCCCCTAGATTTATTAATGGAAGATGTTTTAGAAGTATTTGGGTCCCAAGAGGACTATCTACTTCAACTAAAAAGGATGAAATTGAAAAATGGATTCCTATGGGGACTAAACTATGTGCCACTAATGTCAAAGGATCCAAAGCAATTTGGATACCAAAAATTTATTTATTGTATTATTTTAGGTGTAATGGAGAATGATCACCAAAGTGCAACATTAAGGGGGAGCTCCATACACACAAAGATGACACTTGAAGAAGGAATACTTTACATCCTCCCTTAGATTCAAATGTGGTAAATTTAGTTGAAATTTATTTGTTTTAATTTGTTTTATTTTCTTTATTTCAACTAGATTATCATAATTGTTGGACTAACACTTTTGATGCTTGAGTAAGGGGGAGCCATTTTTAAAACCAAAAGTTATTTGTGTCAAAAAATTTAAACCTCCATTGTTATTTTGAGCTTAAAGTCCTCTAAATTCTTTTTGATATAACAAAAAGGGGGAAATGAGTTTGAAAATTTGATTTTTCAAAGTGAATAAGGGGGAGCTTTAACTTTATTTAAATTTCAAAATCTCTTATTCAAATCTTTAAAATACAAAGGGGGAGATTCACAAACAATTTTTCAAGTTGGTTTTATTATATCAAAAAGGGGGAGATTGTTGAGATATGTGTTTTGATATAATAACCTGAAAAATGTTTTGGACTTAATAGAAAAGATTTCAAAAATGAATTTAAGTCAAAACAACTTGAAAATATGTTTGATGGGCTTTTATAAGGTGTTGATAGGCTAAAACATGTTTTAAACAAGCCAAACCAGCGATTTTAATGTATCTGTACCGATACGGGGTTACCCGTTTTGATACGCCTTAGGATTTGAATCAAAACTGTCAAAACCCATATCGAAACAGGCTTATGGCGTTTTGATACGAAGGGCCACGTACCGATATGCCCACAAGCATTTCGATACCCTGACGGCTATTTTAACCACCCCAATGGCTAGTTCCCTATAGCGTAGGCATTTCAATATGCCCGTATCGATACGGACCAAGGTGTTTCGATATGAGATGTATTATAGCATAACAGCTTGTTTCTGAAGAAGCTGAACCGATATAGCTACACGTGTATCGATACAGACATTTCCAGAACTGCATTAATAGTGGGAAAGAAAGGCTCCAATTCAATCCCAACGGCTACAAGTTCATTCCTAACTATAAATTGAAGGTTGGAACACTTGAAGATGGTTAGAGAACACATCCAAGCAACATGATCAAGACAATTTGAGTCCAAATCTTTATTTTCCTATTTCTCTTGTATATAGTGTTTAAGAGAATGCTTCATTGTAAATCCTTTGTACTCTATTGAGTTAAACTTTGTAAACACCCACCTTTGTGAGGTAATTTGTTTACTTCTTATCCCTTGTTAAAGGAGAGGTTATAGTTTAGCCTTAGTTAAAAACTAAAGTGGTTCTATCTTAGCCGTATAAAAGATAGGGTTGTAACAGTTTCCTCCTAAACCGGGAAAAGAGGAAGAATTTCTTGAGTGAAATTGGTTGAAATCCTTAGTGAGACTAAGGTAGTGGATGTGGGCGTGGCCGAACTACTCTGAAATCCTTGTGTTCTTTGTCCATCCCTTTCGATTTTAGCAAATTCAACCAAACGCCTAAATAACCAACTTGAGGGTATATCGGTGATCGATTCGAGCCCGCTCTACCCCGCCTAACAAAAGCATATACAAGTGTAATTAATTACTCGTACAACACATATATATTTCTTTTAGGGTATTCGATATTACATGAACTTAAATATACATGCATATTTTAACAAATGTATCCCTTCACCCGTTTGATCATCATAACAATAAAAAGACGTTACCAAATTCATTGGTTTATCTCATAAACTTTCTTGGTTCCTTTTTAACTTAGTCTTTTGCCTCGTGATTTCTTGTTATACAAGTCATCAATCATAGTTTACTATATCATAAAATTTCTTAGCATATAAGACATTTAAACATAACATATCACATTCATAAATCACTTGATAATCAAGGCATCACACATAGCATATCAAAGTCATGGTTATTTTCATATAAGTTATTTATACATAGCATTTCTTAGATACTGTTACTTATTTCATAAGTTATCAAACTAGCATATATGGTTACGCAAGTTATATAGCATATATGATATCAAGCGCATCAAGTCATATTTATGGAATACATATTTTTACTCAAAACACTCCAATACATACTTATTTACATGTAGAACAGTCCCGATTTATGTACACACACATATATATATATATATGAAGCAACCTTCTAAATGCTTAAGTTTATCCGAAACAGTCCACTAATTATATGTTCATAATTTATGTATTTCAAAACCGTCCATTACATACTTGAATTTATACATAACACATTTAAATAAACAAAACAGCCCAAGACATTCTTAAATCTATTCAAAACAGTCCATCAAACATGTATGCACATTTAAATAAACAAAACAGTCCAAGACATTCTTAAATCTGTGCAAAAAAGTCCAGCAAACATGTATGCACATTTAAATAAACAAAACAGTCCAAGACATTCTTAAATCTGTGCAAAACAGTCCAGCAAACATGTATGCACATTTAAATAAACAAAACAGTCCAAGACATTCTCAAATCTTTGCAAAACAGTCCAGCAAACATGTATGCACATTTAAATAAACAAAACAGTCCAAGACATTCTTAAATCTGTGCAAAACAGTCCATCAAACATGTATGCACATTTAAATAAACAAAACAGTCCAAGACATTCTTAAAGCTGTGCAAAACAGTCCATCGAACATGTATGCACATTTAAATAAACAAAACAGTCCAAGACATTTAGAACATTGAATCTCACTTACATATGTTATTTATCATATAATTTATCAAACATAACATCTTATAATTAAAGTACCCGAGTCTAATATTATCCTTTAACTTAAAGGACGTACCAAAAATCACATTGTAAACTTATTTCTTATCATACAAGTTTTTGGATCAGGACACTTGTAGAATTAAACATTTTATCAACACATATAACTTAATAAAGAATCTTGTACAAAAGTCTCATAGGTCCATTTTTACTTATTATAGAATTTATTATCAAATTCATTATTTTAATTTATAACTTTCATTATTACTCATTTGTAGAGCATCAATCATAGTATATACTACATAGTCTACTCGTCATTTGATATCCCCCATAACATATCGTAAGCATACATTACTAGTTATATAAAGTATCAAAGTAGTTCTTTTATTTATCAAAAGACTTCTTTATTTTTGTCATTAATATAGCCTTGAGAATCAATGATCAGCCTAGGTACACGAATCCCCAACCAACTGTCGCCAAACAAATGGTACTCGCAGTACCGGTCAATCCCTCATACTATCACCAAATGACTATAATACTTCCCTCCTACTGCCGCCAAATAAGGACCGTAGTCCACCCCAAACATGAGCTCTATGGACTCTATGGCATGCCAACTATATTTATGATTGACTCGAAACCAAGGCTTTTCACAAAATCTTATCTTATTAGAATTAGGCTTAAGCCTAGCTTCTTATTCACATAGTTGTGAACTTGTCACATTCTTATCAAAGACGAGCATTGCTCCATATTCTTACTATCATGCCATCAAGGCTTACTTCATAGTATCACAAGTTCAACCATGTGTGAGTCATTCGAACATAGTTAGCCTTTTGAATATATCTTAACATAATCAAAACATCAATGATCATAGCTTTTGATTGTTTATTTCAAGTACTTATACATATAGTTCATATACAAAGTTCTCAATTTTATATCCATTTTCTTAGTCATATGGTTACATAGCAAGATCACTCATCAAACATGCGTAGACTTAGTTTTTGAGCATAGATCCATCATCATATCAACATATAAACAAGTTCATAGGTTTACGCATTATATCAGAGTCTGAATAGAATATTGTTTTACATCCTCATAATGAAATGATCTAGCTCATTTCATAGTATAACAACCATTTTCAATTAAGTGAAGCTTTCGAATATATCTTGTATTTTAAAGCATGTCAATGACATATATTTGTTTAAGTCAATTAGACAAGGCTTAAGATTTATCATATCAATCACATATAACAACTCATACATGACTTCCATGTGATCAAGTACTTAACCGAAATGTGTGTCATAAATACTTTATATTTAAAGACTTACCTCAAATCCAAGCTACATTTAAAGCGTAATTTAGCCCGAAATTAAAAATATCAAATTAAATCGACGAAGGATGCTCAGGAATGGTTACGAACCTATCTCAGGACTTTAAACTACACTCACTGATTATTCCATGCTAGCTTTGTCCGAATCACAATTCCCCCCATTTCTTTTGGCTTATCTATAGTTTATCTATCTTAGCCTTCAGACCTTCAATTGTTTCTTGGTCTATTGTGACAAAGAATGTGTAATACCCCAAATTATGGCCTAGTAAAATGTTAACAGTTATACGTTGCAAATACCATAATTTAAATTGTAAATTTTAGGTTATAAATGGATTAAATGACCAATGTGAAAAGAAAGAAAGATAGAGTGCCCAATTCTAAATGGACTAAACCGTGAAGTAAGAAATAATAAAGAGTTGCATGCTAAAAAAATATTAAGGAGTGGTACTTACAAATGTCAAGGAATTAGATAATGTGGGGGAGACATTTTCGGTAATCAAACAAAGGATTATCCCTTTCATCTCCTTCATGTTAGCAACCGAGCTTTGGAGAGAAAAAGGAGAGAAATTTTCATATTCGTAGGAGTTCTTGTAGCAATCGGTTAGATCACTCTTATGATTGTTTAAGCTTAAGGTAAAAACTCTTTTCCTTACTTCTATATTAAGATAAGTACGTTAGATTGAGATTAAATGCTTTCACTATATGTTATGAAGGATTTGGTTGCTGGAAAACATGATATATATAGATAGATATTGGAGTGATTTTCTTTAAATGGCCGATTGATGTACTTGATAATCCTATGATTTTAGGGGTTTGTATGCCTAGGTGATATTGTTAGATTTATAGTGTGAATTCTATGAATTAAGGACAGTTGAGTGCTCAGTTGAAACTTCTTATATATGTTGTTATGGTGAATTTGAAGCATGATTCATATACAATTTGAATTTGGAATAAACTATGTTATTGCTATTCTCTTCGGTTAATTGAAGCATATTAAGGGTTCCTGGAAATTTGTTAGGAAGTTGCTGGAAGTTTTCTTGGTTGTTTTGAATGATGAACATGTCAATTGCCATGCTCATGTGAGAATAAAATGAATAATTTAATATGTGTATGGTTGCTGGAAACTTGATTGCACATGCTGGAAATTTAGGTACTAAATTGGTATGATTTTAATGTAACAATGAATGAAACTATTTTGATGTCATTGTTAGGGATGATTGTGTAAGCATGCTTAATTATATATAATGCCCTGTTTTGATCACATTGGTAGGAGAATAAAACTGACCTAGACTTGTATGAATATGTATATAAGTTGAATTAATATGTTTGAAATGCCATCTAAGTGATTAAAGAAGCTAAAAATCTAGCCTAGTGTAATCTGCCCAGAATGCTTTGTTCCAGGCAGTAACTTTGAAAAAAATCACTATAAATTGTGTAAATGGAATTTCAGGCTGAAAATTTAATGGCCAGTACCTTAACATGTCTAACTTCATTAGGAGAAAACGGAATTGAATTCGGGATTGTAGAAAGGATTTTGGAAATGAAACACTAGGAACAGTGCAAACTGTCCAGTGTTGTAATTACCCTATCTTTAAGTAAAAAACAGTATTAATTGATAAATAATTAAAATGCAAGGCCTATATGGTTAGAAAGACAATTAAGTTATCTTTGCAACGGTGTAAACCAATTGAAATTTTGACGTACGGAATGAAAGTTATGAATGTGTTTAGTAAACAGTGCACATGCTGCTAGGCAGTAGCACCCTTGAAGTTTTGAAATGAATGAATTATGTATTGTTGCCTTGTTTTGAATAAATGATTGAACTTTGTATTAATCTTGATTTACTTTCATGAAATGTTAGAACGAGAAGAGAACATTGGAGAAGGGTCTAAGGAGGAGCATTCGAAAGCTAGAAACAAAGGGATTTGGATCCAAGATTAGCTAAGCTTGGAGTATTGTGAGTGTAGTTTAATATAGGGTTGGGACTTAGGTTCTAAGCAAATATGCATGACTACTTCCTTGCTATGAATATGCCATGATAATGAACCTAATTTAAGTTGAATATAAGTGATAAGGGAAGTATGAAATAAGATAATATATGAAACTTGTTTACATCCTTGAAGTGTTGTACAATTAGAATTGCTTGATTCTTGATGCCTTGATTGTGATCATTTACAATGAGTGCCTATATGTACTTGTATGATCTAATTACTTGTTAACATGATATAAATCATGAATTAAAGATCTTGCTTGATTCCTAAGAGATGGTATATGTTAATTGCTTGCTTGAATGACAAGATTAAATTCCAAAGTATAGACCTAAGGCTCAATTGGCCTAAGGGCTGTGTATATGAACATGATCTTGCAATGTATCACTTGAATTGATCCTTGAATAAGCTATTGCTTTGAAATAAACATGTAACACTTGAATAAGTGATTCATAATTGAACAAATCCTTGGATGTTAGTGGTCATAGGTAGAAGGGCATGCCTTAGAGTCTAGAGCTCATTGTGTCAGGGTGGACTACGGTCCAGGACTAAGGACCCTAATTGGCGATAGACGGAGGATATGTATGTGTGGTGTTTGGTGACAGTAGGAGGGTTGACTAGTGCTACAACACATCTTGTGGCGACAGTTGGTTGGATACTCGATTACCTGGACAACTAAATACCAAGGGCATAAACTAAAGAAAGTAAATAAGAAATAATTAAAGAATAAAGCTCATTTGATAATTGAATTACATGATACTCGAATTACATGATACTTGAGATTACTTGATTGTTGAATTACTTGATACATGAATTACTTGATTCTTGAATTACTTGATACATGAATTACTCGAATTTCTTGATGTGTAATGCTTGATTCTTGACATGGAACTCTTGAAATGATAATTGTTTATGATTGAACCTTGTATTGAATAATTTGCTACTTGGAATACTTGATATGTATTCTTGAAAAGACAAACATGTAAACTTGAACTAATATGTACTTGACTTAAATGGAAATGTGTATATTGCTTGAGTGTGCTATTTGGCTTGAAATAATGAATGTTCAAAGTGATCATCTAGCCTTGCACTTTTCAAATGCCTTGTGAGATGATATAGTCACTTGTATAAGCATAACATGTTGAATACGTATTTTATAGGCCGAATGGTAAGTTGGCATATGCTTGCTTGGAATCAAGGCATGTGAAATGGATCATGATTAGTAAGTTATGCATGAAATGTTAATGTAATCAAGTTAATGAACAATGAAATGAAATGGAAACATGATTGCTCTTAGGATACTCGAATGATAGTTGTAAGATGATATTAACCTTGATTGATCAATTGTTTGGAAACTTATTATGTATTAAATGATGATTGTATGATAATGTGTATTGAAATTTTTGGTAGGCTATAATGTATGTAATTAAGATTGCTTACATGTTAAGTAATGTTTGTTGGTTACTTGGTAGTTAAGTAACTCATTTAGTAGGGATAAGTTGGCCTATTCTTGTTTGTTTATGCTTGTATTTTACGTTAGTAATGCTCCCGAACCGGTTTGCTGCCAACCCGGGTATGTGGTGTTACATTTTATTGGTATCAGAGCTTTTTAGTAGGTTCTAGGACTGAACCGGGCTGTCTTGCAACATATACAATACTTGTGCCACCTAGAAGACTTGTATTGTATAGTTTGTGTCTTTGCTTAACTAAACTGAACCCCTAATTGTTCTCTTTAAACGTAGAATGTCTAAAACAAGGCTTGCTCGGGACAATGAAAGTCTCGTAGGCTCCTCGAATGAAGGAGATAGTGTAAAGATGGAGGATAATCCTTGTACCCTATTCATTCAAAATAGGGGGAATTACAAACATAAGCCTTATCTGTAGAAATTGTCCCCTATTCATTCAAAATGTACCCTTTCTTCTTAATCTATATGTAATACCAACTTGTGAATTCGATCTAGTACTGGACTAGATTGGTTAAGTAAGCATGAAGCCTGAGTAGATTGCCTAAACAGGAGACCTTAACCCCGTAGTTTAGGAAAGGAATCGATCCTTCTAATTGATAAGAAACCGACCTCAGTCTTTGCTACTATGGTCTTACAATATGAACTTGATTTCGGTTTACCTAGTGTGCCTATTGTATCTAAATATCTCGATGTTTTTCCCGAGGAGCTCCCTGGTCTCCCTCCAACCAGAGAAGTAGAGTTCTGTATCGATGTCCAACCTGGAACAACTCCGGTGTCCATCACACCTTATCGCATGGCACCTGTTGAGTTGAAATAACTCAAAAAGCAACTCCAAGAGCTACAAGACAAGATTTTCATTAGGCCTAGCTCGTCTCCCTAGGGTGCTCCAGTCATGTCCGTGTAGAAGAAAGATGTGACTATGAGACTCTATATTGACTACAGACAATTGAACAAGCTTACTATCAAGAATCAATATCCTCTCCCAAGGATTGAAGATCTTTTCGATCAACTCAAAGATGCTACAATATTCTCAAAGATCGATCTACAATCGGGATACTACCAATGAGGGCAAAAGAAAATGATGTACCCAAGACAGCCTTTCGTACTCGATATGGCCATTTTGAATTCCTTGTAATTCCATTCGGGTTAAAGAATGGTCCAGCTGCTTTCATGGATCTCAAGAACCGTGTATTCAAGCCCTATCTTGACAAGTTTGTAGTAGTCTTCATTGATGACATTCTAATGTATTCTTGAAATAAGGAAGAACATTCCGAACACCTTCGAATTGTATTGCAAACTCTCTGATAACGTCAATTGTTTGCAAAGTTCTCTAAATACAAATTTTGGCTATCAGAAGTGTTGTTCCTTGGCCATGTCATCTCGGCAGAAGGGATTAAAATAGACCCGAGCAAAATTCAATCCATCCTGGATTGGAGACCTCAGAGGAATGTTGGTGAGGTCAGAAGCTTTCTTGATTTAGCCGGGTGTTATCAACGTTTTGTCAAAGGATTCTCATCCATTGCCGTAAGTTTGACTAAGCTAACTCGCAAAGATTCACCCTTTGTTTGGTCGGAGAACCAACAACGAAGCTTCGATCAGCTTAAACAAGCCCTGACTCATGCTCCGATTCTCATCCAACCAATATCGGGCAAGGAGTACACTATTTACAGTGATGCATCTCATTTGGGACTAGGATGTGTCCTAATGCAACATGGAAACGTGGTAGCTTACGCTTTAAGACAACTAAAGCCACATGAGTCAAACTACCCTACACACGATCTAGAATTGGCAGCTATCATGTTTGCACTCAAAGTCTGGAGACATTACTTGTACATGGAGAAATGCAAATTGTTCATAGACCACAAGAGTCTTAAAGATTACGATTTGGTTATCAACTACCATTTAGGGAAAGTAAACGTGGTTGTTGATGCCCTTAGTTGCAGACCATACTCGGGTAAACCCTTAAATCTAAATCCTAGAATAATTCATTCAAAATGATCCTTTCTTGACTTGCATGTAACCATTTGAATAAGAATTTTCTTAACTTACAAGTAACTATTAAAAAATATTCCTTAATGATCTTTTCCGTTCGTTTATAGCTTCCTTGGCTATCAATGCTCATTTTCGTTTATTCAAAGGACATAAATTCTTGTCTAAACTTCAAGTTCAATCTAGTCTAATCTCAAGAATCAAAGAACTCCAACAAGTTCATCTAGATCTTCAAAGGATCATGTCCAAGCTAGACTCTGAGTCTAATTTTGACTTTTCCCTCAAGTCGAATGGACTCCTCTATTTCAAAGATAGAATATGTGTTCCTAACAATGAAGAACTAAGACACGAGATGTTACAAGAAGCTCACCAAAGATCTTTCTCGATTCACCCTGGATCGGTTAAGATGTACAAGGACCTGAAGCCACTATACTGGTGGCCAGACATGAAATTGGCTATCACAAACTTTGTTTCAAAGTTCTTAACTTATCAGAGGGTCAAATTCGAGCATCAAGTCCCTACTGGATTGCTCCAACCAATCGAATTCCCTCGGTGGAAATTGGATCGGATTACAATGGACTTCGTTACTAGTCTTCCTTCCACTCCAAGAAAGAATGATGTTGTGTGGGTGATTGTTGATAGATTCACAAAGTCTACTCATTTCATCCATGTTCAAGTGAACATGAACTTGGAAACCTTAGCCGAGCTATACATCCGTGAAGTGATTCGATTACACGGTGTACCTACAGCTATAATCTCCGATCGAGACCCCATATTTGCTTCCCGATTCTGGAATTCCTTGCAAAAATCCCTTCGAACTAAAGTGCACCTTAGTACAGCCTTTCATCCTTAATCAGATGGCCAATCTGAAAGAATCATCCAAGTACTTGAAGACATGCTACATGCTTGTGTTATAGACTTCGAAAAAAACTGGGAGAAATCTCTACCCTTAGTTCTTTCACAATCATACATGATCGATTGAAGCAAGCTTTTAATAGACAAAAATCCTATGCAGACTTGAAAATGAGAGACATCCAATACAATGTTCGAGACAAAGTTGTTTGAAATAATTGAAAGGATAGGACCAGTGGCCTATCGATTAGCTCTTCCCAATGAATTTGACAAGATTCATAATGTCTTTCACGTATCTATGCTCCAAAGATATCGATCTGATCCATCCCATGTTCTATAACCTAAAAAAGTAGAGTTAAATCTCGACTTATCATATGAAGAAGAGCCAATACAAATACTTGACAAAGAAGTTAGAAGACTCTGAAACAAGAATGTTCCCTTGGTGAAAGAGTTATGGAGAAATCATAAAATGGAAGAGGCAACTTGGGAACTTGATGCTACGATGAGAGATCAATATCCTCACTTGTTCAACTTAGGTAAATTCGAGGGCGAATTTATTTTAAGGGGGAGAATTGCAATACCCCAAATTATGGCCTAGTAAAATGTTAACATTTATACATTGCAAATACCATAATTTAAATTGTAAATTTTAGGTTATAAATGGATTAAAGGACCAATGTGAAAAGAAAGAAAGATTGAGTGCCCAATTCTAAATGGACTAAACCGTGAAATAAGAAATAATAAAGAGTTGCATGCTAAAAAAATATTAAGGAGTGGTACTTACAAATGTCAAGGAATTAGATAATGTGGGGGAGACATTTTCGGTAATGAAACAAGGGATTATCCCTTTCATCTCCTTCATGTTAGCAACCGAGATTTGGAGAGAAAAAGGAGAGAAATTTTCATATTCGTAAGAGTTCTTGTAGCAATCAGTTAGATCACTCTTATGATTGTTTAAGCTTAAGGTTAAAACTCTTTTCCTTCCTTCTATATTAAGATAAGTATGTGATTGAAATTAAATGCTTTCACTATATATTATGAAGGATTTGGTTGCTGGAAAACATGATATATATATATATAGATAGATAGATATTGGAGTGGTTTTCTTTAAATGGCCGATTGATGTACTTGATAATCCTATGATTTTAGGAGTTTGTATGCCTAGGTGATATTGTTAGATTTGTAGTGTGAATTCTATGAATTAAGGACAGTTGAGTGCTCGGTTGAAACTTCTTATAGATGTTGTTATGGTGAATTTAAATCATGATTCATGTACAATTTGAATTTTGAATAATCTATGTTATTGCTATTCTCTTCAGTTAATTGAAGCATATCAACGGTTGTTAGAAATTTGTTAGTAAGTTGCTGGAATTTTTCTTGATTGTTTTGAATGATGAACATGTCAATTGCTATGCTCAAGTGAGAATAAATGAGTAATTTAAGATGTGTATGGATGCTGGAAACTTGATTGTACATGCTGGAAATGTAGGTACTAAATTGGTATGATTTGAATGTAACAATGAATGAAACTGTTTTGATCACATTGTTAGGGAAGATTGTGTAGACATGCTTAATTATATATAATGCCTTGTTCTGATCACATTGGTAGGAGAATAAAACTGACCTAGACTTGTATGAATATGTATATAAGTTGAATTAACATGTTTGAAATGGCATCTAAGTGATTAAAGAAGCTAAAAATCTAGCCTAGTGTAATCTGCCCAGAATGCTTTGTTCTGGGCAGTAACTTTGAAAAAAATCACTATAAATTGTGTAAATGGAATTTAAGGCTGAAAATTTAATGGACAGTAACTTCGAAAAATCACTATAAATTGTGTAAATGGAATTTAAGGCTGAAAATTTAATGGACAGTACCTTAACGTGTCTAAATTCATTAGGAGAAAACTTAATTGTATTCGGGATTGTAGAAAGGATTTTAGAAATGAAAAACTAGGGACAGTGCAAACTGTCCAGTGTTGTAATTACCCTGTCTTTAAGTAAAACACTATATTAATTGGTAAATTATTAAAATGCAAGGCACATATGGATAGAAGGAAAATTAAGTTAGCTTTCCAACGGTGCAAACCAATTGAAATTTTGACGTACGGAATGAAAGTTATGCATGTTTTAGTAAACAGTGCACATGTTGTCAGGCAGCAGCACCTTTGATGTTTTGAAATGAATGAATTATGTATTGTTGCCTTATTTTGAATAAATTAATGAACTTTGTATTAATCTTGATTTACTTGTATGAAATGTTAGAACGAGAAGAGAAGATTGGAGAAGGGTCTAAGGAGGAGCATTCGAAAGCTATAAACAAGGGAATTTGGATCCAAGATTAGCTAAGCTTGGAGTATTGTTAGTGTAGTTTAATATAGGGTTGGGACTTAGGTTCTAACCAAATATGCATGACTACTTTCTTGCTATGAATATGCCATGATAATGAACCTAATTTAAGTTGAATATAAGTGATAAGGGAAGTATGAAATAAGATAATATATGAAACTTGTTTACATCCTTGAAGTGTTGTACAATTAGAATTGCTTGATTCTTAATGCCTTGATTGTGATCATTTAGAATGAGTGTTTATATGTACTTGTATGATCTAATTACTTGTTAACATGATATAAATCATGAATTAAAGATCTTGCTTGATTCCTAAGAGATGGCATATGTTAATTTGCTTGCTTGAATGACAAGATTAAATTGCAAAGTATAGATCTAAGGCTCAATTGGCCTAAGGGTTGTGTATATGAACATGATCTTGCAATGTATCACTTGAATTGATCCTTGAATAAGCTATTGCTTGACATAAACATGTAATACTTGAATAAGTGATTCATAATTGAACAAAGCCTTGGTTGTTAGTGGTCATAGGTAGAAGGGCATGCCTTAGAGTCTAGAGCTCATTGTGTCAGGGTGGACTACGGTCCAAGGCTAAGCCCCTAATTTGTGATAGTCGGAGGGTACGTATGTGTGGTCTTTGGCGATAGTAAGAGTGTTGACCAGTGCTACGGCACATCTTGTGGTGACAGTTTATTGGAGACTCGATTACCTGGACAACTAAATACCAAGGGCATAAACTAAAGAAAGTAAATGAGAAATAATTAAATAATAAAGCTCATTTGATAATTGAATTACATGATACTCGAATTACATGATACTTGAGATTACTTGATTCCTGAATTACTTGATACATGAATTACTTGATTCTTGAATTACTTGATAAGCAAGCTTGAATTACTCGAATTTCTTGATATGTAATGCTTGGTTCTTGACATGGAACTCTTGAAATGATAATTGTTTATGATTGAACCTTGTATTGAATAATTTGCTACTTGGATTACTTGATATGTATTCTTGAAAAGACAAACGTGTAAACTTGAACTAATATGTAGTTGACTTGAATGGAAATGTGTATATTGCTTGAGTATCCTATTTGGCTTGAAATAATGAATGTTCAAAGTAATCATCTGGCCTTGTACTATTCGAATGCCTTGTGAGATGATATAGTCACTTGTATAAGCATAACATGTTGAATATGTATTTTATAAGCCGAATGGTAAGTTGGCATATGCTTGCTTGGAATCAAGGTATTTGAAATGGATTATGATTAGTAAGTTATGCATGAAATGTTAATGTAATCAAGTTAATGAACAATGAAATGAAATGGAAACAGGATTGCTCTTAGGATATTCGAATGATAGTCGTAAGATGATATTAACCTTGATTGATCAACTGTTTGGAAACTTATTATGTCTTGAATGATGATTGTATGATAATGTATATTGAAATTTTTGGTATCCTATAATGTATGTAATTAAGATTGCTTACAAGTTAAGTAATGTTTGTTGGTTACTTGCTAGTTAAGTAACTCATCTAATAGGGATGAGTTAGCCTATTCTTGCTTGTTCATGCTTGTATTTTATGTTAGTAACGCTCCTGAACCGGTTTGCTGCCAACTCGGGTAGGGGTGTTACAGAATGCAACCATGTATTAGAACAATTTCCCTATTAACCATTCATTTGAAACTACTTATTTATTCAAAGATATACTTCATATCACACAAACAGTCCATGGCAATTCAGGCATTCCAACAATCTTTGATTTCCTATGTGTTACCTACATAGATACAAAAACAATCTCTAAATGCTATAGATATACACCAAACAGGGCAATTTTACTCATATATACCCTTGTATACTGAAACAGTCAAATTATTCTTAATATCAAAACAAGATAGTCTCAATTATCAATATATATTTGCACCCATTCAAAATAGTCCCATGTTTGATTTCATGCCAAAATAATCTATTAGATTGTCATACACATTCCTATTCATCAAATCTGTCTCGATTCTTTGTATGTCCATATTATTGTTATTATTATTATTATTATTATTATTATTATTATTCAAAACAATCTTACTTACATAAAACAATCCCCTAATGGTACAAAACAGTTTCTTAACATTGCCCAATCAGCCTTTATTCATTTTCAAGAATCCTCTGGGACATCAAATCTGCTCGTTTCTCTTTGTTAAAACAGTCCACACATTTCCTCATTGTTACAAAATAGTCCTTGCCTCAAAGTAATTAAATTTTATATACTTAAAACAATCCAATTATGTAAACCAACAGTCCATTTTCGATTTCAAAACCATCTTACAATTAGTGTTCTCATTACAAAATATTTTTTTACAAACTAATTTCCAGCAGTTCAATTATATATATAACAAAACAAAAGAACCCCCTTTATGGATTTAATATCAAGTAAGACGCCTAGCTCAAGTTCATCAAAATGGCAAATTTGAATTATGATACCAGAATTATATATCATGAAAATTCGTTGCTTGACTCATTCGAATGATTCTAACAAACCATGTGAAGTTCACAATTTAATCTCTAAGTTAAGCTTTAAACAGAAAGAAGAACAAGACTATTTACCCCTTTCTTCAATTGGATCGAACCACACTCAATATTCAAAGCCTTATGGTTTCAAGTTTAATTCTTTCCCTTTCCCAACATAATTGGTCAAAAATTGGGAAGGTGAAGAATGTATTCTTCATTTTCTATCCCTTGGCCGAGTGTCATCAAGCATGACTTACCAGCTTGACAAGTGCATGTGTCCCTAGAATCTTATTAAAATTGCATGCAATCCTTTGTATAAACAAGTCTTTTATTTTAGCCCTTCTGAAAATGGTAATCATACTTTTAAAACTTCTTAATCGGTCCTTATATTCTTTCAATTGTTAACGCCATCTAAATTATAAATATTTTTATTCTAATTTAATTACAATCCAAGTAGTGACATACTTGTAGACCAAAATTTAGTGTATTGCACAAAAACCAAATTAAAACACATTCAAATTGGTAACAAACTCCTAAGCCGTATTTTGGGATATTACAGGTCTTGTGACTAGGTAGGGTCAAGGGCATTACAAAGGATGCCAAGCCTAGACTAATCCAATGGACACTTCTACTGTAAGAACTTGACCTAAAGATCCGAGACAAGAAAGGCAGTGAAAACTTAGTAGCTGACCACCTATCACGTCTAGAGCATCACCTTGAAGATGGTAAGAACGCTCCCATAAGAGATGAATTTCTAGATGAGTATTTGCTTGTAGTCAATGTCGTACCATGGTACGCTGACATAGTCAACTACCTGGCAAGTAATATTCTGATACCAAATCGGGCATACAGTGCCAAGAAAAGATTCTTGCGAGAAGTTAGGCAATACTACTGGACGAGCCAATATTGTTCAAATAGTATACCGACCTAGTGATAAGACGCCGTGTGCTAGAGGATGAGCAGCACAACATTTTGCAACTATAGTGGTTAATGACTACATTTCAAAATGGGTTGAGGCTATTACATTACCAACGAATGATGCTAAGGTCGTTGCCAAGTTCTTGCACAAACACTCTTTTACTCGATTTGGTGCCCCTATAGTGATTATTCATGATGAGGGTATCCATTTTAAATGCAATCTAATATCTAAATATTTGTGCCGATATGGAATTCAACAAAGGATTTCCATGGCATACCATTCCCAAACAAATGAGCAAGCTAAGATTTCAAACAAGGAGATCAAGAGTATCCTTGAAAAGACTGTAAATCCATCTTGGAAGGACTGGTCCTTGAGACTAGTGACCCTTTGTGGGCTTATAGGATAGCTTTTAAAACTCCCTTGGGTACTTCACCATTCAGACTCATCTTTGGAAAAGTATGCCACCTACCGGTGGAAATAGAGCACCGTGCATATTGGGCAATCAAAATGCTTGATATGGCATGAAGAGTTGTTGGAGAAAAAAACCACTAGGCCTAAATAAGTTGGAAGAGTTCATAACACAAGCTTATGAAAATGCCAGACTTTACAAGGAGAGGACCAAACACTGGCATGACAGTAGGGTAGTGCCAAGACAATTTGAGGTAGGCCAACGTGTTCTGTTATTTAACTCAACACTTAAATTGTTTCTAGGCAAGCTTAAGTCAAGGTGGTCAGGCCCTTTTAAAGTTGTAAAGCCACATGTCCATGGTGTTGTGTACATTAAAAATTTGAAGTTGGGAGAAATTTTCAAGGTAAACGGTCAACGATTGAAGCACAATTTGGAAGACACTCCGAGGAATGCAAATGTGGTTATCCTCCTGGCAGGCATTCAACCATCATCATCAGTGTGTAGTTTTTGTAAATTGTAGGTTGGATGTTTTTCTTTTCAGTAATTTTCATTTCTTTCTTTTCTTTTTATTTTGATTTATCTACGTTGAGAGGTTTTCTTTCAGATTGTGAAGACTTAATGTGCCAGGCATACTGCTGAGACAGGGACCTGGCAAGCGGCGATTGCAAATTAGTAGAATTTTGTGTGCCAGATACAATGCCAGTGCAGCGGTTGGCATGAGGCGATTGGAAATTTGTAAGAAAGAAATTTACCCAAGGCTTGATTAAAACTCAGCCCAAGAAAAGTAAAAATTTTCCTTTGAATTTTTACCCTAGCCTCTCAAAGTGATAAGTTAAATTTTGAGTTTCAACTTAATTATTTCGCCTTATCACTCCACTTTTAAACGTACCTTATCACTTAAACCCTTATCACACCATCTTTATCACTTAAACCCTTACCCCTCTTAAATCGGCCACTTATCTTTCATCTACCCTAGCTGTTCAAAACCTACAAAATTTTCACCTTTCCCTTTTTCTTTATCAAGAACACCAGGATTCACTCTCTTTTTATCTTGTCCAAAATGCTTGAGATTTTCAATCTTTTTCAATGGCTTCTTCATCGACTGCCATCAAAATCTTCTCCAGCGAAGAGATCCACAAGAAGTATGACGACAATTTTGCTTCGAGATCATTCTATTACAATAAAAGCTTGAGTTTAAGGATGAACCAAACTTGGGATTTACCCCAGAGTTCATGTCAGTGGAAACCGAACACAAGATTCACCCTTTTTGATGATTCGAGGTACGTGTGTACGTTTTGATGAATGGTACATTAACACCTTGTTTAAGTTGGCTGGTACAGAGGATGAACACAAGAGTTTGTCGACTCCATGAACACTGCCAAAAGAAAGATGATGTTGATAGATTTGTGCGAACCTGGCACTGCATGGACTCTGTTATCCAAGGGACACCAGACGATCAAGCGGCTGGCCTTAAAATCACGGCTGAGTGGGTGGAACCTTTTTATCAAGGTAAATCTGATGCCAACTACCCACAATGAGATTGTCTCAAAAGAGAGGCTGGCATTATTGCACTTCATTATTACGGGCTGAAACATTAATGTAGGCCAAATTATCACCAACGAAACTTATAAATGTGCTGAAAGAGGTAATGGTAGTTTGTTTTTCGCTTTGTTAATTTCTAACATTTGCATGCAACATTGTATGCCCATGCTTGCTACAGATAAAGCCCAAATAATCAAGGGAACAGCAATCACGGCCGCCCTGTAGAGGTAACTCGCTGCCACCGAGTCAAAAGACAAGGGCAAAGGAAAGGCTAAGGAATCAACACCCAAACCTAAGGTGCTGAAGTTAGAGCCTGATGCTCCCATGCAAGCTAGTTCATTGACACTACTCTCCCAGATCCACCACTGCTAGGAGATCATTCTCCAAAAATTAGAGAGAGCTGAGGAGCAAAATGTCAAGCTCTGGCATTACTTTCATACCAGGGATATTGCTATCAGGAAGACCTTTACGAGTATGTCTCTAGGAGTAATTCCAATCATCCCTAAATTCCCTAACGAGCTCTATGACAGCAATAATGCCATGGTAGATAGCCCTCACTCAGTTCATAACCCGACACACTCAGAAGCCATTGTCCCGGTTTTTCTAATTCAAGTTGAATCCACCAAGACAGAAACATCTCCAGAATCAAAAGAAGAAGTCCAAAAGAAGCCTTCCACAATGCATGCACCATCCAATGCCACCGTCACTCTTGTCGCGTTGGAGCCAGTGCAAATTATCAAGGAAGTTGGAGCTTCCACTATTGCCTCAAAGCCAAGCGTGAAAGGAAGAAAAAGAATGGCCCCTGATCGTGGAACATTTATCAAGAGAAAAACCATCGTCACACGAAAGGAAGTCTTCACCGGGGAGTTCTCTTCTTTCTGAACTCCTTTGCATTTCACATGTTTATGCATTTTATTTTTCTGTAATTTGTATATATGTGTTGTTTTCATTCATTGATGACAATGCACATCTTTGGTTTGGGGGTGTGCGTTGCCTCACATTTATACCATGCCATACATTAATGTTTACATTTCTGTTGCCATGCCTAGATTAATGCCATGCATACTGAACTAGTAAAAAAAAGAAAAAGAAAATTTTGCCTCGGGCAAATTTTGAAGAATGTTAACACTTTGTTAGGCAAGTTTAATGCGTTCTAGGGTAGTCTGTCCGACGAAGGAATTTTTTTCTTTAGTTGCCTATGCCAGCAGAATAGTAATGCCAAGTCTACTTGGCAATTGATCCCTAGCTTAGGGAGTTGGCTTTCACTTAACACGTAGTATGCATCTAGGTCCTAAGCAAACTTAGAATTTTTGAAACTAAGCTCAGAAAAAAAAGATTATGCCACGGTAAAAGAAATTAATAAGGCAACAATGTTTTGCCAAGACAAGAAAAAATGGAACACTCCTCTACCTTAGAGATAATAGGTAGCATAGGGCTTGGTGGAACTCCCTCGTTAGTGCTCTGGTCAGAAACTTTAAGGTTGTGAGTGTAAAAAGTTGGCTTAGTGATGTAGTCTGGACTAACGTGGGTATTCATGGTATGCTTCCTCTTATTACTCACGTCAAACAGTGCCATGACGCGAAGCCTAATTTAATGCCAATTGAAAAAGAGAAGAACCCTTTGGCAGGAATAAAAGTGAGCTTAGGGAGTAAACGAATACTTAATGTATGTTGCCTACACTTTGTGCACTTATCATGCCCTAGACTAGAGCTATGTTGCTGCACTTGAATTTAATACATGCTTGGCATTATTGCACTGAGATATCTGAGCACAGAACTAAAGCTTCATTCAGCTTGCCAGCACGTGTTGGCATTCTGATCAAATTTTATCGTGGTACTATTTTCACCATTTTGTTTTCAGCTTATTTGCATTTCTTGAGGCAAGCAACGAGCTAGGTTTTGGGGGGTGTTAACTCATCAAAAGTACCAAATCTTATGCTTATTTCACATTGTCTTTGCTTGCCTTTATGTGTGTTTAGTTGAATTTAGCCTTAAAATTCATGCATTTGCATGAGGAGTTAGGAATTATGTTATGCCAATGTGAAGGGTTGCTTTGTTGGCATTATTGCAGGCTTAGCAGATAAGGACATGTTTAGCAGAGCAAAGCAGCGTATAAAGGAAGGAATGCCAAAGAGAATGTCGAGTTACTGTTGGTAGCGATGGACCAAAAAATTGCCAAAGCACCGGTTGGTAGAGAAGAGAAGTTTGATGCCCGACCGAGTAGCTATTGGAATTTGAAGGCGTCAGCCCTAGGATTCAAATATAGGATAAGATGATCACATCCCTTATCCCTTGTGCATTCAAAATTCAAGTTTCATGGTTTATCCTAGGCGTCTCGTTCTTGCCTATTTAAAGAAGGGAAGGAGATCGATCATAAGGAGGGGAGGGGGATTTGAAGAGACGATCAGATTGAGAGGAAGGCTACACCAAGGAGACGTGGTTTGACCAGCTTGACAGAGAGCTTGGACCTTGAAGGGCTGCATCGATGGACCCCTTTCTAGCCAATTCTCTTTGTTTTAATTTTTTTTAAATGATGATGATATTGAGATACGATTATGGTTTTTTGATGAATACCTCCACCATTAACTAATCTTTTACAGTTGGTGGGGATGTTTGCGTTTGAAGGATGTTTTCATGTTTAGTTTTTTAATAATAAAAAATGCCTTAGCATTATTTTCCCTATCTGGCATGTTTTACAATTTTCTAATATCTATGCCAAGCAACCGCTGGCACAATATGCTTATTGCACCTTAATATCTTAACAAACTTAGGGGGAACGATTAGTTGCTAGATACTAAGGCGAGATGCTTCGACGGAAGATTTTCAAGTAGATAAACTCACTTCGAGAGTGAGCGTACCCTTTAGGAGTATAGATTGGGACTTAATCAAATTGATTTATGGAAAACTTTATTATAAAGATATAAGGGTTTCTGCATGGTTAATTTTGGGCATTGCCATCGATAGAGGTAATGCCAACTTTGATTCTGCTCGGCAATAATATCAAGGCAGAAAATTATTAAAGGCTGGCATGAAAACCAAACATCCCTTGCCAACGCTCATCAATCATTTAAACTCTCTTTGTGCCAACACTATTTTCCTTTTATTTATTTTCTTTTAAACTATTTTCAAAACCCACTTCAAATCAACATCACTTTCCTTTTGACGAGTAAACAAGCAAGGCAAACAAACTCTTGGCCAATACTTGTGGGATCGATAACCAGCTTACTATTGTATTACTTGCAGACCATGTATACTTACATGCAAAAGACTTAGTTTTGGCACTATTTTCATACATTTTCCACCCTTTTGCCAAGCACTCACACAGTCGAACATCGATCTAAGGGCAAAGTGATTTCAAGTATGGTTTTACAAGTACTTTGTAGTAATAAGAGGCAATGTGACCAAGTTGTAATTCGGAGGGTTGCTATGGTTACTCACTCGTTTGGACCAGTTACATTTGATGTTTTGGACTTGTATGATGTTTAATATCTTGCTTTGAGGGGTTGGGATATGCTTTGCATTCTTAGGTAGAGATCATGCCTATAGGATCTTTGTTTGGATATGCTATGTTGTGAATGATCCTTGACCATGTTCTTATGCTTTTGGAAATGATGCCTGAGATGTTATATAATGTTTAGGAGATGTTTAAAGTTGTTTGGAGTAAGCCAAATAGTCATATGTTGGACTATGAGGTCATTATAGGCCTTCGTGTACCAGTACGAGTACTCAAGGATCAGTATGCAGGGTCTAAAATGGCTCCGTTTTGAGGGCAAAATGCCCGGGGGTACAGATATAGTTAGCCGAGTATTTGTACACCCCTTTGAATTTACACATCAAAATTAATATACGGGTTTGGGTACTAGTATGACCTCTTCATTTTTATAGCACTGTACCGATATGTAGGGTACCGTATCGATGTGCATTGTGTTTACTGGAAATTGTGGTTTTAAAGGAAAATAGGGGGATAAATATGAGAACTATGTTGTATCAATATGGGTTGCTTTTTGCACTGTATTGGTACAGAGGCTAGTGTATTGTTTATGGCTGTTGAGTTTATTAAGTCGTATCGATACGGGCATGCCCGTATCGGTAGGCATTGTTGAATTCTTTATGTTTTTGCCTGTTGAGGTTAGAAAATGTGCAATTTAGTTCCTAAATGTTATATATGCAATTGTATGAGTTTAGTCGATTATTTTAAGATGAAATTCAACCAGTATGCATGAAACTTGATTAATTAAGAATTGGTAACTTTAATTTTATAGATGACCTAATTTTCAAAAATTGCAATTTGGTCCCTAAAGTACATTCTTGATCAATTGGATGTCAATTAAGTGTCCGATTGAGTTGTAAGTTTTACTGATGCTAGCATGATCACCTTAAAACTTTATTATGCATTTAGATAAGATAAAATGAAAAAATGGACCATTTTCTAAGTGATTCTTTCAGGTTTATCCTGGCAAACCCAATGTAGCTCGCTAGGTTTAGTTTGGCGTCTAGGCTGGGTCAAGGGTGTTACAGTTTGAGTATAGGATATTCAGACGGTGTGTGATTATCCAAAAATATTTCTAGAACAATTACCTAGGTTGACACTGGATAGGGAAGTTTAGTTTTTTATCGAAACGAACTCTGGTATGACTCAGGTGTTTATTACTCTCTATTGTATGGCGCCAAAGGAGTTGAAAGAGTTGACAATGAAACTTTAGGAGTTGTTGGATTGTGGTTTCATCCATCCAAAAGTTTCACCTTGGTGTGCACCAGTTTTGTTCGTAAAGAAAAAGGATGGAACTATGCAGATATGTATTGATTATCGACAATTGAACAAATTGACGATTAAGAACAAGTACACATTACTCTAGATTGATGATTTGTTTGAACAATTTTGAGGTGCAGTTGTGTTCTCAAATATTGACCTAAGCTTCAAGTATTACCAGTTGAAGGTTAAAGAAGCAGATGTGCCGAAGACTGCATTTCACACAAGGCATGGGCATTATGAATTTTGGTGATGCCGTTTGGATTAACTAATGCCCTAGCTGCTTTCGTGGATATGATGAATAGGGTGTTTCATGAGTATTTGGATCGATTTGTGGTTGTATTTATTGATGATATTATAACACCACCTTCTTGGCCTGGTAGGAATCCAAGACGGAATGTGTTACCGGCGAACAAAACGATATTCAATACAATATTTTATTCGATAATTGGTATTTCGATAAGCTTCGATGTTCAATGTGATATGGTATTCAATACAGTAAGATCGAAAGTCCAGTACGATGCAGAATTTATCTATTTTAGACCAATTTGTGAACTTTTACAAGTTTATAGACTAAATTGTAATTTTGATAAATTAAGGTTCCAATTCAAAAATTAGCCCTACCTTAATGTAACTTGATTTATAGAAAGAGTATCCATAAGTTTTCATATTAGTCAAAGTTCATTTAATAACTCAATTTAACCTTATAAGATTTTAGTGACCAATCTGCAAAGTTCTAGAATTCATTTTAGGCCTAATTTACGGAATTTACTATATGGGTATCAGTGCACACTGGGGCCTTACCGATACGCCTTGGCTAAGCTTTGTAAGTTTATTATGGCAATAAGGGGTCGTACCGATACGAGTCCTACCGTATCAATATGCTAAGGCTAAGGCTATTCCAATATCAAATTTTGTATTGATATAGATAGGATATGTTTCGAAATAACACACATACCTATATGGGGTATCGGTACGCCAATGACCATTAAAACGGATATAAATCACTATACACGTACCAAAACAGGGTATCACTAAGTGGGGCCTTAACTCAACATCCAGATTCTAGTGACGTAAAGGAGTACCGATACGCCTATAGTTGTATTGGTACGAAGCTATCTATACAAGAAAGGGATTGGTACGCCTTATACTCTTGTCGATACCAGTTATAACTGAAATTTCAGATTTAGAAACCCATAACGGTACTACCCAAGCTATATTGGTATGCCCTTTATCCTATGCCCAATTATGCAAGCCTATTCCAATACGCCACCACCCGTACCTGTACGACAGGGTTTATTATCAATTTGCCCAACCAAACTTTAAGTCCAAATTCTACGAATTTTTACCAACAAGTTTATTTAGTCCAAATCTAATAACATGATAAATTTTAGGGTCAACCGAATTCGTTTACTAAGTTTTCCCCGATTTAGGCCAAATATACATTTTAACCACTTTTAACCAATTTTCAAAAGTCTCGTTTTAGCTTTTTTAAACATACCAAAAGCATACACAACATACATGTATCCATATGGTCAAAACCGACTTATACAACCATTATGCCACCATTCTAGGACTTTGTAGGGTTGACATACTTTACTATAAGGACTTGATGACTTACCAAAACCTTAAGTTAGCCCGATCTCAACTCTAAACTTTGTTAACCTGTACTACATGGAAAATGAATGCATTAGGCATACTTTGCCTATAAGGTAGTCATAAACAATACAAATTGCAATGAATGCACTTATTCCATGCTTCAATAACATTAATGGCAATAATATAGCAATATGTCCAATGTTTATGTTCAATACAATAACAGTAATTGATGCAATGGCAATAATCGATGCAATAAAAATATTTAGGCAATGACATTAATCAATATCAATGCTTTCCTTAATTCGTTTAACGATGTTAGGTTTGGATTACTCTTGGACATTGGTAGCTTGGGTTCATTAATAGCAAGCTCAAGCACAAAGCAATGGCTTGTTTCGATATGGTATCAATGAATCAGTGCTTCTGGTGCTCGTACTCTCTCCTGCTGAAACCTTCGCCTTACCTAGGGTCATCACCCTTGGACCGTAGATCCAATAAATATACCAACTACCATGCTAGAGTGTCAAGGACTTTTCCTTCATATTTTGCCAGTAACAACATTTTAGTATCAATAATTTGGTAACAATATTTTGGTAATAGTGATTCGATAACAATAGTTCAATGGCAACAATTTGGTAACATTAATTCAATAACAATGATTCAATATCGATGCTTCAATGACAATGACTCAATATGTGAATGCTTCAATGATGTCGATGACATCAAGAACGATACTACGGACAATGTTTTGATGCAATACTTACCAATGCTCACCAATATGGCCACTAATGATGTTCTATGCAAAATCCTTAATTCACAATGTTAACAATGCAATAATCAATATCTAAGATGTCAGAAAGGCACCTAGCCTATTCTCGTGACTCTGACTACACTCACCTTAAATTCTGAAGCTCTTAAGGCTCTCTGGTTACTATTCCTTTGCTCTTAGCTTTTGACAGAGATGATGAACCTTCTTTCTCCAATGCTTGAGCTAGGTAAAGCAATATGGAGATGTTAGAATCAATATTATGAATCCAAAATCAATTTTTGTTCTTCATATAGCTTTTAGCTAACGGAACCTCCATGGATTTATGCTTAAAAGGCATGGGTTTAACTATGGTCTTCAAGAGCTTAATCTTGAAATTAAGCATCAATAACCCATGGATTTACAAAATTTTTTTGGGGGCTTTAGCTTAACAAATCAAGGGCTATTCAACGGTGTTGAGAAATCAAAGAAAACTTGAACTAGCAATAGAGGTGCTATCTTGAGTTTGAGGTAGAGAATGACAATGGATGTGTGAGATTCAAGAAAGAAGATGAAGTGTTTAGGAGAGATAGGTTCGGTAAGCTTAGAAAATGATTTCTAAGTATTTTTAAACTCCCTTTAATTTCCCTATCAAACCACCAAGTTCTTTCCTTCTCATGAGGGAAACCTTTTATTTTATAATTTATTTCTTTCACCTTTCCCTTTTTGGAAAACTAAACCATAATTGCTTTCAATATACCTTTTCTATATCATTTATCATGTTTTTCTTCCTATCAATGCAACAACTTCACGTGAATAGCCAAAAACATGTAGGTGAGTCGTCACCAGAATGGGGAAACTACGAAGGTGGTCCCTCAACTTTCCAAATTTTACATATTTGCCCTTAAACTTTTAATTTTCACAATTTAGTCACTAAATTATTTTTATTAGATTCAGTTGGTCCAAAATCTATAAATTGACTCAACTAGAGTCCACTATAGTATAATTGACCCAACAATTAAAGTCAATGCATTATTTGGACCTTTTCGATATAGAATTTCTGATTACCAAAACCCTATCCCGAATAAACTGGTTTTTAGGGTGTTACAAATATCCTTGTGTACTCTCATACTGATGAAGAGCATGATCAACATCTTTGGATAGTGTTTCAAGTATTAAAGGATAATTAGTTGTTTGCTGAGTTGAGTAAGTGCAAATTTTTGTTTAAAGAAATGATGTTTCTTGGTCATGTGGTATCGAGGAAAGGTATTTGTGTGGATTCTTAGAAGATTGATGCTATCCTTAATTGGAAGAAACCTAAGACAGCTTCTGAAGTCCATAGTTTCCTTAGTTTGGCTGGATAGTATCATCGCTTTGTGATTGGGTTTTCCAGTATTGCTGCTCCACTAACAAGACTGGTGTAAAAGAATGTTCTATTTTTTTGGATAAAAGATCATCAATATAGTTTTGAGAAGTTAAAAGAGGTTTAGACACACGCTCTTATGTTGATTCAACCAAAATCGGGTAAGGAGTTTATGGTGTTTTGAGAAGTTAAAAGACTGGTGTAAAACAATGCATCATATGTTGGATTGGGTTGTGTGTTGATGTAAGAGGGACATGTTGTGGCTTATGCATCAAGACAGTTAAAGGTTCATGAGTGCAACTACCCTACGCATTATTTAGAGTTTGTCGCGGTGTTTTTTGCTCTAAAGATTTAGAGACACTATCTTTATAGTGAAAAGTGTATTGTCAATATGGATCACAAGAGTTTTAAGTATTTGATGTCTCAAAAAGAGTTCAATCTTAGGCAACATAGATGGATCAAGTTGCTTAAGGATTATGATTTAATGATTGAATATCATCCTGGAAAAGCTAATGTTGTAGAGGATGCATTGAGCCGAAAGGCAGTCGTCGAGCTTAGGGTGATGTTTGCTAGTTTAAGTGTGACGCGATATGGTAGTTTGTTGGCAGAGTTACAGGTTAAGCCTACATTGTCTCAAATGATTAAGGTAAGGCAAACATGTGATGATGTGTTGGTTTCGTATGTTAAGTTTATTGTGGATGGTAATTTGACGAATTTTTATTTTAATGATGATGGTGTTTTGTGTTGTAATGGTCGGATAGTTGCCGAGAGATTCAGAGTTGAGGTGCACTATTCTAACCGAAGCTCAATCTATCCATTTTACTATACACCCTAGTAGTACCAAGATGTACTGTGATTTGAAGGAAGAGTATTACTGAGTTGGTTTGAAAAAGGACATAGAGAAGTTTGTTGCTCATTGTTTGCTATGTCAGTAAGTTAAGGTTGAACATTAGTTTCTCGTTGGGTTGTTACAACCTGTACAAATACCTAAATAGAAGTGGAAAAGGATCACTATAGATTTCTTGACAGGGTTGCCTTTGTCGCAAACCAAAAAGAATTCTATATGGGTAATTGTTGACTATTTTATGAAATGAACATATTTTCTGGTTGTGCATACGACGTATACGTTAGACAAGTTGGTGGAGGTGTATATTGCTGAGATTGTGAAGTTGCATTAGGTTCCAAAGTCTATTATATCGGATAGAGATTCTCGTTTTACGTCAAGGTTTTAGGAGAGTCTACAGACAGCTTTGGGAAATAGGCTTAATTTTAATACCTCATATCATCCTCACACATATAGACAGTCTAAGCGTGTTACTTAGATTTTGGAGGACATGTTATGTTATTGTATCATTGAGTTTCAAGGGACATGGGAGAAGCAACTTTCATTGGTGGAGATGGCTTTTAATAATAGTTTTCAGTTGAGTATACATATAGCTCCCTATGATGCTCTTTATGGACATAGATGTCGGACGCTACTTTGTTGGGCAGAGGTGAGTGAAAAGCATGTCACTGGACCTAAGTTGCTTAGAGGTATGAATGTAATGGTAAAGCTTATTAGCAATCGTTTAAAAGTAGCTTCAGATCGGCAAAAGTCGTATGCGGATTTGAAGCGAAGGGAGATTGAGTATGTTGTTAGGGATAAAATGTTCCAAGAGGTTTCCCCTTGTAAAAAGGTTATGGGATGTGGGCGTAAGGGTAAGTTAAGCCCTAGGTTCATTGGGCCATATGAGGTGCTTGAGTGGGTTGGTCTAGTTGCTTATAGGTTAAAATTACTAGTGGAGTTGGACATGATTTTTTTCATGTGTCAAAGATTCAGAGGTATAGGTCGGATCTGTCACATGTTGTGCCCATTGAGGAAATTGAGTTGTGTCTGGATTTGTCTTATGATGAGGAGCACGTAAGCGTACTGGAATCTAGGTTCTTCGTGTTAAGACCATAAAGTTTTTCAAGGTTTTGTGGTGATATCGAGGAGTGTAACTCCCTCGACCTGGCCTAGTCGCAAGATCGAACCGAACGAGCTACATTAGGTTTACCGAAGTAAACTCTAGAAACACGACCATTTTTTTTCTTTTATCTTATCTAGATGTTGGTTATTACCCTACATGTACATACATACAACAAAAGAAAACCCAACTCAATCGAGCATCGAATTGATAGCCGATTGACCATATTACAAGAATAGGGACCAAAATGTAAATATACAAATCTATAAGGGTTTACTTGTAATTTGCTTTACCGATCTTCAATTAGTCAAGTTACCAGCTTACATGCCATATTTCAACTTATGACGATCATCCGAACCCTTCCAATTGCATACATAACACTTAGGGACCAAACTATAAATTCCATAATTATGAAGGGCCAAATTCGTAATTAAAGTTCCCAATCGTCAATTTTACCGATTACATGCATACTGGTGAAATTATAGGTCAAAAAAATCATTCAAACTCATTTAATTGCAAGCATAACAATCAAGAACATAAATCATCATCCAATGCAATTTTAGAACCACTTCAAACCATCATGCCATTCTTTCAAAACATGCACTTAATCTTTATAAAATCAGCATATTAAACTATATGCAACATGTATCATAGATTCCACAACATAATCTCATATGGAATTCCCTCTACTTAAGCATTCCCAAGCATAACATCCCATATGCAAAGCTTAAGGAGTATAACACTTATAAACCATGTCATTCAAACCAATCCATCAACATGATACAATTTAAAACATTATATTGGCTTCCAAGTGATTCGTTACCATATACATCATTTCCATAAATCATCAATAACATCGGATACACAGATTTCTGAAGAGATCTCGCAATCTCTTGTAGCTCAAAGGCATGGAGTTGTGCAACACATACACCACCTCTACACTACCAAGGCTAATCCTCCAACTTGGAGTAAACACATTCGACGCATCAACCTCTATAGCTCTTGGCAAGAGTAAATGCCATCTAAATGTCACCTCAATAACATTGGGGTTCACGTGGTCGGAGTAAGTACCTCACGTACCACCTCTACAACCACGAGCGACTTATTATAGTGCACTTTAAACCCTATGGCCGGCCAATTATATCCATAACATTTCCATTTCAAAACTTGCCAATATAATTCACTTTTATAAACATACCTCACTATTTTCTTATGCATTATTCAAATCACTTCAACATGCATAAACCATGTTCATAATATTCTTTAAAATCATATATTACTTTCCAAACGCATCTATCATCATTTCATATCAATTTCCAGCATTAAATCGTGCTCATTCCATGCCTAAAACATGAGGTAAACATTCATTTAACAAGTGCATTTCATAAATCATTTGCCGACTGAAAATCGAGAGAGAAAACCACCTTACTTACTTATGAGTCTTAGACCAGCGTATCAAGCTTAGTCTAGACTCCTATTAAACCTTTTCAAACCTTTGAAAAGCCATTCTTAACTGTTTCACTCACCGACAAAGCAACGCCTCCCTTGCCAATGCTAAATTAAGCTTCTGGCAACTCCTCTACACCAAGGTTCACTTCCAGATTATCTTCCTCTGTTTCAAACACATCACAATAGAGTATCCAATGCATTACAATGCATCCAAACCCACAAAAACCAACAATTAACATTTATCCAACTACAATCCTCCATAACACTCTATCTTAACCACCGAAAACATCATCGATTCACCAAAAACCTTAACCCAGCCCACAACTACGAATCTCAACCTTCAAATAACATCAATTAACATCTAATCAACAACCTAAAACAACCTTATACCTTTAGAAACCAATAATCAACCACAATATCTCAAAATTTCTTAACCATCAACCTAACAAATTAGAGATTCTCAAGATTTCGGGATTCTATCATCAAAACTCACTTCATTAACATTTTGAACATCAAAATCAAGTTATAAATCAATCCTTAACTCAACAAAAACAGATCAACTACGAATTTCCTCAATTTCTATCATAAATCATCAATTAAACCATAAATATGAGTTTAATTTATCAAAACCCAGTACAAATCATATAAAATGGATCAAGAACTTAGGAATTTCAATAAACAACCTTTCATTAGAGGAGAAGAACGAATCCTTACCTCCAATGCTGATTTCTCCCCTTAATTGCTTTATAAACCATGAAAATCAAGGTAGAAATAATAAGTATTTGATGTAAAAGCTTTAGAAATCAATTGGAAATCAAAAACTCTTTGAAATCCTAATTTTACCTGAAGAAATTGAAGCTGGAAATATGTTTGGCTAGAGATAATTTAAGAGAAAGAAGTTACAAAGTTAGTTATGTGAAATTATTTTAAAAGCTTAATTGTGTTTAATTAATTCTCTCCACTATTTATACCTCTTAAAAACTTAATTAAAAATAATTAATTAAAGGGAGAAATCTGATGAAACCCTTTTGGATTATTAGCTCCTTAAAGATTCAAAGTTTTGACCCATTTTGAAAATAGTCACTAAAAACAGTTTTGCAAACTTTGCGTTTTTGTCACCAACTCAAATGTCCCATTTCCGACTTTCATTTTCCAAAATTGTTTTCACCAAAATCATATATATATTAATGATTTTATACTATTTTCTATATTTTTATCTCCAATAAAAATACTTAATCCAATTTAAATCCCGAATCCGACTCGAACCTCTAATTCTGGTCCACCAAACTGACTAAACCATCCCAAAACTCCTAGGCCCAAAATCAGGGCGTTACAACTTTCCCCCACTTAAGAAATTTCGTCCTCGAAATTTACCTGGAGGAAAAATATGCGGAAATTGCTCTTTCATGTCCGACTTACTCTCCCACGTGGCCTCTTCAACTCCTCGATGACCCCCAACACCTTAACAAGTTCTACTATCTTCCCACGTAGAACTTTACTGCTGGTATCAAGGATTTCTATTGGTTCCTCATCGTAGGTTAGATTCGGCCTCAACTCAACATCTTCAATTGGCATAACATGCGATGGATCCGAGCGATACCTCCGTAACATCGAAACATGGAATACATCATGAATCTTTTCCAACTCGGGAGGTAACCTCAACCGATAAGCCACAGGACCAACACGATCCAGAATTTTATAAGGACCAATAAACCTCAGACTCAACTTTCCTTTACGCACAAAACGCATCACCGTCTTCCAAGGTGAAACCTTCAAGAACACTTTATCACCCACAATATACTCCACTTCTCTACGCTTCATATCCGCGTAAGACTTCTGTCGATCGGATGCCGCTCTCAAGTGATTAGACACAACCTTCAATTTCTCATTAATGTCTTCCAAAGTATGGGGCACAGAAATATACTTCTCCCCAACCTCGGCCCAACACAAAGGAGTACGATGATATGAAATGCTAAAATACAACCGAGTGCCAGAGCTCGATGCAAGCATTCCCAAAACCTTACTGTAAACCTCAGATCTCTATCTGACACAATTGACTTGGGCACCCCATGCAACCTCACAACCTCTGCAATATAAAAATCAACCAATTTATCCAATGTATACCCTGTATGCACCGGTAGAAAATGTGCACACATTGTAAACCGATAAACAATCACCCAAATAGAATCCTTTATAGTTGGGGTCAAAGGTAACCCCGACACAAAATCCATGGAGATTCTCAATCATTTCCACTCCGGCATCCTCAACGGTTGCAACAACCCGGAAGGAAATTAATGCTCAGCCTTAACATGCAGACATACCATGCACTTGGCCACAAAATCAGCCACATCCTTCTTCAAAACAACCCATAAATACTCATCCTTCAAACCCTGATACATCTTGGTACTACCGGAATACATAGCAAAAGGACTCGAATAAATCTAGGTCAAAATGTTACATCTCAACTCCTCATCACAAGGTACCACTATTCGATCCTTAAAACACAACACTCCATCATCATTAAAATGGAAATCTGATGGTTTCCTATCCATGATATCTTTAACATAAGGTACCAACTCGTCATCATACGGTTGCTTCTCTTTTATCATTTATGACAAAGATGGCTTCACTTGCAACTCGGCCAAAAAAAACTCATCATGAGTTGCTCTCAGCTGAGCAAACATAGCTCTCAACTCGACCACAGCTTTCCTACTCAAAGCATCCACCACCACATTCACTTTACCTGGATGATACTCAATGGTCAAGTCGTAATCCTTAAGCAACTCCAACCATCTTCGCTGCCTAAGGTTCACCTCCTTCTGCGACATTAAATATTTTATGCTCTTATGATCCGTATAAATCACATATTTCTCACCATAGAGGTAATGTATCCAAATCTTCAAAGCGAACATCACAACCGCAAGCTCCAAATCATGAGTTGGATAATTGCGCTCATGAACTTTCAGCTGCCTTGAGGCATAGGCCACAACCTTCCCATCCTGCATTAGCATACAACCCAAGCCAACATACGATGCATTACTATAAACCACAAACTCCTTCCCAAATTCAGGCTGAATCAACACATGAGCGTGTGTTAAAACCTCTTTCAAATTTTCAAAACCCTGCTACTACTTCGTCCACACAAACAAAACATTCTTTTGCAAAAACTTAGTCAACGGTGTTGCAATACTTGAGAACCCCTTAACAATGCGGTGGTAATAACCGGCCAACCCAAGAAAACTACGTACTTCAGAAATAGACTTAGGTTGCCTCCAATTGAGAATGGGCTCAATTTTCTGTATATCAACGCGAATACCCTCCGCGGAAACCACATGATCAAGGAATATCACCTCCTTAAGCCAAATCTCGCACTTGCTCAACTTAGCATATAACTAATTACTCTTCAGTCGGAATCCTTAAGCAACTCCAACCATCTTCGCTGCCTAAGGTTCACCTCCTTCTGCGACATTAAATATTTTATGCTCTTATGATCCGTATAAATCACACATTTCTCACCATAGAGGTAATGTATCCAAATATTCAAAGCGAACATCACAACCGCAAGCTCCAAATCATGAGTTGGATAATTGCGCTCATGAACTTTCACCTGCCTTGAGGCATAGGCCACAACCTTCCCATCCTGCATTAGCACACAACCCAAGCCAACATACGATGCATTACTATAAACCACAAACTCCTTCCCAAATTCAGGCTGAATCAACACATGAGCGTGTGTTAAAACCTCTTTCAAATTTTCAAAACCCTGCTACTACTTCATCCACACAAACAGAACATTCTTTTGCAAAAACTTAGTCAACGGTGTTGCAATACTTGAGAACCCCTTAACAATGTGGTGGTAATAACCGGCCAACCCAAGAAAACTACGTACTTCAGAAATAGACTTAGGTTGCCTCCAATTGAGAATGGCTCAATTTTCTGTATATCAACGCGAATACCCTCCGCGGAAACCACATGATCAAGGAATATCACCTCCTTAAGCCAAAACTCGCACTTGCTCAACTTAGCATATAACTAATTACTCTTCAGTCGTAATCCTTAAGCAACTCCAACCATCTTCGCTGCCTAAGGTTCACCTTCTTCTATGACATTAAATATTTTATGCTCTTATGATCCGTATAAATCACACATTTCTCACCATAGAGGTAATGTATCCAAATCTTCAAAGCGAACATCACAACCGCAAGCTCCAAATCATGAGTTGGATAATTGCGCTCATGAACTTTCAGCTGCCTTGAGGCATAGGCCACAACCTTCCCATCCTGCATTAGCACACAACCCAAGCCAACATACGATGCATTACTATAAACCACAAACTCCTTCCCAAATTCAGGCTGAATCAACACATGAGCGTGTGTTAAAACCTCTTTCAAATTTTCAAAACCCTGCTACTACTTCGTCCACACAAATAGAACATTCTTTTGCAAAAACTTAGTCAACGGTGTTGCAATACTTGAGAACCCCTTAACAATGCGGTGGTAATAACCGGCCAACCCAAGAAAACTACGTACTTCAGAAATAGACTTAGGTTGCCTCCAATTGAGAATGGGCTCAATTTTCTGTATATCTACGCGAATACCCTCCACGGAAACCACATGATCAAGGAATATCACCTCCTTAAGCCAAAACTCGCACTTGCTCAACTTAGCATATAACTAATTTCTCTTCAGTCGTAATCCTTAAGCAACTCCAACCATCTTCGCTGCCTAAGGATCACCTCCTTCTACGACATTAAATATTTTATGCTCTTATGATCCGTATAAATCACACATTTCTCACCATAGAGGTAATGTATCCAAATCTTCAAAGCGAACATCACAACCGCAAGCTCCAAATCATGAGTTGGATAATTGCGCTCATGAACTTTCAGCTGCCTTGAGGCATAGGCCACAACCTTCCCATCCTGCATTAGCACACAACCCAAGTCAAAATACGATGCATTACTATAAACCACAAACTCCTTCCCAAATTCAGGCTGAATCAACACATGAGCGTGTGTTAAAACCTCTTTCAAATTTTCAAAACCCTGCTACTACTTCGTCCACACAAACAGAACATTCTTTTGCAAAAACTTAGTCAACGGTGTTGCAATACTTGAGAACCCCTTAACAATGCGGTGGTAATAACCGGCCAACCCAAGAAAACTACGTACTTCAGAAATAGACTTAGGTTGCCTCCAATTGAGAATGGGCTCAATTTTCTGTATATCAACGCGAATACCCTCCGCGAAAACCACATGATCAAGGAATATCACCTCCTTAAGCCAAAACTCGCACTTGCTCAACTTAGCATATAACTAATTACTCTTCAGTCGTAATCCTTAAGCAACTCCAACCATCTTCGCTGCCTAAGGTTCACCTCCTTCTACGACATTAAATATTTTATGCTCTTATGATCCGTATAAATCACACATTTCTCACCATAGAGGTAATGTATCCAAATCTTCAAAGCGAACATCACAACCGCAAGCTCCAAATCATGAGTTGGATAATTGCGCTCATGAACTTTCAGCTGCCTTGAGGCACAGGCCACAACCTTCCCATCCTGCATTAGCACACAACCCAAGCCAACATACGATGCATTACTATAAACCACAAACTCCTTCCCAAATTCAGGCTGAATCAACACATGAGCGTGTGTTAAAACCTCTTTCAAATTTTCAAAACCCTGCTACTACTTCGTCCACACAAACAGAACATTCTTTTGCAAAAACTTAGTCAACGGTGTTGCAATACTTGAGAACCCCTTAACAATGCGGTGGTAATAACCGGCCAACCCAAGAAAACTACGTACTTCAAAAATAGACTTAGGTTGCCTCCAATTGAGAATGGGCTCAATTTTCTGTATATCAACGCGAATACCCTCCGCGGAAACCACATGATCAAGGAATATCACCTCCTTAAGCCAAAACTCGCACTTGCTCAACTTAGCATATAACTAATTACTCTTCAGCACTTGCAACACTATCCACAAATGCCGACCATGCTCCTCCTCATATGGGAGTACACGATAATATCATCTATGAACACCACCACGAACTGATCAAGGTACTCATGGAACACTCTATTCATCATGTCCATAAACACAATTGGGGCCTTTGTCAAGCCAAAAGGCATGACCAAAAACTTATGATGCCCGTACCTCGTACGAAATGCGGTCTTATGCACACCCACGTCCTTAACCTTCAACACGTATACCCTGATCTTAAATCTATCTTGAAAAACACTGCTGCTCCATGAAACTAATCGAACAAGTCATCAATCTACGTCAACGGATACTTGTTCTTCACCATCAACTTATTCAACTGATGATAATCGATGTATATCCTCATCATGCCATCCTTCTTCTTCACAAATAATACATGTGCACCCCAGGGTGAAACACTAGGTCTAATGAAACCTCGATCAAGCAGCTCTTGCAACTGCGTCATCAACTCCTTCAATTCCTTAGGTTCCATGCGATAAGGCGCAATGGAAACCGGAGCCGTATCAACATACGCCTCATTTTTAAAATCTAACTCCCTATCCGGCAGCAACCCTGACAACTCTTCAGGAAAAACTTTTAGAAAATCACAAACTGCACGGATGTCCTGCACACGAACATCCTTAGATCCAGGATTCATAACATAGGCCAAATACGCCTGACATCCACGTTCCAACATCCAACTTGTTTCCAAAGCCGAAACAATATTAGACATAAACTTTGTATTTTCGCCAACAACCACAACTTCATAATCATCAGCAAGACGCAAGGATATCCATTTGGTTTCAAAATCCACAACTGCCCTATGCTCGGATATCTAGTTCGTCCCCAAAATCACATCAATACAATTGAATGGCAACTCCATCAAATCCACGACAAGCTCATGATCTTGCATTGTCAAAGGAAACCTTCGGTATAACTTCCTAACCACAACCGTCTCGCCCAAAGAACTAGTTACTCGAACACCAACATTTAAAATCTCAATAGGTATATCAAGTAACTGTGCATGCTCGCTCAGAATATATGAATGGGTGGAACGAGAATCAACAAATGAAAATAATGGTAAAGATTATAAAGTTAAGGTACCCATAATCACATTGGTATTGTTACGTCCCTCGCGATGCGCATAGACCCCCGCAAAACCTCCACCCTCTGACTGGATAGCAATAGTGTGAGCCACACACCTACGCCCACCATCTCTCGGCTATAAATGTCCTCGTCCACGCCCTCAACCTCTCAGGGTGACCACAGCAGGTGTAGGAGCATGCATACCTCTAGCTAACATAGGGCAATCACGCCTTACATGATTAGTCGACCCACAACTCAAACAAGCAGTAGCTACCACCGGTACAGGAAATAGACCAACTCATCCTACTTTAGGATAATCGTGTCTAACATGGTCCCAAGATCTACAACACCAACAAGCCTTATCTGACCTCCAGCAAACCCCAGTATGTCTCTTCCCACACTGAGCACACTCAGGTATCCCACCTCTAGAACTCTGCTCTAACTGACTTCTCTGCCCAAGCTGGGGTCGATGTCTCCGATCACGGTGCCTCTTACCATGGCCAGATCCTCTCGCACAGAATTCCAAGCCCAAACTCTGCTCAATATCCTTGTCTCTCGAAACCAACACATCAATATAGCCTAAAAAACTCCCATCATCGCTTGTATCAAAGGCGTCATATTATCCAATGCTGACCCAGCTGGCACAGGTTGTACTTGTTCCACACCCACAGGTGGATTCGGCAGAGGAGGTGGCAACCCCTCAATAGGCATAACGTTATCCTCATCCTCCTACCTCCCCGTATTAACAATAAAGTGTAATTCATTCCTCAGTGGCATTGTAAACAAAATATCTATGGCATGATAATACACCAAAACAAAAATAATTAGGCCATCTTCAAGAAACGGTCCAAGACTTCCATTTCAAATCAAAAGCATTTTACATCAGTAGTAATAAGGCAATGTGTCCTAAATAATACCCCAACATGGCATATAACACTCAATCAATCACCGTGTATAGCAAAGATCATGACTCAATGAACGTACCTACCAAAAAACTTCCCAACAAACATAAAATAACCAAAACCCACTCCCAACAATCATAACCTGGCTCTGATACCACCAAATGTAACCCCCTCAACCCGGCCTAGTCGCAAGACCGAACCGAACGAGCTACATTAGGTTTACCGAAGTAAACCATGAAGAAAACTCTAGAAACACGACCATTTTTTCTTTTACCTTATCTAGATGTTGGTTATTACCCTACATGTACATACATACCACAAAAGAAAACTCAACTCAATCGGGCATCGAATTGATATCTAATTGACCATATTACAAGAATAGGGACCAAAATATAAATCTACAAATCTATAAGGGTTTACTTGTAATTTGCTTTGCTGGTCTTCAATTAGTCAAGTTACCAGCTTACATGCCAAATTTCAACTTAAGACGATCATTCAATTGCATACATAACACTCATGGACCAAACTATAAATTCCATAATTATGAAGGGCCAAATTAGTAATTAAAGTTACCAATCGTCAATTTTACTGATTACATGCATACTGGTAAAATTCTAGGTCAAAACAATCATTCAAACTCATTTAATTGCAAGCATAACAATCAAGGACTAAATTGAGAGAAAATAGAACCCTTGAAATATACTTTCAACTAACTTAACCACTTCTCGTATCGATACGCGGGCAAGTGTATCGATACTCCTGAGCTTTCTCAAAATTCCAGATTCTAGTAGCTCTAATCCGTATCGATACACCTTCACGTGTATCGATACACTATGCCTGAAACTGTAGACCCGTATCGATACGATTACCCGTGTACTGTCTGAGGACGTGCTTACCCGTATCGATACGGTCACTTGTGTATCGATATGCTGTACCAAGAAACACTTACCTATATCGATACGGGCATAGGTGAATTGATACGCTTTGACCTGTAATGTCAAAATTTGCTGGTTTTTAGCCTCGTTTTGGAATTCTAACACTTAAGCATGCTTCTAACAATCAAATGACATCATCATTGGTCAATTACCATCAACTACCATAAACCAAACATCACGAAACAATCATCATGCTTCAAAGGTAACTATAGGCATGCTTCCTAATACTCAAGCAGCCAAAGCATGAACCATATGCAAAATCCAACAAAACAAGCTTATCACAAGTCCAAAGCAACGATAAAAACTTGCTCAAACAGAGAAGTAACCACTCAAACCCTCCCAACAACATTCAAGCCACATTGCCTTTATTACTACTTTTAAACTCGAACATACTTTGGTAAATCAATTCTTGCAACTCCCTCCTTACTTGCTAGGCAACTTGTATTCAATCAATCTGCATCGATGATAAAAGAGAGCGTAAGCAATCATTTCTTAGCGAGGAGCGCTCAAGAACATAAAACATCATCCAATGCAATTTTAGAACCACTTCAAATAATCATGCCATTATTTCAAAACATTCACTTAATCTTTATAAAATCAGCATATTAAACTATATGCAACATGTATCATAGATTCCACAACATAATCCCATATGCAATTCCCTCTACTTAAGATTCCCCAAGCATAACATCCCATATGCAAAGCTTAAGGAGTATAACACGTATAAACCACGTCATTCAAACCAATCCATCAACATGATACAATTTAAAACATTATATTGGCTTCCAAGTGATCCGTTACCATATACATCCTTTCCATAAATCATCATTAACATCGGATACACGGATTTCCCAAGAGATCTCGCAATCTCTTGCAGCTCAATGACATGGAGTCATGCAACACATACACCACCTCTACACTACCAAGGCCAATCCTCCAACTTGGAGTAAACACATTCGACGCATCAACCTCTATAGCTCTTGGCTGGAGTAAATGCCATCTAAATGTCAGCTCAATAACATTGGGGTTCACATGGTCAGAGTAAGTACCTCACGTACCATCTCTACAACCACAAACGACTTATTATAGTGCACTTTAAACCATATGGCCGACCAATTATATCCGTAACATTTCCATTTCATCACTTGCCAATATAATTCACTTTTATAAACATACCTCACTGTTTTCTTATGCATTATTCAAATCACTTCAACATGCATAAACCATGTTCATAATATTCTTTAAAATCATGCATTACTTCCCAAACGCATCTATCATCATTTCATATCAATTTCCAGCATTAAATCGTGCTCATTCCATGCCTAAAACAGGAGGTAAACATTCATTTAACAAGTGCATTTCATAAATCATTTGCCAACCGAAATCAAGAGAGAAAACCACTTTACTTACTTCCAAATCTTAGACCAGCGTATCAAGCTTAGTCTAGACTCCCATTAAACCTTTTAAAATCTTTGAAAAGCCATTCTTAACCATTTCATTCACCGACAAAGCAACGCCTCCCTTGCTAATGCCAAATTAAGCTTTCGACAACTCCTCAACACCAAGGTTCACTTTCGGATTATCTTCCCCTATCTCAAACACATCACAAAAGAGGATCCAATGCATTACAATGCAGCCAAACCCACAGCAACCAACAATTAACATTTATCCAAATATAATCCTCCACAACACTCTATCTTAACAACTGAAAACATCATCGATTCACCAAGAACCTTAACCCAGCCCACAACTACGAATCTCAACCTTCAAATAACATCAATTAACATTTAATCAACAACCTAAAATAACCTTATACCTCTAGCAACCAATAATCAACCACAACATCTCAAAATTTCTTAACCACCAACCTAACAAATTAGAGATTCTCAAGATTTTGGTATTCTATCATCAAAACTCACTTCATTCACATTTTGAGCATCAAAACCAAGTTATAAATCAATTCTTAACTCAGGAAAAACATATCAACTACGAGTTTCCTCAATATCTATCATAAATCATCAATTAAACCATAAATACGAATTTAATTTATCAAAACCCAATACAAATCATATAAAATGGATCAAGAACTTAGGAATTTCAATAAAGAACCTTTCACTAGAGGAGGAGAATGAATCCTTACCTCCAATGCTAATTTCTCCCCTTAATTTCTTTATAAACCATGAAAATCAAGGTAGAAATAATAAGTATTTGATGTAAAAGCTTTGGAAATCAATTGGAAATCAAAAAATCTTTGAAATCCTAATTTTACCTAAAGAAATTTAAGCTAGAAATATGTTTGGCTGGTGAGAATTTGAGAGAAAGAAGTTACCAAGTAAGTTATGTAAAATTCTTTTAAAAAGCTTAATTGTGTTTAATTAATTCTCTCCATTATTTATACCTCTTGAAAACTTAATTAAAAATAATTAATTAAAGGGATAAATCTGACGAAACCCTTTTGGATTATTAGCTCCTTAAAGATTCAAAGTTTTGACCCATTTTCAAAATAGTCACTAAAAACAGTTTTGCAAACTTTACGTTTTTGTCACCAACTCAAATGTCCTATTTCTGACTTTCATTTTCCAAAATTATTTTCACCAAAATCAGTTTTATATATATAAAGATTTTAGACTATTTTTCTATATTTTGATCTCCAATAAAAATATTTAATCCAATTTAAATCTCGAATCTGACTCTAACCTCTAATTTTGGTCCACCGAACCGACTAAACCATCCCAAAACTCCTAGGCCCAAAATCGGGGCGTTATAAGGAGGCCACGTGAGAGACAAAAGATGACATCAAGAAGCAGTTTCCTTATCTATTCCCTTTAGGTAAATTTTGTGGACAAAATTTCTTAAGAGGGGGAGAGTTGTAACGTCCAAAAAATAGGGTTAGAAGTTTAGGGGTTTGGTTGGGTAGGGTTTGACTCGGTCGAACTGAATTAACTAGTTGGAAATGGTTGGGTTTAATATTGGTTCGAGTTACTAAAAATGTTTAGTTATATTATCAACTATTTTGGTAATTGATTCAGGAGTTACTTAATTTAATTAGGTGACATTTTGATTTCAGTGACTAAATTGTAGAGATTGCAAAACTATTTTAAGTGACTAAAACGTAATTGGGCCAATACTAAGAATCCTTAGATAGCTATTATTTCCAAATGTTTCCACCTTAATTGGGTAAGACTTTGACGATTAATTGTTTTACTAAATCACTTTTCTATTCTATCAAAATTTCTTGGATTTTCCTATCTAATTTTCTCTCATTTTCCATCTCCTTTTCCAATTATGATTCCTAGATTTCTTTTACTAATTTTCAATGGAGATTTCATCTTTTGATTCCTCATTTGATTCCTAACAAAACCTCATAGAGATTTCACAATGATTTCATCAATTTTTCAAGTTGTTTTCAAGAGAAAACTTACGTCAATTTTGGTGGGAGGTTCTTCGAAGGTAAATTTCATCTTCTCTCTTAGAACTACGGTCCTTTATTGATATTCCCTAGTAGTTGGCTTTTTTTTGTGGATTATAGCATTGTTTTGCAAATTAATTCAAGAAAATGGGATTTATTTTTTGATTTTGATGATTAGCTTAAATTCTTGTTTTATAAGATGTTTGTTGAAGGTTTTTATTGAGTTAATTCATATCTTGGTGATATATGTATAATGTGAAATGATATTTTCATAATCAATCCCAAAACGATTTAATTGGTTAGCTTTTAAAGTGGTTTAAAAGTGAGTTTGGGGTTGTTATGTTAGATTCTTGTTTGCTGGAGGTATAAGGATGTTAGAAATATGTTTTGGATGTTAAATGGTGTTGCTAAGATGTTAGAATCTTATTTTTTTAGATGGGGGTTGTTTGGTAGAATTTTGGGGTTTTTTGATGTTTTGGCTAGCTTTCAGATGCAATTTTTTGGGGAATTGCGGGGGTGATTGTGAGATGGTGTTAGAATGCATTTTAATGCATTTATCCTCTGGTTTTGTGTGACCAAAATAGGGAGAGTCAAGCCTAGCTCATCTTGTGGAAGTTGGCTCATTTCAAAGGCTTGGAACGCAATGATGAGCAAACAGTTGCACATTGGTGAGTGTATATGTGTTTCGGACACTCGTAAAGCTTTGAATAAGGAGTTGGGAGTTTAGTTTAAGCCTAAAAAGATTAGCTAAACTCAGAAGTAAGTTATCCCTAATTTTTCCTTTGGATGTTGGATTGATATGACACTTGTTTGCACCTTTTGGTTAAAAGCATGGACTGACTTACTTACTATTTTAAGAATCATTTTAAAGATATGCAATGATTTATCAATTATGAGGATACCTAAATGGATTGAGGAATGGTTCCTAAATGGAATGTGTTATTGCCTTGGGCACTGTGTTTTGCATATGGAAAATGGTTTGAGAAATGCATATGGAATAACAATAAGTAGATGTGTTTTGTTGACTATTGCTAACGCTTGGCAAACAATTGAATATTTAGTGTAGAAGTGTAAGAAAATAATGCCAATGTGAGTCTTATGCGTGCAAGTATACACGGTCAACAAGTAATACATTTGTAAGTTGAGTATTGAATCCACAAGGATTGACCAAGAACTTATTTGCTTAATGTTTACGTGTTTGTAAGAAAATAAAAATGTTTGAAATGATTTGGATTTTTTATTGAAAAGGTAGTGAAAACAAAGTAGTGAAAATGGAAGCAATCTGGTAATAAAAGTGTATTCGAATGAATAATGAGAAGGGATGTCTGATTTCATGCTACTTATGCCATCCTTTAATAATATCTTGCCTTGGTTTTATTGTTGAGCAGATTAAAGGTAGTATTGCCTCTGTCGATGGTAATACCCTAAGTTAACCATGATAAAACCCCTATATGTCTATAGTGAAGCTTTTCATTAATTAACTCAATTAAGTGTCAACCTTTACTCCTAAAGGGTAGACTCACTTCCGAAGTAAGTTAATCTACTTAAATGTCTTCTGTCGTAGCTTCTCGCCTTAGTATCTAGCAATTGATCTTTGCCCCTTAAGTCTATTAAGATATTAAGGTGAAATAAGCACACTATGTCAACTGTCGTATGGCAAGGGATTTGAGAAAGTTAAGTACTAGTAGATAGAAAATAATAACAAGGCATTTATATTACTAAAAACCAAACATAAAACTAGTGTTAATCGCAAACATCCACCAACTAACTGTAAAAGCTTAGTTCATGGTTGCGGGTCTATCCACAAAACATCATCATTTCAAAATAAAAACAAATAAGACTAAGAGAATAGGAAAGAAGGAGATCCATCGATGCAGCCCTTCGAATGCTCAATAGCTCACAGTCTTAGCTGGTCGAACCACGTTGCCTCTCGGTTCACCATGATGCAGCCTCTCTTCAATCCCTTCCTCAAGCAGTGGCTTGAGCTCTTTCAAATAAGCTTGCATAGAAACCCTAGGAAAAGCTTTTGAGTTTGAATTTTGAATGCTCAAAGGGATAAGACATGTTATCCTCTTATCTCAATTTGAATTCTAGGGCTGATGTGTACAAGGTCTAACAATTACCTTGACCGATCATCGAACGTTAATCTTTTGCCAACTGAGCTTGGCATTGTTTGGTCCATCTATGCCAACTGTTACTCAACAATTCTCTTTCTTTTTTTCCTACGTCCTCTACCTGTGCCTCTCTGCCATGCCTACCTGCCTGTGTCCTACATCAAAATCAGCAAAATAACCTTTCACACTGGCAACAGAATAGCTTCTAACTCTTTATGCAAATGCATTAATTTAACAACTAAATGCAAACATATCTACTTAAAAGCAAGAAAAAGCATTGTGAAATAGCATAAAAATAAATACTCTTAGGGAGTTAGCACACCCCCAAACCTAGCTCATTGCTTGTCCTCAAGTAATGCAACTAAAAATCTATAAAACCAGAAAAATAGAAAATGTACCTCGGCTTTCTCTAGCTTTTGGAGGATGATCTCCTAGCATTGGTAGATCAGGGAAAGCTTTGCCACTAATCCAGCTGGCATCAGAGTCATAGGTTCTACCCTTGGCACATTGAACTTTGGCACAAACTCAACAGTCTTTTGTTTGGCCTTCCCATTGGCCTCCATGGTATTCAACTGCCTCCACGAGGTAGAAGTTATGGTGGTCCCCTTACTCTTTTGAATGCTATCTGAATCGAGTTGTGGCACCCATGCTATAAACATATAGTAGAAATTAGAGAAGGAAAAAGTAAACTTCCTTTGGTCTTACCAGCACACTTAAAGGTCTCTTTGGTGATGAGCCATCCAACATTAATCTTGCGGTCAGTCATATTAGAGTGCAACAATGTCAATCTTTCTTCTGAAACTGTTTCACAATTCGATGGTCTTTTGATGACACGCTCTATTTAATGTCAGTCTAACATAGTTCCTTTAACATCATCATCCCTTTTGCATAGTCCAAGGATTCTGCAAACTTGGTGTGCTCTTCCTCTGTTCCATCCAAAGAAAACCTATCATTTATATAACCTTCATACAAACAAATACGCTTACCTTGCACCATCAAGAAGGATGAGTCTCTTGCCATAAGATAAGCGTTGAATTCTTGAACAATTTTGGCATGGACTTCCCTTGGTGGTTGGCAAAATTTATCCCACTTGTGTGTCTTTATCACCGTGACAAACTCTGGGGAATAGCGCAAGTTTGGTTCGTTCTTAAACTTGAAACCTTTCTCATAGCATAAGGTTCTTGATGCGAAATTCTCCTCATAATTTTGCGGATCTCTTCATTGAAAAAGATCTTGAAGGTGTTGAAAAAGATGCCATGAAAATCTTTTGAAAACTCAAATGGTTTTTTTGTGAAGAAATAGAAGCAAATCTTGCTTTTCTTTCTTGATGAAGATAATAGAAGGAATAGTGAAAATTCTTTAGCTAAGAATCGGTTAAGGTGTAAGAAGGGGTAAAACGATTGAGTATTTTAAATGGTGTTTTTAATTTGGCCAGTTGAGTAGGGATAATGATAAGGGTTTAGCATGTTTGGGGAGGATAAACAATGATGTGATAAGGGGTAAAGTGATAAGACGACGTGGGGAAAGATGAAGTGATAAGGTGATTAGGTTAAAATTTGAATTTCAACTTTTCACCTTAGGCTGCTAGGGTAAAATTCAACACTTAGCAAAAAATTTCATTCTCTCTTGGACCGTGCTTTATCAAGCCTTGGGCTGCTAGGGTAAATTTCCTTCATTTTTTTTCTCCCCATCCCTGTCGTCTACCTTGGCATTCTTCCTGTCAACAAAATCTTGCATTCACTCAACAAAAACCTTTCAACGCAATAAAAGAAAGATAAAAATGAAAGAAAGACAAATAAAGGAAAAGTACTGAAAATAAAAACATCTAGCCTACTATATACACAAATCAGACAATGCTAATAATGATCACGGAACTTCTACCAAGAGGATAACTCCTTGGCATGCTTTTGAGTGCCTTCCAAATAATGTTTTAACCATTGGCTTTTTACCTTCAAAATTGTTCCCATCTTGAAATCGCTGATGTCCACTACTGCATGAGCATATACCTTTATAACTTCAAAGGGTCTCGACCATCTTGATTTGAGCTTCACTGAAAACAACTTTAGCCTCGAGTTAAATAACAAAACACGTTGGCCTACCTCAAATTGCCTTGGCAATATCCTGTTGTCATGCCATCATTTTGTTCTTTCCTTGTAGAGTTTGGCATTCTCATAAGCTTGTGTTCTAAATTCCTCTAGCTCGTTTACGTACAATAAGCATTTCGTACCAGTAGCTCTCCACTCTATATTGAGCTTTTTGATCGCCTAATAAGCTCTATGTTCCAACTCCACTGGCAAGGGGTCTGCCTTCCCAAAAGTGAGCCTATAAGGAGAAGTTCCCAACGGAGTCTTAAAGGTTGTTCTGTAAGCCCACAAGGAATCATCTAGTCTCAAGGACCAGTCCTTCCTCGTTGGATTCACAGTTTTTTCCAAAATATTCTTGATTTCTTTGTTTGAGATCTTCGCTTAGCCATTTATTTGGGGAAGGTAAGCTATGGCTATACATCGCTAGATCTCATACCTACAAAGAGCTTTAGAGATTAAATTGCACATAAAATGTGTACCTTCATCATGAATAATGGATTTGGGGGCACCAAATCTAGTAAAGATATGCTTTTGAAGGAACTTAGCAACAACCTTAGCATCGTTTGTTTGCAAAGGCACCACCTCCACCCATTTTGAAACGTAGTCAACAACCACAAGGATATATAGGTTCTCGAATAATGGGGGAAAAGGGACCCATGAAGTCTATTCCCCATACGTCAAATAGCTCTATTGGCATAATATTCTAGAGCGCCAATTGATGTCTGCTAGAGATGTTAGCCATCTTCTAGCATCGTTCACATGCCTTGGCAAAGTAACGAGCGTCTTTAAACAATATAGGACAAAAGAATCTGGACTACAACACCTTGGCAACGGTCTTTATTCCAGCGAACTGTCCTCCATATAGTGCTACATGGTATAACAGCAAAATGTTGTGCTACTCCTCTTCTGGCACACATAGGCAGTTCACTTGGTCAACACATTGTTTGAACAAAATCGGCTCATCCCAATAATATTGTTGAACAACTCACAGAAAATGTCTCTAGGCATTACTCGCCAAATTCAGTTGCAAAATATTACTTACCAGGTCATTAACTATGTCAGCGTACCATAGCATTGAATCGACTACAAGTAAGTATTCTTCGGGGAATTCATCTCTAATGGTTGTGGCTTTACCTTTCTCTAGGTGATGCTCTAATCGTGATAAATGGTTTGCTACCAAGTTTTCACTCCCATTCTTGTCGCAAATCGCAAGATCAAATTCTTGCAGCAAAAGTGTCCATCAGATTAGTATGGGCTTGGCCTTATTCTTTGCCAAGAGGTAGTTCAGTGCCGAGTGATCTGTATACACCATAACTTTGTTACCTACTAAGTAAGATCTAAACTTCTCATATGTAAATACAACCGTGATAAATTCCCTCTTAGTTGTGGTGTAGTAAATGTCCGAATAGTATAGTAAATGGTATGAAAAATCTTACCACGCCTCTATCCCAACACAGCTCCAACGACATAATCACTAGCATCACTAATGAGCTCGAAAGGCTCACTCCAATCTGGTGCCATGACTGTGGGGGCATTAATCAATCTGTCCTTAAGTTCTTAAAACGCTTTAAAACAAGTCATCAAACGCAAAAGTGGCATTTTGTTCTAAAAGCAAGCATAAAGGTTTAGAAATTTTGAGAAATCTTTAATAAAGCAACAATAAAAACCTGCATGTCCTAAAACAATTTGATACCTTTTACACTTGCAAGAGGTGGCAACTATTTGATTACCTCCACTTTTACCTTGTCTACTTCCAGACCTCTCTTGGTTACTTTATGAACGAGAACTATGCCTTCCTTCACCATGAAGTGGCATTTTTCCCAGTTCAAGACCAGGTTAGTCTCAATACATCTCCTCAAATCAAGCTCTAAACTCTAAAGGCATTCCTCAAATGTCTTTCCAAACATCGAGAAGTCATGCATAAAGACTTCTATGTTGTTTTTAATTATATCCAAAAAAATAAACATCATGCAACTTTGAACATTACACAGTCCAAAGGGCATTCTTCTAAAATCGAATGTCCTATATGGATAGGTAAATGTGGTCTTCTTCTGATCCTCCAGAGCTATGGCAAATTGATTATATCCTAAATAGCCGTCTGGGAAGCAATAGAATACCTTACCTGCCAATATGTCCAACATCTGATCGATGAAGGGCAATGGGAAGTGGTATTTCCCGGTGGCATTATTTAGCTTATTATAGTCCATGCACAATCTCCAACTAGTAACAGTTCTGGAAGGAAAGAACTCATTTTTGCTATTTTGAACCACGATCATGCCATCTTTCTTTGGCACACATTGCACAGGGCTTACCCACAAGCTATCAGAAATGGGATAGATTATCCCAACATCCAGCCACTTGATAATTTCTTTTTTAACTGCCTCTTTCATGCTCGGGTTCAATCTTCTCTGGCCCTCAATTGTTTTTCCATGATATTCCTCCAAGATTATTTTGTGCATGCAAATAGTTGGGCTTATTCCTCGGATATCAGCCAAGGTCCATCCTAGAGCTTGCTTATAATTGCTTAAAATTTCAAACAACATTTCCTCCTGATCATTAGATAGATCAGAAGCAGTGATCACTGGTAAAGTAGAGTGTTTACCTAAGTAGGCATACTTGAGGTGGTCTAGCAATGGTTTTAGTTCTAATTTTGGTGGCTCTTCAATGGATGGTTTATGTGCCTTGATTTGTCTGTCAGCCAACTCCAATGGATTTGGCTCTCCAAAGTAATTAACTTCATTCTCCAAGGTTGGTCCATCAGTGTCTTCACTTGTCTTATTTTCATCATCCAGTTCTCTGGCATCATCATCTACTTCTTGGTAGTGAAAATGGACTCCATCACTCATGAGCTTGGCAGTCTTCAGGTTTATCTGCGCATTCAGAGCTTGAAATACATTAAATGTAACATGTTGGTCATTCATGCTCATAGTAAGTTCACCTTTATGACCATCAATTAAGGCTCTACATGTGGCAAGAAATGGCTTGCCCAATATAATTGGGACATTCATATCTGCCTCATAATCTAAAATGATAAAATCAGATGGAAATATAAATTTGTCCACCTTTACCAATACATTCTCAATCATACCCTTAGGATGTGCAGTAGATCGATATGCCAACTGATGTGTTATGGTGGTAGGCCTTGATTCGATGGTGAGCTTTTTAAAAATAGACATTGGCATAAAATTGATGATGGCTCCCAGGACACATATGTAACACCCCAAAACTCAGTCTAGTCAGAATTAGGTTTTGGTGATCAGAAAATCTATATCAAAAAGGTCCAAATATCGTATCAATCCTATTTGTGAAATCAATTATAACGTATTGGATTCTAATTGAGTCCAATTCATAGATTTTGGTCCTAATTAAATTATTTAGAAATAATTTAGTGACTAAATTGTTAAAATTGAAAGTATAGGGACAAAGGTATGAACTTTGGAAAGTAACATGGCTACTCATGTAATTTTTCCTTTTCCAAGGGTGAATCACAGACTAGCTTGGCCTATTGCCACGTGATGATAAAAAAAGATGGCAAATGAATGTATTGGGAAAATACTAAATTAAGCAAGTTTCTTTCTATAGGAGGAAACCATCTGATTTGTTATACGGGAGGTGATGTGATACAAGGTGAAATTATTCTAATGAATTAAAATAAGTTTACCCTTGGCCAGACGAAGTCTATCGGCTGAGTTGAAGGGAAGTTTGAAGAGTTTAAATTTTTTTCCTAAGTCATAGTAACCATCGATACTTCCCTTTCTTTTATTGCCAACTTTCTTCATCTTTCTTTAAGAGTAAGCAAGCACCTCCATTTTGATCTTCAACCTTTAGCTTAAGCAAGCACCTCCCTCATTTGTGTAAGCTTTCTTTGAGTTTTCTACACCGTTAAATAGGCCTCAATTTGGTAAGGTAAAACCCCCAAACAATTTTAAAAATCCATGGATAGTCATTGATTAATTTTAAGTTTAAGCTATTGAGCTTCTAAACTAATTCCATTTCCCCAAGTTTAAAATCCATGGAAAATGGTTAGCTAATAGCTATGTTAAGCTTATATATTGATTTTGAGGCCATAATATGGAATCTAACATTTCCCTATTGTTTTACCTAGCTCGAGAACTGGAGAAGGAAGGTCCACCATCTCCCTCAAAAGCTAGGGACAAGGGAATTGTTATCCAAGAGCCTTGAGAGCTTCAAAAGTTAAGGTGAGTGTAGTCGGAGTCTCAGGAATAGGCTAGGTGCCTTTCCCGAACTTTTGAATATTGATTATTGCATTGCTAACCATGTGTATTTAGGATATTGCATAAGCATTGTTGATGGTTATATTGGTAAGTACTACATCGATTTATTGTTCGTAGCATCGTTGTTATTGTCACCAGGGTCATTGAAGTATTGACATATAGATTCATTGGTCATTGAGTATTGAATGTTGTTAATGGAATATTAATATTGATTTATTGCCATTTGATATTGTATTGAATCATTGCTAGTGCTTATTGACTTTAAGATATGCCTATTGATTCATTGTTATGAAAATAATGCTATCGAATTATTGTACTGAATCATTGCTATTGAAATCATTGTTATCGGACTATTGATGTTGAACCTTGGATTCGAGTAGGATTGGATATAATTGGCATGCCATATAATTCATGAGATCATTGGTATGGGTGGACTACGGTCCTTAGGCTATGGCTTTTATTTTGGTACGACGGAGGTATGATGTGTGTTGGTCATATTGGTGTGGCGGAGGGACTAGACCACTATTGTTTTTGGTGCGGCGTAGGAATTCGCGTATCCATACACCTTACATCGATCCAAGGAAACATATTGAATATTGCTAATGAACATTATTATTGCATCGATTATTGTGTTATATTGGTCCTTTATATTGTGTAAACTTATCATTGGAGTACATGTCCATGTTATTATTGTCATTGATAATGTAGAAGCATGCTAGAGTGCATTCCTTGGTTAATACATTACTTATGACAACCTCACTAGGCAAAGTATGCCTAATGCATTTATTTGTGTCGATATATGTTGTGGTAACCTATAATGAGGTATGGGTGACTTTTTCATTGGTTGTGGTGTGTGATTTCCTTTGTGTCAATAGAGTGGCGTGGTGTGGTTTGCTAAAAGTGTAAGGATCAACTATTATGGAAACACGCAACATCGGGCCATTTTTATGTTGGTGCTTGGCGACATCTTTTGGCCTCGTTATCATTTGTGTCATAGGGGGAGGACTGTATCGGTCATATTCTACTGCATAGCTTTGTGAGGTAGCGATACCTTCATTTTTTGAGAAGCGAATTGCTTGGCCGACTGTTTGATGAGGGGTGGTGTTGATCGCACATCTTGGTTTGCATATTGGCATGAATGTTCTGTGTTTTGGTTTCTTGCTTTAGTTTGTTTCGTGTTTGTTCGGGGGGGTTTGGCGTTTGTTATTTATCTCATAGTCCTCGATACTCTTTTCCTCCATTTAGGTGTAGGGAGGTTTTTAATGAGGTTGTGGAGTGTGATGGCGCTGTATGATACTTTTTAATAAAATCATACTCTTTTGCCGATAAAAAATGAATATAAGCTTTATTTTATCCATTTGAAGTAAAGTGATAGGACTAAATTGACAAGTAGAGAAATAAGGAGAAGTTGGTGTAAATTATAAGTTATTCATGGAAAGTTATGTTGGAATTTGAATTATGGCAGTAAGTTTAGAAATTCACCATAAATTCTATAAAAAAGTTAGATGGTGAATTTTATACTGATATAAAGGTATGTCAGTCTAGTTTCGTTTCCAACAAACGAAAACTGATTCTAAGTTACGTGTTAAAAGATATGAATTTTTAATTGAGTGAAGGTCAGAAAAATTATAGAGCCGTTTTCTGTCTGGATAGTCTGTGACGTGAATTTTCATAATTTTTGTAGATTTTATTAATTTATATGGCTTATACCGGTAGAACCGTTCTCGAATTTAGTTCCTACGGTATGAAGGATATTAAGATCTGATATGTATTCTGCTCTGTAGAAGTAAATCTTTGAAGATAGGACAAGTTGCAAGAAAACATAATATGATACACTTTGTATCTAAATGTTGGTTAACAAGCTATAAAGAATTATTTGAAGTTCAAAAAGGTTATTAAGGACCAAAATGAGCTTTTGGACAGTATAAGGACGAAAGAAAAAGTATAGAAATTTTTAGGTTGAATGATTTGATACCTTGATTAAAATATCATTAGAAGTGAATCTAACAAATGGTATTTATATTCACGTGGTTAATTAAGTCGAATGAGACTTAGTGAGGCATACCGTTACATGGCCCAGGTGAGTTCATTTTTATGTAAATGTTATGTTAAAAAGGGGAATACTTATGATAAGTCGACCCAAATTTTAAAATAACATTTGCATTATTTTTATAATAAATGATTTGACGCATAACTCGGTATGGCAAGCTATGATGAATAATAAGGTATGAATTACTGCGCTGCATAAATAATGAATAATGCTTATTAATGAAAGATATGAACATGATAGAAAATCTGGTATGCAAATAAGTACATGACAAAAGCATGAACATGATAGAACATCTGTTATGCAAATGATTATATGATGATAGCATGATGATATTATGATGATCTATGTTTACCATGAACAATTACGATAAAGCATGAAATATGAAATGTATATTTATATGATTGATGATAAAAGATGAACTATGTAGCTAATTAATAGTTATGATGAAATATGTAATGTACGTTGCCTGTTTGTATAAATGATGATGCATTATGCTTACACGAATAATGAAAAGATTAAAATGAAACAATTACACCTTTGGGACCCACGCCCATGGTGCCATGAGCACTAAAGAGGTGCGATTATAAGGAGCAAAGAGCTTCTTTTTATGAGGAGCAAAGAGCGTCCTCGAGTACAAACTCATTAATAAGCCCTACGGGGTGGAATAAGCACTACGGTGTGGAATAAGCCCTACGGGGTGGAATAAGCACTACGTTGTAGAATAAGCCCTATGGGATGGAATAAGCACTACGGTGTGGAAATTGATACTATGGAGTCCTAATGGGCTTTTCAGCATCTTGTCAAGCACTATGGTGCCACAATAAGATGATTATATGAAAGATATAAGGAGCAAAGAGCATCCTCGAGTATGTACTCGTTATATTAGGCACTACAGTGTCATAATACGTACATCAATATCGTAACAAAATGAATGACAAAAGATATGATATGCAATAGTTTACAAGATGATTACATGAAAGATCATAAATATGCAAATGTTCACATGATTTACAAGATACTGATGATACATGATTTAAATAACAGTATGATACATGGTTACATGACAAAGATGATACATAGTTCATATGATATACATGATAGTGACGACACATGACATACATGATAATGACGACTCATGACATAAATGATAGTGATGATACATGATATACATGATAGTAATGACACATGATTTACATGATAGGAATGTTATATGATTCATGTGACAGTATGATACATTATTTACGTAATAGAAATGATACTTGGTATTAGGACATTATGACATGCATGTCATTTATAGAAAATGTAATGCACTCTTGACATAGCATACTACATTGTATTACTTCATGTTTTTAATAAACTGTATCGAATGCCTCACTAAGTTCGTACTTAACGTGTGTTGTTGTTTCACACGTAGGTTCTCCGGAAATAGATTAGCAAGGAGGAGCTGCTAATTGGAAAGATCAAGTTACTACCTGTAAGTGCAGTATGTACATCTTTAACGTATTTTGATAGAATAGTGGGCATGTAGTATTTTTTTAAGATGAATTATTTTATAAGTCTAAGTTTCCAATGTATTTGTACATTTTTATGGAAGTATGGATTTATAGAAATGGTTTGCTATGGGCATCTATGAATTTTGACATGGTTAAATGTTGTTTAAAAAAATAAAAAAAATAATTTTTTACAAGTCAAGATTTCCCTTCAATGACTCTGTAACATCTTTAATGTATATTTGGCTTACGAGTATACATTAAGGGTATTACAGAGAGAATTGTAATACCCGGAAATTTGCTAAGTTGCTTAAGAGTCATTTAGCACTAAGATAAAGGCTTAAAAGCTAACTTAGTGACTAAAATGACAAAATATAAAAGTTAGGATTTCTTTAATTATGCACTCCAAGAAAGGAATTTTTGAGAATTAGGGGATAAGCAGATACTTCATTCGAACAAAAATGCAGTATAAGATATCAAATTTTGATCGAACTGCAAAGTTAAGCTTGCTCAGGGCATAGGATGGGTGACCTATTGGGAAGGTCTCAAGTTAGTACTTCAGACCGATAAAAAGGAATCATTTCGAGTTAATATTATTCGTATGGATAACTGATAAAGGATTATTAAGAGAATTTTATCCCATAAAGATTTCGGGTAAATTATCAGTATATTGGACCGAGTCAAAATTTAAAGATTTTGATTTTTACAAAATTATGGAATATTTTGTACATCAACAATATTTATATATGGAAATTAGAATTATGAGAATTTCATATTTGATCCGATAGTTCAAAGAATGGAAAATTGTAGTAAGTGATTATCAGGTATTCAGGTCGAATTGAAATTTTAAAGACAGTTCCATAAGCATGGAAAAATTTATAAAATATTATTTTTATGAATATTTTAACATTTCTAATTAGATTCTATCTAGACATAGTTCTACTTTTACAAGATGACAAATTTGAAAACAGAACTTAGTTGGAGGATTATTTGGACTTAAGAAATTAAATGAATTTAATATTCATTTAATTAATCGCACTTGGCATTAATAAAATAAAAGATGAACCAATATGTTCATCTTTATCCCCTCCATTTGGAAATACAATATAAGAAAGAGGGAAAATACACAAAATTTTCGTAGGCATTTTGAAGGCTTCCAAACAAGATTCAAGGTATGTTTTTGATAGAAAATTAATTTATGTTTAATTTTCTTTCATTTGATAGTAATTTTACAAAGAGTTATGAAGATTTGTTCATGTTATTTTTGAGAAAAAAATAGGGTTTCATGTTCTATGTTGAGATTGAAGCTTGATTTAAGTAAATCAAGTGTTGTGGAGTTGAAATCAAGCTTAGATTTAGATTAATTTCATGTTTGAAGACATAAACCCTAACCCTAAAATTTGGGATTTTATTTAGGTTTTGAAATTAAGGATGAATATGGAAGAATTATGATGCTACAAGCTTGATTTTGATGTTTGACTGAAAAATCCTCAACTAGTCTTCTAAGTGACTATTTCGGCATGTTTGGTAAATTAGGGGAAATATTGTGAAAATTATTCTAGTAGTGGATTTGAAAAGATTATGAAATTACAAGCTTGATTATGGAATTAGGACCAAAATAGAGTCCATGAAAAACTTAGACACCTAATTCGACATGTAGGAATAAATTGGGGTTTTAAGTGTTAATTCGTGGAAATGAAGAATGCATGTTGGAAAAATTATTTTGAGCATGTTAGAATGTTGTTTGAATGAAAAACAACCTTGAGAAGGTCTAGTGACCAATTCTACCAAGGGCCAAAATAGAAGGAAAAATTTGAGAAAAATAGTAAAAATGTTGGATAGATTTATTAGTACAAGTTTGCAAACTTTTGTGTGGAATTAGTGATGAAAATGTCACTTTAACAAAGGTTAGTGGTTTGAAGGGCATTGAGTAAAAGTTAGTGGGAAATGATAGAATTATGAAATAATTGTGATTCCAGCTTGAATAATTGCAAAAAGGTGCAAAATGGTCACTAAGGACCAAAATAGACTATTCGGCTACAAAGGGAGAAAAAGGAAAATTTTTTCTTACATTCGAATAATTATACTAGTATTCTATAGTTAAGCAATGTTAGATTAAAAAGAAAAATCTAACATGTATGTTATTGTATATGTTCGATGGGTAAATTCGCAGCAATCGAGCAGGATAAGGAAACACGAGATAAAAGAGGCAAGGATAAAGTAGTGAACTAGCTTAGTGAGGCCCAGTATTTTGCATATCCCAGGTGAGTGCATTATATGTATTTATGTCATGTTAAATAGGACGACTTGCGATGAGTCGGCCTTGGTATAAAATAAAATGTATGATGGCTTATTTATGCAAATAACATGAAAATAATAACTGGCATATTGATACAATAATTGTAGAATAATGATTTTCCCAAGGTAAATCAAATTTTAGATATTGGGTATAAACTCCCCATTATCGTATTATACATGATATTACTCATGGATTGGATATTGAATAACGAATTATTACACTACTATGCCCGAGTACTAGTGTGAGAGTCTTTGGTATAGTTGGACATCCATAAAGTCTTAGCAGTTGTGTCCTGGCATTACGGTGCATTTTAGTCACTTTGGTGATGTTTAGACACGTCAGTTTCGACTTAGACGCTACGACATTGTTCAGACACTTCGGTGTTGTTAGCACAAAAAAATATGCGATTATAAGGAGCAAAAAGCATCCTCGAGTACATACTCATCTCAGCCGATTCAGTGATGCAGGTGCTACGGCTTCGTAGACACTACGATGTCGTGATGACTCAGTACCATAGCATCACATGACATTGTACTTTGGGCTATAAATCATGAAATGCTTTTATGCAAGACTGATATTATGACTTTGAACATACATACATGCAACCATGATTCATTGAAATAAGTTATTTTCTCATTAGTATGATAAATGATGAAATGTTATAAACTGCACGGGATATTGCTTGCCATTTTACAGGGATTCTGATATTTATGTTAATTGTTTATGTTGTTATATTTATGCCACACTAAGTTATACTTAGCGTGTGATTCGTATTACACATAGGTTAATCAGGCTAGTATTGTCGAAGAAGGAGCTGCACTTATGGAAATCGAGTTATCGCTTATAAGGAATAGTATGTACACTTACATCCTAGTCTAATGGGCATGTATTCATATTTTAAATAAGCAATTGTTTTGTATTATTAAACATACAAGTTAGTTTACTTATTTTAAATGCGCCTGTAACCTAAGTATTATGGATTAATAGTATGGTTTTAAACTCTTAGCAATGGGATTTGGTATAATTATTACGTAGTTAATGTTAATCGAGTAGCTATTTTTAAATCAAGGAAAAGGTCTAGGTAGTACACATAATTTACACCCTGAATTATATTTTCATGTTAATAACTATCTTAAATATTTAATTAAGTAATTCAGGGTCAAAACTAAGTGACACTAGACAGGTTTGTAATTTTACAAAAAACTGAAGAAAAGCTATTTTTCTAAGCTAATTTTTTAAAAAAATTACAAGTTAGGAAATAAGTTAAAAACTTAAGTAGCATCTTCAATGAATATTTAATCATTGAATATACGTTGAAGGTGTTATAGAAATATTTACAGTAGTTGCGACTGTGGCTCATAACTTCCTCTGGTTTTACGTCAAAAATGGCTTGAAAGCCTTCTACGAGTCGAGGATAGGCTTCCCATCCAGTTTTCGTAAAAACTGACAAAAAGGGTCTTTTATTTTCATATTCCCTACACGTTTCCATTCATTTTGAAATATCAACCATAAATCAAGAATTTGTCTCTACACATCTGTAACCCTTTTGCCGTAGCAAGCCGAAGAGATACAACAAAACCCGGTCCATTTTTCCCTTTTTATCTTATCTAGATGCCAATTATTAACCCTACATGTTCATGCAGACATCAAGTGCAACCCCAACTCAATTGGGCATCAATTTTACCTCCAATTGATCACATTTACAAATAAGGGACCAAATTGCGAATACAAAAAATTTTAGAATTAAAGCTCACTTTTAAGTTACCAACTTTTAATTAGTCAGGTTCCAATCTTTCATTTCAAATATCAACTCAATCTGAACTTTCTATCACATACAATTGCATTGGCAAGATTTAGGGACTAAAATGTAAAGATGACAAAACTGCCCCAGAATGACATTAACAGAATAAATGGTCATCGTACCGATACAGGGAGAAGAATGAAAATTTTAGGAAAAAAATTTCTTATATTCGAATAATTATACTAGTATTCTATAGTTAAGCAATGTTAGATTAAAAAGAAAAATCTAACACGTATGTTATTGTATATGTTCGATGGGTAAATTTGCAACAATCGAGCAGGACAAGGAAACACGAGATAAAAGAGGCAAGGAAAAAGTAGTGAACTAACTTAGTGAGGCCCAGTATTTTGCATATCCCAGGTGAGTGCATTATATGTATTTATGTCATGTTGTTAACTAGGACGACTTGCGATGAGTCGGCCTTGGTATAAAGTAAAATGTATAATGGCTTATTTATGCAAATAACATGAAAATAATAACTGGCATATTGATACAATGATTATAGCATAATGATTTACCCAAGGTAAATCAAATTTTAGATATTGGGTATAAACTCCCCATTATCATATTATACATGATATTACTCATGGATTGGATATTGAATAACGAATTATTACACTGCTATGCCCGAGTACTAGTGTGAGAATCTTTGGTATAGTTGGATATCCATAAAGTCTTAGCAGCTGTGTCCTAGCATTACAGTGCATTTTAGTGACTTCGATGATGTTTAGACACACTAGTTTCAACTTAGACGCTACAACATTGTTCTGACACTTCGGTGTTGTTAGCAAAAAGCATCCTCGAGTACATACTCATCCCATTAGCTTCAGTGATGCAGGCACTACGGCTTCGTAGACACTACGATGCCGTGATGACTCGCGTACCATAGCATCACATGACATTGTACTTTAGGCTATAAATCATGAAATGCTTTTATGCAAGTAGATAGGCCAGTAAGTCTATCTTATTTATTATTGATAAAGTAAGACTGATATTATGACTTTGAACATACATACATGCATCCATGATTCATTGAATTAAGTTATTTCTCATTTACTATGATAAATGATGAAGTGTTATAAACTGCACGGGATATTGCTTGCCATTTTACAGGGATTGTGATATTTATGTTAATTGTTTATGTTGTTATATTTATGCCTCACTAAGTTATACTTAGCGTGTGATTCGTATTATACGTAGGCCGATCAGGCTAGTATTGTCGAAGAAGGAGCTGCACTTTTGGAAATCGAATAATCGCTTATAAGGAATAGTATGTACACTTACATCCTAGTCTAATGGGCATGTATTCATATTTTAAATATGCAATTGTTTTGTATTATTAAACTTACAAGTTAGTTTACTTATTTTAAGTGGGCTTGTAACCTAAGTATTAAATATTAATACTATTGTTTTAAACTCTTAGCAATGGGAGTTGGTATAACTATTACGTAGTTAATGTCAATCGAGTAGCTATTTTTAAATCAAGGAAAGGGTCTAGCTAGTACACATAATTTACACCCTGAATTATATTTTCATGTTAATAACTATCTTAAATATTTAATTAAGTAATTCAGGGTCAAAACTAAGTGACACTAGACAGGTTTGTAATTTTACAAAAAACTGAAGAGAAGTTATTTTACTAAGCTAATTTTTTTAAAAAAATTACAAGTTAGGAAATGAGTTAAAAACTTAAGTAGCATCTTCAATGAATATTTAATCATTGAATATACGTTGAGGGTGTTATAGAAATATTTACAGTAGTTGCGACTGTGGCTCATAACTTCCTCTGGTTTTATGTCCAAAATGGCTTGAAAGCCTTCTATGAGTCGAGGATAGGCTTCCCATCTAGTTTTCTTAAAAACTGGCAAACAGGGTCTTTTGTTGTCATATTCACCAAACGTTGTCATTCATTTTGAAATATCAACCATAAATCAAGAATTTGTCTCTACACATCTGTAACCCTCTTGCCGTAGCAAACCGAAGAGATACAACAAAACCTGGTCCATTTTTTTCCTTTTTTATCTTATCTAGATGCCAATTATTAACCCTACATGTTCATGCGGACATTAGGTGCAACCCCAACTCAATCGGGCATCAATTTGACCTCCAATTGATCACATTTACAAATTAGGGACCAAATTGCAAATATAGAAAATTTCAGAATTAAAGCTCACTTTTAAGTTATCAAATTTTAATTGGTCAGGTTCCTATCTTTCATTTCAAATATCAACTCAATCCGAACTTTCTATCATATACAATTGCATTGGCAAGATTTAGGGACTAAAATGTAAAGATGACAAAACTGCCCAGAATGACATTAACAGAATAAATGATCATCCATACCGATACGGGTAAGCCCGTACTGATACGGTTTGGAACACCCCGTTTCGATACACCACCATACCGTATCGATATGCCTAACTAAGTTACTTAACTTTTAAAATGTTATAGACCGTACCGATACGATTCCTGAGGTGTTCCGGTACGCGGGTTCGAGTTGAAAAAGTGAATTCCAGAGGCTAAAACTCATACCGAAACACCCATACCCGTAACGGTACACCTGGCCAAATTTTCCTAGTCGTATCGAAACGAACAAGGCCTGTACCGATCCCACAAGCCTGAAATTATCTAGCCGTACCGATACGGTCCCCCACGTATCGGTACGCCTGGCCTGTAATGTCACATTTTGGCTGGTTTTTCATCCCAAAAGCATACTCTAAATCAGTCCAACATGCTTAAACACAATAAAATTTATAAAATATTATTTTTATGAATATTTTAATATTTCTAATTAAATTCTAACTAGACATAGTTCTACTTTTACAATATGGCAAATTTGAAAATAGAACATAGTTGGGGGATTATTTGGACTTAAGAAATTAAATGAATTTAATATTCATTTAATTAATCACACTTGGCATTAATAAAATAAAAGATGAAAAAATATGTTCATCTTGATCTCCTCCATTTCGAAATACAAGATAAGAAAGAGGGAAAATACACAAAATTTTCGTAGGCATTTTGAAGGCTTCAGAACACGATTCAAGGTATGTTTTTGATAGAAAATTAATTTATGTTTAATTTTCTTTCTTTTGATAGTAATTTTACAAAGAGTTACGAAGATTTGTTTATGTTATTGATGAGGAAAAAATAGGGTTTCATGTTCTATGTTGAGGTTGAAGCTTGATTTAAGTAAATCAAGTGTTGTGGAGTTGAAATCAAGCTTAGATTTAGATTAATTTCATGTTTGAAGACATAAACCCTAACCCTAAAATTTGGGATTTTATTTAGGGTTTTGAAATTAAGGATGAATATGGAAGAATTATGATGCTACAAGCTTGATTTTGATGTTAGACTGAAAAATCCTCAACTAGTCTTCTAAGTGACTATTTCATGTTTGGTAAATTAGGGGAAATATTGTGAAAATTATTCTCATGGTGGATTTGAAAGGATTATGAAATTACAAGCTTGATTATGGCATTTGGACCAAAATAAAGTCCTTGAAAAACTTAGACACCCAATTCAACATGTAGGAATAAATTGGGGTTTTAAGTGTTAATTCATGGAAATGAAGAATGTATGATGGAAAAATTATTTTGAGCATGTTAGAATGTTGTTTGAATGAAAAACAACCTTGAGAAGGTCTAGTGACCAATTCTACCAAGGGCCAAAATAGAAGGAAAAATTTGAGAAAAATGGTAAAAATGTTAGATAGATTAATTAGTACAAGTTCATAAACTTTTGTGTGGAATTAGCGAGTAAAATGTCACATTAACAAATGTTAATGGTTTGAAGGGCATTGAGTAAAAGTTAGTGGAAAATGATAGAATTGTGAACTAATTGCGATTCGAGCTTGAATAATTGCAAAAAGGTGCAAAATGGTCACTAAGGACCAAAAAAGACTATTCGGCTACTAAGGGAGAAAAGGAAAATTTTAGGAAAAATTTTTCTTATATTCGAATAATTATACTAGTATTCTATAGTTAAGCAATGTTAGATTAAAAAGAAAAATCTAACATGTATGTTATTGTATAGGTTCGATGGGTAAATTTGCAGCAATCGAGCAGGATAAGGAAACACGAGATAAAAGAGGCAAGGAAAAAGTAGTGAACTAGCTTAGTGAGGCCCAGTATGTTGCATATCCCAGGTGAGTGCATTATATGTATTTATGTCATGTTGTTAAATAGGACGACTTGCGATGAGACGGCCTTGGTATAAAGTAAAATGTATGATGGCTTATTTATGCAAATAACATGAAAATAATAATTGGCATATTGATACGATGATTGTAGCATAATGATTTACCCAAGGTAAATCGAATTTTAGATATTGGGTATAAACTCACAATTATCGTATTATACATGATATTACTCATGGATTGGATATTGAATAACGAATTATTACACTGCTATGCCCGAGTACTAGTGTGAGAGTCTTTGGTATAGTTGGATATCCATAAAGTCTTAGCAACTGTGTCCTAGTATTACGGTGCATTTTAGTCACTTCAATGATGTTTAGACACGTCAGTTTCGACTTAGACGCTACGACATTGTTCAGACACTTCGGTGTTGTTAGCACAAAAAAAATGGGCGATTATGAGGAGCAAAAATCATCCTCGAGTACATACTCATCTCAGCCGATTCAGCGATGCAGGTGCTACGGCTTCGTAGACACTACAATGTCGTGATGACTCACGTACCATAGCATCACATGACATTGTACTTTGGGCTATAAATCATGAAATGCTTTTATGCAAGTAGATAGGCCAGTAAGTCTATCGTATTTATTACTGATAAAGTATGATTGATATTATGACTTTGAACATACGTACATGCAACCATGATTCATTGAAATAAGTTATTTTCTCATTTACTATGATAAATGATGAAATGTTATAAACTGCAAGGGATATTGCTTGCCATTTTACAAGGATTGTGATATTTATGTTAATTTTTTATGTTGTTATATTTATACCTCACTAAGTTATACTTAACTTGTGATTCGTATTACACGTAGGTCGATCGGGCTAGTATTGTCGAAGAAGGGGATGCACTTTTGGAAATCGAGTTATCGCTTATAAAGAATAGTATGTACACTTACATCCTAGTCTAATGGTCATTTATTCATATTTTAAATATGCAATTGTTTTGTATTATTAAACTTACAAGTTAGTTTACTTATTTTAAGTAGGCTTGTAACCTAAGTATTAAATATTAATACTATGGTTTTAAACTCTTAGCAATGGGATTTGGTATAATTATTACGTAGTTAATGTTAATCGAGTAGCTATTTTTAAATCAAGGAAAGAGTCTCGGTAGTACACATAGTTTACTCCCTGAATTATATTTTCATGTTAATAACTATCTTAAATATTTAATTAAGTAATTCATGGTCGAAACTAGGTGACACTACACAGGTTTGTAATTTTACAAAAAAACTGAGGAAAAGTTATTTTACTAATCTAATTTTTTTAAAATTACAAGTTAGGAAATGAGTTAAAAACTTAAGTAGCATCTTCAATGAATTTTAATCATCGAATATGCGTTGAGGGTGTTATAGAAATATTTACAGTAGTTGCAACTGTGGTTCGTAACTTCCTCTGGTTTTACGTCCAAAAATGTCTTGAAAGCCTTTTATGAGTCGAGGATAGGCTTCCTATCCAGTTTTCGTAAAAACTGGCAAACAAGATCTTTTATTGTCATATTCCCAGACGTTTCCATTCATTTTGAAATATCAACCATAAATCAAGAATTTGTCTCTACACATCTGTAACCCTCTTGCCGTAGCAAACCGAAGAGATACAATAAAACTCGGTCCATTTTTCCTTTTTATCTTATCTAGATGCCAATTATTAACCCTACATGTTCATGCGGACTTTCTAGGTGCAACCCTAACTCAATCGGGCATCAATTTGACCTCCAATTGATCACATTTACAACTTAGGGACCAAATTGAAAATACAAAAAATTTAATAATTAAAGCTCACTTTTAAGTTACCAACTTTTAATTAGTCATGTTCCAATCTTTCATTTCAAATATCAACTCAATCCGAACTTTCTATCACATACAATTGCATTGGCAAGATTTAGGGACTAAAATGTAAATATGACAAAACTGGCCCAGAATGACATTAACAGAATAAATGGTCATCCGTACCAATACGGGTAAGCCCGTACCGATACAGTTTGGAACACCCCATTTTGGTACACTACCATACCGTATCGATACACCTAAATGAATTACCTAACTTTTAAAATGTTATAGACCATACCGATACAGCTCCTCAAGTGTTCTGGTACACAGGTTCGAGTTGAAAATATGTATTCCAGAGGTTAAACTCATACCAAAGCACCCATACTCGTATAGGTATACCTGTACAAATTTTCCTAGGTGTATCAAAACGCACAAGGCCTATACCGATCCCACAAGCCTGAAATTATCTAGTCGTACCGATACGATCCCCCGCGTATTGGTACGCCTGGCCTGTAATGTCACATTTTGGCTGGTTTTTCATCCCAATAGCATACTCTAATCAGTCCAACATGCTTAAAACACAATACCAACATGCCAAACATATCATAAGCCAACTAGCATCTCAATTCTAACAACACAACAAGGCTTCCTGCATCAAACATAAATCTATAGGCCTGCTTCCTAATTTTGCATCCAAGCACACACCAAAAGAACCAGCACCAAAATCAATCTTTAAAGGCCACTTACTAACCAAGAGCAACTAAGAAACATGCTCAAATAGGGAGTTCCAGAAAACATATCACAAAACACAACTAGTACCCCATTGCCCTTATTCATTATAGTCTAGTCTCTAACATACTTTGGAAACAAGTCTTGCCAAGATCCCCTTGCTTCCTGCTGCCTCCCGGGATATTAATTATCTTCATTGATTGACAAAGAGAGCATAAGCACACATGGATTAGTGAGGAATGCTCAGATCAAACACCATCAATGCATTTAAACCATTTTATTTACATCATCCTTTAAAACCTCACGCCCTTTAAAAAAACATGCACTTTACAGCATTTAAACCAGCATATTAAACCATATGCTACATGTATCATTAATCAACAGCAAGTCACATTGCTAACCCTCTACTTAATCCTTCCCATGCATTACTACCAAATGCAAAGCTCAAGGACAAACATGTATAAATCACATTATACAATATAAAACATTTCAACGATACATTAACAATTATATTGGCTTACAAGTGAGCATTAAACAAGTCCAATAACAAAAGAGTTCATCGGATACACGGATTCAACAAGTGTTAACCCAACACATCAAGCCATCTCAACCGGAATAGTGATACAATCCCAATCGCGGTACATTAACAATCGGGTACATTAACAACTGAGTACACTTTCAACCCACAGGGACACCCACCCTTTTCATCGGTTAGATGCTTAACCCACTAACGGGAGTTTTTGATATTGTTTAACCCCTCTACCGTTAGGGTACTTGGATGGAGTATTCGGTACGCCGTATAAACCCCTCAACATCTAAGGCGACTTATTTACAGTACACTCAATCCTATGGCCGGCCAACTATATTCGTTAACAATTTTAAAACCACATCACTTGCCAATATAATTTACCATTTTAACATTTACTTCACTATTTTAAACAAGCATAAACCAAAACACTTTTCCAAAGCAACAACCATGCTTTAAACCACAAGTATAAATCATACTTACAAGGATCACTTACCATGTGCATCCTTCAGCAAAACATGCACAAAAACAGTATATCGAATACTTTAAAACATGCTTAAACAGTAGGTAACATGTAAATTAAAACAAGTGCATAAAACCATTTCAAACTAGCACGACCGAGAGAGTAAAACCACTTTATACTTACATCCGAGTCTAGGTAAGCATTTCATGCTCTACCTTAACTCCCAAAATTCTGTTCCAAAACATCAAAATGCTTTAAACCATGTTTTCACTCACCAATACGTGAAACCTCGATTCACCGATGCGAAATCAAGTATCTGAAACCTCCAGCGCTTCTCCAATCTACTCCAGATCAGCCTCCCCTGTTTTTACCACAAAACAACAGAGGATTAATGCATCATAATGCATTCTAAAGACAACAACTACAATCCTTCTCGGATTTTCACAAAACCTTCGCAATTAACCATCCACAACAACCGAAAACATAACCAACACACTTCGATTCAAAACCCAATCAACATCTATCAAACTAACATCACTTTCAACATCAAAACTCATCTAAAAACATATCCAAATCAATCTACCACCTCCAACAACCTTACAACCATAGAAACACAACAAAACCTCAAAACTAACAACCTAAACAAATAGAGATTCTTAAGTTTCGGGATTCCATTGATAAAAATATCTTATCAACATTATTAAACATCCAAAATATAAATCAAAGCATCCTTAATTACTAGAAATTAGATCCATTTCGTGAATTAACTCATTTCCCCCAAATAACTCAATTAAACATTATAAAATCATCAAAATTAGATTAGAAACACAAAACAAGGATCAAATGCTTGGGAATTTCAATAAAGAACCATACAATAGAGGAGATCTCGGACTTTACCCCTATTGTGAAGTTTCCCCCTCAATTGATTTGTGAAAAGCTAAGAAAACAAAAGATTTCAATGAGATTTTGCAAGACAAAGTTAAAGAATAAAGTTAAAATCAATAATCTGAGTGAAAATGATCTCTCACCTCTGGATTTTGATGAAATTCTAATTGTTTGGCAGAAAAGAAGTTGAGAGAAAAGGTTTAGGAAAAAGTTACATAAATTTTCTTTAAAATCTAATAACTAACTTAGATATTTTAATCAATCTTAAACCACCTTTAAAACACATGTTTAAAATGATTTAATTGAAGGGAGAAACCACCCGCAAAAACTTGGTAATTTAGCTCTTTAAGGATTATAAGAATTTACCCTTTTCATTTTAGTCACTTTAAAATAGTTTTCAAAAATCGCATTTTGGTCACTAACCAAAATGTCACATTTCCAAAATTTATTCCACCAAAAATCAATATATATTAAAAGATGATTTTTAACTATTTTCCATATTTTTATCTTACCAAAAAACATACGGTCCCGAAACGAACTCGAATCCCTACTTTGGTCCATCGAACCATCTAATAAACCACCAAACCGCTAAGCCGTAAAACCGAGGCGTTACAACTCTCCTCCACTTAAGAAATTTCATCCCCGAAATTTACCTAGAGGAAACAGGTGCGGAAATTGTTTCAACATATCCGACTTGCATTCCCACGTGGCCTCCTCAACACTGTGGTGCCTCCACATCACCTTAACGAGCTCAACCGTCTTGCCACGCAGCACTTTACTGCTGGTATCAAGAACCTCTATCGGTTCCTCATCGTAAGATTGGTTCGATATCAACTCAATCTCCTCCACCGACATGACATGTGATGGATCCGACCTATACCTCCGCAACACCAAAACGTGGAACACATCATGAATCTTTCCCAACTTCGGAGGTAGCCTCAAACGATACGCAACAGGACCCACACGGTCAATTACCTCGTAAGGTCCAATGAATCTCGGGCTAAGCTTCCCTTTTCGCGCAAACTGTAACACCTTTTTCCAGGGTGACACTTTTAAAAACACTTTATCACCCAGAGCGTACTCTATATCTCTACGCTTCAAATCTGCATAGGATTTCTAGCGATCTGCAGTTGCTTTTAAGCACTCACATATCAATATTACCTTTTCGGTTGTGCCTTTCAAAACATTAGGCATCAACCCAAATTTTTCCCCCGCTTTTGCCCAACACACGGGTGTACAACATTTCCTGCCATACAACACCTCATAAAGTGCCATCTGTATGCTAGCATGATAACTGTTATTATAAGTAAACTCCACCAACGACAATTGCTTCTCCCACATTCCCTGGTACTCAATAACACAACACCTTAGCATATCCTCGAGAACCTGAATCACGCACTCCGACTAGCTATCCGTCTGAAGATGATACGAGGTACTAAAATTCAACCGGGTCCCCAAAGCACGATGCAAACTTACCCAAAACCTTGCGGTGAACCGTATATCCCTATCTGAAACTATAGATTTAGGCACTCCGTGCAAATGCACAATCTCAGAGATGTAAATTTTAGCCAACTTGTCCAAGGTATATGTTGTATGCACTGGCACAAAATGTGCACACTTCATAAACTGATCCACAATCACCCAAATAGAATCCTTTTTGGTCAGCGTCAAAGGCATCCCAGACACGAAATCCATGGTTATTCTTTCCCACTCCTATTATGGTATCCTTAACGGTTGCAACAACCCGAAAGGAAACTGATGCTCAGCCTTTACCTGCTGACAAACAATACATCGAGCAACAAAACTAGCCACATCCCGTTTCAGTCCAACCCAATAGTACTCCCCTTTCAACCCTTGATACATTTTAGTGTTATCGGGATGCATAGAGAAAGGACTAGCATGTGCCTCAGTCAGAATCGTATGCCTCAACTCTTCATCCTCAGGCACTACAATTCGACCTTTGAAACACAACACCCATCATTGTTGAAATAAAAATCCTTAGGATTTCCATCCTTGATATCTTCCACATGAGGTACCAAACTCCCATCATACGGTTGCTTCTCCTTAATCATCTACAATAAGGATGGCTTCACCTGTAACTCGGCCAAAAAACCCTCGTCATTCATCACACTCAGCCGAGCAAACATGGCTCTCAACTCTACAGTCGCTTTTATGCTCAAAGCATCTGCCACAACATTGGCTTTCCCTGGATGATACTCAATGGTCAGATTATAATCCTTAACCAACTCCAACCATCTACATTGCCTAAGATTCAGCTCCTTTTGTGTCATCAGATATTACAAACTCTTATGATCCGTATAAACCACACATTTCTCACCATAAAGGTAATGCCTTCCGATCTTCAAGACAAACACAACCGCTGCAAGCTCAAGATCGTGAGTAGGGTAGCTACGTTCATGCACCTTCAACTGCCTAGATGCATACGTCACTACCTTACCCTCCTGCATCAACACACAACCAAGCCCAACATACAATGCATCACTATAAACAACGAACTCCTTCCCTGATTCTGGTTGAACTAGGACTCGAGGTCGCGCCAAGGCTTTCTTCAACGTTTCAAAAGCTTACTGCCTATCTCATGTCCACCCAAATTTAACATTCTTCTGCATCAACTTTGTTAATGGAACCTTCAAACTGGAGAACCCTTCCACAAACCTTCGATAGTAACCTGCAAACCAAGGAAACTCCTAACCTCCGTCACCGACTTGGGCTCTTTCCAACTCATTACAGCCTCAACCTTATGCAAATAGACACGTATTCCTTTGGCCGACACAACATGCCCGAGGAACACAACTTCCTTAAGCCAGAACCCATATTTGCTTAACTTAGCATAAAGCTGATTAGCCAACAATGTTTGAAGAACAATTCTCAAATGTCTATCATGATCCTCCTCGGTACGGGAGCACACAAGGATATCATTGATAAACACAACCACAAACTGGTCCAAAAACTCATGAAACACTCGATTCATCATGTCTATAAAATCAGCTGGTGCATTGGTCAAACCAAACGGTGTGAACATATAGTGTGAACATCCTACACCCTCAACTCCTTTGATCCAGGATTCATAACATAGGCTAAATAACCCTAACATCCCGAATCCAACATTCGACTTCCTTTCAAAGTCGAAACAATATTAGACAAAAACTTGGCATTCTCGCCAACAACCACTACCTCATAATCATCTGACAACCTCAAGGATATATGTTTGATCTCAAAGTCCACCACACCCCGATGTTTGGTTAACCAATCCATTCCTAAAATCACATTAAAACCATGGAATGGTAACTCCATCAAGTCTACAGTAAACACATATCCCTGAACCATCAACGAACACCTACGATACAACCTCCTAACCGTGACTGTCTCCCTAAGAGAACTAGTCACTCTAACACCCACATTAAGAATTTCAACAGATATATCAAGTAGCACAACATGCTCACTCAAAATGTATGAATGAGTAGAACCAGAATCAACCAACGAATACAACGATAAAGACTGTAGGGTAAAAGTACCTGCAATCATATCAGTGTCATTGCGACCCTCGCGGTGTGCATACACCCTAGCCAGTCCACCTCCCTCAGGTTGGATAGAAACAGTATGAGCTACAGTCCTCTGCCCACCATCTCGACGCTGAAATGGTCCGCAGCCACGGCCACAACCACGGCCATAGTAGGTGCAGCACCCTGTCCACCTCAAGCCATCAACGAATGATCATGCCTCTGATGGTCGCTTGACCCACAACTCCAACAAGTATTAGCCACCACAGGCACAGGTGTTTGTCCCTCCCTTGCCAAACGCGGGCAATCTCGCCTCAAATGATCTCAAGATCCATAAACCCAACAAGTGCTAAATGGGGCTCTAACCTGGGCACCATGCCCCTGGACTCCACATCCCATAACACCTCTGCCATACCTCAACTCCAGGCAAAACCTCCTGTCACGATGTCTCTTGGCCTGACCACCGCTATAACCCAAATCAACAGCTCTTTTACCCGAGTTAGAACCTCGCGATCCATATGCCAAACCCAAATTATGCTCCACATCTTTAGCTCGTAAAACCAATATATCGAAGTCGGTGTAATCAACAGCAAGCATGTATATCTTAACATCCTAAACAATCCCATAGCGGAAACGATCACATCAAGTGCACTCATCAGGAACCAACTCAGGTGCATACTAACTCAACCTCACGAACTGTACTTCGTACTCCGAATCTTGATTTTCAGGTAATCTTTTGAACTACAATGTTGCTCTCTCTTCGAGCTCTATCTTTTGATATAAATAATATATAGAATACTTGCTTGGTTGATGACATTTGATATGTGGAAGAAATTAGGGTTTATGAACAAATTGGGGCTTTTGTGATTTTATGAATCCATGGTTGATTTTAAGGTATAATCATGCTTGTATGATGTTAGAATCATGTTCTTGAGTTGGGATTTAAACCCTACACATTTTAGTTTGTATAGAGAAGATTAGGGTTTATGGATTCAAGTCTAACTTAGGTTTTGTGATGTTGGATTAATGATCTAATAAGCTTGATTTGTTGTTTGGAAGCAAAACCCTAAGTTAAATAAATAGGGACCATTTTGGCAAGCTTCAAAATTAAGGGACCAGATCTAATTTTTATGAATTTGATGTGTATTTATATTATTAATGATGTTAGAGACATGAAAATGAAGTTAGAATGCTAAATCGATGATTAATCACTTTAGTGACCATTTTGACAAATTGTCAAACTTGACTGGTCTATTCAGCAAAGAGGATATGTAGAGGGACTAAATCTAATTCTTAGTTAAAATGTTGGAATTAAGGTAGTAATGTTGATTGGAAGACTAATTTTCAAAGTTAAGAGGCTTGAATCCTTATATTTGAAAGTTTGGTGGCCATCTCGACAAATCAAGAGAAATTAGAAAAGTAAAGGTTTAGCTTATTTTGATGAAGGATGTAAAGAGAACATATGGATAGAAGCTTTATTCTTGTCACTTGAAGTAAAGTGATGGGACTAAATTGACAATTAGAGAAATAAGGAGAAGTTGGTGGAAATTAGAAGTTATTTATGGAAAGTTATGTTAGAATTTGAATTATGGCAGTAAGTTTAAAAATTCACCATAAATTCTACAAAAATGTTTATATGATGAATTTTATACATTTGTAAAGATTTTCCAGTCTAGTTTCGTTTCCAACAAAAGGAAACTAATTTCGTGTTTCGAGTTAAAAGATATGAACTTTTATTCGAATGAAGGTCAAACAAATTATAGAGCAGTTTTCTGTCTGGATAGTATGTGACGTGAATGTAAAGAATTTACATAATTTTTATAGATTTTATTAATTTATGTGGCTTATACCTTTAGAATCGTTATCGAATTTAGTTTCTCCAGTATAAAGGAAATTAATATCCAGTATGTATTCTGCCCTGTATAAGTAAATCTTTGAAGGTAGCGCAAGCTATCAGAAAATGGAATTTGAAACATTTTGTTTTTAAATTTTAGTTAGCAAGCTCAGAAGAATTATTGAAAGTTCAAATAGATCACTAAGGACCATAATGAGTTTTTGAACAGTACAAGGAATAAGGGAAAATATTTGGAAATTTTATATTCGAATGAATATATTAGACAATATGTTTAAAGTATTGTTAGATTTGAATCTAACAAATATTCCATTTTTTTCATGTGATTAATGAAGTCAAGTCCGAATCAAAGAAGGTTCGAGGTTCTATGAAAGAAAAGATTGAACTAAGATTTAATGAGGTATTGTGTTAAGTGGCCAAGGTGAGTGCAATTGCATACATATCATGACACATTGATGTTTTATACATCATTGGGGTGGCTTGTGATGAGCCTACCGAAATTTTATTCTCATTATATTTATGTCATGGAGCATATGATTGACATATTTTAAATATGTCAAAAGTTGAATATAAATGCATGGATCACTAGTTATATATGATGTTATATTATGAATTTTATTTCGGGTATGAACTGCCTAATGTTAAATTATGTTGATATGCATTTCCATGGATGAAATAAATATGGAATTTATGCCCAAGTATGTCATTGAGGGACAAGGTATAGTTGGCATGCCATAGAGTCCAGCAGCACGCTGCATACTCGGTTTAGCATTATAGTGTATATAAAGGATACTTGGTGTATATGGTTAGCACGACCTTACGTGTGGATGGTTAGCACGGCCTTACATGTGGATGGTTAGCACAACCTTATGTGCAGTTTTGACTCGTGTACCTAGGGTCCTCATAGGCTTTGTATTTGGGCTATGGTTTATTGGTTAATAAAAGATAAAGATGTGAAAAAGCTTAATAGCTTTTGAAATAAATGGCAAGTATATTGGTAAGAAATTTTTTATCCGATTTATATCATGTTAACATATGAATAACATGATGGATTTACATGTCTAGTGATCATGATACATTTATGCGTATAAGACATATTATGACAAATGAACAAGCATGAAAGTCTTATGACATTAGCATATAGTAAATCATTACTAATTCTATGTGAAAGTTGATGCTTTGGCATATATATCATGTTATATAAAAATAGCCATGAAGACGAATAAAGTTTAAATTATTGCTATTAACTTCCTTTATTGCTTCATTAAGTTCGTACTTAGCGTGTGTTTGATTGTGCATACATAGGTAAATCAAGATGAGAGTGAGAAGAGCATTGCATCAATATGGAAAGCTCAACAGGTAATCACAGTATCGACATCCTAATTAAGGTTTGATTATTATAGTGGCATGCATACTTGCTAAACCTATTTGAGTCATGATCGACCTTTAAAGTTCGTTACGGTTTTATAATAATTGGCGTTTCTAGAAAGATTCAAAGTTAAGAGTAACCACAGGTGATGAGTTGCATGCTAAGATAATTTAGAGCATGTATATTTAAGGATAGAAAAGTTGTGACATTCCTAATTTTTGTTCGTCGTATTGATACGAAAATGGGTGTTACAGTTTCTGTAATTTTGAGAGAACAACATCCATTTTGAAAGCAAAGGAAAATGAAAGAGAAAACCAGAGAGTGAATTTGAGAGAAAAACTGAGAAATGAATATACAGTATCAGTTTTATGGGTAGCTGATGAACCGAAATATTTCACAGAGTACTGTTATCCACAGTTTATGTTCTTACATGTCTAGGTCAGTCTAATTCACCTATCAGTGTGATTATAACAGGGAATTATAGTGATGTGTTCAATTTGATCTATTTGATCAACAACATTCCTCTAATTCACCATTTGAGCAATCTATTACCTAGCTTTAACTAATCCAATTATATGAATTCATTTTCCAGCAAGCTATTTACTCTATTCATGTCTCAATTCACTTAGCAATGTGATCAAAATAGGGCAGCATATACAACCAAACATGTTTAAACATTTTCAACAAGCAAAACAGTCCCTACCTCAATTTCCAGCAACCATACACATTTCCTTTGCAATTTGATCAATAACACTCAAAATTTCAAGGATCTTAGAAGCTAACGTCACTATAACATGCATAACTTTCATCCGATTCAAATTAGGCAACAAGAACATCACAAATTCAAGATTCAAGCATTCTACAACATGTAGGAATCAAGCATTTTACCTTCTCCTAAGCTAATTTGATCAAAGCTCATTCAAGAAACATGAATTGAAGAAGGTATATGAAGCTTTCTCTCTCAAAAAATTCGGCTATGGCCTAATGAGGAAGATGAAGTCTTCCTCCTATAGTGGCCGATTGTTTCAAGGGGAGAAGGACATGTGTAAGGTCTATTATCCATTTTAATTCCACCATGCAAAGCTTATGTTTTGCCTAATATTCAAGATGGTCCTTTTAATTTGGCACTCTAACTTGTTGGCTATAACATTTTAGTCCTTTAGTTATTTGTTAGATAATGTTCTTTCCTCTTTAATTTGATTACTCGGTTTAGGGAGCAATACAAACTAATCAATACAATTCGAGTATTATTCTTTTAATTTCCTCAATTAACTCATAATTCTTTCAATTTGATTAGCACATGATTCAATTAGTCAATAGCTTAGATAGTGGTAACCTTCCTAGGCTCGATTTACGGTGTTACAATTATCCCCTCCTTAAAATAAAATTGCCATCGAATTTACCTGAATCGAATAGGTGAGGATATTGTTTCCTCACAATTTTTTTAGATTCCCATGTTGCCTCTTTTATCTTGTGATTTCTCCACAAGACCTTGACAAGAGGAACAATTTTGTTCCTGAGCTTTCTAACTTCACGAACAAGAATCTGGACTGGTTCTTCTTCGTAAGACAAGTCAGGATTCAACTCAACTTCTTCAGGCTCAAGGAGATGGGATAGATCAGACCTATATCTTTGTAGCATAGACACGTGAAAGACATTATGAATCTTGTCAAATTCATTGGGAAGAGCCGATCGATAGGCCACTGGCCTTATCCTTTCAGTGATTTCAATCGAACCAATGAATCGGGGACTGAGTTTCCCTTTTCTTACAAACCGAAGACTTTCTTCCAAGGGGAGACTTTGTCTTCAACATTTTATTGGATGTCTCTGATTTTCAAGTCTGCATATGCTTTTTGTCTATCGAAAGCTGTTTTCAATCGATCATGAATGATCTTCACTTGTTATTCGGTTTCTTTGAGCAATTGAGGTCCCAATACTTTGTTTTCTCCCAATTCAGACCAGCACAAGGGAGTTCTACATTTCCTTCTGTATAGAGCTTCGAGGGGAGTCATCTGGATACGTGTCTGGCTGCTATTGTTGTAAGCAAATTCTACTATGGGTAGAGATTTCTTCTAGTTCTTTTTGGAGTCTATAACACAAGCACATAGCATGTCTTCAAGTACTTGGATGATTCTTTCAGATTGTCCATCTGATTGAGGATGAGAGGCTGTACTAAGGTGCACTTTAGCTCCTAGAGCCTTCTGCAAGGAATTCTAGAATCAGGAAGCAAATTTGGGGTCTCGATCAGAGATTATAGTTGTAGGTACACCGTATAATCGAATCACTTTACGGATGTATAGCTCAGTTAAGGTTTCCAAGCTCATGTTCATTTGAACAAGGATGAAATGAGTAGAGTCTGTGAATCTATCAACCATCACCCATATAGCATCATTCTTTCTTGGAGTGTAAGGAAGACCAGTAACAAAGTCCATTATAATCCGAACCATTTCGATTGAGAGAATTCAATTGGTTGAAGCAGTCCAGTGGGGACTTGATGCTCGGCTTTGACTTTCTGACAAGTTAAGCATTTTGAAACAAAGTTTGTGATAGCTGATTTCATGCCTGGCCACCAGTATAGTGGCTTTAGGTTCTTGTACATCTTAACCAATCCCGGGTGTATCGAGAAAGAGCTTTGATGAGCTTCTTGTAGCATCTCTTGTTTTAGTTTCTCATTGTTAGGAACACATACTCTATCTTTGAAATAGAGGAGTCCATTCGACATGAGAGAGAAGTCAGAATTAGACTCTGAGTCTAACTTGGACATGATCTTCTGGAGATCTGGATCAATTTGTTAGAGTTCTTCGATTCTCGAGATTAGACTAGATTGAACTTGAAGTTTAGGAAAGAATTTTTGTCATTTGGATAAACGAAAATGAGCATTGATAGCCAAGGAAGCTACAAACGAATGGAAAAGAACATTAAGGGAGATTTCTGAATAGTTACTTGTAAGTCAAGAAATGTCTAATTCGAATGGTTACATGCAAGTCAAGAAAGGAACATTTCGAATGAATTATTCTAGGATTTAGATTTAAGGGTTTACCCGAGTATGGTCTACAACTAAGGGCATCAGCAACCACATTTGCTTTCCCTAGTCTTTAAGTAACTCTAGCCATCTCCTTTGCCTCAAATTCAAGTCTTTCTGAGTTAGGAGGTATTTGAGGCTCTTGTGGTCTGTGAATATGTTGCATTTCTCCAGTACAAGTAATGTCTCCAGACTTTAAGTGCAAACACGATAGCTTCCAATTCTAGATCGTGTGTAGGGTAGTTTAACTCGTGTGGTATTAGTTGACTTGAAGCGTAAGCTACCACATTTCCATCTTGCATTAGGACACATCCTAGTCCCAAATGAGATTCATGACTGTACACAGTGTACTCCTTGCCCGGTAATGGTTGGATGAGAACCGGAGCATGAGTCAAGGCTTGTTTAAGCTGATTGAAGCTTCGTTGTTGGTTCTCCGATCAAACAAAGGGTGTACCTTTGCAAGTTAGCTTAGTCAAACTTGCGACAATGGATGAGAATCCCTTGACAAAACGTTGATAATACCCGGCTAAACCGAGAAAGCTTCTAACCTCACCAACATTCCTCGGAGGTTTCCAATGCAGGATAGATTGAATCTTCCTTGGATCTACTTTGATCCTTTCTACATAGATAACATGTACAAGAAACGACAATTCCGATAGCCAAAATTTGCATTTAGAGAACTTTGCAAACAATTGACGTTCTCAGAGAGATTGTAATACAATTTGAAGGTGTTCAAAATGCTCTTCCTTATTTCGAGAATACACCAAAATGTCATCAATAAAGACGACCACGAACTTGTCAAGATAGGGCTTGAATACACAGTTCATGAGATCCATGAAAGCCACCGGAGCATTCGTTAACCCGAATGTCATTACAAGGAAATCAAAATGGCCATATCGAGTACAAAAGGCTGTCTTGGGTACATCTTCATTTACCCTCATTCGGTAGTATCCCGATCGTAGATCGGTCTTAGAGTATACCGCAACATCTTTGAGTTGATTGAAAAGATCTTCAATCCTTGGGAGAGGATATCGATTCTTGATAGTAAGCTTGTTCAATTGTCTGTAGTTAATAAAGAGTCTCATAGTCCCATCTTTCTTCTTCACGAACAAAACTGGAGCACCCCAGGGAGACGAGCTAGGCCTAATGAAACCCTTGTCTTGTAGCTCTTGGAGTTGCTTCTTGAGTTCTTTCAACTCAACAGGTGCCATTCGATAAGGTGTAATAGACATCGGAGTTGTTCCAGGTTGGATATCGATCATGAACTCTACTTCTCTGGTTAGAGGGAAACCAGGGAGTTCCTCGGGAAAACATCGAGATATTCAGATACAATAGGCACACTAGGTAAGCTGAATTCAAGTTCATCTTGTAAGACCATAGTAGCAAAGATTAAGGTCGGTTTCTTGTCAATTAGAAGAATTGATTCCTTTCCTAAACCCCAAAGGTAAAGTCTCCTATTTAGCCAATCTACCCAGGCTTCGTTCTTGTTTAACCAATCTAGTCCAGAACTAGATCAAACTCACAAGTTGGTAGTACATATGATTAATTAGAAAGGGTACATTTCGAATGAATAAGGGACAGTTTCTACAGATAAAGCTTACGTTTGTAATTCCCCCTATAGGATTCGAAACTACAAGGCTTTGTTTTACAATTTCAGGCTTTAAGTTCAACTTTACAATCAAGGTTGAGCTTGTTGTTGTGGAGGATTCTGCTCCATCCTCACACTATCTCCTTCATTTAAGGAGCCTACGAGACTTTCATCATCCTGGCTAAGCCGTGTTTCAGACATTCTAATTCAAATAGAACAATTAGGAATTCGGTTTAGTTAAGCAAAGACACAAGCTATACAATACAAGTCTTCTAGGTGGCACAAGAATCCTATATGATGGAAGAGAGCCCAGTTTAGTCCTAGAACCGACTAAAAAGCTCTGATTACCAATAAATGTAACACCCTCTACCCCGGATTAGTAGCAAATCGGTTCGAGAGCGCTACCAAGCACATTACAAGCAAGAACGAGGCAAGAATAGGTTAACTCATCCCTATTAGATGAGTTACTTAACTAGCAAGTAACAAAGAATTTATAACTTAACATGTAAGCAATCTCATATTTTGTTTACAAGACATTATAGGTTACCAAACAATTCAATTAACATCATCATTCCACCATTACTCAAATAACCTAAGTGAGCAAACATGCTTCCATTTCATTTCATTGTTCCTTAGATTGATACATGTAACATTTCATACATAAATTTACTAGACATGATTATTTGTACATACCTTGTCTCCAAGCAAGCCATATGCCAAGCCTTACCATTCGGCATTTACCATACAAACTTATAAAAACACTTACAACATGGTATGTTCACACAAGTGACTATCTCATCTCACAAGTAATTCGAATGGAACAATAGGCTAGATCAATTACTTTGAAACATTCAATATATATATCCATATGTGCAGCAAAATACTTTTCCATTACATAGAATTTGAGTTCATTACTTGATTCACATTATCAACCAAGTTCACAACATGGTAATCCTATTCAAGAACATATATATACAAGTTTCAAGTATTCAAAATGCATGCACAAGTTCATTATATACAATCTAAGTGCCACCAACTAGGGTAGTATAAAACAAGTATGAACCATACTTTAGCTATACTTGTGTTTTGCTTCGAGCTTAAGAAATTATGCTTCAAGATCAAGCAACGATCGAATCCTTTATCTTGTGGCTGGGAAGGATGAAAACAAGAGTGATAAGTACAAGAATGTACTTAGTGAGCTAGTAACTAGTTCTAACCAATTGTTATATCAAATTAAGTGTCAATTATACAAGAATGATCCAAACTACGGATTTCAAAGCATTCGATTAACATAAGAAGCAAAAGACAATAATTCATTCTTACATAACAAGAAATCAAGCAAATCATGCTTACATGACAAGTAATCAAGCAATTCGTTACTTATTAGCTCATTTATATTCTTTTAACACAGTCCATGGTTCATAATTTTTCTAGGTAATTGAGTCTCCAACCAACTGTCGCCACAAGATGTACCGTAGTACTGGTCAAACCCTCCTACTATCGCCAAAGACCATATACGTACCCTCTGTTTGTCTCCAATTAGGGGCCTTAGTCCATCCTGACACAATGAGCTCTAGACTCTAAGGCATGCCCTTCTACCTATTCAACTAGCAACCAAGGTTGTTTGATTACACTTCATTTATTCAAGGATTTTCAGGCTTTTCAAGTTCAAGATCATGTATCATTCAAGTGTACAAGTTCATGCCAAGCATTATATTTGTTTCAAGAGTCATTTCGAGTATTGCATGACAAGATTATACATGCATCAAGCCCTTAGGCCAATAGAGCCATAACTTAACAATTCAAGTGTTCATTGCATCATCTAAGCTAGCACATCAAGCATTAAGTTTAAGCAATTGTTCACAATACCATGTCATCCATACAAGCATCAATGTTACTACACTTACACGCCAAGATCATAATAAGTCCAATTAACAATTCAAGAATTTAGACATGCTTGCTTTAGTTAGGACCTAGTCCTAACTCTAGAATAAACTACACTCACTATACTCCCCAAGCTAGCTAGTCTCGAAAGAATATTCCCTTTTTCTTGTCCCTTAAATGCTCGACTTTAGATCCTTCTCCAAAGTCCTCTCATTGCTCTAGTAAATCACATAGATAGAACAAGGTCAAAACATGTAATCACAAAGTCATTCAACATGGCAACAAGGTTAATACATCACATATACATGACCAATAGCATCTTTATGTACACACCTTAATGCACATTACCAAACTGCCTACATTCCATATTAAGGCAAAACATGGCAGCAATTAAACTGTCCTAAAACTGTTTGCAAAACAGTTTACAAAACTGCCACAAAACTGTGTACAATTACCTAAACTGCTGCTACGAGGAAGCATGTACTCTACTCACTTAAACATGCATAACTTTCATTTCGTATGTCAGAATTTCAATTGGTTTACACCGTTGGAAAGCTAACTTAATTATATTTCTAACAATATAGGCCTTGCAGTTTAGTTCTTTGCCAATTAATAAAGTTTTTAGCTTAAAGACAGGGCAATTTACAACACTGGACAATTTGCACTGTCCCTAGTGTTTCTTCTCTACAATTCATTCTGTAATCCAAAATTGATTTCTATTTTCTCCTAATGAATTTAGACATGTTAAGTCACTGTCCATAAAAATATCAGACTTAAATTCCCTTTATACAATTTATGGTGATTTTTTAAAGTTACTGCCCAAAATAGAGTATTCTGGGTAGATTACACTAGTTTAAGTTTCTAGCTTCATAATTCCTCTAAACAAGATTCTAACATTGTAAGTCAACTCATTTTCATGTTCTTACATGTCTAGGTCAGTCTAATTCAGCAATCAATGTGATTATAATAGGGCATTATAGTGTTGTGCTCAATTTGATCAATTTGATCAACAACATTCCTCTAATTCATCATTTGAGCAGTCCATTACCTAGCTTTAACTAATCCAATTATATGAATTCATTTTCCAGCAAGTTATTTACTCTATTAAAGTTTCAATTCACTTAGCAATGTGATCAAAACAGGGCAGCATATACAACCTAGCATGTTTACACATTTTCAACAAGCAAAATAGTCCCTACCTCAATTTCCAGCAACCATGCACATTCCCATAGCAATTTGATCAATAACACTCAAAATTTCAAGGATCTAAGAAGCTAACATCACTATAACATGCATAACTTTCATCCGATTCAAAATAGGCAACAAGAACATCACAAATTCAAGATTCAAGCATTCTATAACATGTACGAATCAAGCATTTTACCTTCTCCTAGCTAATTTGATCAAATCTCAATCAAGAAACATGAATTGAAGATGGTCTATGAAGCTTTCTCTCCTCCTTTCTCTCTAAAGAAATTCGGCTATGGCCTAATGAGGAAGATGAAGTCTTCCTCCTATAGTGGCCGGTTGTTTCATAGGGAGAAGGACATGTGTAAGGTCCATTATCCATTTTAATTCCACCATGCAAAGCTTAAGTTTTGCCTAATGTTCAAGATGGTCCTTTTAATTTGGCAGTCTAACTTGTTGGCTCTAACATTTTAGTCCTTTAGTTATTTGTTAGCTAATGTTCTTTCCTCTTTAATTTGATTACTCAGTTTTGGGAGCAATACAAAATAATCACTACAATTCCAGTATCATTCTTTTAATTTCCTCAATTAACTCCCAATTCTTTCAATTTGATTAGCACATGATTCAATTAGTCAATAGCTTAGACAGTGGTAACCTTCCTAGGCCCGATTTAGGGTGTTACATCATCAATATTGGGAAGCTAAACAGGCAATCACAATAATGACATCCTAATTAAGGTTTGATTATTATAGTGGCATGTATACGTGCTAAAACTATTCCAGTTATGATTTGCCTTATGGTTTCATTACAATTGGAAATTCTGGGAAGATTCACAATTAAGAGTAAACTCAGGTGATGAGTTACATGCTAAGATAATTGATTTAAGATTAGAACTCGAACAAATAATTTATGTCAATTTTAAATAAAGTTAAGCGTGCTTGGGCTAGAGAAATTTTAGGATGGGTGACCATTGAAAAGTTTTTTGAAATTTTTAAATTACCCTGGTTTTGATTAATGAAGTTGTAACATTTTCAACTCGTATCCGGTGTATGGATATAGGAAGGGGCCGTTACAAGTGAAATTTATAACTCAATCGGGCCTCGAATTGACATCCGATTGGACAAGATTGCACTTTAGGGACCAAAATGCAATTTTAAAAAATCATGTGGACTTCCTTGAAATTAAAGTTACCAATCCTTAATTAGTCAAGTTTCATACATACTGGTTAAATTTCAACTTAAAATAATCTTCCAAGCTTATTTAATTGCATGATGAAGAAACAGGGACTAAACTACAAAAATTCAAACTTCAAAAAGCATAATACTAGACATAACAACCTGCGTACCGGTACGACTCCTATCCGTATTGCAATGAGTGTGTTTTAAAAAGGCGTATTGGTACGGTCCTCAAGCATACTGATACGGGTATACAATTTCAAAATAGAAGAATTCATTGGTTAAAGGGCATACCGATACAGTTGCCTATACCGACACCAGGATTAATTTCTAACCTCGCGTACCGATACGACCATAAGATGTACCTATACGCTTGGGCATGTTTGCAAAGATTTGAGCTGAGATAGGCCCCGCATACCGATCCCTAAGGACCCATACTGGTATGAACTGTGTAACACTCCAAAACCGGGCCTGGTCAGAATTCAATCTCGGCAACCAAAAATTTTGCACCAAAAAGTCAAATTATAGTATTGACCTTTGACCAAGTGGTCAGTTATTGGATTATTGAACCCTAATTAAGTATGGATATTGTTTAAAGATATCATTGTAAACATTGAAACTTGTCTTAGTGACTAAATTGGGAAAATTGAAAGTTTGGGGGAAAAGTATAAAAAGTAAAGAGTTGAGGGACTAACCTTGTAATTAGCCCCTTCTTAAGATTAATCACCACTTACGTGGTTATTTGGGGTGAAGTTACTTCACCTAATGGAAAGCTAAACACTAAAATAGGAAAAAGGGAAAGGAAGAACTTACCGGTTGAAAATTAGTCACCTACACTCCATCTTCTTCCTCCAACAATACACCTCAAGCAAGCACCTCCATTGTTGATTAGGGAAAGCTTGTATTTTCTTTGATTTCTTGATTCCAATTCAATCCTAGTGATCAGGTAAGCAATATCCGTTAAATGATTCATTGATTCCATGACCAAAACTATGCCAAAATCCAAGTTCAAGAATCAATAAACCCCAGAAATTCTCTAGGAATATCATATCTTATTCGTTATTGTTTCTCATAGCTAATAAGTTTCTACGAATTTATTATTGATATTGAAATCCTTGCAATTTCTATCCTTTGTAGCTCAAGAGAATCAAGGTGAAGAATCACTAAATCCTTCAAATTCTAGCAAGCTAAAGAACAAGGGAATAGTCATGTAAGAGCCCTAAAAGATTTGGGAGTATCGGTGAGTGTATTCAAAGTCTCGGGATTGGCTAGGTGCTTTTCCCGATTTCATTCATATTGTTTATTGCATTTCCATCAATGATTTCAAGGTATGGTTACATTGAAACCTTGTTAAAGGTATCATGGGTGAGCTTTGATAAGCTTATTACATTGTCAACTTGATTATCGAATCATTGCATTGTCATTGATATCATTGAGACATTGAGAAATGTCATATTGATCATGGTATATTGTTATTGCTATATTGTTATTGTTATTATTACTTTTATTGATATTGGCCTAAGCATTGAATCCTTGGATACGAATGGACATGGGATACAATGGACATGCCATAAAATTCATGAGCTCATTGATACTAAGTGGACTACGGTCCTTGAGCTAAGGCTCTATTTGGCGATGTTGGTAGGATGTACTTGTTTTGGTCTTATTGGGGATGTTGGAGGATATTGACCATTTATTGTTGGCGATGTTGGTTGGGAATTCGCGTATTCACATTCACATGTCGATCCAATGAATTGAGTTATTGAAATTATTGTTAAAACATGATTTTAGATGCATTTATATTGATATACATGTTAATGATATTATTAGCTTTCATGTTCTTATTGTTGACTACCTCACTAGGCTATATAAACCTAATGCATCTTATTTCCATGGACTTTAATGTTAAGGGTTGGTCGGATCAAGGATCGAAGCAATAAGTGTTTTGAAGCAAGTCACACATGCTATATCTAATTTAAACTTAGCCTTTGAACTTATAGCACGGTGGCATAGGGTATAGATATTTTAGTTTAGCCCATTTTGTGAATATATATTGCTCATCATGTTGAAATGGTCAAAATATGAAATATGGCATGTTGAAAATTGGAAAATTGGCAAACTTGACATATAGTTTGACATGTAGGTAGGTATGATGTGAAATTTTACATGTAGGTAGGTATGATGTTTATAAACTTGCTTGTAAAATTTGGTAACAAATGGGCAAGTTTAAGGCCCCTAATTTAATTAAAAACCATATAAAGTCTATCATTATAGGCCCCATCGTATCGATACGAGTGGTGGTGTATCAATACGGTCTTGCACATTTGGTCAGATTAGCGTTGGGGTACCGATACGCTTTAGGGCTTATCAGTACAGGACTTAGTCACTAGAATTTCTTCCGTAACCGGGTATCAATACGCACCTAGGCGTATTAGTATGGGTCTTACTCACTAGAAAAGTATTGTAGCACCGTATTGATACCTTATCGATCCTTAAAGTTGACCTTCTTGGCGTTAACCACGCGTACCGATATGGGTTAAAGTGTATTGGTACAGCCAGTCAACTTTGGGAGATGAGTTCAATTAGACCATTATAGCGTATCGATACGGGTATACACGTACCGGTACAACATCTATTATTTGTAACCGATTTAACAATCATGTCATAGGAATATTGTACGACCTTTTCGAGTATCAATACCGAGGTAGGTAAATTAGTTAAAAGATGATTAAAGAGGTTTTAGAATTCTTATAAATTGGTAACTGGATTTTATGAGGCTAAATTAAAGGTGAAATTAAACTTTATTTGTATTAAAAATTTGTACACAAGATATTCATGCATTGAATTTCATTCCGGTAACCCTAATTATTGATAAGTCCCTATAATTTTATAAAATTATAATTTAGTCCCCAAAGTAGGAAAAGCTACCAAGTGACCCTCAATTACGGTTTTGATTAAGTACAAGATAACCACTAATAATCATGGCTCTATTTTATTGAATTGACTCATTGTGCATTGCATAGGTTAACCGTAAAAGTTGATCTGATCACCGTATTATTTACCGTTAACGCTTACCGACCTAGATTTCTATCAGACCGGGAAGGGGTGTTACATTTGTGGTATCAGAGCTAGAGTTTAGTCGATTCTAGAGTTTAGTCGAAACCTCGATTCACCCACGCAAAATCAAGTATCCAAAGCCTCCAATGTTTCTCCAATCACTTCCGGATCAACCTCCCCTATTTTTACCACAAAACAACAGAGGATTAATGCATCATAATTCATTCTAAATACAACAACCGCAATAGTTCTCTAATTCTCACAAAACCTCCACAATTAACCCTTCACAACAACAGAAAACATAACCAAAACACTTCGATTCACAACCCAGCCAACATCTATCAAACTAACATCACTTTTAACACCAAAACACATCTAATAATAGATTCAAAACAACCTACCACCTCCAGCAACCTTACAACCAAATAAAGACCAGAAAACCTCAAAACTAACAACCTAAACAAGTAGAGATTCTTAAGTTTTTGGATTCCATTGATAAAAATCACTTATCAACATTATTAAACATCCAAAATATCAATCAAAGCAACCTTACTTAATGGAAATCAGATCCAAATCGTGAATCAACTCATTTTCCCCAAATAACTCAATTAAACATTGGAAAATCATCAAAATCAGATTAGAAACACAAAAACAAGGATCAAATGCTTGGGAATTTCAATAAAGAACCATACAATAGAGGAGATCTTGGACCTTACCCCTATTGTGAAGTTTCTCCCTCAATTGATTTGTGAAAAGCTAAGAAAATATAAGACTATTGTAAGATTTTTATTTACAATCTTTATAAAACAATTTGAAACAATAAAATCAAGTTAGAATCCACCTCACCTCTGGAAATTTGATGAAAAACTGAGTGTTTCGCTGAGGAGAGAATGGAGAGAAAAAATTGAGAGAAAATGACGTGATTTTTGTTTTGAAAAAAGATAACTAACTTTTTAACAAAACCCTCTTTAATTATTAATTAAACCACATGTTAAAATAAGTCAAATCGATGGAGAAATCATCAGAAACCAATTGGTAAAATAGCTCCTTAAAGATTATAAGTATTTGACCCTTTTCATTTTAGTCACTAGAAAATCATAGTTTTCATAACTTTCATTTTGGTCCCTAACCAAAATGTCCATCTTCAAAAACCCATTTTTAAAAATTGATTCCACCATTATTAAATACATAATTAATAATGATTTTAAACATTTTTCCATAATTTTTCCAACACCAAAAATATACGATCCCGAAATTGACTCGAATCTCTCCTCTGGTCCACCTAACCGCTAAGCCCTAAAACCGGGGTGTTACAACTCTCCCCCACTTAAGAAATTTCGTCCTCTAAATTTACCCGGAAGAAACAAAAGTAGAAACTACTCCAACATCTCCGACTTACATTCGCACGCGGCTCCCTAACATTGTGGTGTCTCTGCAGCACCTTAACAAGCCCAACCAATATACCACCCAGAACTCTGTCGCTAGCAACAAGGATCTCCACCAGGTCCTTCACATAAAATAACTTAGATCTCAACACAATGCCTTACACCGGCACAACATGCAAGGAATCCAACCGATACCTTCGCAGCATCATCACATAAAACACATCATAGAACCCTTCCAACACAGGAGATAAAGTCAACAATAAGCAATAGGACCCACACACTCAACAAAGTCGTATGGTCCTCAAAATGCATCACCTTTTTCCAAGGCGCTACCATCATGATCATCCGACCATCACAGTACACTTTAAATCACTACGCCTCAAATTTGCGTAGAATTTCTAACGATCCAAAACTGCTCTCAAGCGCCCATATAACAACTTCACCTTCTCACTAGTGCCTTTCCACACATCGAACATGGGAATGTACTTTTCCCTAATTTTAGCCCAACACAAAGGCGTACGACTTCTCCAACCACACAACGCCCCATACAGTGCTACCTGCATACTTGCCTAATAGCTGCAATTAAAGCAAACTATACCAAAGGCTTGTGCCTTTCACACTTTCCTGGAAGCTTTGTGATACACAACCCAACTCATCTTTCAAAACATAAATTCCATGCTCCAACCCGCAATCCAACCAAGATAGATATGATGTACATACACTTAAGCTCAAGCAACACCCTCAGAACCTCACTGTAACCCAAGGATCTTTATCTAGAACAATGAACTAAGGCACAGAGTGAAAATGCACTAACCTGCAATATACAAATATGCCAATATTCCAAAACTTACATCACAAGCATAGCCACGAGAGTGCACACACTTCGCAACTCAATCAACAACCGCCCAAATGGAATCCTTTCGGTCGGTGCCAAAGGCAACCCAGACACAAAATCCCTGGTGATTCTTTCCCATTTCCATTCCAGTATCGTCAGCGGTTACAACAACCTAAAAGAAAATAGATGCCCAGCTTCCACTCGCTGACATACCATGCATCGAACAACAAAATCATCCATATCTCCCTTTAAACAAACCCAACAACAATCCCTTTTCAAACCTCGATATATCTTGGCATTACCGGAATGCATTTCGCAAGAACTGGCAAGCACTACCATCAAACCATACACCTAAACTCAACATCAAGGGACACCACCTTCCAATCTTTAAAACACAACACCCTATAATCTTTAATGTGAAAATCCACCAAATTTCCTTGTCCCAATAGCCTGAACATGCGATACTAATGAATAATCACACCGTTACCTTCCTCTAATCAACTATGGTCTGAATGAATTCACTTGTAACTTGACATCAAGTCTCCATCACGCATCACACCCAATTGCGTAAATAATATCCTTAACTTCGCCGTAACTCTCACAACCCAAGCATCGTCTATAAGCTTAGCTCGAACAACATTCAAGCACCAAACTATAACTCCTAAACAACTCCAACCATCCAGGTTATCAAAAACTCAAAACATCAATATTTTCATTTTTTTAACCATGTGCGATCCGTTTACACAACCCACTCATCTTCATAGAATTGATGTCTCTAAAACATTTAAACATCCACCAACGTGGCAAGCTTCACATCATGCGTAGGACAAAAGCGCTCGTGCACCTTTAACTATCTATATGCATAGGCCACAACTTCACTTGCAACACTACAGCCTCAACAAACCTTGATGCTAAGAACTGGATCTAGCAAACCCACAACCTGCCAACTCTAACTTTGGTCCCTCAAAAACTAGCACCAGCCAAACTCCCAAGAACCATAACACCAAAATCACCTTCATATGCTATCTTACTTATACCATCACACCATTGATTTCAAATTTGTCATCCGTAAGTGTGAACATATGTATGCATGATCACTTATATGCCCTCATAGATGTCTATGTGTATGTATGCAAAACCTCTAATGTTATGCCCGAATGTATGCATGTACTGACATATACATATAAGTGTTTTTGCAGTATGCATGATTATCCCTTGGCAATTACTAATAACATCCTCATAACCAGAATTCTTAGCAACATACCCATAACTCACACCTCCCAAACAAATAGCAACATTCACCTCTCCCCAAAAAAACTACTAAACCAACTATACTTATCGATCAAAGCCCTTCTCGGTGCTTCTGTACACAGAAAAAAAATCCATCAATAAACACAACAACGAACTGCCCTCAAAACTTAGTCTACCTGATTCAACAAAACTATGAATGCAACCTATGCAACAATCAAACTAAACGGCATCAACAAGAACTCACATCATCATCCCTCTTACCAAAGGCAAATCTAAACACAACCACATCCTTTACCTACATAGATACCACCGGACCTCAGCTCATACTTACAACCACTAAAGCACCCCCAACTGATCAACAAAACATCAACTTGTTCAGCTACCTAGAACCCAAGCACACTCGCATCATGCTATCCTCATTTTTCATAATGACACCAGCGCAGCCCCCGGCGAAACACTAAGCCTGATAAACCCTTTATCACGCAACTCCTAAAGTTGCATCTTTAACCTCTTCAACTCCCTCAAGCCATGCACAAAGAGCAATAGATACTAGAGTTGTGTTTTCATACAACTCAATGCCAAACTCAACCTCCCAATCAAATGGAAAACCCGGCCATTCCTTTGAAAACACCTAGGAACTCACATACCGCACGACTATCCTAAGCTTCCACTTCATATGGCCCTGGATTCATAACATAGGCTAGGGATGCCTTGCAACCAAAATTCATTAAACAACTCGCTTCCATTGGCAAAATAGCATTAGACAAGAATTTAACATTCTCGCCCGTGATTACCACCTTGTAACTATTAGCAAGTTTTAAGGCAACTCGCTAGGATTCAAAATCAACCACTGCTCTGTAATCCAGCCATTTATCCAAACCCAGGATTACATCAAAAATGGTAGAGCGGCAACTCCAACAAAACAACCGTAACCTCAAGATCTTAAAGCATCAATGATCATTTCCAAACATCCTTCTCGCAACAACCGTCTCACCAGAAGAACTAGCCACCTGTATTCCCACAACCAACACTTACGAGATGATTATTTAAACCACAGCTCCAACAAATGTTATCGACGACAAGCACATGATTTTACACTCCACATAACAAATGCAGATAATCCCACCTCATGAGATCACACAATCTACATACTCACGTGTATTAAATACTATTTTAGTCTGGATACTCTAACCCCGCGGTCCTCACCCAATACCATGATCCCTACGGTGACACTCTAAGACAAGTGAAACCACGATCTAATAACTTTTGTAGCTACATCTTCAACTTATTCAATTTCTTCATTGCCATACAATACCGTGTAATCGACACTAGAGTCATATCCGCGTACATCTCAATGCAAAACTCTACCACCTTGTCCAGTGGCAAATCATACAACTCTTCCATAAACACTCCTGGAAAATTGCAAACGATGTGAATATCTTGGGTACACACTTCTTTCATATTAGGGTTCATAACATAAGCTAGGTATGTTGGACCCTTAGATTCTAACATCTCATGTGCTTCCAAAGTCGAAACAACATTAGACAAGAATTTGACATTCTTGCCCACAACCACCAGTTTGTAATCCTTAGCAAGTTTTGGTCTCACAATCAACCATAGCTCGGTCCTCCGACAACCAATCCATCCCCAAGATTACATAGAAGCCATAAATGACAACTCTATCGCCTCAAATACATGACCCTGAACCATCAAAGGATATCTCATATACAACCTCCTAACAACTACTGTATCACCAAAGGAACTAGTTACCCTCATACCAACATCTAACACTTTTACAGGTAAATCAAGCAAGCATGCATGTTCGCGCAAGATGTATAAATGTGTAGAACCATAATCTATCAAAGAAAGCATTGATATGGATTGCAAAGTAAATGTACCTGCAATCATATTGGTATTATTCCTTCCCACACAGTACGCAGAAACCCTCACCCTGAGGTTGAACCGCTGCGGTGTGAGTAACTACCCTTTGACCACCCCCTACTCTGGAAATGTCCACAGCTGCGCCCTTGACCTCTCTATGGTACAATAGTAGATGCAGGAAAATGTTCTTCTCTGGCTAAGTGTGGACAATCACGCTTAATATGATCCCGAGAACCACAGCTCCAACAAGTACCAAGAGTACCCCAACACTCCCCCGTGTGTCGTCTGCCATATCTCCCATATTAAGGTGTTAAAGCAAAGGTATTCTGAACAAGCTGTCCATGCTAGCATTACTCCCTCCACGTCTCTGATCCAGATGATACCTTCTATCTCTATGCTTCTTGTATTGATTGCTGCCAACATCCAATTTAGCGTTTCTTTTCCCAGCAAAAAAAACCCCTTATCGCGAAGACAATCCCAAATTTTGTTTTATGTCCTTAGCTCAGGAAACCAAGACATCAAACTCGGTATAATTTGTAGCCAGCATGTAAGTCTTCACTTCTTTGACTAAACCATAAGAGAACTGGTTAGGAGCATACTGGCTCAACCTAACAAACTGAATCTTATACTCAGAACCAGACATGTTTCCCTGCTCCAAAGCCTAATCTCCCACTTTTCTCATCCTGATATTAAGCTCCCAAGTACTGCTTCCAAAAAGAAGCAAAAAAGAACTCCCATGTCACATATGTAGTGTCATACCCACAATAGTAGTTGTCCACCAACTATAAGCATCACCTTGAGAAATGACACTATGCAACCAAGCTTGCAAACATCCGTATACTCTATCTAACCAATAATCCTTTTCAAACTAGCAAACCACTCCTTGGTTGCTTTAGGAGCCAAACCTCTAAGCTCTATACCACCCAAGCTACGTAGACGCTCCAAAGGTAGCCTGATATTAATAGCTACAAGTGTTGGTATAGGTACTTGAACTCTAGTTATGACTGCCTAAAAAGCTCCAGTCATCGCATGGATCAACGGTGCCATATCTCCAAAAATAGGTCTTTGCAGTTCCTGAGGTGCACCACCTTCAACTCCAACACCAATAGGAGGAATCATTGGAGGAGGGGGCAACTCATCATCATGTCTATCCACATCATTCCTCATATGATCTCTCCTCTCTCGTCTCGGTGCCATTCGCAAAAAATATGAGTCAAAAATATGATAATGCAATAAAACAATGCAATTAGACCAACTTGCAGAAATAATCCAAGTCTCTTTTATTTAAAAACAAAACTCATTTAGCACTAGTAGTAATAAGGCAATGTGTCCCAAAGCTAAACTCCTAAACATATCACATATCAAACATAATCTCACAAATTCAAACACCATGCATAACAGTCAGCGGAATCATTCATAAACTATACATCAAACAACCATAACCCACTTGACCCGGTCTAGTTACAAGACTGAACTAAGCGAGCTACATTAGGGTTTGTCGAGACAAACCCATAAGATTTACTTAGAAAATGATCCATTTTTCTATTATCTTATCTAATTGCATTTTTAATTCCTAAAGTGATCATGCTAGTTATGGTGAATATTACAACTCAATTGGGCATCGAATTGACATCCAATTGTATGAATTGGGATTTTAGGGACTAAAACATAATTTTAGAAAATTAAGAGGAATTTTTGTAATTAAAATTACCAATCATTTATTTTGATGTAATGCCCTGAAATTGGGCCTAGATGTTAATCGAATCGGGTAGATGATTCGAAAGAACCGGTTTAGGCAATTCGAGTTAGTTTTGGGAATTAAAATCTAATAAATTGTTATTGGCTAAAATAAAACATAGAAAAATGCTAGAAAATACTTAATTAATGTTTTAAGAATTTTGGTAAATTCAATTTGAAGTAATTAAATCTGATTTTGGGACATTTTGGTTCAGTAACTAAAATGAAAAGTTTTTAAAACTCTTTTTGGTGACTAAATCGTAAAAGGGTCAAAACGAAGAATCTTTAAGAAGCTATTTAACCAATATTTTCCATCAGATTTTCCTTAATTTAGAATATTTTTAAAGTGTTTTAATTTGTTTTTAATATTAAAGAAAATATATTTAATAAAAGGATTTTAGTTTTCCAAAATCACTTTCTTAAGTAACTAACTTTGATATCGCTTTTCTCTCAACTTTCTCAGCAGGAAAACTATCAAAATCTTTCCAAAATTTCTAGGAATCAATTCTATTTGATTTCCTTTTTAATTCCTACTTGATACCTTTGATTGTTGCAACAAAATCTACTTGGATTTCAACCAATCTTTGCCAATTAAGGGAGAAACTAGCAATTAGAAGTGATTTTTGTTTCTCTCCTCTAATTAACGGTTATTTATTAAAATTCCCAAGTTCTTGATCCTTTACAACTGATTTATGTTATGGAATTATGATTTAAACATGGATTCGGCAATTAAATTGAGTTTTTTGTGGAAATTTGTTAATTACTATTTTGAATCTATTTTGCATTGAATTGGATTGGTTTAAATCTCTATTAAGATTTGTTTTAATGTTGAAAGAGGTGTTTAATTAAAGGAATCTCGAAACTATGTGAATTGTTAGTTTTATAGGTTGTATATAGTTAGATTTTGGTGTGATCTTGGTGTTGTAGAGGTGTTAGAGGTATTACGACATAATTAAGATGTTTTTGGATGTTAATTTATGTTTTTAAGAGGTTAGATTCATTAGGTTTTGGCTGGGCTTTGTTTAGATGAGGTTTGATGATGATTTAGGTTGTTTAAGAAGGATGTTTGACGGTTTCTTGTGAGGCGAAATTGTGTTGTTGGTTGCTAGAAATTAGAGATGTAGGGATATGTTTTAATCCTCTATTTTTGATTGGGTAAAGTAGGGAAGTTGAATCCTTTATCTTTTGGAGAGGGAGCAGAAGCTTTGGAAGCTTGATCGCGTATCGGCAAGTGGATCGTTTGGTTGTCAGTGAGTGGAAATATATTTTGGAGCTCTTAAAGGTTTGAAAAGTTACCTTGGGAGTTTAGTAAGTCTAGCCAACTTGACTAAGCTTGGAAGTAAGTATTTGGTGGTTTACTCTCAATTACTCAGTTTGGCGCATGTTTTATAAATGCAAGATTTGATTACAATGCACGTTTTGCTACCTACTGTTTAAATACACGATTTTCATATGAAATGCAATGGATTTGGTTATGTACATGAATTCTTATAAGTTTTGGTAAATGGTTTTTGAAAGAGATGTGTATGTTGTTTTATACATGGTTTATTGCATTTGGAAATGAATGGTGTGTTGCTTTTGGAAAAACAGTGAGGTATCATGTTTGAAAAGTATATATTGTCTAAGTGACAATGAAATAAATGTTATCAGATATACTTGGCATGCCATAGGGTTTAAAGTTCACTATAATAAGTCGCCTCATCTATGTCGAGGTGGGTAATTGTTTCGTTGCTCCACCATGAGAACCGCAGCGGTTGAGGTGGGTAATTGTTCAATTTTCTCCTACTGGTGGATTATACATCATAACCGTTTAGGTGGGTAATTGTTCCATTGCTCTGGTTCGAGGATGTATGTGAAGTGGTCGTAAGAACCACTTAGGAAATCCGTGTATCCGATGTGTTTTATAAAATGGAATGGTACTATATTCCTCAAACATAGAAGCATGGTAGAAGATTATACACAACATATCAAATTCAAACATAAATCATACAGGCATGATTTCTACCCAAGCATGAATAATGATTCCCAACCCCTCAAAACCAAACATTAAGCATCATACAAGTCCAAAACATCAAACATAACATGTACAAATAGGGAGTATCCAAAATAAACCTCTCAATTACAATTTGGTCATATTGCCTCTTATTACTACTATGCATTTGTAAACCCATACTTGAAAGTGTTTCAATCCTTGGATCATCCCTTGCTTACTCGTTGTTCGATAGAGTCTATTTCTATGCATTGATGAGAAAAGAGTGCGTAACCTATAAGCTGAGTGAGGGAATCCAAAAAACACTCATTAATGCATTTAAAACTGTTTTAATTTAAATTAAATGTGTAAGTCTCATGCCAAAATCTCCTCATGCTTCTATAATCCCTTCAAATATGCAAATTTAAATCATTTGCAATACATGCATCATGGATTTCTATCGCAAGCCTCAATTTAAGCTTCATATGCAAAAATCTCTAAATAGCAAGCTTAAAGAGCATCTCATGCATAAACCATATTATACAAAACATAATCCATTTCTCATGATACATCATCTCATATATTGTCATTCAAGTGAATGAAAAGCAAGTTTCATTCTATTTTATAAAAATACACCAGATACACGAATTTCCCAAGTGGTTCCTTTGATCAATTCACATACATCCTCGAACCAGATCAACCCTTAACGGTTGTAATGTATAAATCCACCAGCAGGGGAATTGGCACACTCTTGACTCCTCGACCGTTGCGGTTCTCATGGTGGAGCGTGTCACACTCTTGACCACTCGACAAACATGAGGCGACTTATTATAGTGCACTTTAAACATGAGGTGACTTACTGTTTTACATATGCATCAATTCAAACCATTTTCCAATACATTAAACCATGTATTCTAGCACTCTCAAAATTCTTTCATAAATCATTTGCTATACTCGAATCTCATCATGTATAGTCATTTGCGACATCTTTCATTTATAAAACATGCATATAACAGCAAGTAGTCAAATCTATAAACATGTGCATGAGATTGTATTTTACAAAATCGAAAATGAGAGAGAACTCAACCAATACTTAATTCTGAGCTTAGATAGGTGTTTCTAACTTATCCAAAACTCCCAACAACCATCTTCAGACCTTTTAAAAGCAGTAAAACGCATTTCCACTCATCGACAACCCAAAGCTCGCTAGCCGTTACAAGAATCAAGCTTTCGAAGCTTTCGCAACCTCTCCAAAAGCTAAAAGATTCAACTCCCCCGCTTTACCCAATCAAAAACAGAGGATTAATACACCTCCATACATCTCTAATTTCTAGAAACCAACAAACACAGCTTTGCCTCACTAAAAAACATCAATCACCTCTCTAAAACAACTAAAATCATCACCAAACTTCATCTAAACAAATCCCTGCCAAAACCTATTGATTCTAACATCTTAACAACATCAATTAACATCCAAAAACATCTTTATAACGTCCTTATACCTCCAGCAACCTTACACCACCATGATCACTTCAAAATCTAACTATTTACAACCTAGAAAATTAGCAATTCACATAGTTTAGGGATTCCTTTAATTAATAACTTCTTACAACATTAAAATACATCTTATAAGTGATTTAAAAAATTATATTCAATATAAAATAGATCCATAATAGTGTTTATCAAATTTCCACATAAAAACTCAATTAAATCATCGTATTCATGTTTTAATCATAATTATAACATAGATTATTCGTAAAGGATGAAGAACTTGGGAATTTCATTAAAGAACCTTTAATCAGAGTAGAGACACAAAAATCACTTCTAATTGCCAATTTCTCCCTTAATTGGAAAAGATTGGTTGAAATCCAAGTAGATTTTATTGTGAGAATCAAAAGAAACAGGTAGAAAATCAAAAGGAAATCAAATGAGATTGATTCCTGGAAATTTTGGAAAGAAATTGATAGTTTGGCTACTGAGAAAGTTGAGAGAAAAGTGATAGCAAAGTTAGTTACAAGAAAAATCTGATGAAAGGATTGGTTAATTAGCTCCTTGAAGATTCTATGTTTTGACACTTTCACGATTTAGTCACCAAAAACAGTTTTGAAAACTTTGCATTTTAGTCACCAGACCAAAATGTCTGAAAATCAGATCTAATTCCTTAAAATTGAATTTACCAAAATACTTGAAATATTAATTAAGTATTTTCTAACATTTCCATATTTTATTTTAGCCAAAAATGATTTATTAAGATTTAATTCTCGAAACTAACTCAACTTACCTAATTCGGTTCCCCCGAACTGTCTAATCGACCCGTCTAACATCTACGCCCAATTTCAAGACGTTACAACTCTCCCCCTCTTAAGAAATTTTGTCGTCAAAATTTGTCTGGCGAAAAAAGGTAAGGAAACTGCTTCAACATGCCTTCCTTGCTTTCTAGGTGGCTTCCTCTACGCCACGATGTCGCCACAACACTTTCACCAACTCTATGATCTTTCCACGAAGAAGCTTGCTACTTGAATCCAAAATTCTCACTGGCTCTTCATTATAGGTCAAATCCAGATTCAAATCAATCTCCATAATTGGCATCACATGCGAATGATCGATATGTACCTCCGAAGCATCGATACATTGAAAACATCATGTATCTTCTTCAACTCTGCCGACAACCTCAATCTATAAGCAATTGGACAAACATGCTTCAACACCTCATAAGGCCCAGTAACACTAGGACTTCACTTGCCCTTTCGTCCAAATCTCATCACCTTCTTCCAATGAAAAACCTTAAGGGACAAACGATCACCAACCCCAAACTCAATCTCTTTACGCTTCAAGTCAGCATATAACTTTTTCCGATTCGAAGCCTCCTTCAAACAATCACTAATAAGCTTCACCTTCTCATTGGTTTCCTTCAACACATCAAGCGAGGAAACATAGTTTTCTCCTGCCTCCACCCAAACAAAGTGGCGTGCGACACCTTCTACGATACAAAACCACGTACTGAGCCATTTGAATACTAGCCTGCTAACTATTGTTATAGGCAAACTCCACCAAAGGTAACTGCTTCTCCCATGTTCCATGGAAATCAAGGATTGAACACCGCAACATATCCTCCAACACTTGGATAACGCGTTTAGATTGACCATCCGTTTGAGGATGATACAAAGTACTAAAATTCAATCGCGTACCCAAAGCCTTATGCAAGCACTCCCAAAACCTTATTGTAAAATGTGGATCTCTATCCGATACAATAAACTTTGGCACCCCGTGTAACCTTACGATCTCAGTAATATACAACTCTGCCAACTTGTACAAAGTATACGTCGTATTCACAGCCAAAAAATGTGCACACTTTGTAAACCTATCCACAATCACCCATACAGAATTCTTCTTCAACGGCATCAAATGAAAATTAGACACAAAATCCATGGTAATTCTCTCCCACTTCCATTCTGAAATCTTCAACGGTTGTAACAACCCAGAAGGAAACCGATGCTCAACCTTAACACACTGACAAACCATACAACGAGCAATGAAATCTGTGACATCCTTTTCCAAGCCAACCCAAAAATACTTCTTTTTCAGATCTTGATACATCTTTGTACTTCCTGTATGCATAGTAAAAGGACTCGAATGTACCTCAGTCAATATAGTACACCCTAACTCCTCATTTTTCGGCACCACCACTCGACTCTTGAAACACAAAACTCTTTTGTCACTGAAATAGAAATCTGTTTGATTACCATCCATTATATCCCTAACATGTGGTACCAAATAATCATAATACGGTTACTTCTCCTTGATTAATTGCAACAACGATGGCTTCACTTGAAACTCAGCCAACAAACCACTATCACGTGTTACGCTCAACCGAGCAATCATAACCCTCAACTCAACCACAAATTTTCTACTCAAAGCATCGGCTACAACATTAGCCTTTCCTGGATAATACTCTATCGTTAAATTATAATCCTTAAGCAACTTCAACCATCTCCGTTGCCTAAGATTTAACTCCTTCTATGACATTAGATATTTCAAGCTCTTGTGATCCGTGTATACATTACACTTCTCACCATAATGATAATGTTGCTAAATCTTCAACGTAAACACCACCACAATAAGCTCAATATCCTGTGTAGGGTAGTTACACTCGTGCACCTCCAACTGTCTAGATGCTTATGCTACTACCCTTCATTATTGCATCAACACACACCCCAAACCAATGTAGGATGCATCACTATAAATCAAAACCAACTTCCCTAACTCAAGTTGAATCAAGATTAGAGCTTGCATCAAAGCTTCCTTCAACTTATCAAAGGCTTGTTGTCTACTCTTCGTTTACTCAAAATTTACATCCTTTTGAAACAGCTTCATCAAAGGAGCAGCAATCCTCGAACAAACATCCACAAAGCGGCGATAATAACCTACCAACCCCAAGAAAATACAAATTTTTAACACTGACTTTGGTTGCTTCCAATTCACAATAGCTTCAATTTTTTTGCGGATCCACGTGAATACCCTCAGCTAAAAACATTAACCAAAAAAACCACTTGCTTGATCCAAAACTTGCACTTACTCAACTTGGCATAAAGCTTATTGTCCAACAAAACTTACAACATGGTCTGTAGATGTCGATCGTGATCTTTCTTGGTACGAGAGTACACCAGAATGTCATCGATGAACACAACCATAAGTTGATCTAAGAATTCATGGAACACCAGATTCATTATGTCTATAAAAGATGCATACACATTTTTCAACCTAAACAACATTACTAAGAACTCAAAATGCCCGTAGTGCATGCGAAAAGCTATCTTCATCACGTCTTTATTCTTCAACTTCAACTGATAATACCCAGACCTCATATCAATATTGGAAAACACCCTTGCACACTGGTGCTCCCCACGGTGACATACTAGGCCGAATGATCCCACGATCCAAGAACTATTGTAGCTGTATATTCAACTTCTTTAATTCCTTTGGTGCCATATGATACTGTGCAATAAACACTGAAGCCGTATCCGTATAAGTCTCAATACAAAAGTTTACCTCTCTATCCGCAGTAAGCCTGGCAACTATTCTGTAAACACTCTTGGAAAATCGCAAACTGTGCGAATGTCCTGGGCACGCACTTTCTTCATATTAGGGTTCATGACATAAGCTTGGTATGCTTGACCCCTAGATTCTAACATCTTCTGCGCATCTAAAGCCGAAATAACATTGGACAAGAATTTGACATTCTCGCCCACAACCACCACTTCGTAATCCTCAGCAAGTTTCAACGAAACTCACTTGGTCTTAAAATCAACAACAACCATATGTTCAGACAATCAATCCACCCAAAGATTACATCAAAACCATAAAACGATAGCTCCATCAAATCAACCACAAACACATGACCTTAGACCACTAGAGGACATCTCCTATATAACCTCCTAACAACTACTGTCTCACGAAAAGAACTAGCTACCCGCTTACCAACATCTAACACCTCTATACGCATATCAAGCAAACAAGCATGTTCGCGCAAGATTTATTAATGTGTAGAACCAGAATTTATCAAAGAAAGTAATGGAATGGACTACAAAGTAAATGTACCTACGATCACATTGGTATTATTCCTTCCCACACGATACTCGAAAGCCCTTATCAGTCTACCACCCTCAGGTTGAATCGCTACGGTATGAGCAACTATCCTCTGACCATCTTTCATACGCTAAAAATCTCCTCGACTACGCCCATGGCCTCTTTGTAGCACAACAGCAGGTGCAGGAGCCTGACATTCCCTGACTAACTACGGACAATCACGCCTAATGTGATCCCTGGAACCATGGCTCCAACAAGTACCAAGGATACTCCAACACTCCCCCAAATGTCATCTACCACATCTCTCACACTCAGGTGTTCGAGCAAAGGTATTCTTAACATGTTGTCCATGCCAGTGCTATTCCTCTGCATCTATGATCTGGACGATACCTCTTATTCCTATGCTTCTTGTATTGATCATTGCCAACATCTAACTCAGCATTTTTTCCCAACAGAAAAACTTCTTGATCGAGAAGACAACCCAAAATTCAATTCTATGTCTTTAGCTCAGGAAACCAAGACATCAAACTCTATATAATCAATAGCCAACATGTACTTCTTTACCTTCTTAACCAGCCCTTAACGGAAATGGTCACATCGCTGGCGTTTATCAAGAACCAGTTTAAGAGCATAGTGGCTCAACAAAACAAACTAGATCTCATACTCGAAAATAGACATGTTCCATTACTCTAAAGCCATAAACTCCCTATTCTTCTCATCCTGACATTGAGAACCCAAATACTTCTTGTGAAAGTCAGCACAAAAGAACTCCCATATCACATCAGCAAGTGCTATACCTGTGATAGCAATCGTCCACCAACTGTAGGCATCACCCTGAATCAACAATACTATGCAACCTAACTTGCAAACATTCATACACTCTATCTGGCCAAGGATACTCTTTGTGCTAGCAAACCACTCCTCAACTACTTTTGGAGCAAAACCCCTAAACCTGGTACCACCCATGCTACACAAATGTTCTAATAGAAGCCCGATATTAACAACTACAGGCACTGGTATAGGTACTTGCACTCTAGCCATGGCTGCTTGAAATGCTCCAGTCATTGCCTAGATTAACGGTGCCATATCACTAAAAAAAGGTCCTTACGGTGCATGAGGCGCACCACCCTCCATAGGGACCATCGGTATACCCCATGGTATAGCAAAAAATTATTTCAACGATCTCACCAGTGATCTATGTATGATTAATCAAAATCGGGAAGAAGGATGTAGAAAAACTACCTTAGTTCATCTGGAAAGAGGTAGAAGAGAATGGAGATGCAATCATGATCACGCGATTCGAATCCTTAGTCACAACAAAAATGTCTCGACTTGTACTCAGTTCATCCAGTTGCAAGCAAATAATTTTCTTTTCTAAATTGTTTAAAGAGTTTCGCAAAAAGCATAAAGTGGCTGCTAGACCCTTATGTTTCTTTTATAATGCAAATAACCCTAATTCAACTTGAATTAGAGTTGTTGACTATTTCTGAATTTCATGCATTAAAGAGTTATAATTACATTTAATTACTCTCCTTTAATGCTTATCCTTTAAATTCGGAATAATTTAAATTCTATATATATCAAATATATATAAACTTCAAATTCGAATAATCAAAATCTATATATATATATCAAAATATACATGAATTTTAATTATATCTTCATTTATGTACAACAACTTTGTACGTGTATTATTCGTTTAACATTTGCTTAATCAAACCATAGGGTGTGACCCTGTAGGTTCTTGTAACATTAGTAGTAAATATTAGATCAATTCTAATATTACAAACAATGAGTGACATCTAGCAATGTACCATTGTCACCTAAGTTACAAGAAGTCATGATTCAACATAACCTCTATGTGATTAACTCTCTTTCTTGCATTACATTCTTTTGTCCTTTATATCTAAATTGGACACAAGTCATGGAATAGTCACACTTGTATAGTCCATCTAATGTTTCTAAATATCTTGAGTAGACTATAACAAATGATTAATTTATGATATCTCATATCAACTTATCCGAGCACGACCATGCGTTTCTAGTCTCACTCGGTCAAGTGGCCTATGATATTAATCCTATTATGTAAGAGGGACAAATCCTATGTTGATCACCTAAATCTCACTACATATATTGTGGCATGCCCAATATCAGTCTTTATGATGCAACTAGTTACGGCACATTTTAACTATATCAAAACATGAGACTATAGATGTTGAGATAATAATGATCTCAAGTCTGAGGATCATACAATTAGTCATCACTATGAACATGTTTATGGCTGTCACATAATAATCCAAGAAACATGCTCATAGCAGGTCATTCCAGTATGTTGTTCTCTAAAACATACTGATGTATTGACTTTGACATCTCCATGGCAATGACAACACTTTGCCATCAATCATCTACACAATAGCCTTTAATGTATTATCGTTGTCCAAGCCTACGATAATACTTGGCTATAGACCTTTTAAGAATAATCATATTATTCTATGGACTTTATTATCATACAGCTTATATATAAGAACATAGAAATATAATCGAAAATAATAAATGGCAATGCCTTAATAGAACTGGTAAAGTAAGTATGTGGTTACAATCATCTCATGATTGGTCTTTGGGCATACTCTAACAATCTCCCACTAGCACTAAGACAAATCATTCATATATCTAATACCGAGTGACTGAGTGTGATGATCATGCTTTTGCTGTGTCAGAGGCTTGGTCAATGGATCAGTAATATTATCATTTGTGTGTACTCTGCATATTTCCACATCTCCTCGATCACTGATATCTCGAATGAGATAAAAGCGCCTGAGAATATGTTTAGATCTTTGGTGAGATCTGGGTTCCTATTCTTGTGCAATGGCTCCATTATTGTCACAACAGAGTTCCACGACATCTGATATGCTAGGAATAACCCCGAGTTAAAAAATGAACTTCTTGATCCAAACAACTTCTTTTGCTACTTCACTAGCTACAATGTATTCAGCCTCAGTTGTAGAATCAACTACTGTATCTTGCTTTGAACTTTTCCAGCTTACAGCACCTCCATTAAGGTAAAACACAAAACTCAATTTTGATCGTTAATCATCCTTATCAGTTTGGAAGCTAGCATTAGTGTAACCTTTTACACTAAGCTCTTCCTCACCTCCATATATAAGGAATGTATCCTTAGTTCTTCTTAAGTAGTTAAGGATGTTTTTAACTGCAACCCAATGACTTTCACTGGGATTTACTTGATATCGACTCGTCATGGTTAAAGCATACGATACATCTGAACGAGTACATATCATGGCATACATGATAGAGCCGATAGCCTAAGCATATGGAATCTTATTCATCCGTTCTCTCTCTTGTATGGTTGAAGGATAAATTTCCTTCGAGAGTGACATGCCATGTCTCATAGGTAGAAATTCTTTCTTGGATTCATACATGTTGAACCTTTTTAGCACTTTGTCTAAATATGTACTCTGCTCAAACCTATGAGTCGTCTTGATCTATCTCTGTAGATTTTAACTCCTAAGATATATACTGCCTCACCCTAATCTTTCATAGAAAAACAACTTCCTAACCAAGTCTTTACAGACTGTAAGGTAGGTATGTCATTTCCTATGATTAGTATGTCATCTACATACAATATTAGGAATAAAACAATGCTCCCACTAGCCTTTTATAAACACAAGGCTCATCTTCATTTTTGATAAAACAAACTCTTTGATAGCATCGTTAAAACGAAGATTCTAGCTTTAACCCATAAATGGATCTTTGTAGCTTGCAAATCTTTCCAGCATCTTTTGGATCGACAAAACCTTCTGGTTGTGTCATATACACATCCTCTTCAAGTTTCCCATTAAGGAAAGTGGTTTTGACATCCATTTTCCAGATTCCATAATCATAGAATGTAGCTATTGCAAGCAAGATCTGGATGGATTTAAACATAGCAACAGGAGAAAAAGTTTCATCATAGTCTATGCCATGAATTTCTCGAAACCCTTTGTAATCACTCATTTTTATCCGGTTTGTGAATATTGTTAATATAATAATTAAAGGGTATTATTATAGCATGTGGGCGTGTTATACTATGTGTTTATATATACGTGTTATTAATATATACGCAATATATGTGTGTGATGTGTACATGTGTGTATGGTTATTATTTATGTGTATGATTGCATATATGTGTATGTATATAAATGTTCAGGTATGTGTATATGTACGTATATGGCATGTGAATTAATGTTATTATTATTAGGATATATGTGTGTGTCTAATTATGTACGATGCATGTAGTAATATAGATGTGTTTTAATTATTAGTTTTATTATTAATATTAATTGTAATACAAATATATGTAACAGATCTAAAATAAATGAATCCCACATATATTATAACAGTCCAGTCCATGCAGTTACAAAACCTAAAACTTAAATTTACAAGGCTCGTTTGGCCCAAAACCATAACACATATCAGACTATCTAAACCCTAATTGTTTTTATCCCTTGCGCAGCTAAAGGAGGGCCATTAGATTGGATCCAAATCCAACGACCGAGATCAAACCATGCCGTCTCTCCAGCTGGCCGCGTGGAACCATGCGCGGGTCATTCAGCTCCACACGAGCGCGTGCATCACACACGCAAGACTCATCGGCTACTGAGCTCTACGTGGTAAGATCATGGGCAGTATTGTCGTTCCCCATATCGAATCCTGGTCGCCCATCTTCAAACCACCCTAGCCGTTGGATCCGATCTGATCCAACGGCCAAGGACGCTCTGACCATATGATCACCACTACCATGCCGTCGTACCACTAGCTCCAACCACCGTGCAGGGGCGTGCAAGAACAAGAAACAAGGGACTGTTAGTACCAAACTGGGCCAAAGTTATGTATTTCTATATGTTATTCCTACCAAAAGCAATCAGAACACTGATATATGTAAACCAACCCAAGATTGTATGGGAAAGTCTCTATGTACCAGAAATACGAAAAAAAACTCAGAGTTTCCCAGCGGTAATCACTACTTTCCTTCTTCTTTCTTTTCATGCATATAGAAAACAAAAAAAATAAAAATAAAAATGGTGTTTTTACCTGTGTAGTGAGAGGCTCCTTTGGCGATAAGCCCTAAAGGGGTGATCCTAAAATAGGGAGAAGTGGTTTTGGTACTTGTAAAAAAGGTGGGCTTTTGTCTTTTTCTTTTGGTTGTCGGTTTCGAAAGGGGGTTTCAAGGTTGCTGAAATCTTGGTCTGGGATGGCTCGAGGCGGCCATCACGGCCGAGTCTCGCCAGAGGCTAGTTGGTTCACGGTGAGCGGGTGAAAGTGGTGGTCTGGGTTATTGGTTTTTCTAAAAAAAGAGAGAGCTCTCTCTCTCTCTCCTTTTTTAAGGTAAAAAATGAATGGAAAAAGAAAAGAGAGAAGCCAGTCGAATGGTTTTATAGGCCAAATATAAAAATACTTGGTTAAATTACCCATTAAATCATCCCGCACTTCTAAAATTTTCAAACCGAGCATTCCCCTTGGTATAATCACAAACCTAGTGCCTCTTATCTTTCAAAATTTTTCAATTTCGTCCTGAAATTATCGAAAATCAGCGTTTTAATGGTAAAATCACTCCATCAGTCCCTCCGCGTTTTCAAACTTTCCATTTCGAGCTTGCCGCATGGGCTTTTTACAGCTTTAGTCCCTTTAAGTTTAATTCGATTTATAATTGAATCCTAAAATGTGTTCTTTTTTTCTTTCGTTTCTGCCTTTTCGTTCTTCATTTATTTTATTTCAGTCATTTTCATTGTTTCAAGTAATTATGCCATTTAATTTTTATTATGTTTTAGGTATGTTTGTACTGTTTTTAGCATGTTTCTATGTTTTTTATGATACAAGTTTAGTTTGTGATATCATGCCTTTTTTGTGTTTTAATTCATTTGTTCATCGTACCTATATATGTATATTTTAGGTATTGTCTTAGTTTCTTTGTATGTAGCATGTTTTTGTATGTTAACATAAACTTCCATGTCCCTTTTTGTTTTTTAGGCTATATATTAGTGTGTTTTCTACACGGTGTATTGTTTTTCACTTTGATGTGTGCATGAAATATGTCATATTTTGAGTTTTAATGTATTATCATGACATTGGTTTTTTATTAATCAAGCATGTTTAATCTAGTTGTTTATCATGTATACATGTGTTTCATTTTTGTTTTGTATTTTAGGTTATAAGCAAAAAATGGGTGATATTTGTTACATATAAATGTCATGCTTTATTTTATTTTAAGTTGTCTCATATGTTAAGTACTAGTTTTTTTATGTTATGTTCGCTTTTTGCTTTGATTTGTTAGTTTAATACCATGTTACATGTATATCATGCATATGTTGCACCTTTATATGTATATATTTGATCTATTAATTTTTGAAGCATGTTTTTTTTAATTTTGAGGCATGTTTTTTTCTCACTTGTTTATGCTTTTTTTATTGTGATATGTTTTGTTAATCATGCCAATGCATTTTGCTATCTTTGTGTTAATTTTGTGATATCCGTGTTTTTATTATTTATTTTGTCTTTCACCATGTCAACATAAATTGTATGTTTTATAATTTGTTTGCTAAGGTCGCATAACGATATATTATTTGTCAATGCGGTGCCCTTTTATCCGAGTGTAAATGGGGCCAGTATTAGGCGTAGTGATGGTGGTTGGGCGTTTACTCTCGGATAACGGGGCTTTTAAAATTTACGCGCATATATAATTAAATGTTAATTAAATCGTCACCTTAATCTGGAAAGTCTAATATTAATAAAGTGGTAATTATTAAAGTACCGATTTTAGGCGGTGTAGGGGTGCTAATCCTTCCCCATCCATAAAGCCCAACAGTTTTCAAATCTCTAGTTTTATGGTGTCCAGCCTACCTAAGTGGCCGGTGGTGACTCCATTTTCAAAATAAAATGCGGTTTCTTTAAAACACCACATAAGACATTATTTTTAAAACAAAACAAAATAAAAATACTTCTTTTAGCGAGACGGACAGTGCTACAGATGGCGACTCCGCTGGGGACCATTTTTTGTTTTTTTCAAGAACAAAATGAGAGTCAAGCTTTTTAAAAAACTACCGCTTTATTAATATTAGAAATTTCGGATTAAAGTGACTATTAAATTAACATTCGGTTATAATTGCACGTTTATTTTAACGCATTTAAAATATGGCATATAAACCCATTTTTTAAGTGGGGGGAAATGCTAATGCTTTCGTGGAGATATCGTTCTCTCGTGTAGGCCTAGTAACTACCTTCGGGGCTCGAGTACCTTATGCTTTCGTAAGGATATTGTTCCTTCACGCAGGCATAAGCGAATGGGCCCCCCTGAATTGAACTCGATTGAAAGGAGCCTATAATGGGTGATGATCGGGGGCCTTGCTACTCTTAGTAGAGGATAACAACGACAATTCGGGTACCTCTTAGAACCAAAACTGCATGTAGAGAACATATAGAAACCCACCCCTTTAGAGCCATGCGGATAGCCTTAGGTGTTTTATACGGGATAAATAGGGTTGTTTTGTTTGTTTACCTTATTTAATTTGTCCTTTTATTTATGTATTTATTATTTTTATCGGTACTAACTCATTTCTTTTTGTGTTTTATTTTTATTTTTATTTTACACATACTTTTGTTGCATTATCATTGTATCCACATTACATAGAGGCGTTGATTCAAGTGGTTTGCCCGATTAGAAAATCTTTCATCATGGAAAAAAGGTGTCTTAAGAAGGACGACATCGATCCAGTCGTGCGACATTGGTCAAAGATTAATCAACAGATCTGAGGTAGCAATTTACCGAGCAAGCGTGTAGTGCCAAAGTTTACACACGAGACCTTGATGGTGGACATACAACGAGTTGCAAGGCATGTGAATGACTTAGCTACCGAAGCCGCGGCTCTCTGACCTTTTGTAACCCCGGACATGGAAGAAGCACCAAGGTTTATCAAGTTGCTCAGAGCTATCAAAGATCTAGGAGGTATAGCTATGGCTTATGTGTATAAATTTATTTTGTAATTAAGACTTTTTGTAATAGGGACTCCTTTTGTAATGTGGACCCTTTAGTTCCCCATGAAAGTCGTTCGAAAGGGTGATTATCAGCGGAATCAACGCCTTTATTTGCATTCATGTTGCATATCATGACATGGTGTTGATTCAAGAATAGTTCATTAAAAGGCTTTCAAAATAGAAAAAGTCTGCTTTGCCGGAAACGATAATATTATAGTATCAAGGTAGGCCGAGCAAAGACCAATCGAGAAAGAAGACGGTACGATAGTAAGGCACGTGCCACGCAGAAGATTCAGTCAGGGCCGCAGAACCCAAATTTTAAATCTTCACATTTAACCCTTTTGTAAAAATCTTAAAGATTTTAATTTAACTCCTTTAAAAAAATTGAAAATATTATTATTTTGCTTTGAATCTTTTTCCCTCCCAAAACTTTCAGAATAATAATAATAACTAAAAGAAACCTAAAAGTTTTATTTTTTAAGTAAGTTAAAACTTTTTGATAATAAAAAAGGGGGAAATTTTTAAACCAAATGATCCTTGAGAATTTTAATTTAAACCCCATAAAGTTTTAAAGTACTCCCCTAGGATCGATAGAATCCATCCCTATTTAGCCGTACTGTTCGTTTGCACCCAGATCTACAGAAGAAAATATCTTGATGCATTATGCATGCACTTGTTGATGTCATTTTCAAAAGCCACAAAATAGAGATCATGACGTCACAAGTCCATCGAATAGAATAAGAGGAGAAGACGAAGTCATCCATCATCCTAAAGACGACGTCGAGACATGGAGCACAACTTTTGCTTTCTGAAGTCAAGGTCTCTAGAATAAATCCAACTGTTACCTATAATTCATTATTAATTTCTTGCAAACAGACACTTTCTTTATTGAAAGTCTTTTAAAGACTGTTCGAGAATCAACACCGCATTTGCATTCATTATCGCATTTATAGGGTATCGATTCCCGAAGTGGTTTCTCAAATCTCAGAAATCGTTCATAATTGGAAAAGGGTCGCCTGGTCAGATATTAGAGGGCACGGATCCAGGGTTTTGTCCCAGAACAAGATCGGAGACAATAGAAGAGAAACCATATGAAGACTTCAGGTCAGACACGGTAAGGAGACACGATACTGGTAATGAGCAAAGTAAAGTGCAAGAGTTGAAAGAAGCAGAGGGAAGAAGTGATGAATCAGATGAATACTTTGAAGAAAGGTAAGCGATCCATCGAACCGAAAGAATAATCGATTAAGGATCAGAATAGAGAGCAGGATAGTCAAAATTCTACCTCCAAGCCAGCCAAATACGACAAATTGAACCCTTTTGTGATCCGCATCAATAAACATGCAGAAGGTACGTCTCAGTCTGGCTTTCAAAAAGTAGAGCTCGATCCAGAAAAAACCTGAGAAGCAAGTAATGAAAAGAAGTACATCTTGATTCCTGTGAGGTACACCGAACTACTCTTAATGTTCATCGAGAAGAGCCTTATTACCTCGGTGAAGTCTCGAGAGAAGAGACCGTCTTATCCAAGAGATTACGACACACGTGCTAGAGGCAGTTACCAACACTTGAAAGTTTGGGTCACAATATTGAGGATTGCGGGGCCCTGAGGAACAAGTTCAAGATCTTATTGCGATGAGAATTTTGGGTTTCGAAGATGGAGTTCCCCAATTCTATAGTGAGCTAACAATCACCAGAGGGGCAAAGTCGAGGAAGAATCGATATCCAGGACAAAGTTCGAGTAATACCGAAGTGGGTCACTCAAGTGAGTTAAATTTGAAGATTGAAGATAGGGCATCCCATGAGAGGGATATTCTTTTGAGTTCAGCCAGCTCAGATAAGAGAGAGATAACTTGGATAAAATTGAATTTGCAAAATGATCACCAGAAGCTTTACTTAGTGTTTAAGAATATCAGATTTGGTCACCTTTAAAGAATAGATGAATGGTGTTGTTCAGTTGAAGGACGACTCAGAATATTGGAAGAAGAGAAGCTAGTCAAGCAAGAATCAAGTCAGGCTGTTATCAGGTAAGTTTGAAGAAATTGGGAATAGGTACAGTAGTCTCCAGAGATGAGCTACAAAATAACTTAGTCATTAACAAGAGTTTTGGAAACACGTTTACGACAGAGCAATGACAATCCAACACTCTTCAGTTGGAAAGTAAGGAGGACAACTTCCAAGCTGTGAAAGACTAAGCATGGGATAGATGAAGACCAGAAGATCGATATTACCCGAGCAGGTAATGTGGCTCAACAAGGTGGCAGGCTTATTCAGAACATGGACCAAGTGCCAGACCACGGAGACAAGCTGACCGGACTACTGGATGAAGTTAAGAAAGTAGGCACTGAAGCTTATCAGTAGCTGTAAATATCTAATATATGATATAATGAAACCTTTTGGCCTCAATGAACGTCGTTCTATGGGGATCACTTTTGGAATCAATACCTTACTGTATTAATGTTTTATATTTTAGGATTGCATTACATTGTACAGTCATGACATATTTTACATAAAATTATCATTACCTTGCATAAAATTTTTGGGGGTAATCCAAAGAACAATTAGAGTTTTATCATGAATAAAAGAATTGAACACACTCAAAAATCAAGATTCAAGGAGTTAAAAGATGGACTCGAGAGAAAAAGAGAGGGAAAAAAGAAGTTTGATGCCTTTGATGCAAGAAAGCTCTATTTGAACCCTAATTTGGGCTTTAGGGCTATAACCATGCATTGTAAAAACACCTTGCATATCAATCATAACATACACATGTTTTATCTTGTTTATTAAAATTACCGATGTAAACCTGCGAACTTTGTTACCTACGAAGGGGTCAAGGGGTGGAGCCCCTTTCGAGGTCCGACGGCCCTGGTGCGGCCGGCGGGGGTGCCGCTGACCGGTCATCGGCTAAGAGTTTTTTAAAGATCGCTCTCATCGTTACTGTGGAAAAACCTCACGATTTGATAACTTTTATCAACAGAATCATGTTTTTTGGATTTTCAGTCCCGAAGGTTTTCTACCTTAGAACAACCATTGTCCAGGTGCCGATCATGATCAACGATCATCACCCCATAATCAACACATTAACAGTTAATGTGTGATTTATCAAATCCTAAATAGTAACCACTTTGATGATTAACGCTTAACCATCAATTTGCAGGCACCACATTAAACATAATTAACATATTAATCGTGATTAAACAGATTTATTTGCACAAACATCATATAATTGTTAAAATAAATTGACAGATATATATGCATCTCATATAAACGCATCACACAAGTATTTAACCCTATTTCGTATCGCACAAGTGGCACTGATACCACTATAGGGACCGCCGGTACACCTTATGGCGCAGCGGAAAAATTATTCCGGCAATCTCACCAGTGATCCATGTATGATTAATCGAAATCGGGAAGAAGGGTGCAGAAAAACTACCTTAGTTCATCTGGAAAGAGGTAGAAGAGAATAGAGATGCAATCACGATCACGCATTTCGAATCCTTAGTCGCAACGAAAACGTCCTGACCTCTACTCAGTTCACCCGGTTGTAAGCAAATAATTTTCTTCTCTAAACTGTTTAGAGAGTTTCGCAAAAAGCATAAGTGGCTGCTAGACCCTTATCTTCCTTTTATAATGCAAATAATCCTAATTCAACTTGAATAAGAGTTGTTGGCTATTTCTGAATTTCATGCATTAAAGAGTTATAATTACATTTAATTACTCTCCTTTAATGCTTATCATTTAAATTCGAAATAATTTAAATTCTATATATATCAAATATATATAAACTTTAAATTTGAATAATCAAAATCTATATATATCAAAATATAAATAAATTTTAATTAAATCTTCATTTATGTACAACAACTTTGTACATGTATTATTCGTTTAACATTTGCTTGATCAAACCATAAGGTGTGATCTTGTAGGTTCTTGCAACATTAGTAGCAAATATTTGAACAATTCTAATATTACAAACAATGAGTGACATCTAGCAATGTATAATTGTCACCTAAGTTACAAGAAGTCATGATTCGACATAACCTCAATGTGATTAACTCTCTTTCTTGCATTACATCCTTTTGTCCTTTATATCTAGATTGGACACAAGTCATGGAATAGTCACACTTGTATAGTCCATCTAATGTTTCTTGATATCTTGAGTAGACTATAACAAACGAATAATTTATGATATCTTATATCAGCTTATTCGAGCATGGCCATGCGTTTCTAGTCTCACTCGATCAAGTGACCTATGATATTACTCCTATTATGTAGGAGGGACAAATCCTATGTTGGTCACCTAAATCTCACTACATATATTGTGGCATGTCCACTATCAGACTTTATGATGCAGTCAGTTACGGCACACTTTTAACTTATCAAAACATGAGACTATAGATATCGAGATAATAATGATCTAAAGTATGATGATCATAGAATTAGTCATCACTATGAACTTGTTTGTGACTGTCACATAATAATCCAAGAAACATGCTCATAGCGGTTATTCCAGTATGTTGTTCTCTAAAATATACTCATGTATAGATTTTGACATCTCCATGGCAATGACAACACTTTGCCATAAATCAACTACACAATAGCCTTTAATGTATTATCGTTGTCCAAGCCTACGATAACACTTGCCATGTGTCGTAATCTGATGTAATCTCACCGCCTCCAAAATCATATCCGAGACGTCCATACAACGAAGTATCCCGGCCGTTGGACCAAATCTGATCCAACGGCCAAGATTGAGACTGGTACCACTCCACCTCTACCATGCTGCCACCATGCTCCCCACGTTGGCCGTACCAACCACCGTGCTCAGAATTTTGCCAGAAAACACAGAAAAATGAAGATCATATCAGTAACCAAATCACAGAAAATATGTATTTTGTGTCATATCCTCTACCAAATAGAGATCAGAATATATATGTATCAAAAATTGTAAGAAAAAAATCAGTTACCAGTCCCAGAAATACAAAAACAAGAAAAAAACACAAAGAATTTCAGTGGTAAATTTCTTTGCTTCTTTTCTTACATGCATGCAAAATAAATGGAATAATAAAGAAAAATGAGGAGTTTATTTTACCGTGGTCGTTTCAATTCTTTGCCGACAAGGAGCCTCTTTGGAGAGCTGTTTCAGAGGAGTTTGTTTTAGGTTCAAAGAGGGCCAGCTTTTGTTGTGGTCCAAAACAGAAATGGGGGTGAGGTTTTGTCTTTTTTCTTTTTGTTGGCGGCCGGTGGCCGTGGGTCTGGGACGGTTTAGGTGGCCCCAGGGCCGAGCCTCACCTAAGACCGCCATGCGCTGCTAAATACGGTGGCTGAGAGGAGCGTTTCGGTTTAAAGGGTGGTTTGGCTTCTAGGTTTCAGAGAGAAATGGGAGCTTTGCTCTTAAGGGTCAAAAAATGTGTGAAAGGGGAAATTGTAACCGGTCTAGGGGTTATATAGACAAGCTTTTGGTTTATTTGCTCATTAAGGACCTTTATCCTTAGCGTTTTTTCATTTTGGGCATGCACCTTGGGTTATTTGCAACCGCAGTCCCTCTATTTTTAAAATTTTTTTCAATCCAACCCCCAATTTTAAACGAATCAGTTTCAAAGTGGTAAAATCTCCCCTTTAGTCCTTCCGCGTTTTGGGTTTTTTCATTTCAAGCTTGCCCCTTAGTAATATTGCACGATGAGTCCTTTCCAGTTTGTTCCATTTTTAATAAAGTCCTCAAATAGGCCTTTTGATTATTTAATTTTGGCTTCCAGATTTTGTTTTTATTTTATCTTGACCCTTCTAATGCTTTAAATGTTTATGCCTTTAGTCTTTATCTTATTTAATTGTTTTTTCTAGCATGTTCATGTTGCTTATTTTATTTACATATGTTTCACTTATGTGATATTTACTTTTATTTACTTGAGGTATGGTATCATGTTTTTATTTTAATTTGTTTGATTATTATGTATGTCCATTTTACATGTTATGCCTTAGCCTATTTTTTTTACATATTATGCTTATATGTTAGTTCTTATGTTTGTTTTGTACATTATGTTATGTGTTAATTTGTGGCTTTTATTCATGTTAATATCATGTTTGTCATGCTCGTTTTATGTCGTAAAATGCATATCGATGTTGTGGTTTTATTCATCAGTTTTAATATCACGTGTCATATCATGTTTCCATGTTTTATTTCATTTGTTCGTGTTGTATATGTGTTTGTCTCGTATGTTACGTTTAGTTTGATTTGTATGTTATACTTGTAAGTTTACATGATTTTTTTAATCCTCTTTGCATTTTAGGTTTATATGATAGTGTGACATTGTTTGTTGATATTAATGTCCTTGTTAATATATGCATATTTGGTGTCATATGATAAAGTGTCTAAGTGCTAGTTTTTTTTAGGCTAGTATGTTGCTTTAATTTATTAGTTTATCATCCCAGTTAATTATGTCATGCATGTTTTGCATTTGTTTTTAAGTTCAAGTATGTCATATTTAGTTAATTAATTTTGAAAGCTTGTTTTTTTCATGATTATGTGCATGTTTTGTGATATGCTATGTCCATGTGTTTAATTATTTTTCTTTATTTTGTAATATTCATATTTTAGGTTTTTAATATCATGTTGATGTAATTTGTATGTTTTATATTTTGCTTCCTAATATTGCATCTCGAGATATATTAATTGTCAATGCGGTGCCCTTTTATCCGAGCGTAAAAGGGCCAGTATCAGGCGTAGTGATGGTGGTTGGGCGTTTACTCTAAGATAATGGGGCATTTAAAATTTACTCGCACTTATAACTGAATTTTAATTTATTCGTCACGTTAATTCGGAAAATCTAATATTAATAAAGTGGTAATTATTAAAGTACCAATTTTGGACGATGCAGGGGCGCTAATCCTTCCCCATCCGTAACCGACTCCCGAACCCCATATTTTTTAAATTCCCTAGTTTTATGGTGTACGGCCTACCTAAGTGGCCGGTGGCGACTCCAATTTCTAAATAAAACGTGGTTTCTTTAATACCTCACGGAAGACATTATTTTCAAAACAAAACAACAGATAAAACTCATTTTTTTAGCGTAAAAGGATATCGCTACACAAACATATCACATGTCGAACATAATCTCACAAATTCAAACACCGTGCATAACAATCAACAGAATCATACATCAACAATACAACAAACAACCATAACCCATCTCCCAACAATCATAACCTGGATCTGATACCAACAAATATAACCCTCTTCACCTGGTCAAGTCGCAAAACTGAACCGAGTGAGCTACATTAGGGCTTGTTGAGACAAACCTGAAAGATTTACTTAGAAAACGGTCCATTTTTTCTTTTCTAAATGCATATTTAAGTCCCAAGGTGATCATGTTGACTGTGGTGAAAATTACAACTCAATTGGGCGTCGAATTGACAACCAATTGTATCATTTACCGTTATAGGAACCAAAACATAAATTCAAATAATTAAGAGGACTTTATCGTAATTAGAGTTACCAATCCTTGGTGAGTTATATTACATACAATCAGGTTAAACTTCAACTTAAAAATAACCATCCAAACTCATTCAATTGCATGATCAAGAAACACGGACTAAACTACGAAGAATACAAACTTCAAAAGGCATCTTAACAGAAATAACGAGTGGCGTACCGGTATGAAAACTTCTTGTATTGCAACGAATGTAAAATACAAAGGTGTACCAGTACGATCCTCGGGCGTACTAATACGAGTATATGTTTTTAAAAATAAGGATTCCAATAGCTAAAAAGCGTACCGATATAGTTGCCCGTATAGTGACACCATTCTTATTTCTCAGCTATGCGTACTAATATGGTTACCAGTCGTATTAGTACGCCTAGGAAAGTTTGCCCAGATTAAGCCGAGATAGGTCCCCGTGTACTGATCCCTAAGGACCCGTACTGGTACGGACAGATCTGTAATGTCCTTTTGGTCCAACATATGACACTTTAGCTCAATCTAACATACTCCAATCAATATCTAATCATCATAAAACTTTACAAACATCAATTCCTCATACATAGAAGCATGGTAGAAGATCATACACAACATATCAAATCCAAACATCAATCCTATAGGCATGATTTCTACCTAAGAATGCAAAATGATTCCCAGCCCTCAAAACCAAACATTAAGCACCATATAATAAGTGTATAAAAGTACTAATTTTCCTACCCTTTTTACTCACATTATTGTTAGACTTAAGGTCATTTTAGTTGCATTTGTAGTCATCCATGCAAAATTTCAAGTTTCCTAGTTCAATATGCTTAGCCATGCATTTTATTACTTTTGTAGAAAAATGCTGCTCATTTGCTCGTTTGTGCACAGGACGAACTGTCGAGCCAATTGCTAAAGTCTGCCATGGCATTGAAGGGATCAAAGAGGTTAGGATATCCAACCGTCCAATTCAAATTCAAATACAAAGGATAAATCCCCAATTTTTATTTATTTATTTATCAGCTATATTATCTCCTACATTTGAAATTCAAAAAAGGAAGCCCTATCTCCACGAAATTATCACGCAAAAAACTCTTCTCCACACCAATTTAATGGATCGAAACAAATGAAGAAAATGGAATTGGATTGGATCGAAGAGAGAGGAAATTGGGGAAGTTAGATCGATAAGGAGAGATAAAGGGAAAGCTGATCAATGGAGTGATCGGTTTGAGGAGCTTATCAATGTTTAGGGAATATTTCTTTGTATTTTCTTTCCACCCAACCAAGAATTAAACTTAGATGGTGTGGGTTATTAGGTTTTGAGAGGCTTTTGTATGGATGATTTGATTTTGGTTTAAAGTTAAATGCACAATGTTGATTCAATTCTTGTTCTTGCAATTTGAGTAGTTTAGAGATAAACACTTGAGTGAGAATCATTTGTTGAAACTCAAATCCCTAATCAATGACATCACAAGGGAGAGCGAGATCAATGAAGGATTCATGAAAAGGGACTATTCCGATAAAGTGACAACCATTGGAGGTTCCTCAATCAAGTTGATTTCCAAACATTACGAGAGTTGATGGATATCAACGGACTAAATTGAATTTGGGTTTCCTAACATAGCGAAAGCTGAAGGAAACCAATTCCCTATTGAACCAAGTTTTCAGAAAGTGACAAAGTGAAGGAGCTTGGCGATGGTGAAAATTTGAAGCAGCTAACAAGAGTTTAAGGAATGACGGTGTTATTCTTAGTAAAGTAACATGTGACAGACGTATCACCAAGATTCATGCAAGCACAAGCCCTTCAAGTTAGAAATAACGTGAAGGCATTGAAGAACACTCTGTCGAGCATTGGAGAAACAACTTGCTTGCCACGGCATCGCACTTGCCGCAACAATTAACTTGTCAGGGTAACCATTTTCCGAGAAGAGTCCTACTCCGACTCAAACACTTGCAATTGCATTTCACTGGTCACGGAGAGTCCTACTTCTAGCAAACTACTTGCTTGGGCAATTACTTGCCACGAGAATCTACTTGCCTCTTGCATACAACTTGCCAAAGTAACTCATCCGGCATACTCTTAATCCTAATAATCCAACCAACTCTCTCATTGATTACTTCATTTCCTTTACAATTTTTAGTTATTTGTTTAATTTTTCTATCACCATCTATCATCACAACTATTCTCTTATTTCAGTGCAAGGAGTTAAAAGTCCAAGTCTTTCAGACTAGTCCTTGTGGAGATGATACTCTATATTCATCACTTTATTACTTACGACGTGTTTGCTTGCACATTTGCGTAGCACGCAATAAGCTTTTGGTGCTGTTGCTGGGGACTGGCAATTGCGACTTTATCTCTAATTTCTTGCATTTTCTATTTTTTTATTTATTCTTTTTGTTATTTCTCTTTGTTTCAAGTGGTTAACACCCTTTGGTTTTGCATCTGTGTATGACCAAGGCAAGACCAACATCAGAAGACTATCCACTTGAACGTGATATTGAACGCGTACTCCGTAAGAGAAGAAGAGAACTACGTACTGTTATGACCAATCCAATTGCCAATGGCAATTAGAATGCCGCACATGAGGCAATGCAACCGTAGTAGATCAACCAGTTCTAGTACCAAATAGACCCATTCGAGATCATTTACTACCAGACCTTGGTGATCTCAATATAGGAATTGCTACTCTTGAGATTCAAGCCACAAACTTTAAATTGATGCCTGTAATGTTCAATATGCTGAATTTAATTGGGCAATTTGGCGGCTCAACAAACGAAGATGCCAGGAAACATCTAAGATCATTCTTAGAGGTTTGCGATTCTTTCAAACAACAAGGAGTCCATGAGGACTTTTTCATTGTTCATTGAGGGATATGGCATGAACATGGTTCAAAAACATATCACGAGGCACTCTAGAATCTTGGACAGATCTATGACGAAGTTTCATTGTCAGGTACAATTCTACCAGCATGATAGATAAATTGCATAATGATATCACTTCTTTTTGTCAAAAAGATAACGAATCTATGTATGAGGCTTGTGATCATTACAAAGAGCTTCTTCACAAGTGTCCATACACGAATTCTTAGAATAGACGCAAATAATGATGTTCTATAATGGAGTCAATGCACCAACAAGGATGATGCTAGATGCCTTGGCAAATGGAACACTACTAGATAAATCACCAGAGGAAGCGTTTGAGATTCTTGAAAGACTTGCCAATAATGACTATCAATTTCTAATCGCTAGGAGGGGACATGCCTTGGCAAATGCCACGACAATTGAGCTTGATTCAACTAATGCCATCTTAGCACAATTGGCCGCTTAACCAACATGGTTAAGAATCTGCAGTATCCCAGCAACACACAAGAGGTAAATGTAGTAGATTCATCTTATGATGTTTGTAATGATAACCATTATTCTTTTGAGTGTCCACAGAACCCAGAAACCAGCTTTCATTTTGGAAACTACAACAGAAACAACATTCCATATTATAACACATATAATATGGGATGGAAGTAGCATCCAAACTTCTCATGGAATAATCAGAATGGTTACACAAATAATCTCGACAGAATATTAAAGCATCAAGATTCTAACAGAACATGCTATGGTAACAAAATAAATTAACGTAGCAACAATCAACAGCTAGTTCTTTGGAAATCATTCTCAATGCTTTTATGCTTAAAATTGAATCTTATATGGCTAAAACTAGAAATTTCATGAAAAATACTGTCTCTTTTATAAAAAGGACAGGAATTCAGATGCAGAGTTAAGAAGCAATTGTAACCCCCTTGACCCGACCTAGACGCCTGACCGCACTGAACCGAGCGAGCTACATTAGTCTTGCTGAAGCAAACCAGAGAAAGATTACAAAAATCGGTCTATTTTTTCCTTTCATCTTGTCTAGATGCAATTTATTATTCCTAAGTGATCATGCTTGCAGTGGATGAAGTTACAAAGGAAACGAACCACGGGTAGGCAACCAATTGCATACAATACCTTTTAAGGACCAAAATGTAAAACTGGAAAATTAAAAGGCCATTCATGAAATTAGGGTTACCAATCCTCTATTAGTCAGGTTACATGCTTGCATATCAATTTACAGCTCAAACCAACCATCCATGCTCATACAATTGCATTCACAACAGTCGGGGACCAAAATGTAAGAAACAGAAACTGAATTCTATGACATTTTCTGAATTAACAACCGCCCATACCGATACGCGGTCAACCGTATCAATACGGTTCTCAAAACTAGCTAGCCTCGTTCTGGTACATTGTGCACCGTTCTGGTATGCTAGGTTAATTTTGAAATTCCCAATTGAGAATGTTTAATAGCCGTACTGATACGGACACTATGTGTTCTGGAACACAAGTTTTGTCTAAAAAGCAACTGTCTAGTAGCAGAAAACTATACCGATACACCTAAACCCATACCAAAGCCCAAGCTTGTTTTTACCTAGCCTTATCGAAGCCGCAAGCTAGTTTTTCACTCGATTCTAGATGCTTTCAGGTCCAAGCAAACCACATACATGCATATGAACATCCATCAAGTCATACTCCATCATTTGCACCAGGATATAGCAATTACAACACCACATATGCTACCAAGGACCAATCTATAGGCATGCTTCCTAAACCGCAATTCCAAACATACCAAAAACACTCAATCAAGCATTTTCCTAGCATATGCAACATACCAACATATCTCTGGTGTCTTGTTCAACATGTCAAAATCATCAAAGCATGTCAATCAACCAATGCTAACTAGATGCATACCTAGGCAACCACCTAGCATCAACCATAAGAAACGATCCACAACATGTTTATCAACATCATTCAACTCCAAATCAAAGCATTAGTCGTGCTCAAAAACTAAAGAAAAACAGAATTTCAATTCCCCAAAATATGGCAAACACATTACCTTATTAATCGAAAGCATAAACCGAGTTCATACTCAAAAGTAGTCTTGGTTTTTGGATCACTTTAGACCTTGCCTTTGCTGTCGCAAACCTCAATGCTCTGCATCATTTGGAAAAAGAGAGCGCAAGCACGCATGCTTAGTGATGATGCTCATAAAAACAATGATGCATTTAAACCATTTGAAAACCAAAACCACTTGTTTCCAAAACATGCTTAATAACCAAAGCATTTTCATTGCTCCCAACCGAAACATGCATAACGATCCTTTTGCAAAATCATATAAAAATCCCATGCTTAAATCCCAAAGCATTAAATCACATTACAATGCTTAAATCCCAAAGCATTATGAAATAGGTTCAACATGTGAACTTTCATATATTGGCAATTATTTTGACCCGGGATAGGCCAACCTCTATCCAAACACATATCAGATACGCGAATTCACATGATGGACTCACCTCCAAAACAACTCATACCATGCTTGGTTAAACTGCATGATATCCCAAACCTTGCCTAGTTAAACCGTAAGATTTGACAACCTTGCGTGGTTAAACCGTGAGTATTACCGACCTTGCCTAGTTAAACCACTAGATTACCATCAACATGGGTTGCCTAGTTAAACTGCACGCCCCAAGTGAGGTCCCAATGGTCCGAGTGGCCTAGTTAAACCACCATACCTCAAGGACTCATGGCCATGATCGATTTTTAGTATATATTATAGTGCACTTTATCCTATGGCTTGCCAACTATATCTGAATGCTTTCATCATCATGTCACTTAACCAATATATCATTTTCAAAACTAGTTACTCACTGTATTACAATGCATTATACAAAAACCACATATGCAAACCACATTGCCAAAGCAATACCACATTCCCAACCGAAATGAAAACCAATGCTCACTAGCATCTCGTATACTTTAAAACCATTGCATATGTATTCAAAACCATGCATTTACAGTAAGTAAATCCAACCATGTTTAAAACCAAAACATGAAAAAACAAGCTCATATCCAAACCGATATTCAAGAGCAAAATGAGGGAAACTTACTTCCGAGCTTAGGTAAGTGTTTCACACTTAACCTAAACTCTCAACAACATTTGCAAACCTTTAGTAACCATTTAAAACCAGTTTCCACTCATAGATTATGCCTCGTCTTGCTCTCCAAAGCAAATCAAGCTCCCGGTAAGCAATAATCCACTTCACGCTACTTTGCCTTGATTATCCCCTATTTTGGTCACACAAAACCAGAGGAAACATGCATCAAAATGCATCAAAACCATTGCTTCAAAGAAAAATCCCGCAACTCACAAGTTGCCCACTCAAAAATCATCTGAAACTTATCGAAATCACCCTCAAACACTTCTCAATCTTAACCCAGCCACAATATGACGATTCTACATAAAAATTCATCAATTAACATCTAAAAACCCCTTTACAATGTCCTTTTACTTCCAGCAATGATTAAACCCCATTAACAACACAAAAACCCTTAACTATCAACCTTTAATATTAGAGATTCAACTAGTTTCGGGAGCACAATGTTAAATCCAAGCTATTAACATTATTAAACATCAAAATCATGATCTAATCTGATCAAGAACCCAACAAAATAGATCCAATTCAAAAATCTACCTATTTCATCAATCAAAACACTATTAAAACCAATTTCCCTTAATTAAATTATCAAAACACATTAGAAAACAATTGTAAAGGATCAAGAACTTAGGAATTTCAGTAAAAAACCTTTCATTAGAGGAGAAGAATGAACATTACCTCTAATAGATGCTTTCTCCCTTAATTGTTTGATTTACATGAGAAAATAAAGTTAAATCAATAAGGCTTTGATAAACAATCTATAAGAAATCATTTGAAATTAAAGTATTTACGAAAATAAAGATTTACCTGAAGATTTAGAAGAAGAGAATGGTGTTTGGCTGGAGATATTTTGAGAGAAAAGATTTTGAGATACAGTTAGTTACGTAACTTTTGTTTTAAGAATTAATTATCAAATTAATTCTCCTCAACCTATTTATATTTTCCAAAACACTCTAAAAATAGCCAATTAAGGGATAAATTTTGAGACTAGACTTTGGATGAATAGCTCCTTAAAGATTCAAAGTTTGACACTTTTACAAAATTGTCACTAAAAATAGTTTTCAAAGTTTACATTTTGGTCACTGGTCCTAAATGTCCAATTTCAAAAGCTTCTTTTCCAAAATTGATTTCACCGCAATCATTAATATATTAAATAATAATTTTATAACATTTTCCATATTTTTATCACCTTTAAAAATATTTAATCCAATTTATTCCTAAATCTAACTCGAATCTCTAATACCGGTTCAGTGAACCCTTAAAACGGACCCCAAAACTTCTAGACCTAAAATTGGGGTGTTACATTAGTGCTCAAATCACTAGAGACACGGATTGGACAGTTCGCCTAAATCTTGAGCTCTAGGCCACAAGGGAGTTTTCCCATCAATACTGAAGTTACACGAGGCACATGCCATGAGCAGCGTAAAGTAATCACTACCAAAAGCATAGCAAATGTGGGTTATAACACGCTAGAAATTCAAATTAAAAACCCTAACCCTAATTTCAAATTCCCAATTTATAACCCTTGATTTTGGGAATTTGAAGGCCAAAACCCTAATTATTTAATTTGGTGATTTAATTGAGTTAAATCAACTTTGTGACCTATTTGTGATAACTCAAAAGTTAGGGGCTCTTTTGAAATACGAGAAGAGTAGAGACCCCTATCCTGCAATTTAGGTTTTTGTGCATGGGTATTTAATCATGTTTTTCTCAACCCTGACAAAGGGGTTTCCTCTGAGCGTGTATTGCATCGCACCCCTCACCGTTCTCCTCTTTTCCTCTCAAATCAAACTTGTGCCCCATTTTCGCGTAGCTACCTGCTGTTGTGAGAAACGAGATTAAAAACCCTTTGGTTTTCCTTGCGCCGCCGCGAGTTCCGCTGTTAATCTCCTCATTGTCGACCAAGTTTGGGTAAGTGATGGGTATGGGTCCGTATTATTTTTTGTCCCCTTTTGGTTTGATAGTTTGGCTTGTGTTTTTGTGGTTGTGATGTGGGTCGGAGTGACCTTCTTGGTCTTGGGTTAAGACCGCCAGTGAGTTAGTACTGCCACCATCTTTGTTGTGATATACAACCGCCTGCAAGGGTTGGTAAACCCATGAGAGTGTATGACCAATGGAAGCCCAAAATGGGATAAATGACTCTACCGAACCACAGTGTGAATTGATTCCAATATCAAACCGGTCTATTAACTGAACCGACCTGAATCGTTGACTTACCTGACTCGTTGACCGACCTGACCCATTGATCGACCTGACCCGTTGACCAAGGATGACATCAGCATTGACCTATGATGATGTCAACATTGGTTGGACCAGTGACATCAGCATTAACTTTGACCGGTCAAATCCACTATTGACCATTGCCGTTGATTGTTGAATTTTTCTATCAACTTTAACTTGGCATTTTTTGACTTCTAATTTTGAATTTGTAGTTTATTTCATCTAATTCAAACCCCAAATGCCAGTTTGGCTATTACAATTTATTTTGTACTTTGAAAATTCTGAGAATTTTAGTATAAGATCTATGTTGTTTAATTATGTGTTTTAGACAACATCGATTTCGAGGATGACGTTTTACCTCCTCCTCCTCCTCTTGTTCAGTTAGTTCTTGCACCTTCTGTGAGAAATACACGCGAGTTATGCATAGTTTCAGTTACGTGGCATAATATTATAGATGTTAGAATACGAATTTAATTTAGAACTTACTTCATATGTCCTATATTAGCTAGACCTAGAGCTAGTTCACACCGTGGAAGGCTTCAGCATCGACGTTAGATCTTTGGCCGCTAGAGGTGTGTTCTCTTTCGTGCTATATGTTTCTGAAATATTTTACAACATGCATGTCTATTTTTCTTGTGCTTTGATTACCATGCATTTTGAGATAACATGCGTATTGTGTCAGATTGTGTTTATATCATATTATTAGAACTTCATAATTGTGTTCCTCGTATTTAATACGATACAACTGTGATGAGAATGTGTTTTACAAACATTATATTTTCATGCATAGGCTGGGTTTGTACGGATGAAGAAGTGGTTTGATCATACTATGATTGGAGAAATACGGTGAAGAGTTCAGGGAACTACCTCCACTGTGATCGGTTGCCTTTGCCACCACTGTGATTGGTGTTAGTAGCTGAGTATTGTGAGTTATTCTTAGTACCATCTCATGCATTGTGTTTTAATAGGACTTATTTTCCTTGAGATATTTTTCTGAAACCGTGTTTGTGATTGCTTGCACTTTAGAGACACACTGGGCTTAATAGCTCACTCCCTTATAGTTTGTATTTTAGATACTTGGCTCTATGCGACTTGGTACTCTGAGGACCTCTTGCATTTTTAGCTTTGTTATTTCTTCAGTACAGACTTGACTATTTTCATTTATTTATTATTACTATTACTTTATCGAGTTTGAATGTAATTGAGACTACATATTGTTTTGGGATTTGAGAATGTTTTCAGTTTGCATGCATTTACTTTCGATTTGAATATTTGATTAAGTTATTGGTTTAAAACGCTATTATGGATTTTTAATGAACTTTTGGAGTACCTTTTTTAATAAAGGGATTTTATACTTAAACAATGATTGGTTTATTGAGGAAGAGTTACGAATATAACTTTCTAAATTGGCCCTTATCTATTGGGCCTGGTTTAGGGGTTATATTTAGTTGTATCAGAGCCAAGTTCAACCCTCAAACTATGAGTCTCATAACAATCGTTAAAAAAATTTGATTATTTGCATGCATTAAATGTTTTGGGTAAACGAGAAGTTTTCTAAATAATCGATTAATTAATTATTATTTCAAAGTGTGTTTTAAAATTTGAGACTCCGATACGAATTCTAATATTAGGTAATTATCTTTCGTAAATAGACTATGCCACTGAATAGGAGTGTTAGACTTACTTCAAATAGAGGTTGAGGCCGAGTTCGTGGCTGAGGTCGTACAGCTACCGCCGCTAGTGAACCTTCACCTGTTGTTAACCATATGGTTGATCAGGATGAAATTCAAAATTTGGGAGGAAACCAGCCACATGAGGGGAAACAGACTGTGAGTCAGCAGTTTGGTGATGGTGATACGCATGATCAACAGTCAGTTGTTAACGACTTGCTGGATTCAGATAACAGCGAGATCGTAGAGCTTGATAGTGCTACTATTAATCAAAAGCTATTTCAGTATTTTTGTGATCAGTCAAAGAATGTGAGGATGCCTATCTCTATAGTATTTTTGGGTGTCAAGATAAGGGTATTTTCAGGTGTGTCTAATGAAAACCATCCGATGTTGAGTTATGGATGAAAGATCTTGAGAGGCTCTTTGAGGAGATGGAATATACTGCTGGCAATAAGTTGAGAGCTGCCGCTTGACTACTGCATGGTAAAGCACAACATTGGTGAAAGCCTGAAAAGAGATTGGTGCCAGTTGATTAGATGTCACGGCAAACCTTTCGACAATCATTCCAGAACTGCTATGTGGGTGAGCAGTACTTGGGTGATCATCATCAAGAATTCATAGACCTTAAGTAGGAGGACATGACAGTATCTTCTTATGAGATTCGGTTCGTGGAGTGGTCTCGGTATGCACCTGGATTGGTGGACATGGAAAAGGATAGATGTTGGGAGTTTCTCAAAGGCCCACATTTTACAATTCGTGAGAAAATGGCACCATTTAAAGACAAGTCGTTCAATGAGTTGGTCGACCGAACTAAGATAGTGGGAGGTTGGAGCTGCTATCGCAAAATTAGATAGTTTAAGAAAGAGATATAGGCAAGAAACAACCGGCTCTGAATGTTCAGCAAGGTTTGTTGGCTATACTGGTAAAAGGACTAGAGAGGATTCTGGTTAGCAGGGTAGTCAAAGATCGAGACCCTTGATATCTACTGCTAGTGGAGGTGGATCGACAGTTTTTTGGCCTATGCATATTTGCTCGTACTATAGCTTGAAATACAATGGGGAATATAGAAAACAGACAGGTGATTGTTTCATATGTTGGTCTCATGATCATTTCTTCAGTGCTTGTCCACATCCTCCTACAACTTCTTTTCTGAAGAATCAGTCTCGAGCTTTTGTTCAGGCACCTAACTCTGGAAGAGGGCAAGGATATTGCTGCTTTCAGTGCATATTTGTTCAGGCACTGATTTAGAATGGTGGTATTGCTGCTTTCAGTGTTAGACATCCAAGGTTGGTATATTACGCTAGAGCTCATGGAGATCGTGATAAGCCAGATGTCATAGCGGGTACCTTCTCTATCCATTCTATCGCTCACTATACTTTGCTTGATAATGGTTCTATGCACTCTTATATGGCGAGTACGGTAGCTGGGGTCTCGAGATTCCAGTTGGTGAGATTGATTTTTCAGTGACCGTTTAGAGTCCCGTGGGTAATCTAGTTGATGTTAATAGGTTCTACATCAACTATCCTCTTAAAACTCAAGGGGAAGTCCTTTCAGCCAATCTAATGGAACTTTTGTTCAATGAGTTTGATCTAATTATCGGTATGGATTGGTTATTTGTCCATCGACTGAACCTTGATTGTGAGATGAATAGAGCATTCTTGAAAACATCTGATAACTATGAAGTGGTTCTGGTAAGAGAACAAGAGGATTCTTATCTAATGTTATATCAGTCCTTAAAGCTAAGAAGATGATCAAGAAGGGTTCTGTGGCTTATCTAGCATACATCTTGGATCTGAGACAGTTAGATTATAGGATAGATAAGATCCGAGTGGTGAGAGAATTTCTAGACGTTTTTCCAAAAGAGCTATCTGGTGTACTGTCAAAGTGAGATGAGATTAAATTTGGTATTGAAGTTTATCCTAGTACAGTTTCTGTCTTTATGGCACCTTATCGTATGGCACCAAAAGAGCTTAAAGAATTAAAGGTCTAGTGGCAAGATTTGTTGGATTGGGGCTTCATCCGACCGAGTGTTTCACCATGGGGGTTTCGGTTCTATTTGTCAAGAAGAAGGATAAGACACTTTATTTGTGCATTGATCATCGTAAGCTGAACAAGTTGACGATAAAGAACAAGTATCCACTTCCTCGTATTGATGATCTCTTTGATCAGTTTCAGAGTGCCAGGGTTTTCTCTAAGATAGACCTGAGATCTGGTTACTTCCAACTCAAGGTTAAGGATTCTGATGTCTTTAAGAGGGCTTTATGGACATGTTACCATCATTATGAATTCCTCGTGTTGCCCTTCGGATTGACTAATGCTCTGGCTGTGTTTATAGACATGATGATTAGGGTGTTTCAACCCTACTTGGACCAGTTTGTTGTGCTATTCATTGATGATATCCTGGTTTATTCTAAATCTAAGGCAGATCATGATGAACATCTCAAAATTATGTTACAGACTTTGAGAGAGAAACATTTGTATGCGAAATTCAGAAAATGTGAGTTTTGGCTAAAAGAGGTTATGTTTTTGGGGCACATAGTTTCTGCAGATGGTATTAAGGTTGATTCGAAGAAGGTTGAATAAATTATGGGCCGGAAGCAACCCAAGAATGTTCCTGAGATTCGTAGTTTCTTAGGCTTAGCTGGTTAGTATCAGAGGTTTGTGGAGGGTTTCTCACTCATTGTAGCCCTGTTGACAAATCTCTTATGGAAGAACGCTCCTTTTGTGTGGACTGAGGCCCACCAATCTAGTTTTGAGAAATTGAAGTTTGTATTCATCGAGACACCAGTTTTGACTCAACCCGAGTTTGGGAAACCTTACACCATGTTTAGTGATGCTTCTCAAACTAGTGTGGGATGTGTGCTCGTGCATGATGGTAAGGTTGTGGTGTATGCATCACGTTAGTTGAAAATGCATGAGTGTAACTACCCTACTCATGACCTAGAGTTAGCTGTGGTGGTTTTTACTCTCAAAATTTGGTGACAATATCTCTATAGGGAGAAGTGTTATATCTACACAGACCATAAGAGTCTCAAACTTGAGACAACGTCATTGGCTCAAACTCCTTAAGGACTATGATTGTGAGATTGAGTATCATCCGGGTAAGGCTAACATGGTAGCTGATGCCTTGAGTCGTCACGTCATCTCCGATCTAAAAGCCTTTTTGCTCGTATGAGCTTGTATGAAAATGGTAGGCTCTTGGCTGAACATCGGGTTATCCCTACTCTATTATCTGAGATTCAGGTGGAACAGCCTAATGATGTATTTTTGATGCACCGGATGAGAGAGGTTAAAGAGGGTACATATAGGGATTTCCCCATTGATTGGGATGAGATTCTTTGTTTTCGATGTCGGTACTGCATACTGAGGAATTATATACTTAAACAGGTAATTCTCCGAGAGGCCCACGATAGTCCTTACTTTATGCATCCTGGTAGGGACAAGATGTATAAGAATCTCTGAGAGCGGTATGGTGGAAGGGTATCAAGGGAGATGTTGTGGATTTTGTGTCTAAGTGCTTAACTTATCAGAAGGTGAAGGCGAAACATTAGCGTCCATCTGGTTTGTTACAACATATTGAGATTCCTCAGTGGAAGTGGGAACGCATGACTATGGATTTTGTTAACGGCCTTCCTTTGACTCCATTAAAGAAATACTATATTTGGGATATTGTGGATCGTCTCACAAAGTTTGCACATTTTATTCATGTCCGAGTTGACTACCCTCTTAGTAAGTTAGCTCGTTTGTACATCACAGAGATTGTGAGACTTCATGGGGTGCGTGTGTCTATTATTTTTGATATAGATCCGAGGTTTACAGAAAAGTTTTGGAAGACTCTTTATACTACTCTGGGTACACGGCTGAACTTTAGTACTTCGTATCATCTGCAAACTGATGATTAGTCTGAGCACGTTATCCAGATCCTTGAGGATATGTTGAGGGGTTGTGTGATTGAGTATCGGGGTATTGGGAAGAATTTTTACCACTTGTAGAATTGCTTATAATAACACCTACTATGCCAGTATTCTGATGGCCATAAGAGTCTGAAATATCTGCTCACTCAGAAAAGAACTGAACTTGAGAAAACGTCATTAGCTCAAACTCCTTAAGGATTATGATTGTGATATTGAGTATCATCCGGGTAAAGCTAACATGGTAGCCGATGCCTTTAGTCGTCACGTTATCTCTGATCTAAGAGCTCTTTTTTCTCGTATGAGCTTGTATGAAGATGGTAGGCTCTTGGCTGAACTTCGGGTTATCCTTACTCTATTATCTGAGATTCGGGTGGAATAGCCTAATGATGTATTTTTGATGCACCGGATGAGAGAGGTTAAAGAGGGTATATCTAGGGATTTCCCCATTGACTGGGATGAGATTCTTTGTTTTCGATGTCGGTACTGCATACTGAGGAATTCTAGACTTAAACAGGTTATTCTCCGAGAGGCCCACAATAGTCCTTACTCTATGCATCCTGGTGGATACAAGATGTATAAGAATCTCTGAGAGCGGTATGGCGGAAGGGTATCAAGGGAGATGTTGTGGATTTTGTGTCTAAGTGCTTGACTTATCAGAAGGTGAAGGCGAAACATTAGCGTCCATCTGGTTTGTTACAACATATTAAGATTCCTCAGTGGAAGTGGGAACGCATGACTATGGATTTTGTTAACGGCCTTCCTTTGACTCCATCAAAGAAATACTCTATTTGGGTTATTTTGGATCGTCTCACCAAGTTTGCACATTTTATTCATGTCCGAGTTGACTACCCTCTTAGTAAGTTAGCTCGTTTGTACATCACAGAGATTGTGAGACTTCATGGGGTGCGTGTGTCTATTATTTTTAATATAGATCCGAGGTTTGCAGAAATGTTTTGGAAGGCTCTTCATACTACTCTGGGTATACGGCTGAACTTTAGTACTTCGTATCATCTGCAAACTGATGATTAGTCTGAGCACGTTATCCAGATCCTTGAGGATATGTTGAGGGGTTGTGTGATTGAGTATTGGGGTGTTGGGAAGATTTTTTACCACTTGTAGAATTCCTTATAATAACACCTACTATGCCAGTATTCTGATGGCCATAAGAGTCTGAAATATCTGCTCACTCAGAAAAGAACTGAACTTGAGACAACGTCATTGGCTCAAACTCCTTAAGGATTATGATTGTGATATTGAGCATCATCCGGGTAAAGCTAACATGGTAGCCGATGCCTTTAGTCGTCACGTCATCTCTGATCTAAGAGCTCTTTTTGCTCGTATGAGCTTGTCTGAAAATGGTAGGCTCTTGGCTAAACTTCGGGTTATCCTTACTCTATTATCTGATATTCGGGTGGAATAGCCTAATGATGTATTTTTGATGCACCGGATGAGAGAGGTTAAAGAGGGTATATCTAGGGATTTCCCCATTGACTGGGATGAGATTCTTTGTTTTCGATGTCGGTACTGCATACTGAGGAATTCTAGACTTAAACAGGTTATTCTCCGAGAGGCCCACAATAGTCCTTACTCTATGCATCCTGGTGGATACAAGATGTATAAGAATCTCTGAGAGCGGTATGGTGGAAGGGTATCAAGGGAGATGTTGTGGATTTTGTGTCTAAGTGCTTGACTTATCAGAAGGTGAAGGCGAAACATTAGTGTCCATCTGGTTTGTTACAACATATTAAGATTCCTCAGTGGAAGTGGGAACGCGTGACTATGGATTTTGTTAACGGCCTTCCTTTGACTCCATCAAAGAAATACTCTATTTGGGTTATTTTGGATCTTCTCACCAAGTTTGCACATTTTATTCATGTCCGAGTTGACTACCCTCTTAGTAAGTTAGCTCGTTTGTACATCACAGAGATTGTGAGACTTCATGGGGTGCGTGTGTCTATTATTTTTGATATAGATCCGAAGTTTACAGAAAAGTTTCGGAAGACTCTTCGTTATGCTCTGGGTACACAGCTGAACTTTAGTACTTCGTATCATCTGCAAACTGATGATTAGTCTATGCACGTTATCCAAGTCCTTGAGGATATGTTGAGGGGTTGTGTGATTGAGTATCAGGGTGTTGGGAAGATTTTCTACCACTTGTAGAATTGCTTATAATAACACCTACTATGCCAGTATTCAGATCGCATCTTACAAGGCTTTGTATGGGCGTAAGTGTCGTACTCCCATAAGTTAGACTGAGTTGAATAAGCACATATTATGGGGTCCAGATATTACTTGTAAATCTAAGGAGACTATCGAGTTGATCCGAGATAGACTTAAGACTGCCTTCGACAGGCAGAGTCGAGATATTGAGTATGATGTGGGTGATAAGGTTTTCTTGAAAGTATCCCCTCGGTGGAAGGTATTTAGATTTGGTCGGAAAGGCAAGCTGAGTCCTCGTTTCATTGGGCCATATCAGATTCTTCTTTGAGTGGGACCAGATGCCTATCAGCTTAAGTTACCTACTGAGCTTCACCATATTCATGATGTTTTTCATGTTTCTATGTTGAGGCAATATAGATCAGATCCATCCCACATTATTCCAGTTGAGATTCGACCAGACGTGATTTTTGAGGAGGAACCAGTTAAGATTCTAGAGCATAATAAGAAAGTTCTTAGGAGGAAGACCTTTAAGATGGTCAAGGTCTTGTGGCTTAATCATGGTTATGATGAGGCTACGTGGGAGCCAAGGGCCGTCATCAAAGCTTAGTATCTGTATCTCTTTGCTTTAGGTAAATTTCGAGGTCAAAATTTCTATTAAGGGGGGGAGAGCTATAACACCCTAGAAATTCAAATTAAAATCCCTAAATTTAAATTCCCAATTCATAACCCTTGATTTTTGGAATTTGAAGGCCGAAACCCTAATTATTTAATTTGGGGATTTAATTAAGTTAAATCAATTTTGAGACCTATTTGTGATAATTCGAAAGTTAAGGGCTCCTTTGAAATGCAAGAAGAGCAGAGATCCCTATCATGCAATTTTCCCTTTTGTGCATAGGTATTAAATCATGTTTTTCTCAACCCTAGATAACCTATTTTGGTTCAGCAGCCTCACCCCCATCTCCTTCCCTCTCTCGAAATCCCATCTTTAAACTTTGCTTTTATTTTCTAGTGAGCCTCTAATAAAGGGGTTGCCTCCGAGCATACATTGCACTGCACCCCTCACTATTTTCCTCTTGTCCTCTCGAGCCAAACCCGTGCTCCATTTTTACATAGCTACCCATCGTTGTGAGAAAAGAGATCGAGAAACCTTTGGTTTTCCTTGCACCACCGTGAGTTCCACCATTATTCTCCTCGTTTTCGATCGAGTTTGGGTAAGTGATGGGTATGGGTCTGTATTATTTTTTTGTCCCCTTTTGGTTTGATAGTTTGGCTTGTGTTTTGTGGTTGTGATGTCGGTCGGAGTGACTTTCTTGGTATCGGGTTAAGAACACCGGTGAGTTTTTGCCGCCACCGTCTTCGTTGTGATATACCGCTACCTGCAAGGGTTGGTAAACCCTAATGCCAATCTGTGTAAGAGGACCAAGGTGTGGACTGGTGGGACGTTGGGTTAAGCTGAGTATGGCTGCCATGGTTTTGGGCTGTGTGTGAGAGTTGTGGATTCTGGAAATTGGCCAAAGGGTTGAGGCCGATGAGAGTGTAAGACCAATGGAAGCCTGAAATGGGATGAGTGACTGGACCAAACCAGAGTGTGAACCGATTCTAGAACCAAATCAGGCTGTTAAATCAAACCAACCTGACCTGTTGACTGACCAGAGTCGTTGACCAACCTGACCTGTTTACTAACCTGACCCGTTAACCAAGGATGATGTCAGCATTGATCAATGATGATGTCATCATTGATTGGACTAGTGACGTTAGCATTATTGGACAAATGACATCAGCATTAACTTTAACCAGTCAAAGTCAATGTAGACCGTTGACTATTAACTTTTTAGTCAGCTTTGATTTAGCATTTTTTGTCGTCCTAATTTCGAATTTGCAGTCTGTTTCGTCTATTTCAAACCTGAAACACCAATTTTGCTATTATATTTTTTTTTGTATGTAGAAAATTCTAAATATTTGAATATGAGATCTGATGTGGTTTAATTATGTGTTCCAGACGACATCGATTCCGAGGTTGACATTTTGCCTCCTCCTATTCAACCAACTCCTACACCTTCTAAGAGAAATACACGTGAGTTATCAAGCATAATTTCAGTTAGGTGACATAGTATTATTGATGTTAGAATGTGAATTTAATTTAGAACTTTCTTCGTAGGTTCTAACTCAGCTAGAGGTGTGTTCTCTTTCCGTGCTATATGTCTGTGAAATATTTTACAACATGCAAGCCTATTTTTCCTATGCTGTGATTACACGCGTTTTGAGATAACATGCATACTGTGTCAGATTGTGTTTTTATGATATTATCAAAACTCCATAACTGTGTTCCTCATATTTAGTACGGTACAACTGTGATGAGAATGTGTTTTACAAACATTATATTTTCATGCATGTGATGGGTTTGTACGGAGGAAGAAGTGGTTTGACCACATTGTGATTGGAGAAATAAGGGTGAGGAGTTAAGGGGAACTACCTCCACTGTGACCGGTTGGCTTTTTCACCACTGTGATTGGTGTTACTAGCTGGGTATTATGACTTATTCTTAGTATCATCTCATGCATTGTGTTTTAATATGACTTATTTTCCTTTAGATATTTTTGTGAAACTGTGTTTGTGATTGCTTACACTTTAGAGACACACTGGCTTAATAGCTCACTCCCATATAGTTTGTCTTTCAGATACTTGGCTCTAGGAGACTTGGTACTCGGAGGGCCTCTTGCATTTTTGGGTTTGTTATTTCTTCAGTACGGACTTGACTATTTTCAAATATTTATTACTATTACTTTATCGAGTTTGAATGTAATTGAGACAAGAGACTATTTTGGGATTTGAGGATGTTTTCAGCTTGCATGCATTTACTTTCAAATCAGATATTTTATTAAGTTATTGGTTTACATCGGTATCATGGATTTTTAATGAACTTTGGGAGTATCTTTTTATAGAGGGATTTTATACTTAAGTAATGATCGATTTCTTGAGGGAGAGTTACGGATATAACTTTCTAAATTGGGCTGTGCTTAAGGGGTTGCATGGGTAAAGTTCTTATCTAACCCGAGGAGGATGAGCATACGTTGACTGATAAAGAAGAGTCCTCAAAAATGAATGAGTACCATTTCCACAGCAAGTCCATCCATTATAGCCAATCCAGTCAAGATGAGTAAAAACAAAGAGAACTGACCGCTACCACCATTTCCACAGAGGTTAAAGAAGCAAAAGAATGAGTATCAGTTTAAGAAGTTCCTTGACATTCTTAAACAAGTCTACACAACTTAGAATTGGTTGAGGCAATCGAGCAGATGCCGAATTATGCCAAGTTCCTTAAAGAAATAGTATCTAAGCGTAAGAGGTTGAGCGAGTTTGAGATAGTTGCCTTAACAGAATGGTGTATAGCTCTGTTACACAACCAATTGCCCCCTAAGCTTAATGATCTAGGAGGTTTCACAACACCAAGTTCCATTGGCGAGCATTACATCAGAAAAGCTTTATGCGACCTTGGAGCAAGCATAAATCTTATGGCCAAATCTGTTTTCTAGCGATTAGGCATAGGCAAGGCGAGACCCACCACAATCATGGTGCAGCTTGTTGACAGATCATATGTGCTTCCCAAGGGAAAAATTGAAGTTATTCTAGTAAGAGTTGATAAGTTTATTTTTCTCGCTAATTTTATTGTTTTAGATTACAAAGCATATGAGTTTGCATCCATCATCCTTGGGAGACCATTCTTAGAAACATGAATGACTTTGATCGACGTTGAAAGAGGAGAACTCACAATGAGGGTGAATGAGATGCAAGTCACACTCAGAGTGTTCAAAACGTTCATGGATGCTGACGATCCAGAAGAATGCCAAGCAATAGAAGCCACAGTAAAGTTCAACTTCGATGCAGAAACACAGATTATTGACTGCTTACCTGAACTTGAAGGAAACAATGACACAGATGACCACTTGGAGATCCATAACACGTTCCTAGATGAACAGGTGCTAATTGCCAAGGCAATTCCATGGTATGCTGATATAGTGAATTGTCCTTAAGTGGTATTTTACCTCATGATCTTTCTTATCAGGGAAAGAAGTACTTCCTACATAATGCTAAGTATTATTGTTGGGACAAGCCTTTTTTGTTTAAAAAATGTTCAGGTCAGGTTATGAGAAGATGCATTCCTGAGGTAGAGTAGAAAAATATACTCCAACAATTTCACTTGTCATCATATGGGGGTCATGTTGGAGGAACTCACACAACATGAAAAGTCTTACAGTCAAGCTTTTTATTGGCCTACTCTCTACAAGGATGCTCATGAGTTTTACAAGCAATGTGATCGATGTCAAAGAACCGGGAATATTTCAAGACGGCATGAGATGCCATTGCAGAACATCCATAAGGTAGAATTGTTTGAAGTTTGGGGCATTGACTTTATAGGGCCCTTTCAATCATCATATGGAAGCCTTTACATTTTATGTAATGCCCCTGTTTTGGGTCTAGTGGTTTTGGCATTCGGTTTGAGGGTCTGGTATTAGAGGTTCGAGTTAATTTTGGGATTAAATCGGATTAAATATTTTTTGAAGGTGATAAAAATATGGAAAAAATGCTCTAAAATCATTATTTAATATATTAATGATTATGGTAAAATCAATTTTGGAAAATGTGTTTTGGAAAATGAACATTTTGAACTAGTGACCAAAATACAAACATTGAAAACTGTTTTTAGTGGTTGTTTTGTAAAGAGTCAAAACATTGAATCCTTAAGAAGCTAATAGCCCAAAAGTCTAATTTCAGACTTTATCCTTTAATTGGCTTTTTTTAAAAGCGTTTTGGAAATAAAATAGTTTGGGGAGAATTAATTGATAATTAATTCTTTTAAAACAAAAATCACGCAACTAACTTTCTCAAAAACCTTTTCTCTCAAATCGCTCCAGCCAAACACTATCTTCTTCTAAATTATCAGGTAAATCTTCTTTTTCTTAAATCTTTTGATTTCTAATGGATTCCTAATGGTTTCTAAACAAAACCTTATTGTTTTAACTTTGTTTTTATATGTAAAACCATCCAATTAAGGGAGAAAACATCCATTAGAGGTGAGGTGAGGTTCGTTCTTCTCCTCTAATGAATGGTTCTTTACTGAAATTTCCAAGTTGTTGATCATTTACAATTGTTTTCTAATGAGTTTTGATAGTTTAATTGAGGAAAATTGGTTTAATTATGTTTTGATTGGTGGAATTAGTAGATTTTCAAATTGATATGTTTTTATGGGTTCTTGATCAGGTTAGATCATGATTTTGATGTTTAATAATGTTAAAAGCTTGGATTTAACATTGTAATCTCGAAACTAGTTGAATCTCTAATATTAAAGGTTATTAGTTAAAGGTTTCTATGATGTTTTTGAAGTTTAATCATTGCTAGAAGTAAAAGGATGTTGTAAAAGGGTTTTTAGATGTTAATTGATGAAGCTTGATGTATCGAATTGTTTATTGTTGCTGGGTTAAGATTGGAAGGTGTTTGAGGTTGATTTCGATAAGTTTTGGATGGTTTTTGAGTGGGCAACTTGTGAGTTGCGGGATTTTGCTTAAAGGCAGTGGTTTGGATGTATTTTGATGCATGTTTCCTCGGGTTTTGTGTGATCAAAATAGGGGATAATCAAGGCAAAGTTGCTTGAATTAGATTGAAGCTTGTCGGGAGCTTGTTTTGCATTGGCGAGCAAAGCGAAGTAAAGTCGGTAAGTGGAAACAGGTTTTAAATGAATCCTAAAGGTTTGCAAATGATGTTGGGAGTTTAGGTTAAGCGTGAAACACTTAAATAAGCTCGAAAGTAAGTTTCCCTCTTTTGCTTTTAATATCGGATTGGGTATGAGTATGATTTATTACATGTTTTGTGTAACGCCCCGATTTTGGGCCTAGCGGTTTTGAGGTTCGTTAGATGGTCCGGTGGACTAGGTTAGAGATTCGAGTCAGATTCGGGACCATATATTTTTTGATGAGATAAAAATATGGAAAAATGGTTAAAAATCATGTTTTAATATATGATTAATATTGGTGGAATCAATTTCGAAAAACGAGATTTGGAGGTATGACATTTTGGCTAATGACCAAAATGAAATGTTTGAAAACTGTTTTTAAAGTGACTAAAATGAAAAGGGTCAAATTCTTAGAATCCTTAAGGATCTATTTTACCAAGTTTTTGCTGGTGATTTCTCCCTTCAATTAAATCATTTTAACATGTGTTTTAAAAGTTAATGAAAAGGGATTTTCGATATTAAAGTTAGTTATTTGGTTTTAATGAAAATTGACGTAACTTTTCTCTCCACTTCTTTTCTGCCAAACACTCAAATTTCATCGAAAACCAAAGGTGAGAGATCACTTTTACTTAGATTCTTGATCTACAATTGTTTATTTAACTTTGATTTACAAAACCTTATTGAAATTTTATGTTTTCCTAGCTTTAAACAAGCCAATTGAGGGAGAAATCACACAATAGTGGTAAGGTCTGTGATCTCCTCTATTGAATGGTTCTTTATTGATATTCCCAAGTATTTGATCCTTGCTTTATGGTTTATAATCTGATTTTGTGTTTTTATATTGAATTAATTAATTTAATTGGGTAAAATTGATGAAATAGCAAAAGATCTGAATTGGATCTATTTTCCAGTGATGTAGATTGATGTTAAACATATTATAGATGTATAATAATGTTGATAAGTCGTTTTTAACAATGGAACCCCGAAACTCTTGAATCTCTAATTATTTAGGTTGTTAGAATTGTGTTTTTGTGGAGTTGCGGTGGCTGTCTTGATTCTATTTTTAGATGGATCTAGAAGTGATCGGGGAAGCTTTGGATGCTTCAGACGTTTGTTTTCGCATCGACAAATCAAGGTTTCGTGTATCGGTGAGTGAAAACGTGGTTAAAAGCATTTGGATGGTTTTGAAATAGAGTCTTGAGAGTTAAGGTAGAGCTTGAAATGCTTTCCTAGACTCGGAAGTAAGTATGGTGTGGTTTTACTCTCTCGTTCGTGCTTTTGCAGAATGGTTTTTATGCACTTGTTTAGTACTTGTTACCTCCTGTTTTATACATGAAATGAGCATGGTTTAATGCTGGAAGTTGAGGTGAAATGATGTTAGATGCATTTGAAAAGTAATGCATGATTTTAAAGTATGTTGTGAACATGGTTTATGCATGGTTTAATGCATGTTGAAACGATTTGAATGATGCATATGAAAACAGTGAGGTATGGTTATAAAAGTGAATTATATTGGCAAGTGATGAATTGAAAATGTTATGGAAATGTTATCGGATATAATTGGCCAGCCATAGGATTTAAAGTGCACTATATAATAAGTCACCCGTTATTATAGAGGTGGTACTTACTCCGATCATGTGAACTTCGATGTTTGTTGAGGTGGCATTTAGATGGCATTTACTCCAGTTATGGGCTGTAGAGGTGGTGCATCGAATGTGTTTACTCCGCATTGGAGGATTAGCCTTGGTAGTGTAGAAGTGGTGCATGTGTTGCACGACTTCATGCCATTGAGCTGAAGAGATTGCGAGATCTCTTGGAAATTCGTGTATCCAATGATTATCGATGTTTAATAATGGTTTAATGGAGATGTTGGTGTTGAGGTGGATCACTTATGAGCCAATATAATTGTTAATGTATCATTGAAATGTATTATGTTGTAACGTGATTTATACATGTTTTCTCCTTGAGCTTTGCATTTGGTAGTAATGTATGGGAAGGCTCAAGTAGAGTGTTAGCATTGTGAAATGTTGTTGGTTAATGATACATGTTGCATATGGTTTAATATGCTGGTTTTGAAAGTGTTAAAGTGCATGGTTTTAAAGGCATGATGTTTTATATGATGATAAATATGGTTTGAAATGGGAATTTCATAGTGTTGATGGAAAATGGTTTTAAATACATTGATGGTGTGTTGTTTTTGAGCACTCCTCACTAAGCCTAGTGTGCTTACGCTCCCTTTGTCCATCAATGCAGAGAACTAAAGGATTGGGAGGCAGCGGGAAGCAAGGGATCTCAACAAGACTTGGTAATCGAAGTATGTTTTTGGAATTAGACTATAAGTAATAAGGGCAATGGGGTTTCTGTTGATATTTCGGGAGATGGTTGTTAAACTCTTTGTTTGAACAAGTTTGTTTAGTTGATCTTGGATTGAAAATGGCCATTATAAAGTGTTTTGGTGATGGTTTGGAGTGTCATGCGTTGCTCGATTGGTTTCTAGGGAGCATGCCTATATATTTTCATTTGATGCAAGATGCCATGAATCGATGTTGAATCTGTGATGCTTTGATGTGGTTCGATCCTTGAATATGTTGAATATATGTTTGAAGCATGTATGAGTGTTTTGAAAATCATAAATGGATGAAAAAAGAGTTAAAATTCTCATTCTAGGCCCAGAGGTTTCGAAACTTGGCCCCTGGTTTCAAAACCTGTAGGCCAAAATTGGCTATGGGGTGCGGTACGCGGGGAGTCGTACTAGTACGTGTTTTAAGTTTTGGGGGCCTAGTTTCGAAACCTGTAGGAGTGGTTTCGAAACCTCTAATATAATTTGGCCCCGTATCGATCCAGAAACCTGTGTAACAAAACCAAGGACCGTTATTTCGGTTATATGTTCGATTTAAGCTTTGAAATCTTGCAGTTTGGTCCGTAGATGTTGTGCATGCAATTGAATGAGTTCAGATGGTTATTTTAAGCTGAAATTTCACACGTATGCATGAAACATGACTTATTAAAGATTGGTAAATCAAATTTTAGGTAAGTCCCTATATGTTTGTAGATTTACAATTTAGTCCCTAAATGTTTGAATGATAAATTAAGGGTGCTGTGGTGAACTAATTGCTTCATGAGCCTCTATGAAATGAACTTAGTTATGGATTGTTAAACTTAATTTTTTAATTGATACCTTAACTTATGGAAATTAAAGTTTGGTCCCTATTTTTTAATAGTGTTCAATTGGATGTCAATTCGATGCCCGATTAAGTTGACTTTACACTTATGATCAGTATGTACATGTAGGTTAATATTTATGCCTCTAGATAAGATAAAAGAAAAAAATGGTCATGTTTTGAGTTTCATCTTCATGGTTTACCTCGGTAAACCTAATGTAGCTTGCTCGGTTTGGTCTTGTGACTAGGTCAGGTCGAGGGGGTTACATTTGGTGGTATCAGAGGCAGGTTCGCGAAAGGTTGGGATGTTGTATTTGGCCATTTACTATTGCTTGTCATGCACGGTGCTTGTCTATTATGTTAAGTGATAGTTGGAAGATTTATATGATTATTGTGATGTTGCTATGAGCTATAATCTAATATTGATATGCACGGTGGTTGAAATATGCACGCTGAGTGTTTATGTTATGTTGGGGGAAATTTGGGAATACCCATTGCCTTATTATTATAGTCTGAAATGTATGGTTTTGAAATAAAAGTCTTGGTTCCTTGCTTGAAGCTGGCATGATTCAATTTTGTTTAAAAATGATTATCATGCCATAGAAAATGTGTTATATTACGACTGAGAGGAGAAATGAGATCTAGCGAGATGCGGTTGCCTTTAGGCAGTGAGTTAAGAAAAGTGTTGTGTTTCCTGGGGGTTTGTCACCTCAAAGTATGTACCACATGTGCCGGTTGAGCCAGAGTTGGGTGATCTGATGCCTTATTATAGGTGATGTTTTGAGCTTGTAAGGTATTGTTGCTAGAGTGCGTGTGTTTGCACTAGCCGTTGGGCAAACAAGGTTGTTGTTAGAATATCCCTGTAGTTTGGGAGCAGTTGAGTACCGTGGGTTGTCACTCGAGGCCTCCAAGACATGGATGGCCAATGTTGTTTAAGTTTTGGATCAAATGGGGTGTATTGGCGCCCGTAAGTTGGGATGTCTTGAATCCCTATTGCAAGGTGATGTTCTTAGTTGGTGGACAACTGTATCTGCGGGCGTGGAACCCAATGATATGGATTGGGAGTTTTTCCAAACTATTTTTAAGAAAAAGTATATGGGGTTTAGATACTTGGATGAAAAGAGACGAGAGATCATGGTTGGGATCGGGGTCTCTTGTATATGGTTGAGTTAGGATACAGATTGTTTAGTTGAGCTTGTATGCTCCTCCTAAACTAGTTTTGGTAGGGAAGTGTCATTGTGACCGAATTCGATGTGAGTTGGTACAGGATGTTAGAGTGTACATGTTGGCTTCCGATTACACCATTTTTGATGTGTTGGTACACAGGCGAAGTGCATTATGCAGAACCTGGATTTATCAGTTTCGTGTGGGAGGTTCTGGCTCTGGCAAAAGAGTTGCAAAATCTAGTTTCGGCAGTGTTCAGTTAAAAGAAATTGTGATAAAAAATATCACCCTGAGTTGAGGTAAGGTGATGATGGTGCTGGGTGGGGACCGCGAGGTTAGAGCATCCAGACTAAAATAGTATTTAATACATGTTGAGTTTGTGGATTGTGTGATCTCATGAGGCGGGATTATCTGCATTTATTATGTGGAGTGTAAACTCCTGTGCTTGTCATTGATAACGTTTGTGGGAGCTGTGGTTTGAATGATCGTATTGTAAGTGTTGGTTGCAGGAATACAGGTGGCTAGTTCTTTCGGTGAGACGGTTGTCGCGAGAAGGATGTTTGGAAATGATCATTGATGCTTTAAGATCTTGAGGTTATAGTTGTTTTGTTGGAGTTGTCGCTCTACAATTTTTGATGTAATCTTGTGTTTGGATAAGTGGCTAGAACACAGAGGAGTGGTTGATTTTGAATCCTAGCGAGTTGCCTTAAAACTTGCTTATAGTTAAGAGGTGGTAAACACAGTGAGAATGTTAAATTCTTGTATAATGCTATTTTGGCAATGGAAGCGAGTTGTTTGATGGACTTTGGTTGCTAGGCATCCCTAGCCTATGTTATGAATCCAGGGTCATAGGAAGTGCGAGCTTAGGATAATCGTGCGGTATGTGAGTTTCTAGGTATTTTTGAGGGAATGTCCGGGTTTGCCATTGGATTGGGAGGTTGAATTTGGCATTGAGTTGTATGAAAACACAGCTCTGGTGTCTATTGCTCTTTGTGCATGGCTCGAGGGAGTTGAAGAGGTTAAAGATGTAACTTTAGAAGTTGCGTGATAAAGGGTTTATCAGGCTTAGTGTTTTGTCGGGGGGGTTACGCTGGTGTTATTATGAAAAAGGAGGATAGCATGATATGAATGTGCTTGGGTTCTAGGTAGCTGAACAAGTTGATGTTTTGTTGATCAGTTCAGGGATGCTTCAGTGGTTATAAGTATGAGCTGAGGTCCGTGTGGTATCTATATAGGTAAAGCATGTGGTTGTGTTTAGATTTGCCTTTTGTAAAGGGGACGGTGATGTGAGTTCTTGGTGATGTCATTTGGTTTGATCGATGCATAGGTTGCGTTCATAGTTTTGTTGAATTGGGTAGTCTGAGTTTTTGGGGCAGTTGGTTGTTGTGTTTATTGATGTTTTTTTTCTGTGTGCAGAAGCACGGGGAAGGGCTTTGATCGATAAGTATAGTTGGTTTAGTAGATTTTTGGGGTGAGGTGAATGTTGCTATTTGTTTGGGAGGTGTGAGTTCTGGGTATGTTGCTAAGAATTATGGTTCTAAGGATGTTATTAGTAAGTGTGAACGGATAAAAATGCACAATGCAAAACCACTTATATGTATATGTAAATATGTCAGTACATGCATACATTCGGGCATAACATTAGAGGTTTTGCATACATACACATAGAAATCTATGAGGGCATATAAGTGATCATGCATACATATGTTCACACTTATGGATGACTAATCAAAAATCAATGGTGTGATGGTATAAGTAAGGTAGCGTATGAAGGTGCTTTTGGTGTTATGGTTCTTGGGAGATTGGCTAGTGCTAGTTTTTGAGCGACCAAAGTTAGAGTTGGCAGGTTGTGGGTTTGCTAGATCCAGTTCTTAGCATCGAGGTTTGTTGAGGCTATATTGTTGCAGGTGAAGTTGTAGCTTATGCATCTAGATAGTTAAAGGTGCACGAGCACTTTTGTTCTGCTCATGATGTGAAGCTTACCAAGCTGGTGGTTGTTTAAATGTTTTAGAGACATCAATTCTATGATGAGTGTGTTGTGTACACGGATTGCGCGTGGCTTAAAAAATGAAAAGATTAATGTTTTGAGTTCTTGACAACCTGGATGGTTGGAGTTGTTTAGGAGTTATAGTTTGGTGATTGAGTATAGTTTGAGCTAAGCTTATAGCCGATGCTTAGGTTGTGAGAGTTGCGGCGGAGTTGAAGATATTGTTTACGCGGTTGGGTGTGATGCGTGATGGAGATTTGATGTCAAGTTACAAGTGAATTCATTCAGGCCACAGTTGATTAGAGGAAGGTAACGGTGTGATTATGCATCAGTATCACATGTTTAGGTTATTGGGAGGAGAAATCCGGTGGATTTTCACGTTAAAGGTTATAGGGTGTTGTGTTTTAAAGGTTGAAAGGTGGTGTCCCTTGATGTTGAGTTGAGGTGTAAGGTTTGATGGAGGCACATCCCATTTCTTGCGAAATGCACTCCGGTAATGCCAAGATATATCGAGGTTTTAAAAGGGATTGATGTTGGGTTGGTTTAAAGGGAGATATGGATAATTTTGTTGTTCGATGCATGGTATGTCAGTGAGTGGAAGCTGAGCATCGATTTTCTTTTGGGTTGTTGTAACCGTTGAGGATACCAGAATGGAAATAGGAAAGAATCACCAGTGATTTTGTGTCTGGGTTGCCTTTGGCACCGACAGAAAGGATTCTATTTGGGTAGTTGTTGATTGAGTTGTGAAGTGTGTGCACTTTCATGGCTATGCAGTTATGCATGTTTTGGAACATGTGGCAAATTTGTATATTGTCGGGTTAGTGCATTTGCATTGTGTGCTTGAGTTCATAGTTCTAGATGAAGATTCGTGGGTTACAATGATGTTCTGAGGGTGTTGCTTGAGCTTAAGTGTATGTACTTCATATCTATCCCAGTTGGATGGCGGGTTAGAGCATGGAATTTAGGTTTTGAAAGATGAGTTGGGTTGTGTATCACAGAGCTTCCAGGATAGTGTGAAAGGCACATGCCTTTGGTAGAGTTCGCTTTAATGACAGTTGTCAGGCAAGTATGCAGGTGGCACCGTATGGGGCATTGTGTGGTTGGAGGAGCCGTACGCCCGTGTGTTGGGATAAAATTAGGGAAAAGTACATTCCCATGTCTGATGTGTGGAAAGGCACTAGTGAGAAGGTGAAGTTGTTATGTGGGCGCTTGAGAGCAGTTTTGATCATCAGAAATTCTATGCAAATTTGAGGTGTAGTGATTTAAAGTGTGTTGTGATGGTCGGATGATCATGATGGTATCGCTTTGGAAGAAGGTGATGCGTTTTGAGAACCATACGATTTTGTTGAGTGTGTGGGTCCTGTTGTTTATTGTTGAGGTCATCTCCTATGTTGGAGGGGTTCCATGATGTGTTTCATATAATGATGTTGTGAAGGTATCGGTTGGATTTCTTGCATGTTGTGCCGGTGTAAGGCATTGTGTTGAGATCTGAGTTATCTTGTGTGAATAACCTGGTGGAGATCCTTGTTGCCAGTGGTAGAGTTCTGGGTGGTATATTGGTTGGCCTTGTTAAGTCGTTGTGAAGACACCGCAGTGTTAGGAAGCCGCATGCGAATGTAAGTCGAAGATGTTGGACCAGTTTCTGCTTTTGTTTATTCTGGGTAAATTTTGGGGACGTAATTTAATAAGTGGGGGAGAGTTGTAACGCCCTGGTTTTGGGCCTGGTGCTTTTGAGGTTTGTTAGATGGTCTGGTGGACCGAGTTAGAGATTCGAGTCGGATTCAGGACCGTATATTTTTTGGTGAGATAAAAATATGTAAAATGGTTAAAAATCATGTTTTAATATATGATTAATATTGGTGGAATCAATTTTGGAAAATGAGATTTGGAGGTATGACATTCTGGCTAGTGACCAAAATGCAATGTTTGAAAACTATTTTTAAAGTGACTAAAATAAAAAGGGTCAAATTCATAGAATCCTTAAGGAGCTATTTTAACAAGTTTTTGCTGGTGATTTCTCCCTTCATTTAAATCATTTTAACATGTGTTTTAAAAGTTAATTAAAAGGGATTTTCGATATTAAAGTTAGTTATTTGGTTTTAGTGAAAATTGACGTAACTTTTCTCTCCACTACTTTTCTGCCAAACACTCAAATTTCATCGAAAACCAGAGGTGAGAGATTACTTTTACTTAGATTCTTGATCTACAATTGATTATTTAACTTTGATTTACAAAACTTATTGAAATCTTGTGTTTTCCTAGCTTTAAACAAGCAATTGAGGGAGAAATCACACAATAGGGGTAAGGTTCGTGATATCCTCTATTGAATGGTTCTTTATTGATATTCTCAAGTATTTGATCCTTGATTTATGGTTTATAATCTAATTTTGTGCTTTTATATTGAATTAATTGATTTAATTGTGTAAAATTGTTGAAATAGCAAAAGATCCGAATTGGATCTATTTTCTAGTGATGTAGATTGATTTTAAACATATTATGGATGTATAATAATGTTGATAAGTCGCTTTTAACAATGGAACCCTGAAACTCTTGAATCTCTAATTATTTAGGTTGCTAGAAATATGTTTTTGTGGAGTTGTGGTGGCTATTTGGTTGCTGGAGGTGTTAGGTTGCTTTGATTCTATTTTTAGATGTTATTTGATGATAAAAGTGGTGTTAGATTGATAGGTTATTTGATGATAAAAGTGGTGTTAGATTTGGTAATTGTGAGGTGAATGTATGAATCCGTGAGGATCTGTTGTTGTAGTGTTTTAAATGCATGGAGATGCATTAATCCTCTGTTGTAATATGGTTAAAACAGGGGAGATAGATCTAAAAGTGATCGGGGAAGCTTTAGAGGCTTCGGACGTTTGTTTTCGAGTCAACAAATCAGGGTTTCATGTATCAGTGAGTGAAAACATGGTTAAAAGCGTTTCGATGGTTTTGAAATAGAGTCTTAGGAGTCAAGGTAGAGCTTGAAATGCTTACCTAGACTCAGAAGTAAGTATGGTGTGGTTTTACTCTCTCAGTCGTGCTTTTGCGGAATAGTTTTTATGCACTTGTTTAATACTTGTTACCTCCTGTTTTATGCATGAAATGAGCATGGTTTAATGCTGGAAGTTGAGGTGAAATGATGTTAGATGCATTTGAAAAGTAATGCATGATTTTAAAGTATGCTGTGAACATGGTTTATGCATGGTTTAATGCATGTTGAAACGATTTGAATGATACATATGAAAACATTGAGGTATGGTTATAAAAGTGAATTATAATGGCAAGTGATGAATTGAAAATGTTATGGAAATGTTATCGGATATAATTGGTTGGCCATAGGATTTAAAGTGAACTATAATAAGTGGCTCGTGATTGTAGAGGTGGTACGAGAGGTACTTACTCTGATCATGTGAACCCTGATGTTTGTTGAGGTGGGATTTAGATGGCATTTACTCCATCTATGGGCTGTAGAGGTGGTGCATCGAATGTGTTTACTCCGCATTGGAGGATTAGCCTTGGTAGTGTAGAGGTGGTGCATGTGTTGCACGACTCCATGCCATTGAGATGAAGAGATTGCGAGATCTCTTCGAAATTCGTGTATCCGGTGATTACCGATGTTTAATAATGGTTTAATGGAAATGTTGGTGTTGAGGTGGATCACTTGTGAGCCAATATAATTGTTAATGTATCATTGAAATGTATTATGTTGTATAATGTGATTTATACATGTTTTCTCCTTGAGCTTTGCATTTGGTAGTGATGCATGGGAAGGCTTAAGTAGAGGGTTAGCAATGTGAAATGTTGTTGGTTAATGATACATGTTGCACATGGTTTAATATGCTGGTTTTGAAAGTGTTAAAGTGCATGGTTTTAAAGGCATGATGTTTTATATGATGATAAATATGGTTTGAAATGGGAATTTCATAGTGTTGATGGAAAATGGTTTTAAATGCATTGATGGTTTGTTGTTTTTGAGCACTCCTCACTAAGCCTAGTGTGGTTACGCTCCCTTTGTCCATCAATGTAGAGAAATAAAGGATTGGGAGGCAGCGGAAAGCAAGGGCTCTCAACAAGACTTGGTAATCAAAGTATGTTTTTGGAATTAGACTATAAGTAATAAGGGCAATGGGGTTTCTGTTGATATTTCGGGAGATGGCTGTTAAACTCTTTGTTCTAGCAAGTTTATTTAGTTGTTCTTGAATTGAAAATGGCCATTATAGTGTTTTTGGTGATGGTTTGTAGTTTCATGCATTGCTCGATTGGTTTCTAGGAAGCATGCTTATAGATTTTCATTTGATGCAAGATGCCATGAATCGGTGTTGAATCTGTGATGCTTTGATGTGGTTCGATCCTTGAATATGTTGAATATATGTTTGAAGCATGTATGAGTGTTTTGAAAATAATAAATGGATGAAAAACCAGTTAAAATTCTTATTCTAGGCCCAGAGGTTTTGAAACTTGGTCCCTGGTTTCAAAACCTGTAGGCTAAAATTGGCTATGGGGAGGAATACGCGGGGAGTCGTACCGGTAAGTGTTTTAAGTTCTGGGGGCCTGGTTTCGAAACCTATAAGGGTGGTTTCGAAACCTATAATATAATTTGGCCCCGTATCGATCCGGAAACTCGTGTACCGAAACCAAGGACCGATATTTCGGTTATATTTTCAATTTAAGCTTTGAAATCTTGCAATTTGGTCCCTAGATGTTGTGTAGCAATTGAATGAGTTTGGATGGTTTTTCTAAGCTGCAATATGACATGTATGCATGAAACATGACTAATTGAAGATTGGTAAATTAAATTTTAGATAAGTCCTTATATTTTTGTAGATTTACAATTTGGTCCCTAAATGTTTGATTGTTAAATTAAGGGTGTTGTGGTGATCTATTTGCGACAAAATTTCATGAGCCTCTATCAAATGAATTTAATTGTGGATTGGTGAACTTAATTTGTTAATTGAACCCTTAACTTATGGAAATTACATTTTGGCCCCTATTTTGTAATAGTGTTTAATTGGATGTCAATTTGATGCCCGATTGAGTTAAGTTTACACTTATGATCAGTATGTACATGTATGTTAATAAATATGCCTCTAGATAAGATAAATGAAAAAAAATGGTCATGTTTTGAGTTTCATCTTCACGGTTTACCTCGATAAACCTAATGTAGCTTGCTCGGTTCCGTCTTGTGACTAGGCCGGGTCGAGGGGGTTACATTTTGGGTTTTAAACATGGTTTTTTACTTACTATAAATGAATGGTTTTGAATACATATGAAATGGTTTAAAGGTAAATGAAATGCTAGTGAGTACTGGTTTTCATTCCGGTTGAGAATGGGTTATTGCTTAGGCAATGTGGTTTGTATATGTGGCTTTTGTTTAATGCATTGTAAAACAGTGAGTAAATGATTTTTTAAATGATATATTGGCTATTGACAAGGTAAGAAACAATCTGATATAGTTGGCATGCCATAGGATTAAATTTCACTATAATATATACTAAAAATCGATCATGGCCATGGGTCATTGAGGTATGGTGGTATAACTAGGCGACTCGGACTATTGGGACATCACTTGGGGTATGCAGTTTAACTAGGTAGTCCAAAATGATGGTGACATTACGGTTTAACTAGGCAATGTTGGTAAAACTCAGAGTTTAAGTAGGCAAGGTTGACAAATCTTGCGGTTTAACTAGGCAAGGTTTGGGATATCATGTGGTTTAACTAGGCATGGTATGAGAATTCGTGTATCCGGTATGTATATGGATAGGGGTGACTATCCAAGGTAAGGGTTGTGTACCCGGGGTCACTATAAATGCCAATGTATGAAATTTCAAGTGTTGAACCTATTTTGTAATGCTTTAGGATTTAAGCATGGTATTATGATTTAATGCTTGGGGTTTTAAGCATGTGGTTTATAAAGGTTTTGCATAATGTTGATATACATGATTTGATTTGGAATCAATGTAATGTTTTGGTTGTAAGCATGGTTCGAAAACAAGTGTTTAGTTTTCAATGGATTTTTAATTGCATCATTGTTTTATGAGCATCCTCACTAAGCATGTGTGCATATGCTCTCTTTTACCTAATAATGCAGAGAAATGAAGTTCGGGGCAGCAAACGAAATGTTTTAAAGTGATCCAAGAGTGAAGACTATTTTGAGTATAGACTCGGTTGAAGTTTTCGGTTAATAAGGTAATGTGTTTGCCATGTTTTTGGGATATGTAATTCTGTTTTTCCCTAGTTTTTTAGCATGGTTAATGCTGTGTTTTGGACTTGGATTATTGTTGATGAACTTGTTAATGGTTTTGCTTATGATTGATTCTAGGTGATTACCTATGTATGCATCTAGATAGCTTTGGTTGAATGCTATGCTTTGATGAATCTATCGTGTTGATTATGGTTCTAGAAAAATGTTGGAATGTTGCATATGCTGGAAAATGTTCAATTAAATGTTTTGGTATGTTCGGTGAGTGTTTTAGGGAGCATGCCTATAGGTTGATTCTTTTGGAAGTATAAGTAATGTTGTTGTTGCTAAATCTTGGTGCAAGTGATGAAATATGATTTAATGAAAGTTTGTATGCATGTATGAGTCTTGTTAGGATGCAAATGCATCTAGACTCAAGTAAAAACCAGCTAAAAATGACATTACAGGCCCATGCATACCGATACACAAGGGACCGTATCGGTATAGCTAGGCAATTTCAAGCACTGCATATTGGTACAGGGCAGGGGTTTCGATATGGTTTAGCGCTACTGGAAACTTGCTTTTTGAGCCAAGCCTGTGTACCGAAACACATGCTGATCATATTGGTATGGTGTTTAATAACATTAAATTAGATTTTGTGTTCATACGGTACACAACGTACCGAAATGAGGTTGATCTGTATTAAGCACTGTATCGATATGGTTGCTCGCGTATCGATACGAATGGCTATTAATTCAGTTAATGTCATAGAAGTTCAGTTCTATTTTTTCGATTTAGACCCTAAATCTTGTTTTGGCAATTGTGTAAGTTTGAATGGTCAGATTGAGTTAAGAATTATTATGCAAGCACATAACCTGAGTAATTGAAGATTGATAACCTTAACTTCCTGAATGGCCATGTAATTTATAAGTTTTACGTTTTGGTCCCTAAAGTGAATTGTATGCAATTGGTCGCTATTCCGTGGTCTGTTTCCTTTGTAGTCTCATCCGCTGTGAGCATGATCACTTAGGATTAATAATATGCATCTCGATAAGATAAAAGAAAAATAGACCAGTTTTCACAATCTTTCTCTAGTTTGCTTTGGCAAACCTAATGTAGCTCACTCGGTTCGGTCGGGTATCTAGGCCGGGTCGAGGGGGTTACATTTGTCAGAGCCAGGTTACGAAAGGTTGAGATGTTGTTTGATTGATTGCCTTTGTTTGATGTGCATGGTGATTGTGAATATATACTGTGATTGTTTTACATCATGTTGGGGTATGAATTGGGAACATATTGCCTATTATCGAGGTTTTAAAATATTTTATAAGATTGTCTTTGATCCTTTGCCTTATTTTAGCCTGACTTTAATTTGTTTTGATGCTTTTGTTAGCATGGCTCATCGTGAGACTCGTTCGATGGCTGGTAATGCCAGGTTTGGGCAAAATAATGATGATGGAAGGAATCCTCACATTACCTATATATTAAATAATGATTTTAAAACAATTTTCCATATTTTTATCACCTTCAAAAAAATTTAATTTGATTTATGTTGCGCGTATTGAGTGCTACGCAAACGGTGCAAGTATACACGTCGCAAGTAATAAAGTGATACGAGTATCGAGTATTGTCTCCACAGGGATTGGTTTGGGCGACTTTGCTTAAGTCACTGCAATTGTTTCAAGAATTAAATAGTAATGATGAATTAACAATAAAAATAAAATAACAAAGAAATAAAGATAGGATGAGAGGTTAGGTTGGATTATCGTGAGTTGTGGAGTGATGATCGAATGGTTCGTCGTGGTGATTGAGTAGCAGCCGGATTGCCAGGGTAATCCTGTTACGATTGCCTAGTTGATTTCCAGGGCAAATTGGTTGCAATTGCCAGGGCAATTCTGCCGTGTTGCCTGGTCGGTTGCCAGGGCAATTCCCCCGCGTTGTCTGATCAGATTGCCTGGGCAATGCTCTTGCGATTGCCTGGGAAATTAAGAATAGGTCGATTGCCTGGGCAATTGAGCATTCACTTCCAAAGTTCGGCGAAGCGTTCTTCAATGATTCCTCGTTATCCATAACGCGAAATAATGTTAATTGCACACGTCTTGATAATACATCCCTGCGTTAGACAAGGGTGAACAACAACCAATCTTGCGCTCCTCTTAGCTGTTGAAATTTGTAACTTATTCCTAAGCCGAATTTGTCTTTACCAACTTCCGTTTGTATGAAAACCATGCTCATTGGTTTCTCGAATCTAACACTCCCGATATTAGATAAATGTATGATTGAATTTTGAGATCCTCTCCCAATTCGCTCGCAACCAATGTTAAGAACCAATAATGAACAAACTTTGAAAATTGAATTGCAACTCAAAAACCTAAACAAAATCCAAAAGATTTCACAACCACAAAAACACAATAACCCCAACCAATCAAGTTAGTTCATAGTTGGGTTCAAAAGATATACAAAGAATAATCCCCAAACCATGAATCTAATGGAAGCAAAGAAGAAGAAGAAGAAATCGATCAACCCTCTTTGGAAACTCTCTCAATCGAACTCTCCCACCTTTGCTCCTAATCGAACTCTCTTCCCCTTTGCTCTCTCTTGAGTTTGACGGCTTGGCCTCCTTTAAATAGGAGATGGCTAGCTCAAAGTCCATCTTGAGGAGGAAGTTATGTTGGAATTAAATACTTTAAAAGAATATAAGTCTTTATTATATTTAAATTCCTTCTAGAACTTCTCCTATCTTTTTGGGGTTTAATTTTTCTTTGAACTCTTCATGGAAATCAAACTCCTTTGAAATTTAACTTTGCTCACATAATCTTGGGCTTATCTAGTCATCAATTTCGACTGCCATATCATCTTATCCCTTATTGACATTTGCCCTGGCAACTGCGTCGGCATCTCCTTCATGCATTGCCCTGGCAACTGCGTCGGCATCTCCTTCATGCACTACCCTGGCAACTGGTTCCAGCCTTACTTTGGCAACTAATTCTGCACACACAAAAACACACCAAAGCAGTATCTTTTTCCACAAAAATCACCAAGTTATGTAATCAAGCTCAACGGTGGAAAGAAACATAAATTAATACATGAATGACTAATTATGCAACTAATATGAGCCTAAGTTTAACAATAATATGAGTAAAAAGGGTAATAAAAATAGTACTTTTGAACACTTAACAATTTAATCCCGAAATTGACTCAAATCTCTAATACTATTTTACCGAACCCTTAGAACGAACCCCAAAACATCTAGGCCCAAAATCAGGGCATTACATCTTCAAACCTTTTTTAAAAAGTAGTAAACCACGTTTCCACTCATCGACAACTCAACGCTCCACTTGCCGATGCAAAATCAAGCTTCCAAAGCCTCTCCAAAAGATGAAGGATCCATCTCCCCTATTTTACCCACATAAAAATAGATGATTAATGCATTTCTATGCATCTCTAATCACAGTAAAACATCTTCTCAACTTTGCCTCACTAAAAATCATCAAACGCTTCCTTAACACAACCTAAAACATCACCGAACCCAATCTAAGCAAAGCCCAGACATAACCTAACAATTTTAACATCTTAATTACATCATTCAACATCTAAAAACATCAATTTAACAACCTTATATCTCCAGCAAACTTTTAACACCAAGAACACTTCAAAATCCAACTATTTACAACCTAAAACATCACCGAACCCAATCTAAACAAAGGCCAACCATAACCTAACAATTTTAACATCTTAATTACATCATTCAACATCTAAAAACATCAATTTAACAACCTTATATCTCCAGCAGCCTTTTAACGCCAAGAACACTTCAATATATTAATTAAACATTTTCCAACATTTTTTTCCATATTTTATCTCACACTAAAACATTTATTATGAATTATTCTCAAAACTAGTTTAAACGGTCTAATCTGGTTCACCCGAACCATCTAATCTATCAAGCTAATTTCTAAGCCCAAATTTAGGGCGTTACAGTCCGATAGGCCCATAAGGCTTCATCCAGTTACACATACTTGTCCTTTCAGTTCAGCTTGGCCACTTTCTTCAGGATTTGCTTGATCTTTCAGTTTGACACTTTGACTTGTCCATTATTTTGCGGATGATGTGATGCGGCGATCTTATGATGAACTCCATATCTATGCAACACCTTAGCAACAAGTTTGGTGTCGAAGTGGCTGCCCTCATCACTGATAATAGCTCAAGGTACTGTCGACTAACTAACGCTTGGCAAATAATTGAAGAATTAAAGTAAATATGCTAGTAAATATTGCCAAGTTTAGGTCTTTTTGCGTGCAAGTATACACGTCAGCAAGTAATACAACAATAAGCTGAGTATCATATCTATAGGGATTGTCCAGGAATTAAATTCCACGATATTTACTTCTGATGGAAACAAATGAGTTTGAATTGGATTTTGGATTTTGATTAAGAAAAATGACTAAAGAAAATAAAATAAAAATTAAGGCAGATTGACAAACAAATGTATTCAGATAGATTGTTGGCGTTGGCAGGAGATGCTTGGATTTACGGTTAGCAAAGACATCAAATAATAATTTCCAACCTTGGTTTTATTGCCGATCAGATTTTAAGGTTAGTATTGCCTCTATAGATAGCAACACTCTAAGCTAATTATGAATAATTCTTATATGTCTATAGTGATGTTTTTCAATATTTAACTTGGCAAAGTTTTAATCTTTACTCCTATGGGGTAGATTCAATTCTGAAGTAAGCTTATCTACTTGAACATCATTTTTAGAAGCTTCTCACCCTAGAATCTAGCAATTAATTGTTATCTCCAAAGTCTATTAAGATATCAAGGGATAATAGGCATGCAATGCCAACAGTTGTATGGCAAAGAATTTATAAAAACAAAGTACTAGAATAATAGACAAAATGCCAAGGCATTCAATTTATTAAAAGCTGAAAACAAACTAAGCGTTCATCGCAGAAACATTCTCAGCAACTTAAAAAAATTAATTCGTGGCTGGGTAAACAATCAACAAAATATTGTTTTGAAACATTACCATCATAACAAAATAAAAAACTAAGAGAAATGGACAAAGAAGAAAATCCATCGATGCTGCCCTTTAATGGATCCAGAGCTCTCGGTCTTAGCATGGTTGAACCACAGTTTGCCCTCTCCCCTTTTTCTTCACCATGGTGCAACCTCTTTGGCTCATTGATTAACTTTCTTTATGTAGTCACTGATGGAAATCCTAGATTGGTATTAAATTTGAAAGTTTTTTACACACCAAGATAGACGCGTTATCTTCTTATCCTCTTTTTGAATTTTAGGGCTGACTGGCTCTAACGGCTACTGATCAGGCATCGACCATCCTTTTTTTACCAACTTTGTCTGGTAATCTTTGTCCTACTTTTGCTATTGGCACTCGATATTTCTCTTCTACTTCACTTGCTTTCTGCCAACTGCTCTTGTCCTGTTCTGCATAACCTGCTCTTGTCCTACCATAAAAAGGAAAATACCCCTTCACTCTGGCAATAGAAGCATTCCTTAACTCCTAGATGCAAATGCATGAATATACTAACTAAATGCACAAATATGTACTCAAAGTCAAGGAGAAGCATGGTTAACATACATGAAAAACAGTAATTTTGAAAAATTAACACTCCCCCCAACCTAGCTCATTGCTTGTCCTCAAGTAATGCAACTAAAAGCTATAAAACCAGAAAATAAAGTAAAGTACCTCGACAAACTTTTCTTGATTAACAACACAAGCTAGCAAGCAGATTCTGGTCCTAGTTCTGTCCTCAATTATCCTAAAGCAGTAATGCCAGCTAATCAACAAATTCAAGTGCAACAATATAAATCTAGCCTAGGGTCAAGATGTGTGCAAGATGTGCGGGTGTTTTTCATCAATAATCCTATAACTCCCTTAGCAAAACTTTATTGTCCAAACTCAATTTTTTATTTACCAAGGGTTTCATCAAGAATCCTATAACTCCCTTAGCAAAACTTTATTGTCCAAACTCATTTTTTTTATTTACAAAGGGTTTCTTTTCACTAGCATTAATTAGGGTTCGCGTCATGTTGTTGTTTGGCGTGAGAAATAAGAGGGAGCATACCAGGAATCCCCATGTTAATCTAGACTACATCACTAAGCTAACCCATTACACTGATACCCTAAAGTTTTGTTGGCTTGAGAATTAAGAGGGAGCAAAACACGAAGCCCCAAGATACTTATTGTCTCTAAGGCAGAGGAGTGTTCTAATTTTTTAGCCTTTTGCACAACATTATTCTCTTATTTTTCACTTTTTACCATGGCATTGTGTTTTTTTTAGTGAGTTCAACTCAAGAACCCTAAGTTTGTCTTGGGACTTAGATGCATACTACGTGTGTAAGTGAAACAAAATTTCCCAAAGCTAGAGATCAATTGCCAAGCTACCTGGAATTACTAATATGCTCTCTCATGCTAACTAAATATTTTAATTTCATCATCGGTCAAGGCATACTAGTGCAAATTCTAATTATGCTAGCGAAAAGTTTTGGCAAAATTATCAGGGTAAAAGCATGTCGTGGCAAAAAAATGTTTTTTAATGGTTTGGTATGCATCATGGTTATACCTAATCTATATGGAATAAACAAAATGAAAACATAAAAATGTATGAATGTCATGGAAATTAATGCGAGGCAACACACACACCTAAACCAAAGGTGTGCATTATCCTTAATGCATGAAAACATATATATACAAAATGAAATGCATGAATAAAATGAAAAATATGAAGATAAGGGGAAAAAACTCCCCTTCAAAATGTTTTGGACGAGAGACATGAGTTTTACTTTTGATAAAGCTCCCTCGATTGGGTGCTAGTGCTTCTTTCTTTTTAGTTGTGGCTTTGAGACAACAGTGGAGGCCTTCACATCATGGAGGACCTCCTCAATTATTTGCACTGGCTCGGATGCAACAAAGGTTATAGGAGCGACAAAAGAAGCAAGTGCAACAAGTGGCACATTGGTGGGAACTCTAGAAATATTGGCAAAGAATTGGTGGTGATAACCTCAAGAGTTGTCTTTAGGGATCAATTTCTGGTGCCAGTGTATTACCAAAGTACCAAAATTTTCTCCTCAGCCTTCTTCATTTTTTGTAGGATGAGTTCTTGTTGCTAATAAATGTGGGAAAGTAATGCTAAAGCGTCAGTTGGCATCGGTGTAATAGTTCTACCTTAGGCAACTTGACAACAGATACTGGTTCAACAACCTTTCCTTTTCCTGTCCCCCTTGCTTTCTTGGCAATCAAATGTTGCCACAGAGCAGGAGTGATGGTCCCCTTACACTTCTAGACTTTATCAGAGTCAAGCATTGGCACCTTATGCTATCAAAAATTTTGAGATATTAGTGAAGGAAAAATCAAACTACCAGGACCCTTGCCAGCACCTTTGTAGGTTTCGTCCACAATTGGATGGCTCACGATGATTTTCCTTACCACCATGATAGAGTGCAACAAAGCCATTCTTTCCTCTAAAATTGTCTCGTTATGTGTGGTCGGCATAAGATTTACTTTCAAGAAGTGGTTTTATCCCCTCGATTGTGGTTTGAGTTCCAGCCGTTTCACGGTTCTCTTTCCCTTGGATGAGACATTTCATTTTGTGCACGTCTCGCACAAATCCTTTAGCAGCAATTGTCTTTTGGCAGCATCCATGGATTCTACAAACGCTGAATGCTCTTCTCCTGTACCATCTAAACTAAACATGGCATTAACATATCCTTCATCAAATCAAACGCATGTACCTTGCATAAACAGAAAATGTGAGTCATTGGTTGTAAGGTGGCCGTAGAATTTGTGAACAATGGTGGACTAGACCTCCCCTGGCTATTGGAAAAATATCTCCCAATGATGTTTCTTGACTATCTCTTTCACTTTCGGTGAATAACACAAGTTGGATTCATTCTTGAACTCAAAACCTTTCTCGTAATAAAAGGTGCGGGCAGTATAATTTTCTTCATACTTTTCTTGATCTCTTCATTGAAAAAGATTTGAAAAGGTGTTGAGAAGTATGCCATTACAAAATATTAGGGAAAAGAAGATGATGATCATAAAAGATTAGTTCTTTATTTGCTTGTCGTGCTAGAGAATAAAAAGAGAGAAGCTTCTTGCTTAGGGAAATTAGGGGTTAAATAAATGGATAAGGGGACGGTTGGGATGATTTTAATGGTGAGGTTTGTAATACCCACAAATAGGTTTGGTAGTAAGTTACTACTTTAAATACAATCTAATTGACTTGTACCATTATTATCTAGAATTAGTTAAGGGTCTAGGACCAAATTGAAAAAAATAAAGAAAAGATAGGTATTGTCTAATGGACTAAACCGAAATAAATGGAAAAATGGGGGCTTGCATGCTAAGAAAGAAATAATTAATGGTTGTTACACATGTCTTTAATAATTTTACACATGTGTAAAGGGGAAAGTGAGTGACGGTAATGTGGCAATAAAAGAAAGATGATGCTCTTCATCATCTTCATGAACCGAGCTATGGAAATTTTAGAGAGGGAGGGAATCTTGGGGGAAATCTTAACAATTTTTGCTTCATCCTTGGTCATTTATTCTTGTGATCGAGTAAGCTAGGGAAGAAGGTGATTATACTCTCCTTATCTTTTAATTTAATCCCCAAATTGAGTTATTAAGTGGTCTATTCGAATGGTCCAAGTAATGAATAATTGTATATTTGTAATTTTGTATAATAGCTAAGTTGATGTCTTGATTGTATATGTTTTTACATGTAAAATTCTGGACAGTTTTGAGTCTATTAGAACCATGTTGGAATGCTTGATTCTATATGTTTTTACATGTAAAATTCTGGACGGTTTTGAGTCTATTAGAACCATGTTGGAATGCTTTATTGTATATGTCTGGACAGTTTTGAGTCTATTAGAACCATGCTGGAATGCTTGATTGTATATATTTTTACATGTAAAATTATGGGCAGATTTGGATGTATTAGAACCATGTTAAATTGCTTGATTGTATATATGTTTGTACATGAAAAATCTAGGCAGATTTGGATGTATTAGAACCATGTTAAATTGCTTGATTGTATATATGTTAGTACATGAAAAATCTGGGCTGATTTGGATGTATTAGAACCAAGTTAAATTGCTTGATTGTATATATGTTTGTACATGAAAAATCTGGGCTGATTTGGATGTATTAGAACCATGTTAAATTGCTTGATTGTATATATGTTTGTACATGAAAAATTTGGGTAGATTTGGATGTATTAGAACCATGTTAAATTGTTTGATTGTATATATGTTTGTACATGAAAAATCTGGGCAGTTCTGGATGCATTAGAACCATGTTAAAATGCTTGATTTCATATATGCTTATACATATAAAGTTAGACTGTTTTGGTATGAAATTATGTGAATATGTCAAAGTGGACTGTTTTGAATGCCAAAATGTATATATGTGTAAACATGGACTGTTTTGAATACCTTGAATATTTGCTGGACTGTTTAAAATGCCAATATGTATATATGTGTAAACATGGACTGTTTTGAATACCTTGAATATTTGTTGGACTGTTTTGAATGAAAAAGAAAGTTTATGGACTGTTTTATGTCATATGTTTATGTACATGTGAATTATAGACTGTTTTATGTCATATGTTTATGTACATGTGAATTATGGATTGTTTTGGTATGTTAGGAAAGTGTGGGCTGTTTGAGATATATGTATATGCCTATATGGGAATTGTTTGTAAAATAAATAGGGATATATGTAAGATAAGGACAGTTCTACAAGAAAATAAATGTATTAGTGACTGTTTTGATGTATGTTATATATATGCAAGTAAAACGAATTAATTCAGCATGTACATGATAAATACTGAGCGATTTTGAACACATACGAATATAATAAGTTAAGGTAAATTATAAAAGAGAGCTTTATGTTGTTAGTTAACTTGTTTGATTTGAGGAATTTGAAAATGATTCCAAAGCTTAAAATGGTTTACTATTTAATGTGAGGTACCCCATGGTTATGAACTGGATATGGTATGAAGACCAAAAAGGGAAATTAGTTGGGAATATGAGGAAATGTGGATTCAGGTATTCCATAATTTTGAACTATAAGGTGAGCGTAGTTACACATGTCTCAGATGACACGATGTCATCCTGATCTTCGTTTCTATGATGTGTATTTGTAATATCCCAAATTATGGCCTAGTAGAATGTTAACATTTGCACATTTAAAAAATACCATAAATTTAATTGTAAACTTTAGATTAAAAAATGGATAAAAGGACGGAAGTGAAAGGAAAGAAAGATTGAGCTCCTAATTTCAAGGGAGTAAAACATAAGGACAGTGACTTAATATGTCTATATTCATTAAGAGAAAATAGACTTGAATTCGGGATTGTAGAATGAATTGTAGAAATGAAACACTAAGGACAGTGCAAATTGTCAAGTCTTATAAATTGCCCTGTTTTTAAGCTAAAAACTGTATTAATTGGAAAAGAACTAAAATACAAGGCCTATATGGTTAGAAAGACAATTAAGTTAGCTTTTCAATGGTGTAAACAAATTGAAATTTCGACGTACGGAATGAAAGTTATGCAGATTTTAGTAAACATTGCAAAGTTGTCAGACAGTAGCAGCAACAACCTTGTTTTGAAATGAATGAATTATGTATTGTTGCCTTGTTTTGAAGAAATGAATGTATCTTGCCTTGACCTTGATTTACTTGTATGAATTGATAGAGCAAGGAGTAAACCTTGTGGAAGAAGAAAGAGTGGCCAAACTAGTGGTAAACACAAAGGAATTTGGATCCAAAATTAGCTAAGCTTGAAGTATTGTGAGTGTAGTTTAATATAGGGTTGGGACTTAGGTCCTAACCAAATATGCATGACTACTTTCTTGCTATGGATATGCCTTGATAATGAACCTAATTTAACTTGAATATAAGTAATAAGGGAAGTATGAAATAAGATAATATATGAAACTTGTCTACATCCTTGAAGCGTTGTATAATTAGAATTGCTTGATTCTTAATGCCTTGGGTTTGAATTATCGAATGCTACTTGAATGTCGTCTTGAACATGAATGTATCGTCTTGAACATGAAATGCATTGCTTTGAACATGAATGGTTTGCCTTGAGCATGAATCACGTGAAATGTGAAATGAAATTAAAGAGTTAAGGCTCAATTGGTCTAAGGACCTAAGCATGATATTTCTATACATTGATTGATTTGATTCTTGAATCATACATGACTCTAAACTTGAAAATCTTGAAATTCTTGAATAAAAGAAATATAATCAATCAACCTTGGTTGCTAGTTGAATAGGTAGAAGGGCATGCCTTAGAGTCTAGGGCTCATTGTGTAAGGGTGGACTACGGTCCAAGGATAAGGCCCCTAAATGGCGACAGACAGAGGGAACGTTTGTGTGGCCTTTGGTGATAGTAGGAGGGTTGACCAGTACTATGGTACATATTGTGGTGACAGTTGGTTGGAGACTGATTAACTAGTCAAACTATAAACCAAGGATTGTGTTAAAAGAATATAAATGAGCTAATAAATATTAATTACTTGATTTCCTGTCTTGCAAGCACGAATAGCTTATTACTTGACATGTAAACTTGCGACTTGGATTACTTGACTTGTATTCTTGAAATGAAAATCATGTAAACTTGAACTAATTGCCACTTGACTTGTATACTTGAATTCATGAGTATTAATTGTAATCTTGTTATGAATGAAAAGTTTGAATTTCTTGATTACTTGTCATATAAGCATGAATTATGATTCATTGTCTCTTGCATCTTGTACCATTCGATTGACTTGAAATTTTTAGCTATGATTATTCTCGACTAATTGACATTTAATTTGATATAACAAATGGGTTAGAACTAGTTACTACCTCACTAAGTACAATCTTGTACTTATCACTCTTATTTTCATTCTTTCCAACCACAGATTAAGGATTCGATCGTTGCTTAATCCTAAAGTCTGACTTCCTTGGGCTCGAAGCAAGACACAAGCATAGCTAAAGTATGGTTCATGCTTGTTTTGTACTCCCCTAGTTGGTGGCACATAGATGTATATAATGCCTAGTGCATGCATTTTGAATACTTGATATTGTATATATGTATATATGTCTTGAATGGCCTTCCATGATATGATCTTGGTTGATTTTGTGAACTCAAAATTGTATGAAATGGATAAGTATTTACTGCACATATTGATAGATATACATGGAATGTTCAAAGTGATCATCTAACCTTGTACCATTCGAATGCCTTATGTAATAATTACTTGTGTAAGCATACCATGTTGTTTATATACTTTAATAATCTTAATGGTAAATGCTGAATGGTAAGGGTGGAATATGCTTACATGGAATTAAGGTATGTGCAATAGATCATGATTAGTAAGTTATGCATGAAATGTTATATAAGTTAATGAACAATGAAATGAAAATGGAAACTTGTTTACTTTGTGGTTTCGAATGAAGATGTTGTATGACGATGATAATTAAAATTTTTGGTAACCTATAATGTATGTAAAGGTGATTGCTTACATGTTAAGTAATGAATATTTGGTTGCTTGCTAGTTAAGTAACTCATCTAATAGGGATGAGTTAACCTATCCTTGCCTTGTTCATGCTTGTATTGTATGCTCCCGAACCGGTTTGCTGCCAACCTGGGTAGGGGTGTTACAGTATTAATTAATTCATAAGCATGTGCATATGGCTCACATAGAGCACAATGTGAGAATGCATTCATAGCATGGCATCTTTGATAAGTCATTTGGTTATGTTGTATCACATATGCACCTTGTTCCTTGCTATGCAATGTTTGTAATAGATGATTATGTACACTTTATTATAAAGTTCGAAGCTAACTACTAACCATTAAAGCTATAAGATTCCAATAAAGGAATTGAATATCAAAGTTATATGTTCATAATTCTAAAGCCTTAAGGAGCTCGAAGCTCAACTTGTGTTATAAGATATTGGAAAGAAGAAATAAGTAAGTTTACTTGTAACATAAGAAATCTCTCCTATCTTCAAGACATAAGATATTTAAGTTGCTTATTCAATGGAAGCCCTTGGACACATTAGTATAATACACCGTATACTTTGGGACTAGGGTCCATGAGCTATGGCTCAGGTGACAACCCATTATATGTGATATATTGGCAATAGTAGGAGGTAACGGGGGAGATGTAAGAAGATTGGCGACAGTTGGTTGGATAGATGAGATGTTAGAATTGTTATATTTCCGACATTAGCCATTGCTATATGCTTTGAGCTACGTGTAACTTGTACCAATATGGTCAAAACTTGAACCAATGCTATACATGTCCAAATTTGGTCCAAGGCAAATGTTATAAAAGACACGAATTCAGATACTAAGTTTCGAAGGGAAAATTATGATAAGCAATATTATGAACTCAGACAAGCCTCGTTATGATCTCTGAAAGTTTAATAAGATTGTGGTTAAGCCATGATAAGATTCCGATATGGTAAGAAGATAACTCTGATAAGGTTTCGATATAGTAAGATGAGAAATCTGATAAGTTCAAAAGAAATTGAAAGAATAGAGTTAAATACTTGAAAGACTTTCAAATAAGATTGGAAGAATAAACTCTGATAAAGCTTCATAAGACAAACCCTAATCCTATTAAGTTAAAAACTTGGATAATTCACTGTTACTAATAAACTTGGTATTTATCACTTTTATCCTATAAGTTGATACCCTTGATTGTTATGTTTCATAGCTCACTACCTCACTTAGGCTATTTAAGCCTAATGCATTCATGTTCATGCATTTTTTAGGACTTAAAGAGTTTTTGAAGTTCGATCGTGGATGAAGGTTGCAAGTCATTACTTAAAGTTTCAAGTATAATTAGATTTTCTTAAGTTGAACTCCGTAGATGGTGGCATAGTGATTATATAAGAGCATATCAATAAACATTAATGTAGTATTGCTTTAATCATTGTAAAGTTTGAATGACTTATCTATTCCTCAAAATTGTTTAAATAATTGTTGTTGATTGATCACTTGATTGATTAATTAGTAAGTATTATAGTGCATGTATGTTTAAGTTAAATGGACGGAATGAGGCTGCCATGCCAGATTATGTTAACTAAATAGAATGCTTATATATGTTCCTTGTTATAATTTGTGTAACAAGCAAGATGTATCCAAAGAGCTTCTTGAAAATACTCTGGTAAAAGATATGTACTTGTTAATACCTTAATATGCGTGTTCTTGAATTGGCGAAATACAAATGTATGGTTGAAACATATCCATATTTACATGATCATATTAGTTCGAATAATTGATGCCTTAATTGACAAGTAACTTATGTTGTAATATGCCCATTTGGTACTTTATTTAATAAGTAAATCATGTTATATATAACCAGTTCATATACTAGTGTGTCAAGTATTCATAAGCATATTGGATCGATTGAGCATGTATAACTATATAAAGGTTTGTTTTGGTGTATTTAAAAATATAATTATCTAATTTGTATATACATATCTACAAGTGTGCAATTGAATTTGTAAACCCTGCTTCAAAAATCTGTTTGTAAACATTGTTATGTATAAGTTATACCAATATTGACGCACATTTTTGTATCTATCATGGAAGATTGAATGAGGCCTTTATCGTTAAAAATGAGTTGGGTTGGACAGTTATCTATAATTAATTATTGATTTAAGAAATTTTGTTATCATGTCTTGTTTTATTTTGAAAGTTTTAGTTTTGGCCAATTGAAGTTTGTTTTGCTTTCTCGGTAACAACTTCAATTACGATTTTCTTCTAAACCGGGTTGAGGGTGTTACAAGGTTAGTGGAGACAATGATGGGTGTGGCAGTTATGCGTGTTTAGGGAAGTGGGATATTGATGACTTTAGGAGTTATGGAAGTTGATGGCACAGGAGAGAATAAGGTAAAATTTTAAAGTTTGAAAGTTTTAACCTATGCGGCTAGGGTATCCCGCTTAGCAAAAGAAATATTCATTCTCCATTGGGCCATATCAAAAATGGTCAACGTGTTACCACACCCCGTAATGATGGTTGTCCGATTCTCGGCCAGTCCTGGCATATTGTTTTGGCAAAATAACCTATGCTAACACTCACAAAAAACTTTCAAAACAAAAAAAAAAGAAAAATTAAAATAAATGAACCAAAATACTGAAAAGAAAATAACTAAACTAACTATTTACAATGATCATACTATGATGGAAAAATTACTCAATCTCTGCCAAGAGAATGGTCTCCTTGGCATTCCTTTGACTTCTTTCCCAATAGTGCTTCAACATCTGGCCATTCACTTTGAACGTGGTCCTAGTTTTCAAGTCCTTGATATCTACTGCTCCATGAGTATAAAGATTGACAACTTCAAAGGGGCCTAACCATCTGAATTTTAGTTTTGCTGGAAATAATTTAAGCCTTGAATTGAACAACAAATCTTTTTGTCTTACTTCAATCTATCTTGGTAAAATTTTGTTGTCATGCTACCTTTTTGTTCTGTTTTTGTAAATTCTGGCATTTTCATAGGCTTGTGCTCTAAATTCCTCCAACACGTTAAAGTCTAACAACTGTTTCTTACCTACAACCTTCTATTCCATGTTCAACTGCTTGGTTGCCCAATAAGCTCGTTGCTTTAACTCCACTGGAAAAGGGCATAACTTCCTAAATACAAGCCTGTATGGGGAAGTTCCTAATGGGGTTTTGAAAGATGTTCCCTATGCCCACAAGGAATCATCTAGCCTCAAAGACCAGTCCTTTCGAGTCAGATTCATAATCTTTTCCAAAATATTCTTGATCTCCTTGTTCATAATTTCTGCTTGGCCATTTGTTTGAGGATGGTAGGTAGTGGCAATTCTTTATTGGATTTTGTACCTGAATAGAGCTTTAGTGATTAAATGACATTTAAAATGAGTACCTTCATCATGTATGATGGCTCTGGGGGCACCGAATCTGGTAAAGATGTGCTTGTGTAGGAATTTGGCAACTGCCTTGGCATTATTTGATGGGAGAGCAACAACTTCAACCTACTTTGAGACGTAATCTATGGCCACAAGTATATATAAGTTGCCAAATGTGGGGGAAAAGGTCTCATAAAGTCTATTCCCCGAACATCAAATATTTCCATAGGCATGTTGTTTTGAAGTGGCAATTGATGTCTGCTGGAAATATTTCCAATACACTGGCATTTTTCGCATGCCTTGGCAAAATAATGGGCGTCTATGAATAGTGTAGGCCAGAAAAATCCTGACTACAGTACTTTAGCTATTTTCTTCATTCCAGCAATGTGTCATTCATATGGTACTACATGGCAAAGCTAAAGAATGTTTTGTTGCTCATCCTCTAGCACACAACAACGAATGATTTGGTTAACATAATGTTTGAATAAGAATGGTTCATCCCAGTAATATTGCTTGATATCCCTCAGAAATCACTTTTAGGCATCACTTAGCAAGTTCGGTAGCAAAATGTTAGTGATCGGGTAGTTGATTATGTCAACATACCAATGCATGGTATTGGTTGCAAGCAAATATTCATGAGGGAATTCATCTCTAATGGTAGTAGCGTTGCCATCCTCATGGTGGTGGTTTAAATGAGACAAATGATCAGCCATCAAAATCTTACTCCCATTCTTATCTCATATCTTAAGATCAAACTCTTGTAATAAGAGTTCCATCGAATCAGTCTGGGCTTGGCATCTTTCTTTGCCAAAAGGTATTTGAGTTCTGAGTGGTCTGTGTATACCACAACTTTACTAGCCACCAGATAAGTTCTAAATTTGTCAAATGCAAAGACAATTGTAAGGAACTTCTCTCTATTGTTGTGTAGTTATGATGTGCCACATTGAATGTGTGATTGGCATAATAGATGGTATGGAAAATTTTACCATGCCTCTATTCAAACACAACTCTAACGGTATAGTCGTCGCATTGTACATGAGCTCGAATGGCTCATTCCAGTCTAGTGCCATGACTATAGGGGCATTAACTAACTTGTATTTCAATTCCTAAAAAGCTTTGAAACACGAATCATCAAATGCAAAAATGGTATTCTGTTCCAAAAGTACGAATAAAGGTTTAGAAATTTTTGAGAAATCTTTAAGAAAATGACGATAAAACCTGCATGTCAGGAGAAACTTCTAATACCTTTAACACTAGTAGGTGATTGTAATTGTTTGATTACCTCTACCTCTGCTTTGTCTACATCTAGTCCATTCTTGATCACTTTATGTCCGAGAACTATGCCCTCCTTCACCATGAAGAGGCATTTTTCCCAATTTAGGACCAGGTTGGTTTTAATACATCTCCATGGAACAAGTTCCAAACTCTAAAGACATTCCTCAAAACTTTTGCCAAAGGCGAAGAAGTCATCCATGAAAACTTCTAAGTTATATTCGATCATGTCCAAGAAAATCGGCATCATGCAATGCTAAAATATTGCTAGGGCGTTACACAATCCAAAGGGCATTCTTCTAAAAGTAAATGTCCCATATGGGTAAGTGAATGCAGTTTTTCTTGATCTTATGGAGCGATGTCAATCTAATTATAGCCTGAGTAGCCGTCCAGAAAGTAATAAAATACCTTCTCAACTAATCTATCTAATATTTGATCGATGAAGGGTAATGGGAAGTAATCTTTATGAGTGGCATTATTTAGCTTCTTGTAGTCCATGCAAACTCTCCAGCCCTTCACAGTCCTTGAGGGGATTAGTTCATTTTTTTGTTCTAAACCATGATCATTCCACCCTTCTTTGGCACACACTGCACAATGTTGACCCACGAACTATAAAAGATGGGATAAATTATCCCTGCATCTAACCACTTTATGACTTCTTTCTTGACTACCTCCATCAAGATGGGATTTAGTCTCCTTTGGACCTCGATTATTTTGCCATGATAATCCTCCAATATAATTTTTTGTATGCAAATTATTGGGCTTATCCCTCGGACATTAACTACGGTCTATCCCAAGGCTTGCTTGTGATTGCCCAATGTCTCTAACAATCTTTCCTCCTAACCATCAATCAAATCAGCAACCATTATCACTAGAAAAGTTGAGTCATCACCCAAGTAAGCATATTTGATGTGGTTTGGCAAAGGTTTCAGTTCCAGTTCTGGTGGCTCCTCAATAGTTGGTTTAGTTGCCTTGATTTCTCTGCCAGCCAACTCAAGTGGCTTAGGTCAACTATAAGAGCTCACCACTTTGTTTAACATGGTCGGTTCTTCAATTTCTTCGGTCATTATATCTTTATCATCTAGCTCTATGGCTTCATCATCTGTGTCCTGGCAAAAACGTTTCTATGTCCACATTAAAAATAGAATATATCAGCCCAACAACATGGCATTCTTTAGGTTCATATGCACACTTAAAAGTTTTAAACATGTTAAACGTAACATGTTGGTCATTTATGCGTATAGTAAGCTAAACTTTTTGAACATCAGTTAAGGCCCTACCCGTAGAAAGAAATGGTTTCCCCAAAATTATTGGGACATTAACATCAACCTTATATTCTAAAATAGTAAAATCAACTGGGAATATAAATTTATCTACCTTTACCAACACATCCTCAATCTTACACTTGGGATGCGCATAAGATCAATGTGCTAGCTAGAGTGTTACAGTGGTAGGCGTTGCTTCAATGTCAAGCTTCTTGAAAACTAACAATGGCATCAGATTGATGCTGGCTCCCAAGTCGCATAGTGCTTTACCCATGAATTTATTGACAATCGTGCAAGGAATATTAAAACTTCTCAAATCTTTGAGTTTTAGTGGCAATCTATTCGTTATCATTGCACTACATCTTTTAGTGAGAGCTACAGTCTCGAATTCACCCAGCTTCCTCTTTTAGGAAAAGATGTCCTTCATGAATTTTACATAGTTGGGCATTTGTTCGAGAGCTTCCACTAATGGAATATTAATATGAAGTTTTTTAAGGATTATGACATAGCGATTAATTATCATCCTAGAAGAGCTTATGTAGTAGCAGATGCGTTAAGTTGTAAGGCAGCTTTTGAGCTTAGATCGATGTTTTCTAGGTTGAGCATATCGCGAGAAGTGGCTTGTTAGCTGAATTACAAGATAAGCCTACATTGTCTCAAGTGATTAAAGTGAGGAAACCCTATGATGATTCGTGGTTCCGAATGTTAAGGACATTTTAGATGGTAAACTTACAAATTTTCATTTCGATGTTGATGTTGTTCTATATTTTAAAGGTCAAATAGTGGTACTAGAAGATTCTGAGTTGAAGCATACTATTTTAGCTGAAGCTTGTTCTAGTCATTTTTCTATGCATCCTGGTGGCACAAAGAAGTATTGGGATCTGAAAGAGGTGTATTATTAGGTTGTCTTGAAGAAAGATATAGCAAAGACTATTGCTCGTTACATGGTGTGTCAGCGTGTTAAGGTTGAACATTAATTTTCTTTTGGATTGTTACAACCAGTGTAGATTTTGGAGTGGAAATGGAAAAGGATTACCATGGATTTTGTGATGGGTTTTCCATTGATGCCATCTAAAAAGGATTCGATATGGGTGATAGTATATTGATTTACGAAGTGTGCGTATTTTCTTGTTGTGCATACGATATATACATTGAATAAATTAGCAGAGATATATATTACTGAGATTATAAGGTTACATAGGGTTTCTAAGTCGATTATATCAGATACAGATTCTCGTTTCACATCAAGGATATTGGAATCTTTAGATGGCTTTAGGAGTAAGGCTTAATTTCAGCATTGTCTATCATCCTTAGATGAATGGTCAGTCTGAGTGTGTTATTTAGATTCTAGAGGATATATTGAGATGTTGTATTATTGAGTTTCAAGGGACATAGGAGAAGCAACTACCATTGGTAGAGTTTGCTAGTAATAATAATTACCAGTCGAGCATATAGATAGCTCCATATGGAACTTTTATGGACTTAAATGTCGGATGCTCTTTGTTGGGCAGAAATGGGTGAGAATCATGTTTGATAGGATAAAGGCATATTTGAGTCAACAAAAGTCATATGCGGATTTGAAGCGTAGAGAGATAGAATATGAAGCGGAAGATAAAGTGTTTTTAAAAGTTTCGCCTTGGAAGAAGGTTATGAGATTTGGATGTAAGGGTAAGTTAAACCCTAGGTTCATTGGACCATACAAAATGATTGAGCATGTAGGTCTACTAGCATATAGATTGAGATTACCGATAGAGCTTGAGAAGATACATGATGTTTTCCATGTGCCAAAGCTTTGGAGGTATAGATCAGATCTGTAGCATGTTGTGTCTATTGAAGAGATAGAGTTGTGCCCAAATTTGACATATGATGAAGAGCTAGTAGAGATATTGGACTCTAGTATAAAGGTTCTACATAGAAAGACCATTGAGTTGGTCAAAATATTGTGGCGGCATCGAGGAGTCGAGGAAGCCACTTGGGAGACAAAGGAGGACATTAAGGAGCAGTTTCATTATCTTTTCCCTTCAGGTAAATTTCAAGGCCAAAATTTCTTAAGAGGGGAGAGTTGTAACACCCAAGAAATAACATTGGAAGTATTAGGGGTTTGGCTGGGTTCGGCTCCAACCGGTTGAACCGAATTAATTGATTAAATGCATTTTGGGGAAAATAAATATATTAAATTTGGAATTTTGTTTAATTGATAAAGTTTTGGGCTTCTAAAATTGTTTAGATATTTTTTAAACATTTTAATATTTTGATTAAAGGTGATTAAAGTGGGATTTTCGTTTTAGTGATTTAAATGTAAAGATTGCAAAATTGTTTTTATAGTGACTCATTTGTAAAAAGGCCAATACTAAGAATCCTTATAGAGCTATATTTTCTAAATGTTTTAAGTGGGTTTACAACCTTAATTGACAAAAGGTTTTGACGGTTAATTGGTTTCCTAAATCATTTTCTTAATTTATCAATTTCTTAAGATTTTCTCTTCTCATTTTCTCATCATTTTCTTTCTCATAATTTTCAAAATTCTTGATAATTTTCAATGGGAATTATATCATTTGATTCTCTTCTCTTGACTTACAAAACCTTACAAATAATTCCTAAAGATTGTTTCAATTTCTTATTTTTCTTTTTGGAAGAAAAATTACGCCAAATTTTGGTAGAAAGCTCTTAAAGGTAAATTTCTTCTTCTCTCTTAAAACTAAGGTTCTTTATTGATATTCCCTAGTAATTGGCTTTTGTTTATTGTTTTATAACTTTATTTTGCAATCCAAATCAAGAAATTGATGTTTAATGATAATTTTGATGTTTTGCCTAAAATCTTAATTAAGTTGATGAATGCTGGACATTTCAATTGTGTTAATTCACATTTTAGTTATATAAACATAATGTGAAATTAGATTTTTGGAATAAATCCCGAAACTATTAAACTGCTTAATTTTTAGGTAGATATTTAGTTAGTTTTGAGTGATATGTGATTGATGGCGGTATAAGGATGATTTGAATGTGTTCTTGGATGTTATTTGATGAAGATTGAAAGATAGAATCATAGTTTTGTTACTGGGTGTTGATTGGACGCGATTTGGGAATGTTTTTGGTGTTTTCGGATAGATTTTTGAAGTGTATTGATAGAGATGCAAGGGAATGTTGTTGGCTGGTGTTGGAATGCATTTTCATGCATTATTTCTCTGCATTTATGTTTTAAAAATATAGGAAGGTCAAGGAGAAGTTGCCTAGTGGATATTGGATCAGTTCGGTAGCTTGAGACGCATCGACGAGCGAGGCTTTGCGTATCGATGAGTGTAAAAGTGTTTTGACACTCTAAAGTGGTTTTGAATTATGGATTTGAGAGTTTAGATTAAGCCTAGCAAGCTTAGCTAAGCTCGGAAGTAAGTTTTCTAATTTTGCCATATGAATACTAGTTTATTATGAAAACATATTTACATGTTTTGAATTGAAAAGCATGAGCCTGAAATACTTATTATTTTTATTCATCATTAAATGTTATACAATGATTTATCAAGAACGAGGATGCTTAAGTTCATCGAATTATGATTCCTTAAAGGAATGTTAAAGTTGCCAAGGGCAATGATAATTGCATATGAAATTGGTTTGATAAATGCATATGAAAACAATGAGTAAATGTGGTTTAAATGATTATGTTGGCTATGTGACACAATAAAAAGGATCGAATATAATTGGCATGCCATAGGGTTAAAGTGCACTATAAAATGCAAGTCGATCGCTTTCTCAGCTTTAAGGTAATTGAAATACAATATATGGGCTTTGAGGTTAAAAAGGTGGGTTAAAGGAAACACTCAGGTTAAAAGGTGGTTTAAAGGAACCACTCAGGAATTTGTCAGGAATCCGCATATCCGACGAGTTTATAAAGGAAATACATTTTTTTACGGGTCACACTAATTGGCAATATATAAGGATATAAAGAAAGAAAGAAAGTATGTTACATATGTTTTGGTTAAACATAGTATGTTTTGCAATGAAGAAACTATGATGCATATTTTTGCAATAATACCATGGTTTGAATAAACGGTTTTATGATGCATTGATGATTACTTGTAGAGTTACTTCGTTAAGCAAGCACTGCTTACACTCCTATTTCATCTTTGCAGAGAATTAAGGGGGGGGGGCAAGATTCATGGCAAGAAAGGACATCCAAAGACTATTTTATATTGAGTGTGAAACTAGAGTTGAATTGGTGGTTAATAAGGTAACGTGTCATTTCAATTTGTGAGATTTGCAATATATTTTGTATTATTTCTATAACTTTATATCTTGCTGATTTTGATGAGTTTAGAAGCATGATAATGATGTGTTTTGGTTGAACCATGAATTGGTTTATATGTCTTGATATGCACATAGCGGTAGCATGCTTAATTTTGAGTTTGGAGGTCAAATGATGTGATGTTGATGTGGCTATAGTATGAGCATGTTTGAAATGTATATTAGGCCATTTGTGACTTGTCCAAATAGGAAAAAGACCAAGCATGCATAAAATGATTATCTGAGCTCTTCATATTGGAATGATTATGCAATCTTTGATTTTTAGGTTACATTTTGATGTAGTAGTTCATTGATGCTAAAAATTGGTATACATGTGTGTTTTTTGTATGTTTAAATTACTCATTATTCATTAGAAACATGAATAGGTCATGTTGATATGTTTAGTGAGGCTTTAAAGTGATACGGATAAGCATTTTCTGTAATTCTACATGAAGGTTTCGAAACAAGATAAACAGGTTTCAAAACCTTTCGCAGGATTTTTTCTGCAAAGCTGAAAAATAATTTGAAATGTTATGTTTTGGTCTTTGAATGTTAACATCCTAATTGGATGAGTTTGGGTTTGAGCTAAAAATTCACAGATAGGCATGAAACGTGTTTAATTAAATAATGGTGGCTTTAATTGTGGTTAAGTCCCTATAATTTATTGTATTTACAATTTGGTCCTTGAAACGCTCATTTATGCAATTGCGTGTCTTTTTGAGGTCTGATTCGATTGTAAATATAATTGTTGCTTGTATGCATATCATAGGATTTAATGTTGCATCTAGATAAGATAAAAGAAAAAATGGACCGTAATTTGAGTTATCTAGTTTGGGTTTGTTTTGACAAACCTAATGTAATTCACTTGGTTCGGGTCTAGAAACTAGGCTAGGTCAAGGGGGTTACATTGCATCAATCCAATGATGAGGTAATTTGGGAGAGAAGGGTGATGATATATTATTTGGGAGGGAGGGAAAAGAAAATTTTGGGTTTGAAAAATTAAAAAAGATGGAAAAAAACCCTTTGACCACCTATCCTTATCTCTTTTAGGGGATAATTTTTTTTAAATAAAAACTTTATCCCTTAAGCTCAATCTTCAAATTTTCTTGAACTCTTATTCTAAAAAAAGGAAATATAAATATAAATATCAAATAAAGCGATAAAATAAAGGAGAAATAAATAAACAAAAAGGAAAAGATGAAAACTAAATTAAATAAAAAAAATAAATAAAAATAAATGGATAAAATGAAATTAAAAAGAAAAACAAAAACAAAAAATAAAAAAAACAAAAAAATAAAAACAGTTAGAAGTAGCATTTCCGTGCATCTTCTAAGGATGTTTCTCTCTTATCGCGCTCAATGTGTGCACCAACATAGTGCTTCAGTCTTTGTCCATTGACTTTAAACTCCCACCTGTCTAGAGTTGATTTGATTACGACAATCTCATGGGAATAGGGTACTTCAAATGACCCAAACCATCTTGACTTTAATGTGCCCGGAAAGCGTTTAAATATAGAATTGTAGAGAAACACTAGTTGCCCTAGCAAGAATTGCCGCAACAATAGCCTCTTGTCATGACATCGTTTAGTCTTCTCTTTGTAGAGCTTGGCATTATCGTAGGTTGTTGCACATAATTCTTTCGTCTCATTCAAGTCCAACAAGAACTTTTGTCCTTCTTTCTCTCAATCTATGTTCATTGTCTTGATCACCCAACAGGCCTTGTAGTCGATCTCCACTACATGGTGGCAAGTTTTGTCGTAGACAAGTCTATAAGGAGACATGCCTAGGGGCATCTTAAACATTGTTCGGTAGGTGTCGATGAAGTACTACATGGCAAAAGATTAAGGATTCTGCGTAATTATTCAAATAAATAATGCCAAGAATACGTCTTTTTATGTTCAAGTATACACTGTCAGCAAGTAATAGATCAGTAAGATAAGTATCGTATCCATAAGGATTGTCTAAGAATTAAATTCCACGGTATTTACTTGTGAATGGGAACAAATAAGTTTGAATTGGATTTCGAATTTTTATTAAGAAAAATGACTAAGGAAAAAAAATGAAAATTAAGGTGGATTGGCAAACAAATGTATTATGATGGATGGTTGGCGTTGGCAAGACATGCTTGGATTTATGCTTAGCGAAGACAACAAATAATAATTTCCAGCCTTGGTTTTATTGCCGAGTAGATTTTAAAGTTAGTATTGCCTCTGTCGATAACAACACTAAGTTAATTACGAATAACTCCTATATGTCTATAGTGATGTTTTTCAATGATTAACTTGGCAAAGTTTAATCTTTACTCCTAAGGGGTAGATTCACTTCTGAAGTAAGCTCATCTACTTGAACATCTTCTTTCGAAGCTTCTCACCTTAGTACCTGATAATTAATCGTTACCTCTTAAGTCTATTAAGATATTAAGGGATAATATGCATGCAATGCCAACTGTCGCATGACAAAGAATTTAAGAAAATTAAGACTAGCAAAATAGAAAAAAATGCCAAGGCATTCATTTAAAACTAAAAATACTAAGCGTTCATCGCGAAAACATTCACAACCATCTTAAAAGAATTAGTTCATGGCTGGGGGAACCATCAATACATTATCATTTGTAAAGATTAGCATCATAATGAAATTAAAAATAAAGAGAAATAGACAAAGAATGAGATCCATCGATGTAGACCTTGAATAGATCCGGAGCTCTCGATCTTAGCCTGGTCGAACCACGGTTTGCCATCTACCCTCTTACTTCACCACGATACAACCTCATTGGCTCATTGATCGACTCACTTTATATAGGACATGTGGAAACCCTATTTTGGGTTTGAATCTTGAAAGTTGGTTATGCACCAAGATAGGCGCATTATCTTCTTATCCTCTCTTTTGAAATTAGGGCTGACTGGGCCTTTGACCAACGGGTAACTCACCGGACATTAGCCATCCTTTTTTTGCCAACCGAGTCTGGCAATCTTCGTCCTACTTTTTCCATTGGCACTCTGTATTTGTCTTTTGCTTCTCCTGCTTTCTGCCAACTACTCATGTCCTGCTCAGCTATGGTCTACCAAACCTACTCTTGTCCTACCACAACAAGGCAAATAACTCTTCACTCTGGCAATACAAGTATTCCTTAACTCCTATATGCAAATGCATGAATCTACTAACTAAATGCACAAATATGTAGTCAAAATTAAGCAAAAACATGACAATATATACATGAAAATAATACTTTTAAGGAGTTAACACACCCCTAAACCTAGCTCATTGCTTGTCCTCCACTAATGCAACAAAAAGCTATAAAAATAGAAAAATAAAGAAAAGTACCTCGGTAAAAATTTTCCTGATTAACAACACAAGCTAGCAAGCTAATTTTGGTCCTAGTTCTGTTCTCGGATATCCTAGAGAGTAATACCATCAAAACAACAAATTCAAGTGCAGCAATATAAATCTAGCCTAAGGTCATAAAGTGTGCATGATGCGCGGGTGGTTTGCATCAAGAATCCTTTAACTCCCTTAACAAAACTTTATTATCCAAACTTATAAAAAATTATTATTTTTAGATTATTTACCAAGGGTTTCTTTTTTTGCTGTCATTAATTAGGGTTTGTCTTATGTCGGTGTTTGGTGTGAGAAATAAGAGGGAGTATACCATGAATCCACACGTTAATCCAGACTACATCACTAAGCTAACCCATTACACTCAAACCCTAAAGTTTTGTTGCCTTGAGAACTAAGAGGGAGCAAACCACGACACCCCAAGTTACTTATTCTCTCTAAGGCAGAGGAGTGTTCTAAAATTTTTCTTGCCTTTAGGAAAACATCTTTGCCTTATATGTACTTTTACCCTGGCAGTTTTTTTCTTTTTTTATTCTGAGTTTAGTTTCAAGAATCCTTAGTTTTTTCGGAACCAGATGCATATTACATGTTTAAGTGAGACCAATTTTTCCTAAACTAGAGTTCAATTGCCAAGCAACCTGGAATTATTAATCTACTGCTCGTGCTTACTAAGGATTCTAAATTCATCATCATATAGGGCATAGTAGTACAAATTCTAACTATGATAGCAAAAAGTGTTCGCAAAATTATCAGGTTAGAAACTGTAAAGCCTTGAATTTGGTCATAGATGTTAGGTAGATCAATTAGACGGTTCGGGAGAACCGAATTAGGCAACTCGAGCTAGTTTTGGGAATAAAATTTTCATAAATTGTTTTTGACTAAAATTAAATATGGAAAAATGCTAGAAAGTATTTAATTAATATTTTAAGAATTTTGGTAAAATCAATTTGAAGGAATTAAATCGGATTTTGGGATATTTTGGTCTGGTGACTAAAATGTAACGTTTTCAAAACTATTTTAGGGACTAAATCGTAAAAGGGTCAAAACTTAGAAACATTAAGGAGATAATTTACCAAAGTTTTCCATCAGAATTTTCCCTTAATTTAGGCTATTTTTAAAAGGTTTTTAATTAAAAATAAAATAGAATTGATTAAAAGGATTTTAATTAACCAATTTTATTTTCTTACGTAACTACTTTTGCTCTCAACTTTCTCAACATCCAAACTATTAATTTCATTCCAAAATTTACAAGAATCAATCTCTTTTGATTTCCTTTTTGATTTTCGATTTGATTCCTTTGATTTCTACATCAAAATCTACTGTGATTCTTGAAGTTTTTGTCCAATCTTTACCAAATAAGGGAGAAATCAGCAATTAGAGGTGATTTTCCTTTCTCTCCTCTAATTAAAGGTTCTTTATTGAAATTCCCAAGTTCTTGATCCTTTACAACTGATTTTTGTTATGGAATTATGATTAAATCATGAATATGGTATTTAAATTGAGTTTTGATGAGGAAATTGATGAGTCTTTATATGGATATGTTCTATATTGAATCTAATTGATTTATATCACTTGAAATATGTGTTTTAATGTTAAGATGAGAGATTAATAAAAGGAATCTCGAAACTATGTGAATTACTAATTTTCTAGGTTGTAAATAGTTAGATTTTGAAGTTATCTTGGTGTTGTAGGGTTGCTGGAGGTATAAAGACGTTATAAAGATGTTTTTGGATGTTAATTGATGTTGTTAAGATATTAAAATCAATAGGTTTTGTCTGGGCATTGTTTTGTTGGAGTTTGGTTGTGATTTCGGTTGTTTAGAGAAAGTGTTTGATGGTTTTTAGTGAGGCGAAGTTGTGCTTGATGGTTGCTAGAAATTTGACACGCATGGAAGTGCATTAATCCTATGTTTGTGATTGGGTTGTGAAAGGTTCGAAAGCGTGATTCTTGCAACTGCAAGAGGGCATTGTGTTGTTGGTGAGTGGAAACGTGATTTACTGCTTTAAAAAGGTTTGAAAGAAGTTTTGGGAGTTTATATTAAGTTTGAAACACTTATCTAATCTTGGGAGTAAGTATTGGTTGATCTCTCCCTCATTTTCGGTTTTGCAAAATGCAATCTCATGCACCTGTAACACCCCTTCCCGTATTTGTTACCAAACATGAGTTGGTGATGTTACAAAATAAAGTTTAAAAGATTATCAATTATCAAATACTTAAACCGGTAGCCTACACTGCTCTTAACAAAAAAATTATAAATTTTTACTGATATCAAAAATTCATTACGTAGATTTTTAATTAAACTAGATTCACTAAGCTTTTTAGCCATATAAATTAATAACTTACATTCATTATACAAAAATTCATAAAAAAACATAAACTCACGGCACAGTGTAAAATTTCAAGAAATTTGCTGTCCTGTCTTCCTGACCTTTCATCGAATAAAAATTTATATCTTTTAGTACAAACCTCAAAATCAGTTGTCGTTTGTTTTAAAAGAATCTAGACTCAATTTTTAGTTCATACATAAAAGATATACCTTCTAATTTGATTTATAGAATTTATGGCAATTTTTCAAACTTACTACCTAATGCAGATTTTAAAGACTTTTTTATTTATTCCAATTGTAAGCTCATTAACAACTCATAAACCATTCCAACATACATAGTAAACATGGTAAACCATACTTTAGTTATAACATTACAAACAATAAGGTAATTAAAGTTTAAGTTATGCAAAGCTATTAGGTTTATCTTTATACATGCCACTAAACAAAAACATCATATAGGAGGTCAAAACATTACTAAGATAACCTGTAGTATGTCTTCGTTCTCAAGGAGATGCAAACCCTGCTGCTTATGAACTAAAACGACCAACCTACGTGTTCACATGCCAAACACACGCTAAGTACGAACTTAGTGAGGCATTATAAAGTTATCATAAAATCAATAAGTAATTAACTTAAAAACATACAATAGACAATTCTTATTCAAACCCATTTTAAATAGATATTGCTTTATAGTAAGATTGAATAACATTAAAAATCAATTTATAAAAGTTGTTTTATATCATTAGCCCAAGAAATACGTGTAGAGAGAAACTAAGTATATGAGATCGTGTACTCCCAGAGTACTAGCCATTTCCCCTAAGGAGAATGGCAAACATTACATTAATACGAGCTCGTTGTGCTCCAGAGCACTAGTCACCGAAGTGACGGTAGTCCTATACTACTAGATCCGAAGATCAATGCATTCCTAGAATGCTAGCCACTATGTGGCAAATGTTGCTACAATGAAGTCCCAGACTGCTAGTCTCTTATGGCATGCCACTATACTGTAACTCTCATGGTAATCTTGGGCAATAAAACAATACCATTACCTTTCAATATATCATTCTGTAGATGGTAAACAACTCATTATCGATAAATCAAAATAATAGAGCAGTTCATACTCCATTATACCATAAATCATTCTATAAAAATCATCAATATATGATAATAAAATTATCATAAACAAAACATAATAAGGAACTTCATACCCTATCATGTACAAAACCATCTCTTTTGCCTATGAAAATATTATATTTCCCATAAAAATCAACATTATCAATTTGGTAAAATCATATAGGTTGACTTATTGGAAGTCTTTCTAAATACTTTTAAAATATATAACTGCACTCACCTTGTTGCCCGTACTAAATTACACAAATTTTCATAGTCTCAACCAAACCTCGATCATTGACTTCTCCTTTTTGCTCAAATCAATCTGTTAGGATATTTGTTTTGATATAATAATTGAAAAATAGTTTTGGACAAAATTGAAAAGGTTTCAAAAGTGTTTCAAAGTTCAAACAACTTGAAAATAAGTTTGAGAAGTTTTTGAGAGGTTTTGGAAATGTTTTAAATATTTTAAATAAGCCAAACTAACATTTTCAACACAGGCATACCGATACAGTATACCCTGTATCAATACGGTTCAAGGTTTTCAGCTATAGTATTTTTCCAGTAACCAAAAATTGTACCAAAAACTGTATCGATCCTATTTTCAACCTCCCCAACGGCTATTTCCCAACGGTTATTTGAATTGTAGGGTGTACCAAAACAGATTGATGCGTACCGATACAGTTGCCAAACAGACCAAGGCATATCAATATGGCGCACAGATACATCTCAAGGTGTTTTGAAACGGTTAGCAATTCTAAGCATAACAACTAATTCCTGTATCGATACAGGTACATGCTTACCGATATGGATAGCATCAGAACTACATTTATTGTGGGAAATAAAGCCTCCAACGGATCCAATTCAATCCCAATAGTCTCCAATGGCTATGAACTCAATTGGGAGTATATAAGGGACCTCCAAGCATTTATGGAAGACTAATGCTTCAATTGTCAACAACTATATGATGTCCAATTTGTCTTAGAGCTTAACTTCCCATTCTTTGTATAGACTACACTTGTTGAGCTTAAATGTCAATGTATGCTCAAGTGTATTAAGTTTTGGGTGAGGGCTAAAATTGTGCAAACACATACCTAGAGAGGGATTTTTAGTTTGCTAGATTTTCTCTTGCTTAAGAGTGTTCCCAAAGTTCGGGTTGTGAGCTTTGGTTGCTAGACTTAGGTTGAGTCTAGGATTGTAACGGTTGCCTCCTAAACCGGTAAAAGGGGAAGAATATCTAGTGGATATTGGTTGAAAATCCTTAGTGGGAAGCTAAGGCAGTGGAGGTAGGCTTGGCCGAACCACTATAAATCCTTGTGCAATTGTCTATTTTTCACTTCCACTAAAAACACCAAAAAATCAATCTTCTCCACACTTGGAAAGCTTTTCGGTTGAAGGAATTCGAGCCCAACTATTGGTATCAGAGCGAGGCTCAATCAAGAAGGTCTAACAACCTATTGATATGATCTGGAAGCTCGATCAACTAACAAGTCAACCAGAGATAAATAGTGCAATCCATCGACATGCCACCTTTCTTTGACGGGACCAACTATGCCTATTGGAAAACTAGAATGATGTTCTTCATCAAGGCCAAAGATTACAAGCTTTGGGACATTGTTGAAGATGGTCCATACATACCACAAAGATGCAAGGCATAATGGAATCCGGATGATCGCAAGAAGATGGAGCTAAATTGCAAGGCTTTGCACATTCTCTTTTGTGCATTTAGCCTCAATATCTATGAAAAGATGTCTTCTTATGAGGATTCCAAGGAAGTTTGGGACAAAATTGAAGTCATGTACTAGGGGACAAATGAAGTAAAGGAGACCGAAATTGGTCTTCTCAACCTTGAGTATGAGAACTTCAAGATGGAATTGAAAGAGGACATCACAAAAATGTTCGATAGATTCTCCACCATCACCAATGGACTCAAAGGCTATGGAGAAATCATTCCAGAAGAAAAGCTTATCCAAAAGCTTATCTACTCTCTTCACGAGTCATGAGACTCAAAGAAGACTACCATCATCGAAGCCAAAAATCTCAAAGCTCTAAAGCTAGATAAGCTCATGGGGTCACTTCTCACTTATGAAATCATGAAGAAAGGAAAAGAAGAGGAGAAGAAGAAGGAAGAGATAAAGAAGACGGGGAAGAAGAAAATCATGGAGCTAGGCATTAATGTGAATGCCATTGCTCTACAATCCTCCACAAGTCACCAAGAAGAATCAAGTGAGGAGGATAGTGAAGATGAAGAGATGGCTTATCTCTTCAAGGAATTAACCCTATTCATGATGAGAAACAAAGAAGAATCCAAGCATGAATCGAAGAAGAAGATGGTGGATTCCCCCAAGTGCTCAAATTGTAAGAAGACGAGGCATACCAAATTCGATTGCCCTCGCTTCAACAAAAATGGATCATCATCAAAGAAAGCATGTGTGGCTACATGGAGTGATGAAGACTCCACCGATGAAAATTAAGTATCTCACCTATGCTTGATGGCCCTCCAAGAGGAAGAGGTAGCTTCTAACTCATCTATCTCTAATTCTTATACTTTTGATGAGTTGAAAGAGTCCTATGACAAATTAGTTTTTGAATTTGAAGCCTTATTTTCTAAAAACAAAAAATTAATTTCTAAATTGAAAAATGAAAATGATTTGCTTGTGAAAACCAATTTGGAATTTGAAGCAAAATTAAAGGATTTTGAACTTAAAGTTTTAGATTTACAAAATTTGCTTCAAAAGAAAGAAAAAAGATCATCAAATTGAAGTAGATGATCATAAGAAAGAAAAAAAATTGATTTCCAAAGAGCTTGAAAAGAAAAACAATTTGGGAAAATCAAAGTTTTATCAAAGACAATCTAGTGCCCCTAGATTTTTTAATGGAAAAGTGTTTAGAAGTATTTGGGTCCCAAAAGGACTAAGTACTTTAAATAAAAAGGATGAAATTGAAAAATGGATTCCTAAGGGGACTAAGTTATATGCTACTAATGCCTATGGATCCAAAGCAATTTGGATACCAAAAATCAAATGGTTGTCATTTGTAGGTGTGATATAGCCTTGATCAACAAGTTAAGAGATTGAGGGGTAGCTCCATACCCACAAGGATGAACACTTGAAGAATGAAGGCTTCACATCCTCCCTTTTATTCAAGTATGGTAAAATTAGTTGAATTTTTGTTCATTTTGATTTATTTATTTTAATTCAACTAGTTAATCATATATGTTGGACTAACATTTGAATGTTGCTTGAGTAAGGGGAGATAATTTTAAAACAAAATTTATTTTTCTCAAAATTTTTTCATTTGAAACTCTCCATTGTTATGAACTTTAAAGTTTTCAAACTTTATTTTGAACCATTTTTGATATAACAAAAAGGGGAGAATGTTTTTGAAAAATTGAATTTTCAAATAAATAAGGGGGAGCTTATAAGATTTTCTTCATTAAATCTCTTATTCAAATCTTATTTTTACTAAGGGGAGAATCTCAAAAACAATTTTTCAAGTTGGTTTTTTTTTATATCAAAAAGGGGGAGATTATTAGGATATTTGTTTTGATGTAATAATTGAAAAATAGTTTTGGAATAAATTGCAAAGGTTTCAAAAGTGTCTCTAAGTTCAAACAACTTGAAAATAAGTTTGAGAAGTTTTTAAGAGGTTTTGGAAATGTTTTAAATATTTTAAAGTGGCCAAACTAATGTTTTCAACACAAGCGTACTGATACAGTATACCCCGTATCGATACGATTCAAGGGTTTCAGCTACAGTATTTTTCCAGTAACCAAAAATTGTACTGATATGCCCTTAGGCGTGCCGATACGGGTAGGATCATTTTCATACGCCACATTGCATACCGATCCTATTTTCAACCTCCCCAACGGCTATTTCTCAACAGTTATTTGAATTGCAGGGCGTACCAAAACAGACCGATGCATATCGATACGGTTTGCCAAACAAACCAAGGCGTATCGATATGGCGTACCAATACGGCTCAAGGTGTTTCGATACGGTTAGCAATTTTGAGCATAACGGCTAGTATTTGTACTGATACGGGTACACGCGTACCGATATAAACAGTATAAGAACTGTATTTATTGCGGGAAATAAAGCCTCCAACGGCTCCAATTCAATCATAACGGTCTCCAATGGCTTTGAACTCAATTGGGAGAATATAAGGGACCTCCAAGCATCTATGGAAGACTAATGCTTCAATTGTCAACAACTATATGATCTCCAATTTGTCTTAGAGCTTAAATTCCCATTCTTTGTATAGACTACACTTGTTGAGCTTAAATGTCAATGTATGCTCAAGTTTATTAGGCTTTGGGTGAGGGCTAAAATTGTGCAAACACATACCTAGAGAGGGATTTTCAGTTTGCTAGATTTTCTCTTGCTTAAGAGTGTTCCCAAAGCTTGGGTTGTGAGCTTTGGTTGCTAGACTTAGGTTGAGTCTAGGATTGTAACGGTTGCCACCTAAACCGATAAAAGAGGAAGAATATCTAGTGGATATTGGTTGAAAATCCTTAGTAGGAAGCTAAGGTAGTGGAGGTAGGCTTGGCCGAACCACTATAAATCCTTGTGCAATTGTCTATTTTTTGCTTCCACTAAAAACACCCAAAAATCAATCGTCTCTGCACTTGGAAAGCTTTTCGGTTGAAGGAATTTGAGCCCAACATAATCCCAACCTTTCTTGAACTCTACATTTACATCGATCATACGATAAAAAGAATCGACTGTATACATTAGTATACATTGATCAATTCGGCAAGTACTATAGGAGATTCATAAAAATTCTTCAAATGCCAATTCAAAACAACAATACATCAAGATTTCATTTAAACCTTCAGTTTTCACAGTTTCCATATAAGTCCTCTATATTAGCCTAATTGCATTATAGTCCTTAATGACTATTTTCATCCTCCAAAGGACATAATTAAGCATCAAAAATATCATTCTACTCATATCCATCACTAAAATAATTTTTACCATATTTCTCCCCAATTTCTTCAATTAACCGAATGGTCCCTAAACCATATTCCATGGAATTTTTAGCACTTTAAGCAAAAAAACAACACCACAACCTCATTTCCAACTTGAATAAACCTTAAAACATGAAATTCCAACATGTCCATCCATCCTAAATATCAATATCAACTTAGAAGCATGGAAACCATGAAAAACTTATACCAAATAAAAGAGAATTCCATGGAGAACAAATCTTTATTTCATGTCTTACTTCTAAAATCAACCAAATCAAGCCTAAAAATTGAAATGAAATTTTCCTTACCTTTCTTAGAGACTCACGACATAGAGGAGAAATTTGAGAGAAATTCTACACTTTTCTTTCTCTACTTCCATGCTTATGGCATTATATAATTCTTATTTTAATAAAAAATCTCCTTAATAGTAAAATTACTATTTTACCCCTTAATTATAACCAATGACATGTTGACACATATGCTTCTCACTTTTCTATAAGTATAGTTTTTTATGAGATGTATGCAAAATGACCATTTTGCCCTTAATGAATCAACATATCTTCAAAAATGCCATTCATGCACTACACAAATACTGTATTCAATCGAATCTAAATCAAACAGTGACATATTCCTCAAGTCTTCCTAAAACTTCCATAAAATTTCCATAATATTCTGAATTCAATTAATCATCTGAACTAAATACTGAAACTTATCCTTTTTATAGCTTTTCACACAAATCCCGTACCAAAAATCAGATTCTCACCAAAATTCTTATACCAAGATAAACTATTCATTTATGGAGTATAAAATAATATATGGGTAACTTTCTATGTTGGTGGTTTTCAGAAGAAGTACCTGGGGGTCCGGTATCTAGATGAAAAGAATTGAGAGTTTATGGATCTTGTGCAGGGTAGTATGTCTATTTCTGAGTATGAGCTATAGTTTGTGAGGCCGAGCCGGTATGCATCTGAGTTAGTCACTGACGAGCGTCAGCGATGTAATCATTTTCTGCTATGGGCTTGTGCAAGAGGTTAAGACATACATGCTTGCTGCTGAATATACCGATTTTAATGTATTGGTTGAGCGAGCCAAGGATGTTAAGCAGAATCTTGGTTTAGCTTCTGGGTCTTGAGGCTTTAGCTCTGGTAAGAAAGTGGCAGATTCTAGTTTTGGCGGTGGTTAGGCAAAGAGACACCGTGATAGGAGGTATCACCCTAAGCCGAGGCATGAGGGAGGTGTTATGGGGCGTAGAGCGCAGGGGCAGGGTACCCAAGTTAGGGCTCCGCATAATACTTGTTGGGCTTGTGGATCGTGTGAACATTTGAGGTGAGATTGCCCTCGTTTGGCCAGAGAGGGTCAAGCACACGCGGCTGTTGTTGCCAATGCTTGTTGAAGTTGTGGGTCTGGTGACCATCTGAGACGTGATTGTCTTTTGCTAGTTGGAGGTGGGCAAGGTGTTGCACCTATTGTTGCTCTATAGAGAGGCCGTGGTCGTGGCCATGAGTTTTTGAATATTTTTCCATAAGAGTTATCGGGGTTTCCACCCAATCGTGAGGTAGAGTTTTGCATTGAGATCTTTGTGGATACGACACCAGTGTCAATTGCTCCATATCGCATGGCCCCGAAGGAGTTGAAAATGCAACTGTAGGAGTTGCTTGATCGAGGTTTCATTAGGCCTAGTATTTCACCGGTGTTGTTCATGAAAAAAGGAAGGTATGTTGAAGATGTGTATAGATTATCGGTAACTGAACAAGTTGACGATAAAGAACAAGTATCCTCTATCGCAGATAGATGACCTGTTTGATCAGTTTAGGGGTGCGTCGGTGTTCTCTAAGATAAATTTGAGGTCTGGGTACTATCAGGTGAAGGTGAAGGATAAGGATATGCCTAAAATAGCTTTTCGTACTAGGTACGGGCATTATGAGTTTTTGGTGATGCCATTCGGTCTGACCAATGCGCCAGCTACCTTCAATGATATGATGAATAGATTGTTCCATGAGTTTTTGGACCAATTTGTGGTTGTGTTTATCGATGATATACTCGTGTACTCTCGTATAGAGGAGGATAATGATAGGTATTTGTAGATTCTGCTGCAAACGTTGTTGGTTAATCAGCTTTATGCCAAGTTAAACAAGTGAGTTCTAGCTTAGGGAAGTTTTTTTCCTTGGGCATGTGGTGTCGGCCGAGGGGATTCACGTTAACCCATATAAAATCAAGGCCATGATGAGTTGGAAAGTGCCTAAATCTGTGACAGAGGTTCAGAGTTTCTTAGGGTTGGCAGTTTAATACCGTAGATATGTTGAGGGGTTCTCTAGTATAGCTACTCTGTTGACTAATTTGTTGCAAAAGAATGTTCGTTTTGAGTGGTCGGAGGATAGGCAGTAGGCTTTTGAAAGGTTGAAGGAAGCTTTGACGCGAGCTCTGGTCTTGGTTCAACCTAAATCAAGAAAAGAGTTTATTGTTTATAGTGATGCGTCTTGTGTTGGGCTTGGTTGTGTGTTGATGCAGGAGGGTAAGGTAGTTGCATATGAATCTAGATAGTTGAAGGTGCATGAGCGTAATTACCCTACTCATGATCTTAAACTCGACGTAGTTGTTTTTGCTTTGAAATTTTGGAGGCATTACCTTTACGGTGAGAAGTGAGTGGTTTACACGGATTATAAGAGTTTGAAGTATTTGATGTCCCAGGAGGAGTTAAACCTTAGGCAGTGAAGATGGTTGGAGTTGCTTAAAGATTATGATCTGTCTATTGAGTATCACCCGGGTAAAGCTAGCATTGTGGCTGATGCTTTGAGTAGGAAAGCCGCTGTAGTGTTGAGAGCTATGTTTGCTCAGTTAAGTGTGACTTGCGACGGTGGGTTTTTAGTTGAATTGCAAGTGAAGTCATCCTTGTCATAGTTGATTAAAGAGAAACAACCATATGATGAGAGTTTAGTACCGCATATGAAAGATATCATAGATAGGAATCCTATTGATAAGTGTTCAAAAGTACTATTTTTATTACCCTTTTTACTCATATTATTGTTAGACTTAAGCTCATAATAGTTGCATAATTAGTCATTCATGCATTAATTCATGTTTCTTTCCACCGTTGAGCTTGATTACATAACTTGGTGATTTTTGTGGAAAAAGATGCTGCTTTGGTGTGTTTTTGTGTGTGTATGTGCAGGATCACTTGCCAAAGCAATGCCGAGCTAGTTGCCAGGGCAATGCATGAAGGATATGCCGAGCTAGTTGCCAGGGCAATGCATGAAGGAGACGCCGAGCCAGTTGCCATGGCATTTGTCGACAAAGACAAAATGCAATAGGGATGCCGAAATTAATGACTTTACAAGCCCAAGATGACATGGAGCAAGGCCCAAGCCCAAAGGAATTTGATTGCCATGCAGAGATTAAAGAAGAATTAAATTCCAAGAAGATAGGAGAAGTTCTAATAGGAATAAAATTATAATAAAGAATTATATTCTTTAAAGATAATTTAATTCCAACTCAAACTCCTCCTCAAAGAAGGACTTTGGCCTAGCCCTATAAATAGCAAGGAGATTTCGACAATCCAGGGGGAGAGCAAGGGGGAAATTTCGACAAGAGAGCATTAGGGGAATTTCGACTTCTTCTTCTTCTTTGCTTCTATTAGATTCATGGTTTGGGGATTATTCTTTGTATATCTTTTGAACCCAACCATGACTTAACTTGATCGGCTATGGTTATTGTGTTTTGTGGTTGTGAGAAACTATTGGTTTTTGTTTAGGTAATAAGAGTTTGTACTTTTCTATTTCAAGGTTTATTCATTCTTGATTCTTATTATTGTTTTATGAGTGAATTGGGAGAGGATCTCGTGATTTCATCCATTTATCTAATATCGGGAGAGTTAGATTCAAGAAACGAATGAATATGATCTTTATTCAATCCAATGATGGTGAAGATTAATCCGGCTTAGGAATAAGTTAAGGATTTCAACGGCTAAGAAGAGCGCAAGATTGGTTGTTGTTCACCCTTGATTCACGCAGGGATGTATTATCAAGGCATGCACAAGTAGCTAGAGTTTCGACTTAGGGATAAGAAGAAACCATTGAAGAACGCTCTGCCGAACCTTGAAGTTGCTGCCCAGACGCCCAAGTAGTTGCCCAACTAGTTGCCCAGGCAACCATCGATTAGTTGCCAAGGCAACCCCGTTGTGCAAGTTGCCACGGCAACTGAGTTGCCCGTGCACTCTTTTATCAAGACGATCCAATCGGCTATCACACCTCAACTCACGATAACCTGGCCTATCTCTCTCTCATTCGATCTCATCTTTTCTTTTACTTTATTGCTTTCTAGTTTAGTTATTAGTTAAACACCTACAATCCTTTAATTGTGTTTTTACTTTTCACAGTGCAGTAACTTAAGCAAAGTGGCCCAAACCAATCCCTGTGGAGACGATACTCGATACTCATATCACTTTATTACTTGCGACGTGTATACTTGCACAATTGCGTAGCACTTATCACACGCAACACCTATGGATTTTCATTTTAATGATGATAGGGTGTTATGTTTTAAAGGTCGGATTGTGGTGCCTGAAGATGAAGAGTTGAGGCATACCATTTTGGCTGATGCTCATGCTAGCCCTTTTGCTATGCATCCTGGTAGTACTAAGATGTATCGAGGTTTGAAGGAAGAGTACTATTAGCTTGGTTTGAAGAAAGATGTAGTTGATTTTGTTGCTCGATGTATGATGTGTCAGCGTGTAAAGGCTGAACATCAGTTTCCTTCTAGGTTGTTGCAACCGTTGAGGATACCAGAATTGAAGTGGGAAATGATCGCTATGAATTTTGTGTCTAGGTTACCCTTGACACCGATAAGAAAGGATTTCATTTAGGTGATTGTGGATCGGTTTACGAAGTGTGCGCATTTTGTGCCAGTGCATACGATATATACCTTGGGTAAGTTGGCCAAGCTGTATATTTCTAAGATCGTGCGGTTATACGGGGTGCCTAAATCCATATTTTTGGATATAGATCCACGCTTTACAGCTAGGTTTTTGAGTGTTTGCATCGTGCTCTTGGTACATGGCTAAATTTCAGTACTTCCTATCATCCTCAAACGGATGGTCAATCGGAGCGTGTGATTTAGGTCTTGGAGGATATGTTGAGATGTTGTATTATTGAGTTTCAAGGAACGTGGGAAGAATAGTTGCCGTTGGTGGAGTTTGCTTAAAATAATAGTTATCAGGCTAGTATACAGATGGCACCGTACGAGGCTCTGTATGGTAGAAAATACCGTACATCGTGTTATTGGGCTGAGGTCGGAGAAAAACATGTTTCTATGCCTGATGTGTTGAAAGGCACCAAAGAAAAGGTGAAGCTGATATGTGAGCGCTTGAAAGCGGTTTCAGATCGTTAGAAATCCTACACAGATTTGAAGCGTAGAGATTTAGAGTATGTTGTTGGTGATCGTGTGTTTTTGAAAGTGTCACCGTGGAAAAAGGTGATGCATTTCAGACATAAGGGTAAGCTTAGTCTGAGGTTTATTGGAACATATGAGGTTGTGGAGTGTGTTGGTCATGTGGCTTATCGGTTGAGGTTGCCTCCCGAGTTAGAGAAAATTCATGATTTGTTTCATGTATCGATGTTGCGGAAGTATCGGTCGCATTCATCGCATGTTATGCCAGTGGAGGATGTTGAGTTGAGGCCGGATTTATCTTATGACGAGAAGCCAGTAGAGATCCTTGATACCAATAGCAAGGTTCTGCGTGGCAAGACGGTTGAGCTTGTTAAGATGTTGTGAAGGCATCACGGTGTTGAGAAAGCCACGTAGGAACGTAAGTCAGATATGTTGGAACAGTTTCCGCACCTATTTTCTCCAGATAAATTTCGAGGAAGAAATTTCTTAAGTGGGGGAGAATTGTAACGCCCCAGTTTTGGGCCTAGCGGTTTTGAGGCATGTTAGACGGTCTAGTGGATCGAATGAGGGATTTGAGTCGAGTTCGGGAATAAATACTTTTGAGTAAGATAAAAATATTAAAAAAATGGTTAAAGTCATATTTTAATAAATAAAAAATATTGTTGAAATCAATTTTGGAAAATGGGATTTGGAAGGGTGACATTTTAGTTAGTGACTAAAATGTAATTTTTGAAAACTATTTTTAAAGGTGACTAAATTCTAAAAGATCAAATTCTTAGAATCCTTAATGAGCTATTTTATCAAGTTGTTGCTGGTAGTTTCTGCTTTCAATTAAGACTTTTTAACATGTATTTTTAAAGGTAATTAAAAGGGGTTTTGATAATAAAAGTTAGTTATTGGTTTTAAAGAAAATTGACATAAACTTTTCTCTCCACCTCTTTTCTGCCAAACACTCTAGTTTTCATCAAAATTCAGAGGTGAGAGATCTTTCTACTTGTATTCTTGATTTGTAATTACTTCTCTACCTTTGAATTACAAAACCTCGTTGAAATCTTATATTTTTCTAGCTTTAATCTACCAATTGAGGAAGAAATCACACAATAGAGGTAAGGTTCGTTCTTCTCCTCTATTGATGGTTCTTTACTGATATTCCCAAGTATTTGATCCTTGATTTATGATTTATAATCTGATTTTATGTTTCTATAGTGAATAATTGATTTGATTGGTTAAATTATGGAAGATTTGTATTGGATCTGTTTTCCAGTGTTGAGGATTGATTTTAAACATATTTTGGTTGATTTATAATGTTGATAAGTTGTCTTTAACATTGGAATCCTGAAAACTCCTTGAATCCTTGATTATTAGGTTGTTAGATTTGTGTTTTTGTGGAGTTGCGGTGGCTGTGTTGTTGCTAGAAGTTTAAGGATGATATAATCCTATTTTTAGATGTTATTAGATGATGATTGGAGTGTTAGATTGATAAATTGTGGATGGGTTGTGTTTGAAAAGAGTTAGATGATGATTTCGGTTGTTGTGGATGGGTAATTGTGAAAAGATTGTGAGGTTTTGCAAGGAATTTTTGTTGCGTGTTTTAAATGCATTGAGATGCATTAATCCTCTGTTGCAATGTGGTTAAAACATGGGAGGTCAATCCAAAAGCGATCAGTGAAGCTTTGGAGGCTTCAGGCACTTGAATTCGCGTTGGCAAATTGAGGTTTCGCGTATCAGTGCGTGAAAACGTGGTTTAAAGCATTTGAGGGTTTGAATCAATGTTTTGGGGGTTTAGGTAGAGCTTGAAATGGTTACCTAAGCTCAGAAGTAAGTATCGAAAAGATTTCTCTCTCGGTCATTCTTTTATGAAATGGTTTTATGCACTTGATTTGAGTTACATGGAACATATTGTTTAAGCATATTTTAAAGTTTGTGTAATACTGTTTTAATCATGATATGATAAAGGATTCACATGGTAAGTGATCCTTGTAAGTATGAGAAATACTTGTTTAAAGCATGGTTTGTTGCTTTGATAATGATTTGGGTTATAAAAATAGTGAGGTATGCGGTAACTGTGACTTATATTGGCAAGTGATGTGGTTTAAAAATGTTATCGGATATAGTTGGTCGGTCATAGGATTGATAGTGCACTATACTAAGTTTCCTTGGATGTTGAAGGGTTTTATACGGTGTACCGAATACTCTATCCAAGTACACTAACGGTCGAGGGGTTATATGGTACTGTAGACTCCTGTTAGTGGGTGAAGCATCTAATAGAGGGTTAGGGTTTGTGTCCCCGTGGGTTGTAAAGCGTACCCAATTGTAATGTACTGTGATTATGATTGTATCGCTATTCTGGTTTAGATGGCTTGAAGTGTTGAGAGGATACTTGTTGAATTTGTGTATCCGATGAAATATTTTGTTAATGGGACTTGGTTAATGATCACGTGTGAGCCAATATAATTGTTAATGTATCATTGAAATGTTTATGGTGTATAATGTGATTTATACATGTTTACTCTTTAAGCTTTGCATATGGTTGTTATGCATGGGAAGGTTTAAATTAAGGCTTAGTAATTGGTTTTGCTGCTGTTTAATGATACATGTTGCATATGGTTTAATATGCTGGTTTTTAAAGATGTAAAGTGCATGGTTTTCAAGGCATAATAATGTTTTACATGATGTTTAAAAGATGATTGAAATGGGATTTCAATGTGTTGTAGAAAAATGGTTTTAATGCATTGATAGTGTGTTGTTTTTGAGCGCTCCTTACTAAGCCTAGTGTGCTTACGCTCTCTATGTCCATCAATGCGAAAAATTAAAGGCTCGAAAGGCAGCGAGAAGCAAGGGATCACAAAAAGACTTGGTATCAAAAGTATGTTTTTGGACTAGACTATAAGTAATAAGGGCAATGGGGTTTCCGTTGTTGTTTTGGGAGATGTTTTGATAAACTCCCAGGTTAAGCAATGTTGTTTTGCTGCTCATGATTTGTAAATGGCCATTTTGTATTTTTTGTGGTGATGGTTTGAGATTTCATGCTTTGCTTGTTTTGAGTTCTAGGAAGCATGCCTCTGGATTTACCTTTGAAGCATTATGCCATGATTTGATATTGAATCGGAGATGTTTGGTGGAGGAATGACTCATGAATATGTTGGATGTATGGTAGAAGCATGTTAGGATGTCTTGGTATGATTAAAAGCATGTTAAACCAGCTAATGTGGACATTTCAGGTCCAGGCGTACCGGTGCGGGTGTCCCTATTTCGGTACGAGTAAGCCATTCTAGGCTTAGCGTACTGGTACGTGGGCAAGCGTTTTGGTACGGGCCTAGGCAAAATAAGGTCAGTGTTTTAGTACACGATGGACCATTTCGGTATGGTATAGTGCATTTGGGCATGGTGTACCGGTACGAATTTTGGCTAATGGAAATTGGGGATTTTAAAATAATAGCAACGTACCAATACACGGGCAAGTGTACCGATACGGACACCGTTAATTCGGTTTTTTGAGTATTCTGAAGTTCTGTTTCCTTTCATTTTAGTCCCTGAATGTGGTGGATGCGATTGCATGAGTTTGGATGATCGTTGTGAGCTGAGTTTAGATTTAAATACATAAAATTGAACTAATTAAAGGTTGGTAACATAAAAACTAGCTAAGTCCCTATAGTTTTTCGAAATTGCAATTGTGTTCAATTCGATGTCAATTCGATGCCCGATTGAGTTGAGTTTTCACATGTGATCATTATGTACATGTAGGATAATAAAAGATAGACGTGTTTCAGGTTTTACCTTCACGGTTTACTTCGGTAAACCTAATGTGGCTCGCTCGGTTCGGTCTTACGACTAGGCCAGGGTGAGAGGGTTACACGGTACTTTCCCAAATGATAATTGCCACAATGTTCACTTATAGCTGGGCTTTGGAATTTCCCTGATCCCCATGTTCTTGCAGCTGAAGCCTGTGAATCTCTAAACTTTCCAAACCCATATTTTTATCTAAAGGATGTAGTAGATCCTCCCCAGTTATCCTGGTAAGATTTCTTACCTCGTTTAGCAGACGATGAAAAAAATGATCCTCCTAGTTCCTTTTCTAAGATTGGACATTCTAAGTCGTCATATTTTCTGTCTGAACTCTTTCCATTCCTTTAGCTAGATTAACTGTCTCTTGAAATTTGGTATATTCATAGCAATTAATATCTCCTTGTATTCAGTATTCAAACCTTCAATGAAACAGATGCTACGATCCTTTTAAATATGAATCAAATCTGAGGCGAAACAACTAAATTTGTTGAATTCACATTCATATTCGTACACCGTCTTATCGCCTTGCTTGAGATTTAAAAATTCATTTCTTATTTCTCGGACAAATATGTAACCGATATACTTGTTACGAAACTCGCAGAGGAAGAAATCCTAATTAATCTCTTCACGGGGGCAAGTAGTAATATTTGACCACTAAATACGAGCATGCCTTTTCAACAAAGACACAACCCCCTCCAATTTCCTCTAATCATCACGGTGCAGTCCCTCAAGCATAATCTTTAAATCATTTAACCAATAGTCTAAAGCAATAGGATCTCCTTCAGTGAAATCGGGTTCTTGTAACTCCTTTAACTCCTTAGAAATAGGAGTTCGATTAATAATCATCTCTAGAGCTCGTAAGAAGTTTTCCTGATCCTGTATCGGTATTCTAGGCTAAATCGACACATTCTTTCCAGACTATACTAAAGGCTAGACAAAACTAGCTTTTTGACCAACCTCGGGGTCATTTTGACCCTCTATATGAGTCGCCTGATGTGAACCTTCTCCCTTAGACATCTGTACTCACAATAACATTTAACATTAGTAAGCAGGCACATCAAACATACAAATGTTACCATTAGTAATATATGACATCCTAGTGGCTTGCATACATTTACTGACTCATAAATGACTAAATTTAGCTCAAGAACCGGCTAAACTTGTAGCTCTAATACCAATCAATGTAACACCCCTTTCCGTATTTTTTTACCAAACATGAGTCGGTGATGTTACAAAACAAAGTTTAAACAATTATCCATTATCAAATACTTAAACTGGCAGCCTACACTGCTCTTAACAAAAAATTTATAATTTTTTACAATGATCAAAAATTTATTCTATAAATTTTTAATTGATCTAGATTCACTAAGCTTTTTAACCATATAAATTAATAACTTAATTCATTATACAAAAATTTATAAAAAAATTATAAACTCACGACACAGTATAAAATTTCAAGAAATCTGCTGCCTTGTCTTCCTGACATTTCATCGAATAAAGATTCATATCTTTTAGTACAGACCTATAAATCAGTTACCGTTTGTTTTAAAAGAATCTATACTCAATTTTTAGTTCATACATATAAGATTTACCTTCTAATTTGATCTATAAAATTTATGACAACTTTTCAAACTTACTGCCTAATGCAGATTTTTAATGACTGTTTTTATTTATTTCAATTGTATGCTCATTAACTACTCATAAACCATTCCAGTATACATAATAAACATGATAAACCATAATTTAGTTATAACATTACAAACCATAAAGTAATTAAAGTTTAAGTTATGCAAATCAATTATGCTTATCTTTATAGATGCCACTAAACAAAAACATCATATAGGATGTCAAAACATTACTAAGATAACCTGTAGTATGTCTTCGTTCTCAAGGTGATGCAAACGCCACTACTTACGAACTAAAATGATAAACCTACGTGTGCACAGGCCAAACACACTCTAAGTACGAACTTAGTTAGGCGTTATAAAGTTATCATAAAATCAATAAGTAATTAACTTAAAAAAACATACTATAGACAATTCTTATTCAGACCCATTTTAAATAGATATTGCTTTATAGTAAGATTGAATAACATTAAAAATCAATTTATAAAAAGTTCTTTTATATCATCATCCCAAGAAATACGTGTAGAGAGATACTAAGTATACGAGATCGTGTACTCCCAAAGTACTAGCAATTTCCCTTAAGGAGAAAGACAAACATTACATTAATATGAGCTCGTTGTGCTCCCAAAGCACTAGTCACCGAAGTGACGGTAGTCCCAGACTACTAGATCCGAAGATCAATGCATTCCCAGAATGCTAGCCACTATGTGGCAAATGTAGCTACAATGCAGTTCCAAACTGCTAGTCTCTTATGGCATCCCACTATACTGTAAATCTCATGGTAATCTTGGGCAATAAAACAATACTATTACCTTTCAATTTATCATTCTCGAGATGGTAAACAACTTATTATCGATAAATCAAAATAATAGAGTGGTTCATACTCCATTATACCATAAATCATTCTGTAACAATCATCAATATATGATAATAAAATTATCGTAAACAAACATAATAAGGGAGTTCATACCCTATGATGTACAAAACCATCTTTTTTTGCCTGTGAAAATATTATATTTCCCATAAAAATCAACATTACCAATTTGGTAAAATCATATAGGTTGACTTATCGCAAGTCTTCCTAAATACTTCTAAATCATATAAATGCACTCACCTTGTTGCCCGTACTAAATTTCATAAATTGTCAGAGTCTCAACCAAACCTCGATCCTTGACTTTTCCTTTTTGCTCAAATCAATCCCGACCTTTCTCGAACTCTACATTTACATCGATCATACGATAAAAAGAATCGAATGTGTACATTTGTATACATTGATCAATTCGGCAACTACTATAGGAAATTCATAAAAATCTTCAAATGCCAATTCGAAACAACAATATATCAAGATTTCATTAAAACCTTCACTTTTTCACAATTTCCATATAAGTTCTCTATATTATCCGAATTGCAATATAATCCTTAATGACTATTTTCAACCTCCAAATGACATAATTAAGCATCAAAAATATCATTCTACTCATATCCATCAGCAAAATAACTTTTACCATATTTCCCCCTAATTTCTTCAATTAACCGAATGGTCCCTAAACCATATTCAATGGAATTTTCATCACTTTAAGCATAAAAACAACACCACAACCTCATTTCCAACTTGAATAAACCTTAAAACATGAAATTCCAACATGTCCATCCATCCTAAAAATCAATATCAACTTAGTAGCATGGAAACCATGAAAACTTATACCAAATGAAAGAAAATTCCATGAAGAACAGATCTTTATTTCATGTCTTACTTCTAAAATCAACCAAACAAGCCTAAAAATTGAAATGAAATTTTCCTTACCTTGCTTGGAGAACTCATGGCAGAGAGGAGAAATTTGAAAGAAACACTACACTTTTCTTTCTTTAATTCCATGTCAAATGGCATTATATAATTCTTATTTTAATAAAAAATATCCTTACTAGTAAAATGACTATTTTACCCCTTAATTATAACCAATGACATGTTGACACATGTGCTTCTCACTTTTCCATAAGTATAGATTTTTATAAGATGTATGCAAAATGACCATTTTGCTCTTAATAAATCAACATATCTTCAAAAATGCAATTCATGCACTACACAAAATATTGTATTCAACTGAATCTAAATCAAACAAAAACAATTCAAAACCACGGTTTCATATTCCTCGGGTCTTCCTAAAACTTCCATAAAATTTCCATCATATTCTGAATTCAATTAATCATCTGAACTAAATACTGAAACTTATCCTTTTTACAGCTTTTCACACAAATCACGTACAAAAAATCTGATTCCCACCAAAATTCTTATACCGGGATAAACTATTCATTTGTGGAGTACAAAATAATATATGGGAAAATTTCCATGTTGGTCCCTAAAATTTTCTTAGGTTTTCACTTTAGTCACCAAACTTTAAAAATTTATGTTTTAGTCTCTAAACTAAAACCACCGACTTTTAATTCTTTACGTTTTGGTCACTAACTAAATACTGAGGTATTACAGCACATGTTTATGATTTTGATTACCTACTGTTATATACATGTTTTAGAAATGAAGATGTTGCAAATGATTATATATGATGATTATTAAGAATGATAAATTATTTATTAAAGAATTTTGAGAATACATGGTTTAATGTATTGGAAATTGATTTGGTTTGATGCATATGTAAAATAGTGAGGTAATGTGGTTTTATTGAGTATATTGGCAAATGGCTAAGATTAAATGTTATCGGATATAGTTGGCTAGCCATAGGGTTTAAAGTGCACTATAATAAGTCGCCTCATGTGTGTTGAGGGGTCAAGAGTGTGCCATGTCCCACCATGAGAACCGCAACGGTCTAGGGTTCAAGAGTGTGCCAATTGTCCTGCTGGTGGATTTATACATTATAACCGTTGAGGTCTGCTCTGGTTTGAGGATGTATATGAAGTGGTCGAAGGAACCACTTGGGAAATCCTTGTATCCGATGTGTTTTTTTTTTTGTAAAATAGAATGGAAATTGGTTTCGAGGCACTTACATGCCAATATATGATATAATGTATCATGAGAAATGGATTATGTTTTGTATAATATGGTTTATACATGAGATGCTCTTTAAGCTTACTATTTAGAGATTTTAGCATGTGAAAGCTTAAATTGAGGATTATGATAGAAATCCATGATACATGTGTTGCAAATGATTTAAATGTGCATATTTGAAGGGATTATATAAGCATGAGATGATTTTGGAATGAGCTTTTTATACTTGATGTGAAATAAAATGGTTTTAAATGCATTGATGAGTGCTTTTGAGATTCCCTCGCTAATCTTATAGATTTCGCTCTCCTTTCTCATCATTGCAGAGAAATAAGCACTTTCAAACAGCAAGTAAGCAAGAGGATCCAACGGGCAAAGTATTTTCAAGTATAGTTACAAAAACTTAGTAGTAATAAGAGGAAATGTGACCAAGTTGTAATTGGGAGGGTTATTTGCTTACTCCTTGGTTTGTACAAGTTGTATTTTATGTTTTGGAATTGTATGGTGCTTAAAATCTTACTTTGAAGGGTTGAGATTCATTTTGCATGCTTGGGTAGAGATCATATCTATAGGAAATTTGTTTGGATATGCTATGATGTGAATGATCCTCTACCATGCTCAAATGCTTGTGGAATTGATGCTTAAGGTGTTATATGATGATTAGGAAGTGTTTAAAGTATGTTACATTAAGCCAAAGTGTCATATGATCGACCAAGTGGTCATTATAGGCATGTCCGTATCGGTACGGGTCCTCAAGGACCAGTACTCAGAGACCTGTCTCAGCTCAATCTAGGGAAAAAATGCTAAGGCGTATCGATATGCTGGTAACTGTATTGGTACGCATAGCTGAGAAATAAGCATGGTGTCGATACACAGGCAACAGTAACGGTACGCCCTTTAGCCACTCAAATTCATATTTTCAAAATTGTATACTTGTATACCTGTATCGGTACGCTTGAGGACCGTACCAGTACGCCTTTGTAATTTAAGTCCGTTGCAATATGGGAAGTGGCCCTACCGGTACGCCAGTCATTATTTCTTGTAATATTCTATCTAAAGTTTGAATTTTTTACAATTTAGTCTATGCTTCTCGAATATGTAATTAAATGAGTTTCGATTATCATTTTAGGTTGAAATTTAACTAGTAGGCATGAAACCTGAATAATTAAGGTTTGGTAACTTAAATTTTATGAATCCTTATAATTATCTATAATTGCAATTTGGTCCTCAAAATGCAATCTCGTGCAATTGGATGTCAATTCGATACCCGATCGAGTTGTAAATTTCACCATTGCCAGCATGATCACCTTAGGACTTAATTATGCATTTATCCAAGGAGGTATCGAGTATAGAGGTTTAGCTTTAAAAGCAACTGCGGAGTGGTTTGCAAGTACAGAAAGGATTCTTGGACAAATGAAATGTACAGTTGTCTGTAAGCTAGGGTGCATAGAATCTTTTCTTCAGGGAGATGCCTACAGTTGGTGGACAACTTCTATCGTGGGTATGACACCTGTTGAAGTGACGTGGGAGTTTTTTTTAGCTACTTTCCAAAATAATTATCTGGGTTCTCGTTACCAAGATCACAAGAAAGGGAGTTCATGTATTTGGAATAAAGGAACATGTCTGTGTCAGATTTTGAGATTCAATTTGTTCGGTTGAGCCAGTACTCACCTAAGCTGGTTCCTAACAAGCATCAGTGATGCGTTCATTTCTGTTATGGTTTGGTTAAGTGAAGACTTAGATACTGGCTATATATTATACCGAGTTTGATGTCATGGTTTCCTGAGCTTAGAACATAGAATAGAATTTGGGGTTATCTTCTCGATCGGGGAGTTCTTCTACAGGAAAAAGGAATTCTAAGTCAGATGTTGACAGAGATCTATACAGGAAGCATAGAGATATAAGGTATTGTCTATATCAAAGACATGGAGGGAGTGGTGTTGGGCTTAGAAAGTATGATCAAAGTATCTTTCTTCAAGCACCTAAGTGCGAGAGATGTGGAAGGAGACATTCGGGAGAGTGTTGGGGTACCCTTGGTACTTGTTGGAGCTGTGGTTCATGATATCACTTTAAGCGTGATTATCCGTAGTTGGTTAGGGAAGGACAAGCTATTGCACCTACTATTGTACCAAAGAGAGGTCATGGGCGCGGTCGAGGTCATTTTTAGCGTAAGGAGGATGGTCAGAGGACAGTTGCTCATACTGTAGTAGTTCAACCTAAAGGTGGTGGATCAGCGAGGGTTTTCACGCATTGTGTGGGAAGGAATGATACAGATGTGATTGTAGGTACATTTACTTTGTAGTACATACCATTGCTTTTTTGATATATTTTGGTTCACACATTCATATATCTTGAGCAAACATGCATGTCTGTTAATATACCTGTAGAGGTGTTAGATATTGGTATATGGGTAACTAGTTCTTTTGGTGAGATAGTAGTTGCTAGGAGGTTGTATAGGAGTTGTCCTTTGATGGTTCAAGGTCATGTGTTTGAGGCTGATTTGGTGTAGTTGTCGTTTTATGGTTTTGATATAATCTTGGGGATGGATTGGTTGTCTGAACATAGGGTTGGGAGTGTTTGCATAAGGCTTTGGGTATGCGGCTGAACTTTAGTACTTCGTATCATCCTCAAACCGGTGGTCAGTCTGAACGCTTTATCCAAGTGTTGGAGGATATGTTGCGGTGTTGCATCATTGATTTCAAAGGATCATGGGAGAAGTAATTACCTTTGGTGGAGTTTGCCTATAACAATAGTTATCAGACTAGTATCCAGATAGCACCGTATGAAGCTTTGTATGATAGAAGGTGTTGCATGCCACTTTGTTGGGCGAAGGTAGGAGAAAAGTATGTTTCTTTGCCCGATGTGTTAAAGGATACTAATAAGAAGGTGAAGCTTATTAGTGATCAGTTGAAGGAGGCTTCAGATTGACAAAAGTCATATGCTGACTTGAAGCATAGGGAGATTGAGTTTGCTGTTGGTGATAGGGTGTTTCTTAAGGTTTTGCCTTGGAAGAAGGTGATAAGGTTTGGACGAAAGGACAAGTTGAGTCCAAGGTTCATTGGGCCTTATGAGGTGTTGGAGCAGGGTGGTCTAGTTGCTTATAGGTCGAGGTTGCCTACGGAGTTGGAGAAGATACATGACGTTTTCCATGTATCAATGCTTCAGAGGTCTAGATCGAATCCTTCGCATATGATGCTTGTTGAGGAGATTGAGTTGAATCTGGATTTGACCTATGATGAGGAGCCAGTGAGAATTCTAGATTCTAGTAGCAAGGTTCTTCGTGGAAAGACCATAGAGTTGGTGAAGGTGTTATTGCGGCATCTGGTGTTGAGGAAGCCACATCAAAAAGTAAAGAGGACATGAAGAAGCAGTTTCCTTACCTTTTTCCGCCAGGTAAATTTTAAGGATGAAATTTTTTAAGAGGGAAAGCTGTAACGCCCTGAATTTGGGCCTAGATGTTAGGTAGACCGATTAGACGATTCGGGAGAACCGGATTAGGCAATTTGAGCTAGTTTCGGGAATTAAATCTTCATAAATTGTTTTTGGTTAAAATAAAATATGGAAAATGCTAGAAAATATTTAACTAATATTTTAAGAATTTCGGGAAACTCAATTTGAAGGAATTAAATCGGATTTTGAACATTTTGGTCTAGTGACTAAAATGTAATGTTTTCAAAACTATTTTGGTGACTAAATCGTAAAAAGGTCAAAACTTAGAATCTTTAAGGAGCTAATTTACCAAAGTTTTCCATCAGATATTTCCCTTAATTTAGGCTTTTTTTAAAATGTTTTTAAAAGTTTATTAATTAAAAATAAAATAGAATTGATTAAAAGGATTTTAGTTAACTAATTTCATTTCCTTACGTAACCACTTTTGCTCTCAACTTTCTCAGCAGCCAAACTATCAATTTCATTCCAAAATTTACAAGAATCAATCTCTTTTGATTTCCTTTTTTTATTTTCTATTTGTTTCCTTTGATTTCTACATCAAAATCTACTTGGTTTCTTGAAGTTTTCATCCAATCTTTGCCTATTAAGGGATAAATCAGCAATTAGAGGTGATTTTCATTTCTCTCCTCCAATTAAAGGTTATTTATTGAAATTCTGGGGTTCTTGATCCTTTACAACTAATTTTTGTTATAGTATTATGATAAAATCAAGAATATGGTATTTAAATTGAGTTTTGATGAGGAAATTGATGAGTTTGGATATGGATCTGTTGTAATACCCAGAAAATTTATTTCTTTCAAGTTGGATAAGGGGTCATATGAAGTTTGACTCGAATCTGAAAGGAATAAGGTCTAGTGACCAAATTGCACTTTAGTAAAAGTTTGGGGGCTAAAGTGTAAAGTAAGTGATTTTATTCGAGTATAAGGATAAATCTGATCATAATAAGAATTTTGATATCAGTTTTGAGAATTTAGATGCAGAAGAAGGTATTAAAATTGGATCGAATAAAAATTGTTAAGCGTGCTCAGTCTAGAGAAATATTAGGATGAGTGACCTTTGGAAAGGTCCCGTAAAAATGTTTATGATCGATAATTTAGACTCAATAAAAGTAGAAAATATTCCTATGGATTTCAAATAAAGGATTTCTACGAGAAACCTTATGCTATGAAGATTTTCAATAATTATCGAAAAAATAAACCGAGTTAAGAAAATTCAGTCTAAGTCTTTACGAAAGGAAACTTTTAAGGTTTAAAAGTATCATGTGATAGATAGTGAGCTGAATTGGGTACTTTCAAAGCTTGGTAAAAATCTGAGGAAAATTGAAATGGGAATTGAAGTTCAGTGACCAAAATGGAAATTTTGAAAGTTTTATGGCCAAAGTATAAACTTTGGAAAAGTTTAGGGACCAAAGTGTAATTTTCAAAAGTGACTCAGATTTTTTGTACGAGGCTTATATTAGTGGCTATAAAGCTTTAAAGTTTGTAGGAAGAAAATTTAGAAATCGTACTGAGTGAAATTCGAATATTTGGATCGAATAAATGCCATAAATAAAGTCTAGTTTGAGGGCACATTAAAGGTATTTAGAAGCAAAACCCTAAATTAAAGGTATAGAGACCATTTTGGCAATTTTGAAAGTTAGAGGACCGAATCTGATTTTTATGATTTTAAAGTGTATTTATGTTATTAATGATGTTGGAGACATGAAGTTGAAGTTAGAATGCAAAACCGATGTTAAATTGAGTTAGTGACCAATTTGACAAATTGTCAATGTTAAGTGACCAATTCAGAAATGAGGTTATAAAGAAGGACTAAATCTGATTTTAGTCGAAATAATAGAATTCAAGTAGTAATGTTGATTTGAGGACTAATTTGCAAAGTTAAGATGCTTGAATCCTTATCTTTTCATTTTTAGTGACTATTTCGGAATGAACGAAAAATTAAAGGGAATTATTTTTGAATTATTATTTGATAAAGAAAGTGATATATTAGTGGTTTGAATCAAGTAAGAGGACCAAATTGACAAATAATAAAGTAAGGAGAAATTAGTATAAAGTTTGAAGTTATTTATGGAAGTTGTGTAGGAAAACTGGATTTGGCAGTAAGTTTAAAAATTCACCATAAATTCTACAAAAAATGGTTAGAAGGTGAAATTTATACCGATGTAAAGATTTGTTCGTCTAGTTTTGCCTCCACCAAATGGAAACTGATTTCGAGTAAAAAGATATGAATTTTTAAGTGATGAAAGGTCAGAAAATAGTATGGCAGTCTGTTCAGAAATTAGCATTGGAAGTTGAAAAGCTTATTGAATCTAGTTTCTTTCAGAACAAACGGAATCGAATTATGTGTTTTAGATTATTTTATAGAAATAAATCTTTGAAGGTAGTGCATGCTACTAGAAAATGGAAATTGAGACATTTGGTATCTAATGGTAGTTAGCAAGCTTGAAGGAATTATTTGAAGTTCAAAGTGGTCAATTTGGGAACCAAAATGAGTTTTGGACAGTATAAGGAAAAAGGAAATTTGTATATTCAAATGATTAGATTTGATAGCATGATTGAGAAATTGCTAGATTGAAAATGGCATTGCATTTCTCTACAATACATGATATGATACATTGCTCGAGATGGCAAGCTTGCTGGAATACAAGGTACGAACTACTGTTTGCATAAATGATGATGCATTATGCTTACTTGAATTACATGATACTGATGATACATGATTCATATGAGAATATGATACATGAATTACATGAATAATGATATGATTAAAATGAAACAAGTAGCCACCTTGGGGACCCATGCCCTTGGCTTTGCACCTAGGGATCCACGCCCATGGTGCCAAGAGCACTAAAGAGGTGCGATTATAAGGAGCAAACGGTGTCCTTTTATGAGGAGCAAAGAGCGTCCTTGAGTGCGTACTCAAGTATTAAGGCTATGGAGTCTTAAAGGACTTTTCAGCCAGAAGTATTAAGGCTATGGAGTCTTAAAAGACTTTTCAGCCAGAAGTATTAAGGCTATGGAGTCTTAAAGGACTTTTTAGCCAGTAAAGCACAACAATGCAGTATTTAAGGCTATGGAGTCTTTAATGGACTTTTCAGCAAGTATAGCACTACGGTGCAGTATTTAAGGCTATGGAGTCTTAACGGACTTTTCAGCCAGTATAGCACTATGGTGCAGTATTTAAGGCTATGGAGTCGTAACGGACTTTTCAGCCAGTAACGAAGGCTATGGGGTCGTAATGGACCTTTCATCCAGTAACACTACAAGATGACTATAAGAAATACATGAATATGCAAATGACTGCATACTAAAAGCATGTACATGATAGAGAATATGATAGTATAGTGATATATGATATACATGATGCACATGATAGTGATGACATATGATGAAACATCACCATGATAGAGCATATGAAATACAAATAAATGCATGATGAAAGCATGACTATGTCAAGGTATATGTTATGTAAACAATTACATGATGAAAGTATGAATATGTTAAAAGACATGTTATGCAAATAAATACATGATAATGATAGAATGTTGAAAACATGGTTATAATAAAGAATACTCTATGTAATTGACTGATTGATGATCATGAATTATTGATTGCATGTTTCGATGACAAAACTGATAGATGACATGAACCATGTTGGAAACATGTCTATGTTAAAGAATATGACATGCACACGAGTACTTAATGATTATGGAATAATAATAATAGTATAATTTTATGTTAGATAGATTAATGATATAAATCACATTTGAACATGCTTGCCATTTTACAGGTATGTATTGTACTTTTCATATAATATATTGTAATGCATTATTTCATGATTAAATAAATGAGATTAGTTGCCTCACCAAGTTCGTACTTAGCGTGTGATTGTTTCACACGTAGGTAAAGTTGGAGCACTTGAAGAGGAGCCAAGCATCATGTTCAAGCTACAATCTACAGAACATCAGTAAGACATTCTAAATTATGACAATCTCTAGTGGGCATGTAAACTATTTATTTGCTAGTAGAATATGATGCATGAAATTAAATTAAATGATTGTTTCATTAATCGGTTTCAATGATAAATCATAAAAAAAAATTACAAGAAAGATTTCATAAGTTAAGATTTCTTTAAACAACTCCGTAACATCTGTAATGTATATTCGGTTTACGAGTATACGTTAAGGGTGTTACATTTACTGGTATATTCAAATGATTAGATTTGATAGCATGATTGAGAAATTGCTAGATTTAAATCTAACAATGTTGTTTATATATTTTTGTGATTAATGAAGTTTGGATACGAATCAAAGAGGATTCGAGATACTATAAAGGAAAGGATCGAGTAGAATTTAGTGAGGCATACTATTACACGGCCCATGTGAGTGCATTTCTAAATGTTTGCATTACATTGAAAATGGCATTGCATTTCTCTATAATACCTGATATGATACAATGCTCGAGATTGCAAGCTTGATGGAATACAAGGCACGAACTATTGTTTGCATAAATGATGATGCATTATGCTTACTTGAATTACATGATAGTGATGATACATGAATTACATGAATAATGATATGATTAAAATGAAACAAGTAGCCACCTTGGGGACCTACGCCCTTGGTGTTGCACCTGGGGATCCACGCCCATGGTGCCAAGAGCACTAAAGTGGTGCGATTATAAGGAGCAAAGGGTGTTCTTTTATGAGGAGCAAAGAGCGCCCTCGAGTACATACTCAAGTATTAAGGCTATGGAGTCTTAAAGGACTTTTCAGCCAATAGAGCACAATGGTGCAGTATTTAGGGCTATAGAGTCTTTAACAGACTTTTCAGCCAGTATAGCACTACGGTGCAGTATTTAAGGTTATAGAGTCTTAACGAACTTTTTAGCCAGTATAGCACTACAGTGCAGTATTTAAGGCTATAGAGTCGTAATGGACTTTTCAGCCAGTAGGGAAGGCTATGGGGTCATAATGGACCTTTCATCTAGTAACACTACAAGATGACTATAAGAAATACATGAATATGCAAATGACTGCATACTAAAAGCATGTACATGATAGAGAATATGATAGTATAGTGATATATGATATACTGTAATTCATTATTTCATGATTAAATAAATGAGATTAGTTGCCTCACTAAGTTCGTACTTAGCGTGTGATTGTTTCACACGTAGGTAAAGTTGGAGCACTTGGAGAGGAGTCAAGCATGTTGTTCAAGCTACAATCTACAGAACATCAGTAAGACATTCTAAATTATGACAATCTCTAGTGGGCATGTAAACTATTTATTTGCTAGTAGAATATGATGCATGAAATTAAATGATAGTTTCATTAATCGGTTTCAATGATAAATCATAATAAAAAAATTATAAGAAAGATTTCATAAGTTAAGATTTCTTTAAACGACTCCGTAACATATTTAATGTATATTCAGTTTACGAGTATACGTAAAGGGTGTTAAATTTGTTCTATATTGAATCTAATTGATTTAGATAACTTGAAATATGTGTTCTAACGTTAAGATAAGAGATTAATAAAAGGAAACCCAAAACTATGTGAATTGATAATTTTCTAGGTTGTAAATAGTTATATTTTGAAGTGATCTTGGTTTTGTAGTGTTGTTGGAGGTATAATGACGTTATAAAGATGTTTTTGGATGTTAATTGATATTGTTAAGATGTTAAAATTAATAGGTTTTGGCTGGGCTTTGTTTTGTTGGAGTTTGGTTGAGATTTCGGTTGTTTAGAGAAAGTGTTTGATGATTTTTAGTGAGGCGAATTTGTGCTTTATGGTTGCTAGAAATTTGAGATGCATGGAAGTGCATTAATCCTCTGTTTGTGATTGGGTAAAGCAGGGGAGTTGGATCCTTTAGCTTTTGGAGAGATTGCGAAAGCTTCAGAAGCGTGATTCTCGCAACGACAAGAGGGCATTGTGTTGTTGGTGAGTGGAAATGTGATTTACTACTTTAAAAAGGTTTGAAAGAAGTTTTGGGAGTTTAGATTAAGTTTGAAACACTTATCTAAGCTCAAAATTAAGTATTGGTTGATCTCTCTCTCATTTTCAGTTTTGCAAAATACAATTTCATGCACATGTTTATGATTTTGATTACCAATTGTTATATCTATGTTTTATAAATGAAAGATGTTGCAAATGATCATATATGATGATTATAGAGAATGATAAATGATTTATGAAAGAATTTTGAGAATACTAGAATACATGGTTTAATGTATTGGAAATTGATTTAATTTGATGCATATGTAAAATAGTGAGCTAATGTGGTTTTATTGGAAATTGATTTAAAGAAGTTCAACCACGTACCCAAAGCCTTATGCAAACACTCCCAAAACCTTACTGTAAAATGCAGATCTCTATCTGATACAATAGACTTTGGCACCCTGTGCAACGTCACGATCTCAGCAATATACAACTTATCCAAAGTATACGTCATATGCACTGCCAGAAAATGTACACACTTCATAAACATGTCCACAATCACCCAAACAGAATTCTTCTTTGATGGCTTCAAAGGCAACCCAGAGACAAAATCCATGGTAATTCTCTCACACTTCCATTTTGGAATCCTTAACGGTTGCAACAACCCCGAAGGGAACTAATACTCAGCCTTAACACGCTGACAAACCATACAATGAGCAACAAAATCTGTGACATCACTTTTCAAACCAACCCAAAAATACTCCTTTTTCAAATCCTGATACATCTTTGTACTTCCTGGATGCATAGCAAAAGGACTTGAATGTGCCTCAGCCAAGATAGTGTGCCTTAACTCCTCATCTTTCGGCACAACCACTCGTCTCTTGAAACACAAAACACCTTCATCACTAAAATAGAAATTCGTTTGATTTCCATTCATTATTCCCTTGACATGCGGTACCAAAGAATCATCATATGGTTGCTTCTCCTTGTTTAACTGCAACAACGATGGCTTCACTTGCAACTAGGCCAACAAACCACCATCTCACATTACACTCAACCGAGCAATGATCGCCCTCAACTCAACCGCAACCTTTTTACTCAAAGCATTAGCTACATCGTTAGCCTTTCCCGAATGATACTCTATCGTCAAAGGAGCAGCAATCCTCGAGAAACCATCCACAAAGCGGCGAGAATATCCTACCAACCCCAAGAAACTACAAACTTCTAACACCGACTTTGGTTGCTTTCAATTCACATCAGCTTTAATTTTTTGTGGATCCACGTGAATACCCTCGACTAAAGCAACATGACCAAGAAAAACCATTTGCTTGATCCAAAACTCACACTTACTCAACTTGGCATAAAGCTTATTGTCCAACAGAACTTGCAACATAATCCGTAGATGTTGATCTTGATCTTTCTCGGTATAGGAGTACACAAGAATGACATCGATGAACACTACCACAAATTGATCCAAGAATTCATGGAACACCCGATTCATCATGTCCATGAAAGCTGCAGGCACACTTGTCAACCCAAATGGCATCACTAAGAACTCATAATGCCCATAACACATGCGAAAAGGTGTCTTTGGCACATTTTTATCCTTCACCTTCAACTGATAATACCCAGACCTCAGATCAATCTTAGAAAACATTGTAGCACCCTGAAACTGGTCAAATAAATCATCAATCCACAGTAAAGGATACTTGTTCTTAATCGTCAACTTGTTCAATTGCCGATAATCAACGCACATTCTCAACCTGCCATCTTTCTTTTTCACGAATAACATCGGTGCTCCTAACGGTGATACACTAGGCCGAATGAACCCATGATCCAACAACTCCTTTAATTTCTTCGGTGCCATGTGATACGGTGCAATCAACACTAAAGTCGTAACATCTCTATGCAAAACTCTGCTTCCCTATTCGGTGGTAAACCAGGCAACTCTTTTGGAAACACTCTTGGAAAATCGCAAACGGTGCGAATATCTTGGACTCGCGCTTTCTTCATATATGGATTCATGACATAAGCTAGATATTTCTGACTCCCATATTCCAACAACTTTCACTCTTCTAAAGCTGAAACAACATTGGACAAGAATTTGACATTCTCGCCCACAACCACCACTTCGTAATCCTCAACAATTTTCAACGAAACTCGCTTGGTCTCAAAATCAACCATAGCCCTATGTTCAGACAACCAATCCATCCCCGGGATTACATCAAAACCATAAAACAACAACTCTATCAAATTCGCCTCAAACACATAACCTTGAACCATCAAAGGACATCTCCTATACAACCTTCTAGCAACTACTGTCTCACCAAAAGAACTAGTTACCTGTACACCAACATCTAATACTTCTACAGGTATATCAAGCAAGCATGCATGTTCGTGCAAGATGTATGAATGTGTAGAACTAGAATCAAACAAAGAAAGCAATGGTATGGATTCAAAAGTAAATGTACCTACAATCACATTGGTATCATTTCTTTCCACACGATGCGCGAAAACTCTTGCCGGTCCACCACCCTCAGGTTGAACCGCTACGGTATAAGCAACTATCCTCTGACCATCTTCTCTATGCTAAAAATGTCCACGACCGCACCCACAACCTCTCTATGGCACAATAGTAGGTGCAGGAGCTTGACATTCCCTAGCTAACTACAGACAATCACACCTAATGTGATCTCGCAAACAACAGCTCAAACAAGTACCAAGCGTACCACAACACTCCCCCGAATGTAGTCTACCACATCTCCCACACTCAGGTGTTCAGGAAAAAGTATTCTGAACATGTTGTCCATGCCCAATAATGTTTCTTTTACGTCTTTGATCTAGACGGTACCTCCTATCTCTATGCTTCTTGATCGATCTCTGCTAACATCTGACTTAGCATTCTTTTACCCCATATAAGAACTCCTTGAACGGGCAGAGAACCCCAAATTTTATTCTATATCTTTAGCTTAAAAAACCAAGACATCAAATTCTATATAATCCGTAGCCAACATGTAAGTCTTCACCTCCTTAACCAACCTATAATGAAATTGATCTCGTCGCTGGCACTCACCAGGAACTAGCTCAGGAGCATACTAACTCAACCGAACAAACTGGATCGCATACTCAAAAATAAACATGTTCCCCTGCTCTAAATCCATGAACTCTTTCTTTTCATCTTGATAACGAGATCCCATATACTTATTCCAAAAAGTAGCACAAAAGAACTCCCATGTTACATCAGCAGGTGCCATACCCATGATAGCAGTCGTCCACCAACTGTAGGCATCACCCTAAAGCAACAACACTATGTAACCTAACTTATAGACATCTGTACACTCTATCTGGTGAAGAATCCTTTTCGTACTGGCAAACCACTCCTTGGATACTTCAGCATCCAAACCTCTAAACTTAGTACAACCCAAGCTACGTAAACGCTCTAAAGGTAGCCCAGTATTAACAGCTATAGGCATCAGTGTAGGTACTTGCACTCCAGTCATGGCTGGTTGAAAAGCTCCAGTCATCGCCTGGATCAACGGTGTCATATCACCAAAAATAGGTCCGTGCGGTGCCTGAGGCACACCACCCTCAACTCTAACACCAGTAGGAGGAATCGGTGGAGGAGGAGGCAACTCTTCATCTTGTCTATTCATAACACTTCCCACATGAGCTCTCGTCTCTCGTCTCGGTCCCATTCCCAAATTATGAGTCCAAAACAAGATAATGCATTAAAATAATGTAATTAGACCAGCTTGCAGCAAGAATCCAAGTCGCTCGTGTTTAAAAGCAAAAATCATTTAACTCTAGTAATAATAAGGCAATGTGTCCCCAAGCTAAACACCCAGACATATCACATACTGAACATAATCTCACAAGTTCAAACACCGTGCATAATAATCAACAGAATCATACATCAACAATAAATCAAACAACCATAACCCACCTCCCAACAATCATAACCTATCTCTGTACCAACAAATGTAACTCTCTTGACCCGGTCTAGTCACAAGACCGAACCGAGCAAGTTATATTAAGGTTTGCCAAGACAAACCCAGAAGATTTACTTAGAAAATGGTTCATTTTTTCTTTTATCTATTCTAAATGCATATTTAAGTCCTAATATTATCATACTGGTTATGGTGAAAGGTACAACTCAATCGGGCATCGAATTGAAATTCAATTATTCAAAATAGCATTTTAGGGACCAAATTGTAAATTTAGATAATTAAGGAAACTTTTTTCTAATTAAAGTTACCAATCTATAACTATTCATATTTATACAATCAGGTGAAATTTCAACTTAAAATAACCATCCAAACTCATTTAATTGCATAATCAAGAAACAGTGACTAAACTGCAAAGAATCAAACTTTAAAAAACATTTTAACTGAAATAATGGCTGGCGTACCAATACAGCACTTCCTGTATTGCAACGGGTATAAAATAAAAAGGTGTACCGATACGGTCCACAAGCATAACGGTACAAGTATACAATGTTCAAAAATAAAAGTTCCAGTAGCCAAAAGGCAAACCGGTACGATTGCCCATGTACCTAAACTAAGCCAAAGTTCCAGCATCACGTACCTATACGGTCCCTAGGCATATCGATACACCAAGGAATTTTTGCCTAAATTGATCCAAGACAGGTCCCCGCATAACTATCCCTGAGGACCCGTACCGGTATAGATAGACCTGTAATGACCTTTTGGTCCAACATATGACACCTTGGCTCAATCTAACACACTCAAATCAGCATCTAATCATCATAAAACCTCACAAACATCAATTCCTCAGACATGGAAGCATGGTAGAAGATCATACACTACATATCAAATCCCAACATAAATCTTATAGGCATGATTTCTACCCAAGCATGCAAATTGAGTTCAACTCCTCAAAACCAGATATTAAACATCATACAAGTCCAAAACATCCAACATAACTTGTACAAACATGAGTATCCAAAATAAACCACCCAAATTACAACTTGGTCACATTGACTCTTATTACTACTATGCATTTGTAAAACCATACTTGAAAATACTTCAATCCTTAGATCCTCCCTTTACTACTCGCTGTCCGAAATAGTCTATTTCTCTGCGTTGATGAGAAAGGAGAGCGTAAGCTATAAGCTTAGTGAGGGAATCTCAAAAACACTCATCAATGCAGTTAAAATCATTTTAATTCAAACCAAATGTAAAAGTCTAATGGCAAAATCATCTCATGCTTCTATAATCTCTTCAAATATGCACTTTTAAATCATTTACAACACATGTATCATGGATTTCTATCATAAACCTCAATTTAAACTTCATATGCCAAAATCTCTAAATAGCAAGCTTAAAAAGCATCTCATGTATAAACCATATTATAAAAAACATAATCCATTTTTCATGACATATCATCTCATATATTGGCATTCGAGTGACTAAAAGCAAGTTTCATTCTATTTTATCAAAACCACATCTAATACACGGATGAGTGGTTCCTTCGACCACTTCATATACGTCCTCAAACTGGAGCAACCCTCAATAGTTATAACGTATAAATCCACCAGCGGGAGAATTAGCACATTCTTGACCCCTCGACCGTTGTGGTTCTCATGGTGGAGGATGGCACACTTTTAACCCCTCAACACACATGAGGCGACTTATTATAGTGCATTTTAAACCCTATGGCTAGCCAACTATATCCGATAACATTTTACCTTAGCCACTAGCCAATATACTCAATAAAACCACATTAACATGATGTTTTACATATACATCAATTTAAACCATTTTCCAATACATTAAACCATGTATTCTAACATTCTCATCATTCTTTCATAAATCATTTGTTGTACTCAAAGCTCATCATGTATAATCATTTGCAACAACTTTCATTTCTAAAACATGCATATAACAGTAAGTAATCAAATCTATAAACATGTGTATGAGATTATATTTTACAAAACCGAAAACAAGAGAGAGTTCAACCAATACTTACTTTCGAGCTTCGATAAGTGTTTCAAACTTATTCTAAACTCCTAAAACTTCTTTCAAACCATTTTAAAAGCATTAAACCATGTTTCCACTCACCAACAATCCAAAGCTCTCTTGTTGTTACGAGAATCGAGCTTTCAAAGCTTCAACAACCTCTCCAAAAGCTATAGGATTCAACTCCCCTACTTTACCCAATTAAAAATAGAGGATTAATGCACTTCCTTGCATCTCTAAACTCCAGCAACCAACAAACACAACTTTGCCTCACTAGAAACCATCAAACGCCTCTCTAAAACAACCAAAATCATCACCAAACTTCATCTAAACAAAGCCCATCCAAAACCCATTGAATATAACATCTTAATAACATTAACATCCAAAAACATTCTTATAACGTCCTTATACTCTACAAAACCATGATCACACCAAAATCTAACTATTTACAACCTAGAAAATTAGCAATTCACATAGTTTTGGGATTTCTTTAATTAATCACTTCTTTCAACATTAAAACACATCTTAATAGGGATCAAAATCAATTAGATTTAATGCAAAATAGATCCAAAATAATTTATATCAAATTTCAACATAAATACTCAATTTAATTAACATATTCATGTTTTAATCATAATTCCATAACATAAATCAGTTGTAAAGGATCAAGAATTTGGGAATTTCATTAAAGAAACTTTAATTAGAGGAGAAAAATAAAAATCACCTCTAATTGCTAATTTCTCCCTTAATTGACAAAGATTGGTTGAAATCCAAGTATATTTTGTTGTAGAATTCGAAGGAATCAAGTAGGAAATCAAAAGGAAATAAAAAGAGATTGATTCTTGGAAATTTTAGAAAGAAAATGATAGTTTGGCTGCTGACAAAGTAGAGAGAAAAGTGATAGCAAAGTTAGTTACATGAGAAAGTGATTTGTGAAATTAAAAATCATTTTTATTAATTCTATTTTCTTTTAATATTAAAACCAATTCAAAACCTTTTTAAAATAGCCTAAATTAAGGGAAAATATGATGGAAAATTTGGTTAATTAGCTCCTTAAAGATTCTAAGTTTTGAGCATTTTATGATTTAGTCATCAAAAAGCAGTTTTGAAAACTTTAGATTTTTGTCACTGGACCAAAATGTCCCAAAATCAGATTTAATTTCCTCAAATTTAATTTACCAAAATACTTAAATATTAATTAAGTATTTTATAGCATTTTTCTATATTTTATTTTAGCCAAAAACGATTTATTAAGATTTAATTCCTGAAACTAAATCGAATTGCCTAATTTGGTTCTCCTGAACCATCTAATCAATTCGTCTAACATCTAGGCCCAATTTATGGGCATTACAGTACCGGTACCCACATAATAGAATAATCTATTATGATAATAAAAATATGGAAATTGACATAGAATGTTAATAAGAAAATATGGATTAATGGAGATAATTAATGGTGATCCTTGGTGGATCGAGGAATGTTGTGTGTTGTATGGAAATCCTGTCAATGTTGCTTGGTTGGTTGAGTCACCTTTGGTTCAAGGGATTCAGATACCTAAAAAGCGTGTTGCAACACCATGGTTAAAGATTCCCGAATGTAGGATCTCAATGCTTAATGGACATAAGCCTCATTTGAAGATGCTTGATGAGAGATTTTGAGCATAGATGTATGATCCCAATGATTAGTGGTCGTGAGCCTCACCCCATAGAGTGTATGATCTTGATGCTTTGTTAACGCGAGCCTCACTCTAAGTTTATGGTATGACTTGTGTTTTTTGCTCGGATGATCTGTTGAGATCCCGTGTATAGTTGGGCCTTGTGTGCCACATATGATGATTTTTATAATGAGAGCATGTGTTTAGGTGACTAGTGGTAGTGCCACATGTTTATTTATCCCTCCTTTTTTCTTGTACTAGCTTGCATGCTTATGTTTATAATTAGCATGAAGTATAGTAGAGTAGATGTGTACTACTAATCTTTGTAAGCTCAGCGCTCAAAATTGTGTTTCTATGCATAGGTTGATCGTCGAATCATGTGATCGATGAGAACTATCAGTACGAGATTCAAGCATGAAGTGATTTTCGGAGTACGGTACTTGTGTTTAGTGGGTTGTGTATTCATAAGACCTTACGTGGTGGAGTCTATAATTCTTATTTTGGAAAGTTTATTAACCAAGTTATATGTTCAAATGTTTTAAAATAATATGGAGCTTCTTTGTAACTATTTAAATTATTTATCTATATTTTCAACTATTAAATTTAATGTTTTATTGGAAAATAACTTATTGGGCTAAACCGAGTTAAGAATTTTTATGGTAACATGTTGGGCTTAAGGCCTAAATATGACATTTGGGTTTAGGGTATTACATTTAATGGTATGGGAGCTTAGGTTTAGCCGGTTCTAGGAAACCAGGTGTGATATAGTTGTTTTAGTAAGGTGTCTAGTGAATACGAGCCTTTAAATTATGTTTTTACTCCTTAAGACTATAATCTTGATGGTGCATCTAATGTTGTGATGTTAAGATCGTTACAATCATGGCCGAAAGGGTCGAGTTAAGTGTAGCGACTCTAGGGGAGAAGTCACACCGAACTGTTGAGATGCAAGTTAGTTGAATAATACTGAAGTCAAGGATATGTCCTCCTCCTACCACCTGAATGGTGTCTACGTTGTGTATTGTAGTCATTCTGAAGCCTTCAGATACATTGTGAGAGTTTGTGGTAAAGAATCTTCATCATTATGCGAGAATAATATTTGTGATGCGAGTATAGATAACCTACTTCTAAAATTAATCAGTGGGTGAACGTTGGTTAAAGGACCCTTTGATTGCTTAAAATGAGTCTCGTTGATACTTGGGAAGTATCACTACCCTTCTCAAGGGTATTTCTCATAGATAGTGCATTCAGGATCCACTGGTTCATTAGAATATGATCGAGGTTAGAAGTTCTACAAGTTTAAGAGAGCCACCTTATAGAAAGTTGTTACACCTTTGAAATTGCTTTGGTTAATCAAGTGCGATACTAGCCAGTAATGTTGAGAGTGGGCTCGAGGCTTTGAGACCTCGACGAGCCCATCATTCGATAATGAGAATGTTGAACCATTACCCTTCTATCAAGATTTTCATGGTGATTGTTTAGAGAATAGCACAACGGGGTTGTATGACATGTTTGACTGTTTGGTAGATGCCAATGTGTGTAGTTCGACTCTCGAGAGCTTTCAGACTGTCAGAGTGTTAGTTCATGCTACTTAGAGGGGGAGTTAGGACTTTTTCCCTGTCAAAAATGTGAGTTGAAGTTGAGGTAAGGCCAAGTGGGATGTTGGTGCCCATCACCCTTGTTAGATGACACCGACCCAGTTGAAAGAGTCATAGATTCAGTTATGAAGGCGCAACTCGAACTAGGTTTCTTTTGTTTGATTATTTTGCCCAAGGAAGAACCGGGCTTGTTCACTAGTAAGAAGTTGGTTCGTTGAGGTGATACTTAAACCATTGATAACTTGTTAAGTAACAGTGAGAGATTGTTATGTGTCTCCTAAGGTGGATGACTCGTTTAACTAATTGCAAAGTACTCGTGTGTTTTTCTAGGATTGGTTCGAGAATAAGATGATTGCGGTTAAAGTGTTAGAGGCTTATAGTTTTGAAATAAATTTAGGAATGAGGATTTCTCTCTTTAGGGCGTGTCGTGGTAACATTTGATGGTTGTAGTGACGTTGGAGTTGTTTCAGTGATGATAAGATGAGAGCCACCATGTTTTCTCTCGAATGTAAGTTGATGCTTTGCGTGACACGTGTGAATGTATAAGGAATATGGAAATATGACCGTTGACAAGATAATTACCGTTGACTGGAATATGGAAATATGACCTTAATTACCGTTAACTTACCTTTTCGGATACACAGATCTCACATGATGACCGACCGCCATCAATCCCATACCATACCGACCGCATGATATGACAAACTTGCCGACCGCAAGATTAACTCACAAGGGGAACCGACCGCTCAACCCAAGTGATAGTAATATAGTTCGGTAGCCGACCGCATACCTTAGGGACTTTTAACCACGATTGATTTTGAATATATTATAGTGCACTTAATCCTATGGCATGCCAACTATATCCGAAGGTTTCATATTGTGTCACTTAGCCAATATATCATTCCAAAACCAATTATAAAAGCTATTTACTCACTGTTTAAACAAGCATTATCAAACCACATATGCAACCACATTGCCCAAGCAATAAACCTATTCCCGACCAGAATGAAACCAATGCACAACAGCATTCTTTTACCTTTTTAGAATCCCCTACATATGCTTTCAAAACCATGCATGTTCAGAAGTAAATCAAACCATGTTTAAACCAAACATCCAAGCAAATACTCTCATATCCAATCCGATATTCAAAAGCAAAATAGGGAAACTTAGTCTCAAGCTTAGGTAAGGATTTCACACTTACACTAAACTCCCAAACCTTTTCAAAACCTTTATCAAGCACTTTGAAATCAGTTTCCACTCACCAATACACTTTGCCTTCCTTTGCCAAAGCGTAACAAGCTCCCGGCAAGCGATCAACGACCTCAATCTAGCTCACCCTAATTATCCCCTGTTTTAAACACATTAAACCAAAGAATAAATGCATCATAATGCATTCAAACCTTCACCCACAGCAGAAAACCCGAAGCACTTCCTTTACCCAACCAAAAACCATTTGAAACAAGCCAAAAACAACATCTAACACTCTCCAAACACTACCCAGCCAAACCACAACGAAACCTATCATCAAACTTCATCAATTACCATCCAAAAACACTGTAATATCATCCTTTAACTTCCAGCATTGATTAAACTCCACTAACAACACAAAACCATCAACTAACAATCACAAACATTAGATATCCAACCTATTTCGGGATTATAATATTAAAACCAAGTTATTAACATTGTTTAACATCAATATCATGACTAAATCTGATCACAAACCCAGCAAAACATAATCAATCCGAAAATCCATTAACTCCACATTTAAACCTTAATTAATCCAATTTTCCATTATCAATCTATTAAAACCCATTAGAAAATCATTGTAAAAAGTCAAGAACTTGGGAATTTTAGTAAAGAACCTTTCACTAGAGGAAAAGTATGAACCTTACCTCTAATGGATGCTTTCTCCTTCAATTGGTTGATTTTGCTTAAGGAAACTAAGAGAAAATAGAGATAGTTTATATAGAAACCATTAAAGATCCTTTAGAAATCAAGAAATCACAAAGAATATATGATTACCTTTAGATTTGGAATATGAGAAAGGTGTTTGGCTGGAGAGATTTTGAGAGAAAAAGATTTTGAGAATGTTAGTTATGTATCTTTTGATTAAAACTTTTAATATCCAAATAACATCTCCAACCACTTGTTAGCTTAATAAAATACATTTAAAAATAACCAATTAAAGGAAAAAGTCTGATTTTATACTTTTGGTTTAATAGTTCTTTAAAGATTCAAAGTTTTGACTCTTTACAAAACAGCCACTAAAAATTTCCAAACTTACATTTTGGTCACTAGTCCGAAATGAATACTTTCAAAACCTTATTTCCCAAAATTGATTTAACCATCATCATTAATATATTAATTAATGATTTTAGATTATTTTTCCATATTTTTATCCCTTCCAAAAATATTAAAACCAATTTAATCTTGAAACTAGTTCGAATCTCTAACACCAGTTCTTCGAACCACCGAACCAAACCCTTAAATATCTAACCCCAAAACCAGGGCGTTACAAGTAATGCCAAGAAGCAATTTTTGAGGGATATTTGGCAATATTATTGGGATGAGCCATTCTTATTCAAACATTGTGCCGACCAAATCATTCACCGTTGTGTGCCAGAGGATGAGCAACAAAACATTCTTCAGCTTTACCATGCAACACCATATGGAGGAAACTTTGCTGGAATAAAGACAGCAGCCAAAGTACTGTAGTTAAGATTTTTTTTGGCCTACATTGTTCAGAGATGCCCATTCTTTTGCCAAGGCATGCGACAAATACCAGCGTACTAGAAACATTTCCAGCAGACATCAATTGCCACTTCAGAAAACCATGCACGTGGAAATATTTGACATTTGAGGGATAGATGTTATGGGTCATTTTCCCTCATCATTTGGCAACTTATATATACTTGTGGCCATAGACTACGTCTCAAAGTGGGTTAAAGTTGTTGCTCTCCCAACAAATGATGCCAAGGCAGTTGCCAAATTCATACATAAGCATATCTTTACCAGATTTGGTGCGTATCCATTTTAAATGCCATTTAATCACTAAAGTTCTGTGCAGGCACAGAATCCAGGAAGTTCCCCATACAAGCTTGTATTTGAGAAATCATGCCATTTGCCAGTGAAGTTACAACACCATGTTTATTGGGCAACGAAGCAGTTGAACATGGAATGGAAGGTTGCAGGTAAAAGAAGGTTGTTAGACTTGAATGAGTTAGAAAAATTTCAAGAACAAGACTATGAAAAAGCAAGACTTTATAAAGAAAGAACAAAGAGATGGCATGACAATAGAATTTTTCCAAGATAGTTTGAAGAAGGGAAAAAATTTTAGTTGTCCAATTCAAGGCTTAAGTAATTTCCAAGGAATCTTAAATCCAGATGGTCAGAACCCTTTGAAGTTGTCAAGCCTTATGCTCATTGAGCATTAGATATCAAGGAGTTAAAAACTGGGATAACATTCAAAGTGAATGGCCAGAGGTTGAAGCACTATTGGGAAGGAAGTCAAGATAATGCAAAGGAGACTATTCTATTGGCAGAGATTGAGTAATTTTTTCATTATAGTATAATCATTGTAAATAGTTAGGTTGGATATTTTCTTTTTAGTATTTTGGTTATTTATTTTAATTTTTTTCATCGACAATTAGACGATCGATGCTGATTTTCCTTCCCACCATTATAGAGTGCAACAAAGCCATTCTTTCCTCTGAAACTGTCTCGTTATGCATGGTCGGCATAAGGTTTGCTTTCAAAAAGCGGTTATATCCCCTCGGCTGTGGTTTCAATGCCAGTCATTTCACGGTTCTCTTTCCATTGGAAGAGACATTCTATTTTGTGCCTGTTTCATACAAATTTTTCAGCAGCAATTATCTTTAGGCAACAACCATGGATTCTACAAATGTTGAATGCTCTTTTCCTGTACCATCTAAACTAAACATACCATTAACATATCCTTCATCAAATCAAACACTCGTACCTTGCACAAACAGAAAATGTATGTCATTGGTTGTGAGGTGGGCGTAGAATTTGTGAATAATGGTGGAGTGGACCTCCCCTGGTTGTTGGCAAAATATCTTCCAATGATGTTTCTTGACTATCTCCTTCACTTCCGATGAAAAAACCAAGTTGGGTTCATTTTTGAACTCAAAACCTTTCTCGTAACAAAAGGTGCAGGCTGCATAGTTTTCTTCATACTTTTTCTTCATCTCGTCATTGAAAATTATTTGAAAAGGTATTGATGAGGATGTCATTACAAAAGATTAGGGGAAAGAAGATGAATATTGGAAAAGATTGGTTATTGAATTGATTACCATGCTAGAGAATGAAAAGAGATAAGTTCTTGCCTAGGGAAATTAAGGGTTAATAAATGGATAAGGGAGAAAGTTGGGATGGTTTTAATGGTGAGGTTAGTGGAGATAATGATGAGTGTGACAGTTATGTATGTTTGGGGGAGTGGGATGATGATGGGTTTAGGAGTTATGAGAGTTGACGGTGTGGGAAAGGAAAAGGTGAAAAAGAACAAGGTAAAATTTCAAAGTTTGAAAAGTTAACCTAGGCGGCTAAGGTTTCCCGCTTCAATAAAAATAACTCTCCCTTGGGCCTTATCTAAAATTAATCCACGTGTTACCACTATTGTGAGTGTTAGCGCAGGTTATTTTGCCAAGGCAGTAGTATGCCAGGGCAGGTCGGCATTTGGATGCCTACCATAGAGATGGGTGGTAACACGTGTATTAATTTTAGATAGGGCCCAAGTGAGAGTTATTTTTATTGAAACGGGAAACCTTAGCCGCCTAGGTTAACTTTTCAAACTTTGAAATTTTACCTTATTCTTTTTCACCTTTTCTTTTCCCACACTGTCAACTCTCATAACTCCTAAACCCATCATCATCCCACTCCCCCAAACATGCATAACTCCCACACTCATCATTATCTCCACTAACCTCACCATTAAAACCATCCCAACTGTCTCCCTTATCCATTTATTAACCCTCAATTTCCCTAAGCAAGAACTTCTCTCTTTTCATTATCTAGCACGACAAGCAATTCAAGAAGCAATATTTTCCAATCTTCATCTTCTTTTACCTAATCTTTTGTAATGGCATCCTCATCAACACCTTTTCAAATAATTTTCAATGACGAGATCAAGAAAAAGTATGAAGAAAACTATGCAGCCCGCACCTTTTGTTACGAGAAAGGTTTTAAGTTCAGAAATGAACCCAACTTGGGTTATTCGTCGGAAGTGAAGGAGATAGTCAAGAAACATCATTGGGAGATATTTTTCCAACAACCAAGGGAGGTCCACTCCACCATTATTCACGAATTCTACGCCCACCTCACAACCAATAACACAACTTTTCTGTTTGTGCAAGGTACGTGTGTTTGATTTGATGAAGGATATGTTAATGGTATGTTTAGTTTAGATGGTGCATGAGAAGAGCATTCAGCATTTGTAGAATCCATGGATGTTGCCTAAAGATAATTACTGCTGAAAAATTTGTATGAAACATGCACAAAATAGAATGTCTTTTCTAAGGGAAAGAGAACCGTGCAATGACTGGCATTGAAACCACGGCCGAGGGGATAGAACCACTTTTTGAAAGCAAACCTTATGCCGGCCATACATAATGAGACGGTTTCAGAGGAAAGAATGGCTTTGTTGCACTCTATAATGGTGGGAAGGAAAATCAGCGTAGGTCGTCTAATTGTCGATGAAACCTACAAATGTGTCGGTAAGGGTTCTGGTAGTTTGATTTTTCCTTTACTAATATCTCAACTTTAATTACAGCATAAGGTACCTCAGTTGGACCCTGATAATGTTTAGAAGTGTAAGGGGACCATCACTACTACTCTGTGGCAATAATTGATTGCTAGGAAGCAGTTCCTTTATCTTTTTCCATCGGGTAAATTTCAAAGACAAAAATCTTAAGTGGGGAGAGTAGTAATGCCTCAAATTTGGGCCTAGAAGTTAGCTAGGTAGATTAAACGGTTTGGGTGAATCGGATTAGGCAGTTCGAACTAGTTTCAGGAATTAATTCACAATAAATGTTTTTGTGTGAGTTAAAAATATGGAGAAATGTTGGAAAATGTTTAATTAATATATTGAGGGTTTTGGTAAACTCAAATTAATGAAATAATTTTGAATTAAATGGCATTTTAGTTTGGTGACTAAAATGTAAAGTTTTCAAAACTATTTGGTGACTAAATTATAAAGGGTTCAAAACTTAGAATCTTTAAGGAGCTAATTTACCAATAATTTTAATCATACTTTTCCCTTAATTTAGGCTATTTTTAAATGGTTTTAAAATGTTTATTAAATAAAAATAAAATAGATTTGATTTAAAAGATGATTTACTTTTCTCACGTGACCACTTTTGTTCTCAACTTTTCTCTCAATTTTCCCAGCAACCAAACTACCTCTCTTGCTCCAAAATGATCAGTAATCAACTCTTCTTGATCTCATTTTGATTTCTTAATTGATTTCTTTGATTTCTACATCAAATCTTACTTGTTTTCTTGGAGATTTCACTGAAATCATGCCAATTAAGGGAGAAGCCAACCATTAGAGGTGATTTTTTTTCTCTCCTCTAATCAAAGGTTCTTTACTGAAATTACCAAGTTCTTGATCCTTTACAATTGATTTTTTTATGTGTGTTGATGAATAAATTAAGATTAAAACGTTTAAAGTTAGTTTTAACAAGGAATTGGTGGATCTTTGTTATAGATCTAATTTGTGGTGGTTTTAGTTGATGTAGATCATATCTAAGACATGTTTTAATGTTATGAGAAGAGATTTATAAAAGAAATCTCGAAACTAATTGAATTGCTAATTTTCTAGGTTGTGGATAGTTAGATTTTGAGGTGATCAGAGTGTTAGAAGGTTGTTGGAGTTATAAGCAGAAGTTGAAAGTGATTTTAGATGTTAATTGATGTTTCTTAGAGGTTATAATCATTTGTTTATGGCTGGGCCTTATTTAGGTTGTGTTTGGTGATGTTTTCGGTTGTTTTAAGGAGGCGTTTTATTGTTTTTGGTGAGACGATGTTGGGAATTGGTGTTGCTGGGATTATGGATGCACAATGATGCATTGATCCTCTATTTTTGTGTGGTTAAAATAGGGGAGATTGATCATGCAGCGAGTGGTGAAGTTTCGGTAACTTCAAATGCTTGATTTTGCGTTGGCAAGTGAAGCTTTGTGTTGTAGGTGAGTGGAAATGAGGTTTACTACTTAATATTGGTTTGAAAGTGATTTTAGGAGTTAAATTAAGCTTGAAACACTTGTCTAAGCTCAAAAGTAAGTATTGGACGCTCTCGCTCTCGTTTTTGGCTTTGTAAAATACATTCGCATGCACATATTTATGGTTTAAAATACCTACTATTGTATGCATGTTTTTTAAAAGAAATATGATTTGTGAAAAGGATTTTGAGGATAAGTAGTGCATGGTTTACTACATTGAAGATTATTTGGTTTGGTGCATTTGTAAAACAGTGAGGTAATATGTTTTAATAGAATATATTGGCAAGTACAATGGTTAAATATTATCAGATATAGTTGGCATGCCATAGGGTTTAAAGTGCACTATAAAAAGTCACCTCATATGTGTAGAGGGGTTGTGATTGTACCGTTTTCTCTAGCATGAGAACCATAATGGTCTAGGGGTCAATAATGTGCCAAATTCTCCTGCTGGTAGATTTATACATCATAACCGTTGAGGGGTAGCAGTACCATTTGCTCCAGTTTGAGGATGTATATGAAGTGGTCGAAGGAACCACTTGGGAAATCCTTGTATCTGATGTGTTTTTATAAATACTACGTTGTAATAAAAGACAATGTGACCAAGTTGTAATTGGGAGGGTTATTTTAGTTACTCCTTATTTTGGATATGTTCTATTTGGTGCTTTGGACTTGTAAATTGATATATGCGTTGAATTGGGGGATTTGGGAAGATTTAATCATGTGGGGTAGAAGTCATGCCTATAGGTTTGTTTCGATGAATACTTATGCTTCTATGATGCCTATGTTTCAATGTTTCTATGGTGTATTGGAGTTCATAAGTTTGGTATGATGTTTACATGTTGTTTAAAACGCTTTTGATTGAGCCTAAGTGCCATATATTTGACCAAGAGCTCATTATAGACCTAGTCCTACCTGTATGAGTCCTCAAAGATTAGTACACGGGGTCTGTTATGGCTCAAAAGTGTGCAAAATTGCACAAGGGTACCAGCATGCCTAGCTTCGTATTGGTACACCCCTCAAAAAACACACTAGGTGTCGTTACATGGGCAACCTTAGCGGTACGCATCTTAGCTACCAGAATCCCCTATTATAATATCGAACCATTATTATTGGTATGCAAGAGGAACGTACCGATACCATTTGTAAAATAAACTCGTATCGATACTGACACGGGGTGTATCGATACCAAGTTTGTTATCTCTGGTAATTGCTTGGATGAAGTTTAAATTTTTGGGGTTTAGCCCTTATTTCTTATTTATGCAATTAATCGAGTTTGGATGACTGTTTTATGTGGAAATTTAATCGACATGCATGCAACCTAACTAATTAAGGTTTGGTAACTTTCAATTTAAGTAAGTCCCCTCAATTTTCTAGAATTGCATTTTGGTCCCTAAATAGCAAATGTATTTAATTAGATGTCTAACCGATGTTTGTTTCATTCGATATTTCATCTACTACCAGCATGTTCACCTTAGGGATTAATTATGCATTTAGACAAGACAAAAGAAAAAATAGGTCTTGGTTTAAGTATCTCATTCGGGTTTGTCTCGGTAAACCCAATGTAGCTTGGTCGATTCGGTTTGGCGTCTAGGTCAGTTCAAGAGGGTTACCACAACTCTCGAGGGCATCGCCACCAATCCTTTTCCAACATATCTAGAGTTCCCCGCTGAGCTTTATGAACCCAAAGGAATGTGAGCCAGTCCCCAGTCTGTTCATACTCTGACTCAACAATCCAATGCCAATGTCTCTGCATCACCTGTCCAAGTTGAATTTGTCAAGATCGAGACTTCACAAGAATCTAATGACAAAGTACCTACCAAAACTGATGTGCCACCTACTGCACCCACTTCTTCTATCGCTCTCGTAGCCTCCACTGTATCTGAGCCAATATGAATCATTGAGGAGGTCATCCATGATGTGAAGGCCTCCACTGCTATCTTAAAGAAAAAAAAAGAAGCACGTGGCACCCAACCGAGGGAGCTTTGTCGAAAGGAAGACCTATGTCTCTCGTCCAGAGAAATTCGAAGGGGAGTCATCTTCCCATTAACTTATTAACTCTATATTTTTCATCTTAATCATGCGTTTCATTTTGTATATATGTGTTTTCATGCATTGAGGGCAATGCAAACCTTTGGTTTGGGGGTGTGTGTTGCCTCACATTTCTTGCCATGCAATGCATACATCTTTATGTTTCTGTTTGCATTTTGTTATTTTTATATAGATTAGGTAGACTCATGCATACCGAACCATTAAAAAAATTTTGAACTCTGCTTATTTCTAACATGATAATTTTGCCAACACTTTTCGCTAGCATAGTTAGAATTTGTACTAGCATGCCTTGACCAATGATGAATTTAGAATCCTTAGTAAGCATGAGCCAGTAGATTAGTAATGCCAGGTTGCTTGACAATTGATCTCTAGTTTAGGAAATTTTGGTCTCACTTAAACACGTAGTGTGCATCCAGTTCCCAAAACAAACATAGGATTCTTGAAATTGAACTCAGAATAAAAAATGAAAAAAATGAAGAAAAAAACAATGTCAGGGTAAAAGTACAGAATAAGGAAACAATATTTTGCCAAAGGCAAGAAAAATTTTAGAACACTCCTCTGCCTTGGAGGCAATAAGTAACTTGGGGCTTCATGGTTTGCTCCCTCTTATTTCTCACGCCGAACTGCATCATGACACAAACCCAAATTTAATGCCAGAAAAAAAAAAGAAACCCTTGCTATGAATAAAGAATAAAAAATGTATTTTTCGAGTTTGGATAGTAAAGATTTTCTAAGTGAGTTAAAGGATACTTGATGCATATTGCCTGCACTTCATGCACACTTTATGACCTTAGGCTAGAGTTATATTGTCGTACTTTAATTTATTTATTTGATGGCATTACTACTCTGGGATATCTAAGGACAGAACTAGGACCAAAATATTCTTGCTAGCTTGCGTTGTTAATCAAGAAAATTTTTTGAGGTATTTTTTATTTTTCTATTTTATAGATTTTAGTTGCATTACTTGAGGACAAGCAATGAGCTAGGTTTGGGGGTATTTTAACTCCTCAAAAGTACTATTTTTCATGTATATATTACCATGCTTTTGCTTGACTTTGAGTACATATTTGTGCATTTAGTTAGTAGATTGCCAAACTCGGTTAGAAAAAGAAGGATTGTTGATGTCTGGTCAATTAGCCGTTGGTCAAAGGCCAGTCAGACCTATTTTCAAAAGAGAGAATAAGAAGATAACGCGCCTATCTGGGTGCTAACCAACTTTCAAGATTCAAACCCAACATAGGGTTTCCACAAGTGCCTATTTAAAGAAAGTTGATCAATGAGCCAAGAGGTTGCATCGTGTTGAGGAAAGAGGGTAGAGTATAAATCGTGGTTTGACTAGGCTAAGATCGAGAGATCTAGATCCATTGAAGGGTTGCATCGACGGATCACCTTCTTTGTCCATTTCTCTTGTTTTTAATTTCATTATGATGGTGATCTTTACAAACGATGATGTGTTGATGGTTCCTGAAACCATGAACTAATTATTTTAAGTTGGTTGGGGATGTTTTTGCGATGAATGCTTAGTATTTTCAGTTTTTAATAATTGAATGCCTTGGCATTTTTGTCTATTCTTCTAGTGTTTAATTTCCTTAAATTCTTTACCATATGACAGTTGAATTGCATGCATTTTATCCCTTAATATCTTAACAGACTTAAGAGGTAACGATTAATTACCAGGTACTAAGGTGAGAAGCTTCGATAGAATATGTTTAAGTAGATAAGCTTACTTCAGAAGTGAATCTACCCCTTCGGAGTAAAGATTAAAACTTTGCCAAGTTAATTATTGAGAAACATCACAATAAACATATAGGGGTTAATCAAAATTAACTTAGAGTATTTTTATCGACAAAGATAATACTAACTTTAAAATATGCTCGACAACAAAACCAAGGCTAGAAATCATTATTTGTTATATTTACTAAGCATAAATCCAAGCATCTCTGGCTAACTCCAACCATCCATCTGAATACTTTAGTTTGCCAATCCACCCAAATTTTATTTTATTTTCATTAGTCATTTTTCTTAATCCAAATCCAAATCCCAAGTGAAACTCATTTGTTCCCATTCACAAGAAAATATCATGGCATTTAATTCCTAGACAATCCTTATGGATATGATACTCAGCTTACTAATGTATTACATGCTGATCGTGTATACTTGCCTGCAAAAAGACCTAAACTTGGCATTATTTACTGCATATTTATATTAAGTTTTCAATTGTTTGCCAAGTGTTAGTTAGTCAATAGCCTTCGCAGTTTGGGAGGTGTGGAATTCAGAGGATTGAATCCTGAGGCAGCTGAGGAGTGGTTGGAGAGTACCATTCATATTCTATGTCAGATGGAGTGTAACGATGCGCGTAAGCTGGGTTGTACCATATCTTTGCTGCACAATGATGCTTATCATTGGTTGGTAACCATGATTGTTGAAGTTTTAGATACTGATGTGAACTAGGAATTCTTTCAAAGAGTTTATAGGAGGAAGTATCTCGGTCCACGGTATCAAGATGCCAAAAAACGAGAGTTTATGTTGTTGGTGCAAGGTGGTATGTTAGTGTCTAAGTATGAGGTGAAATTCAGCCACCTGAGCCAGTATGCTCCTGAGCTATCTTCGAATGATCATCAAAGTTGTGACAGGTTTCGGTACGGACTTGTTAAGGACATCAAGACATATTTGTTGGCCACAGATTATACGGATTTTAATGTGTTAGTTAATAGGGCCAAGGATATTGAGCAATCCTTGGGTGGTTTGGTACAAGCTATGAATGTTGATTCGAGGAAGAGAACTGTTAAGTATAGCTTTGCTGGGAGATAGAACAAGAGGTCGCGTGATAAATGATACAAGCTAGATTACAAGTGTGGTGGCGGTAGTGGCTGTAATTAAGGTGTACGTACTACTACCAACTATGAGCGTTGTGGAAGATGCCATTCGGGTGTATACTGGAAGGTAACACCTGAAGCTTGTTGGGAGTATAGATTATCAATTCATCTAAAGCGTGATTGTCTGTGTGTTGCGAGAGAGGCACTAGCACAGGCTACTACTGAAGCTGCTAAAGGTTGAGGCTATGGCAGGGGTAATTTTTAGAGGTGAGATGATGGTTAGAGGACTGCAGCTCATACAATTTCTATTCAACCAGAAAATAGTGGCCAGCTCGAGTTTATGCTCATCGCAAGGGCCGTAATGACATTGATGTGATCGCAAGTACTTTTACCTTACAGTCTTTGTCATTATTTTCTTTGGTTTACTTAGGTTCCACTCATTCATACATCCTGAGTGAGCATGCACTGTTATTAGATATTTCTATTGAGATTTTGGATGTTGGTATATTGGTAACTAGTTCTTTTGGTGAGACAGTTACTGTTAAAAGGTTATATAGGAGATAATATTTCGTTGTCAAAGGCTATGTGTTTGGCATAGATTTTATAGAGCTGTCATTTCTTGGTTTTGATGTAATTTTGGGTATGGATTTGCTAAGCGAGCGTAAAGCAATTGTGGATTATGAATCCAAAAGGATTTTTTTTAGGCTTGTCGATGATTATGAGGTTGTAGTGGTTGGCGAGAATGTTAAGTTCTTGTCTAACGTTGATGCAAGTGGGTTGCCATGCCTACTTTACAATTTTGATGAATTCAGACATCAAAGGAGATTCAATGCAGGACATTCGAACTGTGTGTGATTTCCGAAAACATTTTTTGAAGAGTTGTCTAGATTACTACCGGATAGGGAGGTGGAGTTCAGCAATAAGACGCAATTAGGTACGACTTCAATTTTTATTTCTCCATATCGTATGGCACCAAAAGAGCTAAAAGAATTAATGATTCAACTCCAGGAGTTGTTAGATTGAGGTATTATCTGACCTAGTGTTTTACCTTGGGGTGCACCAGTTTTTTTTATGAAAAAAGAAGGATGGAACAATGCATATGTGCATTGATTATCGACAATTGAATAAGTTGGTGGTTAAAAACAAGTATCCATTGCCTCGGATAGATGATTTGTTTGATTAATTTCGTAGGGCGGTTGTGTTTTCGAAGATTGATTTGAAATTGGAGTATTATCAATTAAAGGTTAAGAAAGTAGATATGTCAAAAATTGCTTTTCGTACGAGGTATGGGTATTATGAATTTTTGGTGATGCAATTTGGTTTGACTAATGCCCTAACTGCTTTCATGGATATGATAAATAGAATGTTCTATGAGTATCTCGATCAGTTTATAGTTGTGTTTATTGATGATATCCTTATGTACTCTCCTACCGAGAATGAACATGATCGGTATTTGCGGATTGTGTTGCAAGATTTGAAGGATTATCAGTTATACGCTAAGTTTATTAAGTACGATTTTTGGCTTAAAGAAGCGATGTTTCTGGATCATATTATTTTAGCAGAGGGTATCTGTGTTGATCTGCAAAAGATTGAGACTATCCTTACTTGGAAATAACCTAAGTCGATATCTGAGGTTCGTAGTTTTCTTGGATTGGCTGGATAATATCATCGTTTTATGGATGGATTTTTTAGTATTGCTACCCCGTTGAAGAAGTTATTGTAAAAGAATGTTTCTTATGTTTAGACAAAGGGTCAATAGTGTAGTTTTGAGAATTTAAAGGAGGTTTTGACTCATGCTCATGTCTTGATTCAACCCGAGTCTGGTAAGAAGTTTGTAGTCTACAGTGATGCATCTTATTTTCGGTTGGGTTGTGTGTTGATGCAAGACAAGAAGGTTGTGTGTTATAGGTCAAGGCCACTGAAAGTTCATAAGTGCAACTACCAGACTCAAGATCTAGAGCTTGTGGCGGTTGTGCTTGCTTTGAAGATTTGGAGACATTATCTTTATGGTAAGAAGTGTATTGTTTACACTGATCACAAGAGCTTGAAGTATTTGATGTCTCAAAAAGAGTTAAATCTTAGGCAACAAAGGTGGATTGAGTTGCTTAAAGATTATTACTTGTCAATTGAGTATCATCCCAGGAAAGCCAATGTAGTAACAGACGTGTTGAGTCGTAAGGCTGCTATTGAGCTTAGGGCGATGCTAGCAAGGTTGAGTGTGACGTATGAAGGTGGATTATTGGCTGAGTTGCAAGTGTAAGTTAATCATATGTTGTCTCAAATGATTAAAGCGAGGCAACCGTATGATGATTCTTTGGTTTTGCATCTTAAGGATATTTTGGATGGTAATCTGATAGTTTCCATTTTGATGATGATGGTGTTTTGTGCTTTAAAGGTCGAATAGTTATGCCAGAAGATTTGGAGTTGAGGCATACTATTTTAACTGAAGCTTATTCCAATCCTTTTGCTATGCATCTTTGTAGTACCAAGATGTATCGGGATTTGAAGGAACTATATTATTGGGTTGGCTTGAAGGAGGATGTAGATGAGTTTGTTTCTTGTTGCATGGTGTATTAGCAATTTAAGGTTGAACATCATTTTCCTTCTAGGTTGTTGCAACCTATTCAGATTTCGAAATAGAAGTAGGAAAAGATCACCATGGATTTTGTGACGGGTTTGCCTTTGACATCGTCCAAAAAGGATTCGATATGGGTGATTGTTGATCTTTTTACGAAGTGTGCGCATTTCCTTGATGTTCATACGACGTATACGTTGGACAAGTTGGCGGATATGTATATGATGAAATTATAAGGTTGCATGGGGTTCCTAAGTCTATTATATCGTATAGGGATTCTCGTTTTAGATCAAGGTTTTAAGAAAGCCTTCAGACAGCTTTGGGTACAAGGATTAATTTTAGTACACCCTATCATCCTTAAACGGGTGGTCAGTCTGAATATGTTATTTAGATTTTGGAAGATAAGTTAAGATGTTGTATCATTGAGTTTCAAGGTTAGTGGAGTTCTCTAACAATACTAGTTATCAGTCAAGCATCCATATGGCTCCCTATGAGGCTCTTTATGGTCGTAGATGTCGTACACCTCTTTGTTGGGCAAAAACAGGCGAGAAACATGTTGTGGGGCCTGATTTTCTTAAGGATACGAATGAGAAGGTGGAACTCATTTGTGAAAGGCTTAAGGCTACTTCGAGTCGGCAAAAATCTTATGCTGATTTGAAGCAAAGAGATATTGAATATGAAGTAGTTGATAAAGTGTTTTTAAAGGTTTCGCCTTGGAAGAAGGTGATGAGATTTGGGCACAAGGGTAAGTTAAGCTCTAGGTTCATTGGACCTTATAAGGTGATTGAGCGTATTGGTCCAGTTGTGTATAGGTTGAAGTTACCGGTCAAGCTTGAAAAGATACATGATGTTTTTCATGCATCGATGCTCCGAAAGTATAGATCAGATTCATCGCATGTTGTGTCTGTTGAGGAGATTGGGTTGCGACCAGAGTTAGCTTATGATGAAGAACTAGTAAATATATTGGATTCTAGTACTAAAGTTCTTCGTGGTAAGACTATTGAGTTGGTTAAGGTGTTGTGGCGATATCGAGGAGTTGGAGAAGAAATGTGGGAGACGAAAGCGGATATGAAGGAACAATTTCTTCATCTCCTTCCAACAAGTAATTTTGAGGACGAAATTTCTTAAGTGGGGGAGAGTTGTAACACTCCAAAAATAGGGTTAGAAGGTTTAGGGGTTTGACCGTGTTTGGTTTAGACCAGTTAAATAGAATTAATGGATTAAATATATTTTAGATGAAATTAAAATGTAAAAATGGGAATTTTTACTAATTGGCAAAGGGTTGGATTTTTAAACGGTGATTAGTCATTATATTAAACATTTTGGGTTTTTAATTAAAGGCAAATTTAATCTAATTAAATGGATTTTTGATTTGGTTACTGAAATGTAAACTTTGCAAAACTGTTTTAGTAACTATTTTGTAAATGGGCCAATACTAAGAATCCTTAGAGAGCTATTATTTTCTAATATTTTTAATCAAAAATTACCACCTTAATTGAGTAAGGATTTAACCGTTAATTGGTTTCTAAATCACTTTCCTATTCTTTCTAATTTCCTCATTTTCCCTCACTTTCTATTTCAATTTCCAAACAAGATTTTTAGAATTTCTTGATGATTTTCAATGGAAAATTATCTTTTGATTCTACTTTTGATTCCTAATAAAACCTTATAAAGATTTCTCAAGATTTCATCCATTTCATAACTTTGATTTCAAGGAAATACTTACGTCAATTTTGGTGGGAGTTTCTTCAAAGGTGAATTTCTTCTTCTCTCTTAAAACTAAGGTTCTTTATTGATATTCCTTAGTAGTTGGCTGATATTGGATTGATTTTAACTTAGTTTTGAATGGATTTCAAGAATTGATCGATTAATTGAGATTTTTGATGATTTTCTTAAAGATTTATTTAAGTTGATAAACCTAGAGATTTTGATTGGGTAGATTCACATTTTGATAAGGTAAACATAATGTGAAATGAGATTGTTGAAATAAATCCCGTAACTATTTGATTGATTAATTTTTAGTGGTTTTTGGGGGTTTTATGTGTGTTCTTGAATTTCTGGAGGTATAAGGATGTTTATGAGGTGTTCTTGATTTTGTTTTAATAAGGATTGAATGTTAGAATCGTAGGGTTAATGATAGGTGTTGGCTGAATAAAGATCGACGTTGTTTTCAGTAGCTTCAGCTAATTTCAGAAGAATTTTGTTAAGGATGCAGGGAATTATTGTTTGGTAGTGAGTAGAATGCATAATGATGCATTTTCCTTTGGTTTTATGTTGTTAAAACAGGGGACGACCAAGGCAAGGTTGCCTAGTTGCGTACATCGCTTTTCGGTGGCTCGATTCATATTGGGGAGCAAAGCAAAGTAGTGTATCGGTGAGTGTATAAATGTCTTAAAGCTCTTTAAAGGCTTCATCGATGGATCATGGGGGTTTAGTTATAGCCTAAAATGCTTAACTAAGCTCAAGTGTAAGTTTACCCTATTTTGCCTTCGAGTATCGGTTTGATATGAGCTTGCGGATTTCATATTTTGGTTTTAAAAGCATGGTTTGATTTACTTATTGTAAATGCATCGTTTTGGATTAATATACAATGTAAATCGAAGTTTATGGATGCCTATGAGCATTGAAATTTATTCCTAGAAGGAATGTGTTGTTGCCTTTGGCAATGTGGTTTTGCATAAGAAACGATTTTGTGAAATACATTGGAAAAGAGTAAGTAAATGTATTTGAAAATAATATGTTGGCAATGTGACATAAATGAGAAAGTATCGAATATAGTTGGCATGCCACAAGGTTTAAATTGAACTATAATATAAAGTCAATTGCTCTGCGACTCTTGAGGTATAGCGGTATGGCTACTCGGGCTGATAGTATTCTTCGGTTTCTTGCAATAGGGGTAAGCCTATTGCTAGTGGTAGAGGTAAGTCTATCATGACTGGTAGGGGTGAGCCTATCCAGAGCCGAAGTGAGAGGGGAAATATGTGTATCTAGATTTTTATCGTGTTGTAGAGGTTTATATGTTGTTGTTTGATGAACTATTATGTTGATGGAATAAAGCATGATTGATGGTTGTTATCCATATGAGTTTGATGCTAGGAGGCTTACCTAGTTTTGCATATAGGTTGAGAATGCTTATGCTTATGCTTTAATGGTTCAAGCATGCTTTAAATGTTGCTTATAATCAATTGTTGTGGTGCCAATGTTGAATTTTGTCTTGGATCTCTTTTAAGTGTTAGATTGGAATGATTTTAGGAAGCATGCCTCTAGTATTGTGATATGATTCAATTCATCTTTAATTGTTTCTATTGTTGAGGGTTTTTGATTTGTTTTGGTCCCTAGTTTTATGGTGTTGATGTATGAGTTTGATTAAGCATGTTTAGAGTATCAATTGAGTTTTAAACCAGCTAAATTGGATATTTTAGGTCCAGAGGTATCGATACTCAATCCCCCAGTATCGGTACTCCCCTTTGAAAAGTTAGCCTTGGTATAGATACTCGATGAGGTGTATCGGTGCGCGTTTTAGCTACTGGAATTTGGGATATTAGTATTTTGGCTTGGGTATCGATACTCAGGGAAAGGTTTCGATACGCCCCTTTAAAAATTAGGCCTGGTATCGATACCCTATCTCGAGTACCGATACCCAAGGCGTTATTTTCAGTTATTGAGATGACATGGTTTTAGATTCTTCCATTTTGGTCCCTATTTCGTATGTATACAAATTGAATGTATTTAGTTGATCAGTTTAAGCTGCAACTACACAAGTATGCATGTAACCTGATTAGGTTTTGGTAACTTTGAATTTAAGTAAGTCCTCGTAATTTTCTAGATTTATAGTTTGGTCCCAAAATTGTAATTTATACGATTAGATGTTGATTTGACACTGTTTCGGTCGAATCTTGTAACCGTTGTCAGTACGTACACTCTAGGTCATAAAGTTGCATCTAGACAAGATAAAAAGAAAAAATAGAGTTAATTTGAGTTAATTGTTTCGGGTTTGTTTCGGCAAACCCAATGTAACTCGCTCGGTTTGGCGTCTAGGCTGGGTCGAGGGGGTTACAGTCGAGCTGCGTTGAACGAGCAATTGATCGAGCCTAGCTACATTGGCTGAGTTGTTGACTGAGTTGACTGATTCGTTGACCGTGTTGATCAAGTCGAGCCTCGTTGACTTCATTGACCGAGCCATTGACTTTTTCCTGAGGACCCTACTCGAAGGTTTCTCGACATTTTGAGTACGTTAGCTCAGTTTGTTTCTCCAAATTCGAACCTGGTAAGCTATTTTGATGCATTTAACCTTGTAGATTAGTTAGTGAATGAGGTTAATTAATAATTACGATATTCGTATATTTATAAGGATTGTTCAGACTCTAATACCGGATCAAGAGGAGCGTTTGAGGAGCTCGAGTAAGGATTTATCGCTTTATCTTAAGGTTAGTACACCTCAAAATCATGTTGCTTCATGAGCATTATAAATGTGATTGTTTTGCATGTTAGTATCTGCAAATTACGTTGATGATGAATATGCATGTTTGGAGACTAATAGTATAAGACTTGATATCTGTGTAAGGCATGATGAGACTCATGGAGGTTTTAGAGACCGTGTAGGATCATTTGAGATGCTTGTATAATTGCTTGATGATTGGTTGATTGACTGATAATTGTGAAGCCTTATATGTTTGTTCGAAATGAATTAACGTGATTGATGGATGTTATGCGTAAGGGACAAATAATGGTAATATTCAAATAAATGATTATGAAGCTAGTAATTAATATTAATTGAATAAATGTGTTAGTAAACAAACCCTAATGACTTTCATAAGCTTTAGGGATCGAATAAAGTGTGGTAATATAGTAATTTGAGAGAATTATGCAAACTCGTGAATAGGGTATCAGTACGAGCTTTGGTCGTACAGGTACGTGATTGGGGTCTTATCGGTACGGCTCAACCCATACCGGTACTTGTGGAAATTTAGAGATTTCCAGTAAGCTATTTTATTATCAGCACGCGTGTGAGTATCGATACCTACTGAATGGATAATCTATTATGCTAATAAAAATATGGAAATTGATGAGGAATATTAATGAGATAATATGGATTAATGGAGACAATTAAAGAGGATGATTAATATACACTTCCATAATGAATTAACAAGTTGGTAAACTTAATTAGGTGACTTGTGGTAATAGCAACCACAGGAGATCCTTGGTGGATCGAGTAATGTTGTGTGCTATATGGAAATTGTGTCAATGTTGTGTATGGTTTGGACACTTGTTGGTTGAGTCACCTTTGGTTGATGGGATCCGGAAACCCAAAGAGCTTGTTGCAACACAATGGTTAAAGATTCTCGAATGTAGGATCCCGATGCTTAGTGGACGCGGGCCTCATTCAAAGATGCTTGATGAGAGATTTCGAGCATGGGTGTATGATCCCGATGTTTAGTGGCTGTGGGCCTCATCCTACAAAATGTATGATCCTGATGCTTTGTAGATGCAAGCCTCACTCCAGGTTTGTGGCATGATTTGTATGCTTTCACTCGAATGATCTGGTGAGATCCCGAGTATGGTTGGGCCTTGTGTGCCACGTATGATGATTGCTATAATGAGAGCATGTGTTTAGGTGACTAGTGGTAAGGCCACATGTTTATTTATCCCTCCTTATTGCTCGTACTAGCTTGCATGCTTATATTTATGATTAGCATGAAGTATAGTAGAGTACATGTGTACCACTGAGCTTTGTAAGCTCAGCGCTCAGAGTCTTTGTTTCTGTGCGTAGGTTGATCATCGGATTGTGGGATCGAGAGCACTATCAATACGAGATTCCAACATGCAGAGACTTTCAGAGTACGGTACATGTGTTTAGTGGGCTCTGTATTCATAGGACCTTACATGGTGAAATATGTAATTCTTATTTTGGAAATTGTATTAATCATGCCATATGTTCAAATGTTTTAAATAATGTGGAGCTTCTTTGTAACTATTTAAATTATTTACCTATGTTTTGAACTATTTAATTTAATGTTTTTTTTGGAAAATAACTTGTTGGGCTTAAGAATTTTTATGGTAACGGATTGGGCTTAAGGCCCAAATGTGACATCCAGATTTAGGGTGTTACACTACTCTTACTCACCTTTGCCACGACAGATGTATGAACACCAGCAAGTTTAGCAAGAAGATTGCTCAGGTATTCATGTGTTAAATTATGGGGTGGCTACTATGTTACCTCTCCAAAAGTACTATTTTTAATGTCAATCTTACATTGTTTTTGCTTGTTTTTAGGTACATTTAATTGTCTTAGGTTGTTAAAATCATGCATTTGCATAAGGACTTTAGAATTATGTCTATGCCAGTGTGAAGGGTTGTTTTGTTGGCAATTTTGCAGGTTTGGCATAGGATTTGGCCCAAAAAAGCAACACATGAAGGAATGTAGAGATAATGCCGAGTGTTGTTGCCACAGATGGACCAAACAATGCCAAGCACCGGATGACAGAGAAGTGAACTTGATGCCACTGTTGCGCGTAATAAGTTCTACGCAATTGTGCAAGTATAAACGTTGCAAGTTATAGTATAAAAGATATCGTCTCCATAGGGATTGGTGCCACTTCAAGAATCTAGTCTCTTGCACTGAAAAAAAGTAAAAACACAAATAAAGGATTATAGGAGTTTTAACTAATAATTAATCTAGAAAGCAAATAAGTAAAAGGTGATGTAATTAAATGAGAGAGATAGGCCAGGTTATCGTGAGTTGAGGTGTGATAGCCGATTGGATCGTCTTGGTAAAAGAGTGCAAGGGCAACTCAGTCGCCGTGGCAACTTGCACAACGGGGTTGCCTTGGCAACTAATCAATGGTTGCCTGGGCGACTAGTTGGGAAACTACTTGGGCGTCTAGACAGCAACCTTCAAGGTTCGGCAGAGCGTTCTTCAATGGTTTCTTCTTATCCCTAAGTCAAAACTCTAGTTACTTATGCATGCCTTGATAATACATCCCTGCGTGAATCAAGGGTGAACAACAACCAATCTTGCGCTCCTCTTAGCCGTTGAAATCCTTAACTTATTCCTAAGTCGGATTAATCTTCACCATCAATAGATTGAATAAAGATCATATTCATTCGTTTCTTGAATCTAACTCTCCCGTTATTAGATAAATAGATGAAGTTACGAGATCCTCTCCCAATTCACTCGCAAACAAGAATAAGAACCAAGAATGAATAAACCTTGAATAGAAAAGTGCAAACTCTTATTACCTAAACAAAATCCAATAGTTTCTTACAACCACAAAACACAATAACCATAGCCAAATAGATTTAGTTCATGGCTAGATTCCAAAGAAACACGAGATAAATAATCCCTAGCATGAACCTAATTGAACAAGAAAGAAAAAGATGAAGAATGAAGCTTGTCAAAATCTCCTTGCCCTAGATGCTTGTCGAAAATTCTCTCCTCTTGCTCTCTTGGAGTTGTCGAAATTCCTCTCTAATTTATAGGGCTAGGTCAAAGTCCTTCTTTGAGGAGGAAGTTAAGTTGGAATTAAATTATCTTTAAAGAATATAATTCTTTATTATAATTATATTCCTTCTAGAACTTCTCCTATCTTCTTAGAATTTAATTCTTCTTTAATCTCTTCATGGAAATCAATTTCCTTTGGGATTTAGCTTTGCTCCATGTCATCTTGGGCTTGTCTAGTCATCAATTTTGACTACCATATCACCTTGTTCTTTGTCGACAAATGCCCTGGCAACTGGCTCGGCGTCTCCTTTATGCATTGCCCTAGCAACTAGCTCGGCATCTCCTTCATGCATTGCCCTGGCAACTAGCTCTAGCCTTGCTTTGGCAAGTGATCCTGCACATACACACAAAACACACCAAAGCAGCATCTTTTCCAACAAAAACTACCAAGTTATGTAATCAAGCTCAACGATGGAAGGAAACATGGATTAATGCATGAATGGGTAATTATGCAACTAATATGAGCCTAAGTCTAACAATAATATGAGTAAAAAAAGGGTAAGAAAATAGTACTTTTGAATACTTATCACACCCCCAAACTCGAACTATTGCTTGTCCTCAAGCAATGCAAACTAAAAATTACCTGCCAAGACTTCAATTTTCACAAACTTAGCTTTGAACTTGATTTCAATACTCAGAACCGGGGCACAAAGTATGACTGGCTTTTCATTTTTCGGAAAACTTATAAGTTACTCGAAATCAAACTATAATGCTTGTGAGTGTGTGTGGAGTTGTGTGCAAGTTGATTTTTCAGATTCTATGCAAACAAGAGGTTTTCAAATTACTTCATTGGGTTCTTTTTAACATATTTTAACTAGAGCCAGTTTTAGGCACCTATAGTGTTTTGTTTTTAGTTTTCTTAAGTTAATTTATTCGACTAGAGCCGGTTTCAGGCACCTCTAGCGATCAAAAAATTTTTTTAGCACATACTAGAGCCAATTTCGGGCACCTCTAACATTCATCCAATTTTTATTCTAATCCCCCAATTTCTTTAATTATCAACCTAAGTTCACTAAAATTCCTTAAATCAATCAAACCACAATAGTGTTTCATCAAATTTAGCATCATAGTAAAATTCTAAGTTTTTCCATGGTTATCCTAGAATAAAAATTCTATCAATTAAGTGTTGCGGCAGAGTCATCATCGGATATTCATCAAATCTCGACAATTCTTGTTCCAACTAAAGGCATGGCAAGCAATTTATGTATCCTAAATGTAATACTTAAGATGAATGTAACTAAACATGGTAACTACTAATAACAATCCCTCCCAAACTCGAGTGAGGCATTGTCCTCAATGCATGCATTAAAGAAAAATAAAAATAACAAAAAATAAAATGCAAACGAGGACTTACTCCGAGAGTTCGTCATCGTGGATGATTAGTTTCCTTTTGGTCGGTGTCTTGATTCTCTTACTTGAACGCGATGGTTGTTTTCTTGTTGAATGTGGTGGAATCGATCCTCATACGGGGTTGTCCTCATCGTCCTCTTCATCAATGTCATTGGCTTTTCGCTTGGAGGATTCAATTGGTGCGGTCTTTGTTGGTGCAATGGAGGACTCGTCCGAATCTAAAAAATCAGACAATGATTTCGTAGGAGTTGACTCGGGCATAGGTGCTTTACCTTTGGCTTTTGTAGTGGTTGCCGGGATGTCTTTAGCTTTGGTTGCTGTGGCATCTTTAGGGTTGGTTGCCATGGCATCAGCTTGTGTAGGCATGATGTAGGTTGCCGCGACATCATCTGTTGCGGTTGTCGTGGTGACTGGTTCATTGGTTGTCGGGGCAAGGATCTCGGTAGGAAAGATTGGGAACGACACGCGACTGTCCGGGTACTTTTCTAGGATGACTTGGGTGATGGCATTATTGTGATCCTTCATGTACCGCATGAACATTATTTGCCGGTCTTCAATTTGCCTTAGGTGGCTCACCAATGGTTGCAAGAGTGCTTCAAAGTGTCCCGGGGTTGATGGCCGAGTTGCCCGGGCGTTAGGTGCTTGGGCATTAGGAATTGCCGAGGCGGCAAGAGTTGCCGCGGCAATTTGAGGCCTTGAAGATTTTCCCGGTGCCTCTCCCATTAGCTTTCGGATTTGTGCTTGATTCCAACCAGACTTTGGTAGGGCCTTTTCATCGGTGGACTCACTTGGGACATGCATCTCCTTGCAAAGATTAGAAATTAAGCAAGGGAAGAAAAGAAAACCCTTATCTTTTGAGCTACATACAAAAATCTCATCACAAATAATTTTTCCAATGTTAATGATGCGATTATGCAAAATAGAATGTATGAGCAAAAGACGTGGTATATCAACCGTAGTATTGTCTGTGGTGGGCATTAAAGAAGTTTTAACAAACTTATTCCAAGTTTTGCCTCGGGTTTAAGCTGAAGGTGATTTACCGTGCCCTTATATTTACCGTCGTTCCAATGAGTTCCCGGTTGAGTGAGTTCTTGAAGCAACTTGTCGAGTTGCTTGGGCGTGATTTGATCAACAAAGGCTTGATGCTCGTCCTTCTCAATGTAAAGCCCGTAAAAGGTGTTGACGTTTTCGGGGCTTATGAGTATGGCCTTGTCACAAACAAAAACATAAGGTTTATCTGGGTTAGGTGAGTGAGCATAGAATTCTCTTACCCATGAGATGTTGCCCGGTTCCGATTGATGGTAAAAGATTTGCCACTTTTGATGTGCAATCCTCTCGAAGATGAATGGTTCAAGGCCAAAATCTTGATGAGAGTTGGAGTATTCAAAGCATTATTCTTCATAAATATTTCCGCTTTCAAACTTGGAGTGAAATCTTTCTTTAACCACCGGTGTAGCAAACTTCTTGTATCTTGGTTCTTTGGAGGGACTTGGATGAACCAAAAATTTAATTTTGGATGCCATAGATGATCTTGGTTGTGAGTTCTATAAAAACAAATAAAAGAAAATAAAAGAAACTAAAGAGTTGCAAGATAAAAAGTAGGAATAGGTTAAGGGTGATGGATTTTATAGAAAAGGTAGGTGGTAAATATGGTGGGTGGGTTTAGGGGAAGACGGAAAAAAAACGGGTTTTGGTTTAGGCGAAGGATGACGGCAAGGGGGTTTAATTAGGGTAAGTTTGAGGCTTTGTATAAGCCTTAGATTCAGCCCATTAATTTCCTTGTTGAAGATGTTTTACTTCTTGGATTAAAATTCTTCTTTATCTTAAACTCTTTTCTTACAATTCAAAGACAAATCAAATAAGGATTAAAATTAAATATAAACTAATAAAAGAAAATAAATAAAGATGTGTAAAGGGATTCTTAAACTTAAAGAGATTAAAAAAAGAAAATCTATCCTAAAAATATAATACTAATCGGAAATAAAAGAATAATTATTTCGAAAGAAAAAAAAAACTAAAAAATAAAATAAAATAAAAGTAATCAAAAATAATAAAAATAAAAATAAAAATAAAATAAAATATCGAAGGGAGAGCATGCTCATGCATCTCCTAAGTTGACCACTTCTTTGTTACATTCCACATGGGCACCATTGTAGTGCTTTAATCTTTGTCCATTAACTTTGAATTCATGTTTGTCAGTGATGGACTTGATTATCATGGCACCATGGAGAATGGTTTGACAACTTCGTATGGTCCCGACCATCTTGATTTCAGTTTTCCCGCGAAAAGTTTTAGCCGAGAATTGAACAGGAGAACTAGTTGTCGTGGCGTAAATTACCGTGGCAATAGTTTCTTGTCATTGCTTTGTTTTCTCCTTGTAGATTCGTGCATTGTTATAGGCGAGTGCACGGGATTCTTCTATCTCATTGAGGTCCAACAAACGCTTTTGTCCGGCACTTTCCCAATCCATATTCACGGTCTTGATTGCCCAATATGCCTTGTGTTCGATTCCACCGGTAGATGGCATGTTTTGCCATAGACAAGTCGGAAGGGGGACATACCTAAGTGTGTTTTGAATGAAGTGCGATATGCCCAAAGCGCGTCATCTAGTCTTAATGACCAATCATTCCTAGAGGGATTTACAACTTTCTCGAGTATACCCTTCAATTCCCGGTTGGAAATTTCTGCTTGCCCGTTGGTTTGTGGGTGATATGCCGTGGCAATCTTGTGTGATACGCCGAAGTGTTGCAACATCTTGGCAATAAGTCTGTTGTCAAAATGCTTGCCTTCGTCACTGATAATTGCTCCTGGCATCCCAAACCGTGTAAATATGTTTTTCTGCAAGAATCGTTGCACAATCTTGGAATCGTTGTTGGGAACTGCAGCTGCCTCAACCTATTTAGACACGTAGTCGACGGCAAGTAGATTGTAGAGATTGCCGAATGAAGATGGGAAAGGTCCCATAAAATCGATCCCCCATACATCGAACAATTCCACCTCGATGATGTTCTGGAGTGGCATCTTATGTCGTCTAGAGATATTGCCCGTCCTCTGGCAACGATCACATTGTTTGTAAAAGTCTTGGGCATCTTTGTACAATGTTGGCCAATACAAATCGGACTGCAAAACTTTGGTTGCGGTACGAGTTCCTCCAAAATATCCTCCATAGGGTGAAGAATGGCATTGCCGGAGTACATTTTGTTGCTCTTCTTCAGGGACACATCGGCGTATAACCTGATCTGCACATTTTTTAAACAAAAGAGGCTCGTCCCAAAAGTAATGCTTAGCATCATGGCGGAACCGCTTCTTCCCTTGGTGAGTAAGCCCATAAGGTAAAATACCACAAACATGGAAATTAACTAAATCTGCATACCAGGGTATTGCTTAGGCATGTGCTGCCATGGTGACTACTCCCAAAATTGTCGAGGAGTGCGCTTCAAAGGCTGCTACGGCGTCGAGAGTTGCCGAGGCGTGCACGTCAAGGGATGCTGCGGCATCGAGAGTTACGGAGGCATGCGCGTCCATGGTTGCCGAGGCAACTAAAATTTGTTCATCCGGGAATGCATCACATATCTCTAGATCCGCGTCCTCCTCCCTATTGCGTTCTAAACGTGATAAGTGATCGGCCACTTGATTTTCTGTTCCTTTCTTGTCCTTAATTTCAATATCAAATTCTTGTAAAAGTAATATCCAACGAATCAAACGAGGTTTGGCATCCTTTTTAGCTAATAGATATTTGATTGTCGAATGGTCCGTATGAACAATTACCTTTGTACCAATCAAATAGGGTCGGAACTTGTCAAATGCGAAAACTACAGTTAGTAACTCTTTCTTCGTTGTTGTGTAATTCACTTGAGCACTATTAAGAGTTTTACTAGCGTAGTATAACACATGAAGGTCTTACCTGTGAGTTGGCCTAGGACTGCTCCTACCGCGAAATCACTTGCATCACACATGAGCTCAAAAGGTAGCATCCAATCTGGTGGAACGACAATGGGTGCCGAGGTAAGCTTTTCCTTTAGGGTTTCGAATGCTTGGGTGCAAGAATCATCAAAATCGAAGACTTTATCCTATTCAAGCAAATTGCACAGGGGTTTAGTGATTTTAGAAAAATTATGAATGAACCTCCTGTAAAAACCTGCATGTCCAAGAAAACTTCGAATTCCTTTAACCGAACTTGGTAGGGGTAATCTCTCGATCACGTCCACCTTGGCTTTGTCTACTTCAATTCCCTTGGATGAAATCTTGTGGCCGAGCACTATTCCTTCATCTACCATAAAATGGCATTTCTCCCAATTGAGGACTAAATCAGTTTCTTCACATCTTGCCAACACCCTCTCTAAATTGTCGAGACAGCTGTCGAAGTCATTACCAAAAATAGAAAAATCATCCATGAAGATCTCAAGGAAGTCTTCGATCATGTCTGAAAAGAGTGCCATCATGCATCTTTAAAAGGTTGCCGGAGCGTTACATAATCCGAACGGCATCCTTCGAAAAGCATAAGTACCGTATGGGCATGTGAAGGTTGTCTTTTCTTGATCTTCTGGTGCTATGGCAATTTGATTGTAACCTGAATAACCATCAAGAAAACAATAAAAGGGTTTACCTACAAGACGGTCAAGCATTTGATCAATAAAGGGTAATGGGAAGTGATCTTTCCTAGTGGCTTTGTTTAGCTTTCGATAATCCATACAAACCCTCCAACCGATCATAGTCCTGGTTGGAATGAGTTCATTGTTTCCATTACTTACCACCGTTATACCTCCCTTTTTCGGTACACATTGTACCGGACTTACCCATGTACTATCAGAGATAGGGTATATAATGCCGGTGTCAAGCCACTTGATGATTTCTTTCATTACAACCCCTTTTATGGCATGATTCAGTCTTCTCTGGGCTTCAATTGAAGGTTTGTGGTCATCTTCCAACAAAATCTTGTGCATGCACACTGCCGGACTAAGTCCCTTCAAGTCGGCAATTGTCCAACCTATTGCCTTTTTGTGTAGCTTCGACATTTTGATCATCTTCTTTTCCTGCTCAAGTTGTAACTTAGAAGAAATAATTGCAGGCAATGTATTATCGGTTCCTAAGTATGCATATTTTAGTTGCTATGGCAATTGTTTCAACTCAAGAATCGGTGGTTGTTCAATAGAGGGCTTTTCGAGCTTACCTTCCTTACCTGAGTAATCTAGTGGTTCAAAGTATGTACCTGGTTGGTTGACTAGCCAATTTGCCTCTTCTTGTTGTTCCTCATCGACCGGTTCTTCATACTCCTCAGGTTCCTCTTGATCGGCAATGTAGTTGCCGAGGCAACTAAATTCCTCGTCAAAGTTAAACTCTGTCGTGGCATGAAGAAGTTGGCATTCTTCTAGATCATCGGCATGCCTTAGTGTTTGGAACACATTTAGTTTAACTTGCTGGTCATTCACCCTCATTGTGAGTTCTCCTTTTTCAACATCGATCAAGGTTCTCCTTGTTGCTAGGAATGGTCTCCCGAGAATGATAGGTGCATGATCATCTGCTTCACAATCCAAAACAATAAAGTCAGCGGGAAAAATAAATTTATCAACTTTTACTAGTATGTCCTCGATTTTTCCCTCTAGATGCACATAGGATCTGTCGGCTAGCTATAGCATAACTGTTGTAGGTCTTGCCTTCCCGATTCCTAGTTTTTGGAAAATCGATTTAGGCATCAAGTTTATGCTAGCCCCAAGGTCGCATAATGCTTTCCCGACATAGTGGTTTCCAATGGAACAGGGTATTGTGAAACTTTCGGGATCCTTCAACTTAGGTGGCATACGATTGTGCAACATTGCCATGCATCCCTCTATTACGGTAACTGCTTCAAACTCTTCTAGCCTTGTTCTCTTGGACACAATGTCTTTAAGAAACTTGGCATAGTTTGGCATTTGTTCAATTGCTTCCACCAATGGCAAGTTGATGTGGACTTGCTTTAGGATATCAAGAAACTTCTTGAATTGATATTCTTGCTTTTGTCGCTTCAACCTTTGTGGGAATGGTGGTGGAAGTCGGATATCTTTGATCTTTTCATTGGTTTGGAACCTGATTGACGGCATTGCCAGGACAACTGGAGTTGTCGAGGCATTATCAATTGGGGTTGTCGAGGCATGCTTATCACAAGTTGCCGACGCATCCTTATCGTCGGCTGCCGAGGTATGCTTATTGCCGGTTGCCGCGGCAATTCCTGGTTCAGCATCTGAGGCTTTGCCACTAGGTTCGTCTTGATCTTTTTGTGGAGTTTTCTTTGATGAGCGGGCTTCAGCCTCTCTAAGTTGTTGGCCACTTCTAGTGGTGATTGCCTTACATTGCTCATGGACAGTTCCTCTTGCGACTTTAGTATCGTTAGGTAAACCTCCTTGCGATCTAGTATTCAGATTTTGAGCAAACTGTCCGACTTGATTTTCCAATGATTTGATTATCGTCTCTTGGTTTTGCAATCTCATCTTGGTCCTGTTAATAAAAGCATCAGTTCGTTTTATGAAGTTACTATTCTCAGCCATATAAGATTCAGTTTTCATCATAAAAGCATTTAGAGAATTTTCCAAAGAACTAGATGTTGTCGGTTGTTGTTGCGGCAACTGTTGTCGTGGCATATTCTGCTAGAATCTCGATGCTTGTGAATTCTGATTGTTCTGGTTTAGAGCATTGTTGGGATTACTCCATGAAAAATTTAGGTGCTTCTTCCAAGCTGGATTGTATGTATTGGACATCACATTATTGTTCCAATTGTAACTCCCCACATAGAAGCTGGATTCCGGATTCTGCATACATTCAGAAGAATCATGGTTATTACCACATAACTCACAAAAAGAATCCATTACCTTGACTTCATGTGTGTTGTTTGGTTTTTGCATGTTTTGGACCATCTTGGTTAAAGTGGCCAATTGTGCCGAAATTGAATATGATGATCCTAGTTCATGTATTGTGGCTTGGCGTCTAACTCCCCCTCTTCTAGTAGAGGGGAATTGATAATCATTCTTGGCCAGCCTGTTTAGAATTTGCATTGCTTCCTCCGGCGACTTATCTAGAAGTATGCCGTTTGCCGAGGCATCTAGCATCATCCTTGTTGGTGTATTCATGGCATTGTAAAACATTGTTACTTGAGTCCACACCGGGAATCCGTGTAGGGGGCATTTGTGTAGAAGTTCTCTATATCGCTCCCAAGCCTCGTACATGGATTCATCATCTGCCTGCCGAAAAGAAGTAATGTCGTTATGAAGCTTATCAGTCAAATTTGTAGGATTAAACCGAGCAAGGAAATCACGACAAAGATCGGTCCAAGATCCTATTGATCCGGCAGGAATGCTATTCAACCATGCTTTCGCCCTATCCCTCAGTGAATAGGGGAATAATCTTAATCGTAAAACATCAGGGTGACTGTGTATTTTGAACGAGTTGCATAACTCAAGGAAAGATTTAAGATGTTGTCGTGCATCTTCAGTTGCTGAGCTGCCAAATTGACCAATTGTGTTGATCATATTAAACATTACCGGTTTCAACTCAAAGTGCTCTACTTCAATTTCAGGTGCGACAACTCCTGGATTAAGTCCATCAAGATCTTCTTCAAGATAGTCTCGAATAGTTATGTTTTGTGCAAGAATCACTCCTCCTCCTGCTGGAACATCTTGATTCATATTGCCGTCTTGATTAGCCACTGCTACTCTTATCCTTCGTCTAAGTCTTTGTAAGGTTCGTTTGATTTCTGGATCAAAGGGATATTCTGGTGTAATCGGTCTCGCCCTGGTCATATACCAATGCAAAACCAAAGTTTGTTAGCCCTTTGAATCTTAAACAAGAAAAGTAAAAAGAAAGTGCAAGAAAATAAAAACAAAGTCGCTATTGCCAATCCCCGGCAACGGTGTCGAAAACTTGTTGCGCGTAATAAGTGCTACGCAATTGTGCAAGTATACACGTTGCAAGTTATAGTATAAAAGATATTGTCTCCACAGGGATTGGTGCCACTTCAAGAATCTAGTCTTTTGCACTGAAAAAATGTAAAAACGCAAAAAAGGATTATAGGAGTTTTAACTAATAACTAATCTAGAAAGCAAATAAGTAAAAGGCGATGTAATTAAATGAGAGAGATAGGTCAGGTTATCGTGAGTTAAGGTGTGATAGCCGATTGGATCGTCTTGGTAAAAGAGTGCAAGGGCAACTCAGTTGTCGTGGTAACTTGCACAACGGGGTTGCCTTGGCAACTAATCGTTGGTTGTCTGGGTGACTAGTTGGGCAACTACTTGGGCGTCTGGGCAGCAACCTTCAAGGTTCGGCAGAGCGTTCTTCAATGGTTTCTTCTTATCCCTAAGTCGAAACTCTAGTTACTTATGCATGCCTTGATAATACATCCCTGCGTGAATCAAGGGCGAACAACAATCAATCTTGCGCTCCTCTTAGCCGTTGAAATCCTTAACTTATTCCTAAGCCGGATTAATCTTCACCATCAATAGATTGAATAAAGATCATATTCATTCGTTTCTTGAATCTAACTCTCCCGTTATTAGATAAATAGATGAAGTTACGAGATCCTCTCCCAATTCACTCGCAAACAAGAATAAGAACCAAGAATGAATAAACCTTGAATAGAAAAGTGCAAACTCTTATTACCTAAACAAAATCCAATAGTTTCTCACAACCACAAAACACAATAACCATAGCCAAATAAATTTAGTTCATGGCTAGGTTCCAAAGAAACACAAGATAAATAATCCCTAGCATGAACCTAATTGAACAAGAAAGAAAAAGATGAAGAATGAAGCTTGTCGAAATCTCCTTGCCCTAGATGCTTGTCGAAAATTCTCTCCTCTTGCTCTCTTGGAGTTTTCGAAATTCCTCTCTAACTTATAGGGCTAGGTCAAAGTCCTTCTTTGAGGAGGAAGTTAAGTTGGAATTAAATTATCTTTAAAGAATATAATTCTTTATTATAATTATATTCCTTCTAGAACTTCTCCTATCTTCTTGGAATTTAATTCTTCTTTAATCTCTTCATGGAAATCAAATTCCTTTGGGATTTAGCTTTGCTCCACGTCATCTTGGGCTTGTCTAGTCATCAATTTCGACTACCATATCACCTTGTTCTTTGTCGACAATTGCCCTGGCAACTGGCTCGGCGTCTCCTTCATGCACTGCCCTGGCAACTAGCTCGGTATCTCCTTCGTGCATTGCCCTGGAAATTAGCTCTAGCCTTGCTTTGGCAAGTGATCCTGCACATACACACAAAACACACCAAAGCAGCATCTTTTCCCACAAAAACTACCAAGTTATGTAATCAAGCTCAACGATGGAAGGAAATATGGATTAATGCATGAATGGCTAATTATGCAACTAATATGAGCCTAAGTCTAACAATAATATGAGTAAAAAAGGGGTAAGAAAAATAGTACTTTTGAACACTTATCACCACGCCAAGAAGCTATTTCACCCCGAAAAAATAGGATATGACCGGGCTCTGAAAATATAGCAATTGGAACAATCTCCGAAAAAATAACGGATAAGATGGTGCCAAGACTGGTTGGTAGATTCATGCCAAGCTTGGACGCCAAGGTAGCGTCGACAATATGACTTCAGCCCTAGCTTGATCAACTCTTATTAAAATTTGGATAAGATAATTATCTCTTATCCCTTCAGCATTTAAAATTCAAATGAGGAGCTCATCATATCCCTTCCTTGCACGCCTATTTAAACACCAACCGAGGAGGACTAAAGGGGGCATTGTTAGACAACCGGAGTGAGGAGTTGGTGTGCAACGATTGACAACCAGGTGCACCTTGGAAGGGTGGTTCGACCAGATTGGCCGAGAAGCCTTGATCTTGAAGGGATGCATCGAGAGACCCCTTCTAGCCCATTTTGTCTTTCAAGTTATTTTATTTTGTTTTAAATGATGATGTATTTGGGAAACGTTTGTGGTTTTTTGGTTAAGTCCCTCACCATGAACTAACTTAATAGTTGGTGGGGGATGTTTATGGTTGAAGGTTGTTTTATGTTTTAGTTTTTAATAATAAACCTGTCATCGGCAATGTTTTATCTATTCGGCATACTCTAATATTTCCCAAATACTATGCCAAGCGAGAGCTGGAACTGTTGGCCTTTTGCTCCTTAATATCTTAACAGACTTGGGGTGGCAATGATTAAGTTGTTGAATACTAAGGAGAGAAGCTTCGAGAGAAGTCGTTCAAGTACATGAACTTACTTCGGGAGTGAAATCTACCCTTTAGGAGTATAGATTGGATCTTAATCAAATTGGTTTATTTAAAAACAAGCACTATAGAGATATAGGGGTTTTTACATGATCAATTTAGGGCAATGAACATCGGGAGAGGCTTTGCTAATTTTGAATTTACTCGGCAAACAATGCCAAGACATGTTGTTATTAAAGGCTGGCACGACATGAATAGCGTGAAAACCAGGCATTCCCTGCCAACGCTCATCATTCGTTAAAGCACATTCCTTGCCAACGACTTTACTTTACTTTCATTTCTTTCCTTTTCAATTACTTTCCAAACCAATTTCAAAACAAATCAACTTTTTCTTAAGGCAAGTAGAAATCAAGGCAATTGAATTCCAAGTCAATCTTTGTGGGATCGATACTCAGCTTACCAGCTTTATTACTTGCAGACCGTGTATACTTGCACGCAAAAGACTCATCTTGGCATTATTTTAAACTTTTCCAATACATATTTTTTGCCCCTTTTGCCAGCATTCTCTTAGAGAATCTACAAGTTTTTGGCGCCGTTGTCGGGGATTGCAATGGAGTTAATTGTTTTTAAATTTTTACTTGTCTTTCTTTTAATTTTATTTTTGTTTTTACCTTTTATTTTTATCGGTGTATTACTAGAAGCCATCTTGTGGTGGACGAGTGGCCATACGATCCGAAAATTGAGAAAACCTTGCAGAGGTTAAAAAGAAGATTTCGAGATATGCAAAACCATGGTAATAGAGGGAATGGTGTGGTGAACAATAGAGGGAATCCACTGAACAATGAGATACCACCACCACCTGTTGTCCCAGTTGTTAATGAGAGACCCATTAGAGAACATTCGGCACCAACCATTGACAATTTGATGACAGGACTTGTTGGCACAGAGGTAAACGCTGTCAATTTTGAACTTAAGCCGGTAATGATTCAAACTCTTTTGAATGTTGGTCAGTTTGATGGAGCACTTACTGGAGATCCTTGGCAACATTTAAAGCAGTTCATGGAGATTTTCCAGTTATTCCTACAAAATAGAGTACCTGAAAATACCGTGAAGCTGATGTTATTCACTTTTTCTTTGAGAGACAGAGCAAAGGCTTGGCTTAATTCCTTGCCACCTGGCTCGGTTAGTTCATGGGCAGACTTATGCCAGAAGTTCTTGACAAGATTCCAGCTGCCAACACTCACTGCCAAGCTGCGAGGTGAGATCATTACATTCAGGCAAGTAGAGGATGAGACCTTATATGATGTCTGGGAGCGATTTAAGGACCTATTGAGGAGGTGTCTTATGCATGGATTCCCAAATTGGACCCAGATACAAACCTTTTACAATGGGTTGAATGCACAAACAAGGACTGTTGTTGATGCTTCAACAGCTAGTTCGTTGCTTGACAAGACGTACACTGAGGCTATTGACATTCTAGAGAGGATTGCAGTCAATGATTTTGAATATAATGTTGTGAGACTTGGGACCGGAACTAAAACCGATGGGAAATTTGAAGTTGATGAACTAACGTCCATTCATGCCGAGATTTCTAACCTTACTAGCATGGTAAGAACGTTGTAAAAGAACAATGAGTCCCAAGAAGTCAAAGCATTAGACCCATTCTGTACAATTTGTGGAGAGAATCATCATGTGGATGAATGCCCTGCCAACCCTGAATCGGTAAATTGTGTTGGCAATATTAATCGTTACTATAATCCTAACTCCAATACGTATAATGCATGTTGGAGACAACATCCTAACTTAGCATGGGGAAATCAAGGAGGTAACCAGTACAATGCCCAGCGCCAGAGTACCCAGAGGCAGAATAACAATGCCATGTCAGCATTCTATCAGAATGCCACACCATAGAAAGCCCAAAACAATTTTTAGCAATGGCATAGATTCAACCAATGAGGCACTCTCATAGAGTACATGAAGAGGAATGATGCCACAGTCCATAGTCTGGTAGCATCAATGAGAAATTTGGAAGCCCAAATTGGGCAGATTGCTAGTGTACTCAGCAATCAACCCCAAGGAACATTGCCAAGTGACACAGAAGATGCTCGGAACAAAAACAATGAGCAATGCAAAGCTATAACTCTTCGGAGTGGTAAGCAGTGCGAGGTGGAGAATGTTGCTAAGCAACCAATTAATTGCCAAGTTGAGAAGCATGTACCGGTAGATAATCCCAAGGAAGCATAGAAAGAGGAAACACAAGCAGATGATACTAGAACCGATGCCAGACAGCACGCTGATACCAGCATCGAGGCCATACAAACTGATGCTAGCACTACGTTGGCAAAACCGACAGAGTAGGCATGTAATTATCTGCCACCACCATTTCTAGCAAGACTTCAAAAACATAAGCAAGACCAGCAGTTCAAACGCTTCTTAGAGGTTCTTAAGCAACTGCAAATCAACATTCCATTGGTAAAAGCCCTTGAGAAAATGCCCAACTATGTCAAATTCATGAAAGACATTCTGTCTAAGAGGAGAAAGTTGGGAAACTTTGAAATTGTTACTCTGACCGAAGGATGTAGTGCCATGATCCTAAATCGATTGCCACTGAAGCTGAAAGATTCGGGAAGTTTCACTATTCCCTGCACCATTGGCAACAAATTCATGGGCAAGGCACTGTGCGACCTAGGCGTCAGCATCAACCTGATGCCAATGTCAGTTTTTCGGAAGCTTGGCATAGAAGCAAGACCTACCACAATGACACTTCAGCTAGTAGACCGATCCTATGCACATCCCAAGGGTAAGATTGAGGATGCGTTGGTAAAGGTAGACAAATTTATTTTTCCAGTTGATTTTATCATTTTGGATTATGAGGCTGATGTTAATGTCCCGATTATTTTGGGTAGACCTTTTCTTACCACGGGTAGGGCTTTGATTGGCATTCATAAAGGGGAACTAACAATGCGCATGAATGACCAGCATGTTACATTTAATGTGTTTCAAGCTTTGAAGTGTGCAGATGAACCTGATGAGTACCAAGCAGAGGAGATGATAGAGTTCATTTACACTTTAGACACGACACAGTTTTGCCAAGATACAGAGTTTGATGCCAACAACTTAGATTGCATAGCTGAACTGTTTGAGGAACTAGAAGAACTAGTCTTGGGGGTTGAAGAGGTAAGTTATTTTGAGCCACTACAGTTGGCCGACAGAGAGATTGAGGCACCTAGACCATCAATTGAGGAGCCACCAGCGTTGGAACTGAAACCACTGCCAGGTCACTTGAAGTATGCTTATTTAGGTAAACACTCAACGCTGCCAGTGATCATTGCCGCTGATCTCACTAATGATCAGGAGGAAAGACTGCTGGCAATATTACGCGGTTATAAGCAGGCATTAGGATGGACCTTGGCAGACATTCAAGGTATTAGCCTAACCATTTGCATGCACAAGATTATCTTGGAGGAGTACCATGGCAGGACCATTGAAGGCCAGAGGAGGCTAAACTCAAGCATGAAATAAGTAGTGAAAAAAGAGATCATAAAATGGCTTGATGCCAGGATTATATATCCAATTTCCGATAGCTCTTGGGTTAGCCCAATTCAATAAGTGCCAAAGAAAGGTGGTATGACTGTGGTACAAAATAGTAAAGCTAAATTGATTCTCTCCAGGACTATCACGGGATGGAGAGTGTGCATGAACTATAGGAGGCTGAACAATGCCACGAGGAAGGACCACTTCCCATTGCCATTTATTGAGCAGATGCTAGATAGGTTGGCAGGTATTGTTTTCTATTGTTTTTTGGATGGTTATTCAGGTTATAACCAGATTGCCATCGCCCCTGATGATCAAGAGAAGACTACGTTCACGTGCTCATATGGGACATTTTAGAAGAATACCATTCGGCCTATGTAATGCATCGACAATGTTTCAATGTTGCATGATGTCTATTTTTTCGATATGATCAAGCATAAGATGGAGGTATTCATAGATGATTTCTTAGTGTTTGGCAAAGCATTTGAGGAATGTCTACAGAGTTTGGAGCAAGTCTTGAAAAGATGCATGGAGACAAACCTAGTGTTGAACTGGGAAAAATGCCATTTCATGGTGAAGGAGGGCATTATTCTCAAGAACAAGGTAACTAAGAGAAGGTTAGAAGTGGATCAAGCAAAAGTTGAGGTAATTAAGCAGTTACCGGCCCCAATGAGTGTTAAAGGTATAAGGAGTTTTTTAGGACAATCGGTCTTTATCGGAGCTTTATTAAAGATTTTTCAAAAATTACCAAACCTTTATGCTTGTTACTAGAACATAATTCCACTTATGTATTTGACGATTCTTGTTTGAGAGCATTTCAGGAGCTTAAAGAGAAGTTGATCAATGCCCCTATAGTTGTTGCACCGGACTGGAATGAGCCCTTTGAGCTCATGTGCGATGCCAGTGACTATACCGTTGGAGCAGTCTTGGGATAGAGGCATGGCAAGGTTTTCCATGCCATCTACTATGTCATCCGAACCTTGAACGAAGCACAACTAAATTACTCTACGACTGAGAAAGAATTTCTTATGGTTTTATTTGCTTTTGACAAAATTAGATCCTATTTAATTGGTAACAAAGTTGTGGTTTTTACAGATCATTCTGCATTGAAGTATCTCTTGGCAAAGAAGGATGCCAAGCCCAAACTAATCCGATGGACACTCCTACTTCAAGAATTTGACCTTGAGATCCGAGACAAAAAGGGTAGTGAAAACTTAGTAGCTGACCATCTTTCACGTTTAGAGCATCATCTTGAAGATGGTAAGACTAATTTTATAAGAGATAAATTTCCTGACGAGTATTTGCTTGCAGTTAATGCCATGCCCTGGTATACCGATATCGTCAACTACTTGATAAGTAACATTCTACCACTAGACTTGGCATACAATGCCAAGAAAAGGTTCTTACGAGAAGTCAGGCAATACTATTGGGATGAGCCAATATTTTTCAAATAGTGTGCCGACCAAGTGATCCGCCGGTGTGTGCCCGAGGATGAGCAGCATAACATATTGCATCTATGCCATGCCGCACCGTATGGAGGTCACTTTTCTGGGGTAAAAACTGCTGCCAAGGTACTATAGTCAGGATTCATTTGGCCCACACAATATAAGGATACCTACGAGTATGCCAAGGCATGTGATTGATGCCAACGGACAGGGAACATCTCTGGCAGACAAGAACTACCGCTCCAAAATATTATGCCTGTGGATTTATTTGATGTATGGGGGATAGACTTTATGGGTCCTTTTCCCCCATCATTTGGTAATATATATTCTTGTGGCTGTTGAATATGTGTCTAAGTGGATAGAAGCTATTACTTTGTAAACAAACGATGCCAATGTCGTTGCCAAGTTCTTACATAAGCATATCTTTAATAGATTTGGCGCCCCTAGAGTGATTATTCAAGATGAGGGCACTCATTTTAAATGTAATCTAATTTCTAAAGCCTTGTGCATGTATGGTATACAGTAGAGAATTGCCATGGCGTATCATCCACAAACAAATGGGCAAGCTGAGACTTCAAATAAGGAGATTAAAAACATCCTAGCGAAGACTGTCAATCCAGCAAGGAAGGACTAGTCCTTGAGACTAGATGAGTCCTTATGGGCTTATAAAACTACATATAAAACTCCTTTGGGTACTTCGCCTTTTAGACTTGTTTTTGAAAAACCATGTCATCTGTTAGTGGAGCTTGAATATAAAGCCTACTGGGCCATCAGAACACTTGGCATGGCATGGAGAGCTGCTGGAGAAAAGAGGCTACTAGACCTAAATGAGTTGGAGGAATTTGGAACACAAGCCTATGAGAACGCCAAGATCTATAAGGAAAAGCCAAAACGCTGGCGTGAGAGTAGGATAATGCCAAGACAATTTGAGGTAGGCCATCGAGTTTTGTTATTCAACTCGCGACTTAAGTTGTTTCCAGGGAAACTCAAATCACGATGGACGGGCCCTTATGAAGTTGTGAAGCCCTATGATCATGGAGCTGTGGACATTAAGAACTTGAAGACGAGAGAAATCTTTAAGGTGAATGGCCAACGTTTAAAGCACTACATGGAAGGTGATCAGAACAATGCCAAGGAGGTGATCCTTCTGGCAGAGGTAACGTAAAAACACCATCATGTTTGAATTTTTGTAAATATTAGGTTAGTGTTTTTCTTTGTTTTTAGGTTTCAAGGTTTGTGTAGTTTTTCTTTCCTTTAAAATTTTTGTTTTATTCCTTTACTGTGTTGAAAGGTTTTCTTTGAGTTTATGCAGATTCATTATACCAGGAACACTACCAGGATTGTTGGCAGGAGCTGATGCCTCAATGAAGAAATCTGCCAGGCATAGTGCCAGAGCAGCTTGGCATGCAGCGGTGTAAGAAATGGGAGGATGAGAGAAACCCTATCTTGATCGGCCCATTCAATAAGAGATGGTTTTTTCTTTAAATTTAAAACCTTTAGCCGCCCAAAAATTGGGTTAAAATTTAAATTTAACCTAATCACTCCAATCATTACCCTGTCCTATCACCTTATCACTTCACCCCTTCCATTATTATCTCTATTTACTAATCCCATTAAAACACTCAACTGTCCACTTTTCATCTTCTTACCCTACCCGGTTAAATAACCAAAACTCTCTCGCACTTTTTACTTTTCTTTTCGACAAGTAAGTACCAAAATTCCCAATCGTCTCTTTCTCTTCATCTTGTTCAACACCGTTTCAACTTCTTCAACGATTTCAATGGCTTCTTCCTCAACCCCTTTCAACCAATTTTTGAATGAGAAGATCCGGAACAAGTTTGAAACCAACTTTGCCTCGAGAAGTTTTTGCTATGAAAAGCACTTTGATTTTAAAATAGAGACAACCAATGGCTTCCCTCCAGAAGTCATGTCTACGCTTAACTTGCACAAATGGAATCTGTTCTGTCGACAAAAAGGGGAGATTTATGCCACCATCGTTCAAGAATTCTACGCTCATATTGTGACCAAGGTTTTGCCCTTCTTGATGATTAGAGGTAAGTGTGTACGTTTTGATGAAGAGTATAATAACAATATGTTTGAGTTGAATGGTGCAGATGATGGGTATTTCGAGTATGCTGAATCAATGAATACAACCAAGAGAAAGAGATTGCATGCAGATTTGTGCGAGCCTAGCACGGCTTGGATAGTGTCATCGAAGAGAAACTATATGATTAAGAGGTTGGCATTGAAGCCCCAATAGAGAGGGTGGAATCACTTTGTGAAGGCAAATCTGATGCCTACATCTCATAACGAGATTGTGTCATAAGAGAGGATGATCCTGTTGCACTCCATTATTATGGGGCGCAAGATCAATGTTGGCAAGCTTATCATTGAGGAAACTTACAAGTGCGCAGTGAAAGGTAACGGAAGTTTGTTTTTTCCTTTGTTGATCTCTAATATTTGCATGCTCCATGGTGTGCCAAAGCTTGATACAGATAAGGGACAAATGATCAAGGGAACAAAAATTACTACTGCTATATGGAGAAATCTCATCGCTGCTGAGCTAAAAGACAAGGGCAAGGGGAAGGCAAAGGCACTCACGCCAAAACCTAAGGAGTCAAAGGTTGTGCCAGACATTATGCCTAAAACTGTGCCAGATAGTTCATTGGCAATGTTGTCACAAATCTACCATCGCCAGGAAATCATTCTTCAAAAGTTAGAGAAAGCAGAGGAACTTAATGTCAAGCTAAGACGTTACACACAAGGCAGGGATGTTGTAATATGGGAGATTCTTAAAAAAATGTCTCCTAATTTCATGCCAAAATTTCCAAATTTCCCTATCGAGCCCTCTGCCAGCGATGATGCCATGCCAGCCAGCCTAGTTTATACCTCATCTGATGCAACAGTCCCATTGTCTCTAGTTCAAGTTGAGTCTGCCAAATCTGATTCTTCATCTGAATCAACAGAAACCAAAGCCAATCCACCAAAGACAAATCGCCAGTGACGCCTGTTGCCCATACGCCTTCTGATGCCACCAATACACCTATCGCGTCGGAACCTACCAAGAAAGTGAAGGAAGCTGGAGTCTCAACAAACGCATCAAAACTGAACATGAAAGGGAGAAAACAAATGGCCCCTGATCGTGGGCCATTTATAAGAAGAAAGACTCGTGTCACACGAGAAGAAGTCTCCGAAGGGGAGTCCTCTTCTTCCTAAACTGCTTTACATTTCATTACATTGCATTTACATGCTCATGCATTTTATTTTACTATTTTTTGTATATATATGTTGTTTCATGCATTGGGGACAATGCACATCTTGGGTTTGGGGGTATGCTTTTCTTCACATTTATGCCATGCATTTCATGTTTAATTTTTGTTGCCATGCCATCCGCCATGTCATCTAGGTCATTAGAATAGATGCATATCGAACCATTAAAAAATGTTGTCTCGATTTAATTTTGAAAAATGTTAACACTTGTTAGGCAAGTTTAATTTGATCTAGGTATCTGTCAAATGAGGAAATTTGAATCTTCAGTTGTCATGCCATGCCAGCTGAGTAGTATGTCAGGTTAGCTTGGCAATTGATCTCTAGTTTAGGGAATTGAACTTACACTTAACACGTAGTATGTATCTAGTTCCTTAGCAAACTTAGACTTTTTTTGGAACTATGCTCAGATTTAGAAAAAAAAAAGATCAAGTGATGCCAGGGTAAAAGAAACTAATAAGGAAGCAATGTTCTGCCAGGGCAATGAAAAAAAATGAACTCTCCTCTACCTAGAGATAATAAGTTACTTGGGGCTTCATGGTTTGCTCCCTCTTAGTTCTCAAGTCCAAAACTTTAGGGTGTGAGTAGAAGAGAAAGCCTAGTGATGTCTAGATTAAGGTGGGGATGAATGGTATGCTCCATCTTATCTCTCACGCTAAATAGTGTCACGAAGCAAGCTTAAAGTAATGCCAACAGAAACCCTTGGCAAAGAAAAAAAAGAAAAAAAATGAGTTTAGGTTGTAAATTTGTCTAAGGGAGTGAAAGGATACTTGATACATATTGCCTACACATCATGCACTTTTCCTGAACTTAGACTAGAGTTATATTGCTGCACTTAAAATACTACCTGCTTGGCATTAATGCACTAAGATACTGAGGACGAAAATAGAGCCAAATTCTGCTTGCCAGTACGTGTTGGCATTCAACCAAAATTTTGTCGAGGTAACATTTTCACAGTTTTTGTTTTTATTTTGTATGTATTACTTGAGGACAAGAAATGAGTTAGGTTTGGGGTGTGTTACCTCTCCAAAAGTACTATTTTTAATGCCAATCTTACAATTCTTTTGCTTGTTTTTAGGTACATTTAGTTGCATTAGGTTATTAAAATCATGCATTTGCATAAGGAGTTTAGAATTCTGTCTATACCAGTGTGAAGGGTTGTTTTGTTGGCAATTTTGTAGGTTTGGCATAGGATTTATCCCAAAAAAGCCAAGCACTAGATGGACCAGACAATGCCAAGCACCGGAAAGAATGCCAGAGAGAATGCCGAGTGCTGTTGGCACAGATGGACCAGACAATGCCAAGCACCAGATGGCAGAGAAGTGAACTTGATGCCATGCCAAGAAGCTGTTGGACCCCAAAAAATAGGATATGATCAGGCTCTGAAAAGATAGCAATTAGAACAATCTCAGAAAAATAGCGGATAAGATGGTGCCAAGACTGGTTGGCAGATTCATGCCAAGCTTGGACGCCAAGGCAGCGTCGGTAATATGACGTTAGCCTTAGCCTGATCTGCTCTCATTCAAATTTGGATAAGATAATTATCTCTTATCCCTTCAGCATTTAAAATTCAAATGAGGAGCTCATTCTATCCCTTCCTTGCACGCCTATTTAAACACCAACCGAGGAGGACTAAATGGGGCATTATTAGACAATCGGAGTGAGGAGTTGGTGTGCAATGATTGACAATCGACTGCACCTTGGAAGGGTGGTTCGACCAGCTTGGCCGAGAAGCTTAGATCTTGAAGGGTTGCATCGAGAGATCCCTTCTAGCCCATTTTCTCTTTTAAGTTATTTTATTTTGTTTTAAATGATGATGTATTTGGGAAACGTTTGTGGTTTTTTGGTTAAGTCCCTCACCATGAACTAACTTAATAGTTGGTGGGGGATGCTTATGGTTGAACGTTGTTTTATGTTTTAGTTTTTAATAATAAACCTGTCATCGGCAATGTTTTATCTATTCGGCATACTCTAATATTTCCCAAAAACTATGCCAAGTGAGAGCTGGCACTGTTGGCCTTTTGCTCCTCAATATCTTAACAAACTTGGGGTGGCAACGATTAAGTTGTTGAATACTGAGGAGAGAAGCTTCGAGAGAAGTCGTTCAAGTAGATGAACTTACTTCGGGAGTGAAATCTACCTCTTAGGAGTATAGATTGGATCTTAATCAAATTGGTTTATTTAAAAACAAGCATTATAGAGATATAGGGGTTTTTACATGATCAATTTAGGGCAATGACCATCGAGAGAGGCTTTGCTAATTTTGAATCTGCTCGGCAAACAATGCCAAGACAGGTTGTTATTAAAGGCTGGCATGGCATGAATAGCGTGAAAACCAGACATTCCCTGCCAACGTTCATCATTCATTATAACACCTTCCTTGCCAATGACTTTACTTTACTTTCATTTCCTTCCTTTTCAATTACTTTCCAAACCAATTTCAAAACAAATCAACTTTTTTTAAGGCAAGTACAAATCAAGGCAATTGAATTCCAAGTCAATCTCTGTGGGATCGATACTCAGCTTACCAGTTGTATTACTTGCATACCGTGTATACTTGTACGCAAAAGACTTATCATGGCACTGTTTTAAACGTTTTCAATACATATCTTCTGCCCCTTTTGCCAGCATTCACTTAAAGAGTCTACATACTACATCAGAAAAGGCATGTGAAAAATTAGAAGACAATGATCTAGTGCGCAAGTTTGCTGACGAAGAAGTTGAAGCGGATGTTGAAAATGCACGAAAAAATTCTAAGCAAAATATGGCTCGACCAACAATGTCGTTTGAACCTATTGAGGATCCATACATACTTGACTCCCAACCTTTGCCATTGAAAGTGAGTTGGATGCTTGCAGGCATTACAGAAATTAGCTAGTTTATAATTTTATTTACGTGACCCGAACATCTCTAAACTTCATTCCTACAAGCGGATACTAGACTATAATTACAATTAGCAGAAAATTGTTTATAATTTTATTTTTGCATGTGGGTTAACTTGTATTTTCTTTGTTCTATACTCTATTTTTTAATTTGCTACATTCCATGAAATACAATGGCTTAACTATAAAATAAGTGCTCAAACTATGCATTTTTTACAATAGGTGTCTAAAGTTTTTTTTATTGAAATAGGTACCTCAAGTTTTCTTTTTTGGTCAAAGTAGGCACTTCAGTTGACTTTAAAACAAGCAAAAAATGAAATTTTAGGCACCTATTTCAGCCAAAAATAAAACTTTAGGCACCTATTTCAGTCAAAAAATACTTTAGACACCTATTGCAAAAAACGCATAGTTTAGGCACTTATTTTATAGTTAAGCCATTGTATTTCATGGAATGTAACAAATTACATAATAGAGTATAGAACAAAGAAAATACAAGTCAACCAACATGCAAAAATATATTTGTAAGTTTTTCAATAATTATCTATTTATAAACAAAAACACTACTCGAATTATGTATATATATTTTGAAAAAGGCTTAATAGTCAGGTCGGTACTCAACGTGTACCCGTTTTTCTAGTTTGGTACCTAACATTTTTTTCGGTCCGCTTTGGTGCCTAACGTTACATTCTGTAACTCAATTTTTTTATCGTCACAGACGTTAGATTTTTTCCGTTAAGTGCCACGTGTCAGCTTCTTAAAATTTTAGAATTATATTTAAAAATAATTAAAAAATAAAAAATAACCCCAAATTTCACAAATAGCCACAAAATTTTGAAATCCCTAATACCAAATCCCGATTTGGGATGATTTCGTCGCCGATTGCCACGTCGCTGCCCATCATATCCGTTTCTGGACCATCACGACCATTTACCTCATCACCTTGTCGCCAAAAATCGACTGACACCGTGTGAAACGTCAAAATCGTCAAATAGTTCATTCGAATAATTCACGACGAATGACGACATAACGGACATGAACGATGTGTGGGTCGTTCGGCGAGGGGAGGGCGCTTCATTCTGTTGCCAAAAACGCGACCAACGCCAATGATAGTGGCCGGATTTGGGGGTTAGGGATTTAGGTACTATTTTGAGATTATTTGAAAATTCTAATATAATTTTAGGTTTTCTTTAGATGTATTAATTTTTATTTATTTTTAAATATAATTTTAGAATTTTAAGAAGCTGACACGTAGCAGTTAACGCCAAAATCTAATGTTCGTGACGGTAAAACTCAAACTAAGTTACGAAATATAACGTTATACACCAAAATGGACCGAAAAAAACGTTAAGCATCAAACTAAAAAAAATGTATATGTTGGACACCGATACGACTATTAAGCCTTTGAAAATTGGATTATACAGTTCTATAAATCGAAAATTGAGTAAAGAAGATCAATCAATAGTATTATATTGAAAATCTAAACCCTTCATCAACTCCATGTTGCTCTCAGGCTATTTGGGTCGTTAATGTATATGTATATGTTAAAGGTTAGTTAATAATCGTGGTTGCTATCTGTTTATTTCTTGGAAGAGCATCTGGGGATTTATCATCGTTTTCGGTGGTAGATATCCTGATAAAAATAAATAAATAGATAACATTTAAGTTTATATATAAGATATAGCCAAAAAGACCGATCGTTTTCTCAAGCATTGGATTCATCGCATAAAAATTCAAAACTTTGATAAATCCTGGAATTTGTTTCAACTCTTTTGTTTTGTTTGGTATAACAAAGGAAAATTCAGCTCAAAAAAGGGTGACGTTTATGCAAAGCAATAGTTCGAGAGGTTTTTCATCTTGGGTTATTATCAGAATCGAGGAAAGATGAGTGAAAAGTTTGGGGTTTTGATTTACTTATGGGTTATGTTAGTGGGGAACTGTTTGGGAAAGTTTGTGGTGCAGAAATGCAGCTTGAAAGTGACGTCGCCTGAGTCGGCCAAAGGAGTTTATGAATGTGCGATGGGGAATTTTGGGATTCCTCAGTACGGTGGAACCTTGGTCGGTACGGTTGTTTATCCAACGGCAAATCAAGGCGCATGCCAGCCCTTTGATGATGCCACCTCCTTCAAATAAAAGCCTGGTGGATTCCCCACTTTTCTTCTTGTTAACCGTGGAGGTTTGCCTTTTTTTTCCTTTCCTTTTTTTTCTAATTTTTCATCATTGATTATCCTATGTTGGAAGTAAACGAATTCAATTATGATGGGTTTTCATTACTTTCCATCTTTGTAAATATGGCACATTGTAATCAACGAAGGTTTCCCCGTTTGTTATTATGAGTTTTGCACTTCTTTAAATATGTTGGTAGTTGGCACTTGTTAAATTTAGCATTGCCTATGTATTTGAGTTTTTTTTTTTCCTTGGTTTCGGTTATTCTCTTGTCCACTAGCTTTAACTTTGGTATTCTGCCAGATTGTTTCTTCGCCTTGAAGGGATGGAATGCTCAGAAAGGTGGAGCTGCTGCAATTCTTGTTGATGACAACCAGGGTGAGCCCTTGATTACCATTCCATCGGCTCTCATTAGCAAGTCACTTGGGGACAGTTTGAAGGCGGCCTTAAATGATGCGAAAATGGTTAAAATCAGTCTGGACTGGACCGAGTCTCTTCCGCATCCTGACGATCTAGTTGAGTATGAGTTTTGGACAAATAGCAATGATGAGTGTGGACCAAAGTGTGACAGCCAGTTGGAATTTGTCAAGAACTTTAAAGGAGTTGCTCAAGAACTTGAGCAGAAAAGTTACATGCAGTTCATCCCACACTATATAACTTGGTTTTGCCCGGAAGCTTTTCTTCAGAGTGAACAGTGCAAGTCACAGTGTATAAATAATGGGAGGTACTGTGTCCCGGATCCGGATCAAGACTTTAATGAAGGATATGCTGGTAAAGATGTTGTGGCTGAAAATCTTCGCCAAGCTTGCCTCTTTAAAGTTGCTAATGCAAGCGGAAAGCCATGGCTCTGGTGGGATTATGTCACAGACTTTGCCGTCCACTGCCCAATGAAAGAGAAGAATTATAACAAAGACTGTGGTGATAAAGTTATCCAGTCTCTTGGTAGGTCGATGCTTTATGCACAATGTTTATTTATTATACACGATTCTAAGAATGGGCTACACAATATTACTGATTTTTTACTGTTAAGAAGGTGCTAGTGTTATGTGTTGATTGATTTTATGGAGCATTAGAATACTGAATTGATTCCCTTTTCTTCCAGATAAACAATAAGTAATGTGTTCTTCCTCTTTACATGGTATGTATATAAAATGATTGCTTTTACTTGTCTTTTTGTCTTGTATGCCAAAGTTAATGAAATTAGGTAATTGTTTTACCACTAAGAATTCATTTGCATCTACCATAGGTGTATTTATTATATATGTGATATAACTTGTGATTATTTTGAGATCTAGAAAAACTAAAATAATTCTATTTTCTGCTAGAAGTGTTGGTCATTTAGTAATCTGTTGACTATGGATGAAAACAAAGTTATATCTTTACATCTTACTGGTGTACTTATCCTTAGTTTTGTCTTCTATCCTATGCACTATAGGTGTTGATCTCGCTGAAATAGACAAATGTATTGGAGACACTGATGCTGATGAGGAGAACCCAGTTCTTAAAGCTGAACAAGATGCACAGGCTAGTCTATTTTAAACTTATAATATCAGTTAAGAGAGAAAAAGAAGAATTCATTGAATGTCTTTGTCATATCTTATCATTGAGGTATTTGTTTTATGCTATAATTCTGGTTTCAGATCGGCAAAGGCTCCCGTGGAGATGTAACTATATTGCCAACACTAGTGATAAATAATAGACAGTTTAGAGGTTTGAACCAGAACTTACCCTCACTGCCACCAATCTGCTTGCATGATTTACATTCTGTAACACAAACCTTTTTCTGATGGATTTAGGGAAGTTGGACAAAAGAGCTGTTCTCAAGGCAATTTGTGCTGGCTTTTAAGAGACAACAGAACCAGCAACATGTTTAACTGAAGGTTATTATCTGTTGAACTCAATTTGCAAGCATTTTCTTCTAGTGATATCCTTTGAAACATTTAAACTATCTGGTTTTCACCATTTTATTGCATAATGTGCATGATATGCCCTCCTTTATTTACCGATGAACCAAATGAAAGAGTTAAGTCAGTGTTGTTGAGTGGTAAAATCATTCCAGAAAGTATCCTTTATAAGCTGCAGAATTTTTCTCACATATCTACTGCAGTATATCTGATAAGCTTCAGTGAAGTAATAGTTGTCTCCGTACAAAGTTGTTCCAATGCTATTATAGTTAAACAATGATAAAGTTGTACAATAGAATGATATCCATTTTTTATTACGAATTGCCCTGAGCAGATATAGAAACTAATGAGTGCCTAGAAAAAAATGGTGGGTGTTGGCAGGACAAGACTACTAACATTACTGCATGCAGGGTATGACACTTGCAATGAATTTGTTTAGATCAACTGTATGTTCAATTCAACTTTTTCTGATGTCCTTCGCAACTCGTGTTCTTCGATATATCTCACAACCATCTTCATGGTGAACTTCCACTTGGGGGCTTCTTCAACACCATCCCTACTTCATCCGTCTCTGGAAATCCATCGTTGTGTGGTTCAGTTGTTAACCGGTCTTGCCCGGCTGTCCATCCCAAGCCCATTGTTCTCAACCCCAACTCATCCGACTCGATTGGTGGCTCATCCCGAGATCACCCTTGCAAGAAAATTGTGCTCAGCATCTCTGCCCTTGTTTCCATTGGTGCAGCAGCTTTCATTGTCATCGATGTAATAGCTATCACTCTCCTCAATATCCATGTCCGTTCTACATAACATGCTGATGAAGCTCTCATATTATCCGGTGCAGAAGATTTTAGTTCTTCTACCAATGATCCAAAATATGGCAAACTTGTAATGTTTTCAGGGGATGCCGATTTTTTTGCCGGGGCCAATGCCCTGCTTAACAAGGATTGTGAGCTCGGTCATGGAGGGTTCGAAGTCGTTTACCGAACAATCCTTCATGATGGGCGGGCAGTTGCCATCAAGAAGTTGACTGTTTCAAGTTTGATCAAGTCTCAGTTGGAGTTTGAAAGAGAAGTATGACCACTTGGAAAGATTAGGCACCACAATCTTGTAGCTCTTGAAGGATATTACTGGACTCTTTCCTTGCAACTCCTCATTTCTGAGTGGGAATTTGTATAAGCACTTTCACGATGGGCCTGACGGGAGTTACCTATCTTGGCAACAAAGATTCAACATTGTTCTTGGGATGGCCAAGGGTATGGCCTATTTGCACCAAATGAATATCATTCACTACAATCTTAAATCAACTAATATCTTGGTTGATAGCTCCGGTGATGCCAAGGTAGGAGATTATGGCCTAGCAAGACTGTTGCCAACATTAGATCGATGCGTTTTAAGCAGAAAAATTCAAAGTGCACTCGGTTACATGGCCCCCGAATTCGCTTGCAGAACTGTGAAAATAACCGAGAAATGTGATGTCTATGGCTTTGGCGTCTTAGTCTTAGAAGTTATAACGGGGAAGAAGCCGGTGGAATACATGGAGGACGATGTAGTGGTGTTGACTGACATGGTGAGGGGAGCCCTCGGTGATGGTAGAGTGGAACAATGTGTTGACGGAAGCCTTCGGAATAACTTCCCGACAGAAGAGACAATCCCGATTATAAAACTCGGCCTAATTTGTGCATCTCAAGTGCCATCGAATCGGTCCGACATGGAAGAAGTAGTAAACATTTTAGAGCTAATCCAATGCCCTTGTGATGGAATTCGGGGTGAAAAATAGGTTCACTGTCTAGGCCCTTTTTTGATTTTAAAGTCCTTATGTGATTACCGATAAATAAAATTTTTAGCTAATTAAACACGATTTACTACCCTTTTAAGCTTATCGATTATTCATATTAACAAAGTAAGCTTCCTTTCTACTTTAGTTTATGCTTTCATATTATTAATACCTTATCTTGCTTTATCCATATATGATTCATCTTTAGAACTGATCAATTATCTATCGTTTAATCTAATTTAATGCATCATATACTACCAGCAGATAAATAATTACATGCCCACTAAAAATTACCATAAGCTAGATTATCTTACTGATGTTGTGCAGATTGAAGCTTGATCAGCAAGCTTGACTCCTCTTCAAGTGCTCCAACTTAACCTACATGTGAAACAATCACACGCTAAGTATGAAACTTAGTGAGGCAATAATTCTTAATAGAGTGCAATATTGACATAAATATCAATTTAAATGATTAATAATGCATATAATCACCTTACCGTTTTTTGTGTATAAACATACATAATTTCATATGTAACAGCATATATCAAAGTGATAAGATTAGATCTTATCAATACTATTGCCATTTTCATCTGTAAGCTTTCAAGCTTATCATTCGGTTCCTTTGACTTATTTTACTCATTTAGCCCAAGAATTTTAAATAGAGAGAAACTTAAGTATACGAGATCGGTACTCCCAGAGTATTAGCCACCGAAGTGACGATAAACATATAGACACATAAAGTGTCGGTAACATATAGACACATAAAGTGCCGCTAAACATATAGATCCGAAGATTAGTGTGTAGCTACACGCAGTCCTTGACTGCTAGACCTCTAATGGCATGCCACCATACTGTAACTCTCTATAGTAAATCTTGGTCAATAAATCAATTTCATTATCTTTCCATATATCCTTCTGTAGATGGTAAACAACTTATTTCATCAATGGCAACATATATCAATATATATATATATCAACATTTCAACTTACCAATATAAATAATCATGTGATCAATGCATTTTATATTCCACTTCTTGAAATATTCGTATATGTCAAGCATATGCTCAATGACATAAATATTATAACAATAAAAATTAGGGTAGGCTCATCGCAAGCCATCCCAATCATGTATAAAATATCAATGTAGTATGACATGTATGCAATTGCACTCACCTGGGCCATTTATTAGCTTGCCTCACTAAGCTCTACTCGACTCTTTCCTTCATAATACCTCAAACCCTCTTTTGATTCGGATCAAACTTTATAAATATAAATAACAATTGTTAGATTCAAATCTAACAATATTTTAAATATGCTATCAAACTTAATCATTTCAATATACAGAATTTTCCAAAATTTCCTTCCTTGTATTGTTCGAAAACTCATTATGGTCCTTAGTGACCAATTTGAACTTCCATTAATCCCTTTCAAGCTTACTAATTAACTTTAGATACAAAATATATCAATTCTCATTTTCTGGCAGATTGCACTACCTTCAAAGAAATATTTCTATAAAATAATCTACAACTCGAAATTCGATTCCGTTTGTTCCGAAAGAAACTAGTTTCGATAGGCTTTTCAACCATATAAATTAATAATCTAAATTCAACTTATATGATTTATGGCGAATTTTCAAAGTCAATTACAGTGCTAGAATTTGGAACAGGCTAGTACTCTGTTTTCTGATCTTGTCACTTAAAAATTCATATCTTTTGACTCGGGGCTCGAAATCAGTTTCCGTTTGTTGGAAACGAAACTAGACGAACAAATCTTTACATCAGTATAAAATTCACCATCTAGCCATTTTTGTAAAATTTATGGTGAATTTTCAAACTTACTGCCATAATCTAGTTTTCTACACAGCTTCCATAAATAAACTTCAAATTTTTATACTAATTTGTCCTTACTTCTCTACTTTTCAATTTAGTCCAATTGCTTGCTTTAAACCACCAATTCATCACCTTCTTTACCAAATAATTATTCAAAATAATTCTCCCTTATTTTTCATTCTTTGACAAAATAATCACTAAAATGCAAATATAAGGATTCAAGCTTCTTAACTTTGCAAATTAGTCCTCAATTAAACATTACTACCTTAACTCCATCATTACAACTAAAAATCAGATTTAGCCCCATACAACAAAACTTCATTTTCGATTTGGTCACTTAACTTTGACAATTTGTCAAAATGGTCACTAATTCAATTCAACATCAATTTAACATTCTAACTTCAATTTCATGTCTCTAACATCATTAATAATATAAATACACACCAAAATTATAACAATCAAATTTGGTCCTCTAACTTTTAAACTTTCTGAAATGGTCCCTATACCTTTAACTTAGGGTTTTGCTTCCAAATAACAATTCAAGCTTACAAGATCATTAATTCAAAATTACAAACCTTAAATTAAACTTGAATCCATAAACCCTAATCATCTTCATAATAATCAAAACATGTAGAACTTAGATCCTAACTCAATATCATGATTTCAACTTGAATTCAGTCATAGAATCATAAAATCTCAAAAGCCCCAATTTGATCCATAAACCCTAATTTCTTTCTCATGTAAATTCTCATCAATCAAGCATGGATTCCATGAATTACTGACATAAAAAAATAGAGCTTGAAGAGTAGAACAACTTTGTAGTTGAAGAGATTACTTGAAACCGAGTTTCGGCGCTTGAATCGAGCTTGAAAAAAAATTCTCTTTATTTCCCTAGCTCTCACGTTTTTGGTTTGTTCATCTTTTCACCATTATTTTACACATATAACTATTAAATGAATATTAAATTCATTTAATAGTGAAATTATAATTTTGCCCTTTTATCCAATGATTGAGATTGATTTTATCATCAATCAAGGGCTAAGATTTAATCTTCCATTTCCTCTTTCCAAAATTGCCCTTATAACTTTTTAAATATTTTAAAATTGCCATTGGGGCCAAATGACCAATTTGCCCTCCAACTAGTTTTTATTTACTAGTTTGCCATTCTTGTAAAAATTCAACTAAGTCTAGTTGGAATCCAACCAACTATAATAAAATATTCATAAAATAGTATTTTATGACTTTTCCATTACTTTTGGATCAGCCTCTGAAATTCTAGTTCGATCCAATTTCTCGATATTCATAAAATACTTCTACTGCGATTTTACCTTTTCCGAGCTATTGGATTTATTTCGAAAATTCTATATTTTCATATTCGGGAAATAAACATTATCATCTCATAAAAACTTCATTTTCCAAGGACTTAGACTGAATTTCCGTAACTCGGTCTATTATTCCGATAATTATCAAAAATCTTCATAGAATAAAATTTCTCCTTGAACTCCTTTATCGTAAATCCATTCGAATATTCTTTACTCTTACTAAGTCCAAAATATCGATCAGAAACACTTTTATGAGACCTTCCCGGAGGTCACCCATCCTAATATTTCTCTTGCCTGAGCACGCTTAACAATTTTATTCGATCCCAATTTGGTACCTTCTACTGCATCTTAATTCTTAAAACTGATATCAATGTACTTATTTCGATCTGATTTGCTCTTATACTGAATAAAATTACTTATTAGGGAAATTTACACTTTAGTCCCCAAACTTTTCTAAAGTTTATACTTTAACCACAAAACTTTCAAAATTTACATTTTAGTCACTAGCCAAAATTTGGATATTACAGAGACACAACAAAACTGAGTTTCCCAATGAAAGAAGAATCCAGTTTGTTCTATACAGAAAAAAGAGTTCAAAAACAGATATTTCCCCTCCATTCTTTCATTGTTTTGTTTATTTCCAACTTTCATTTATGGTATTTTCTTACATACATGTTGAGTTTAGATTCAGATTCACTGGCTGCATATGGGACTTTGAATATCATTCAATGTCAAATATATACTATTTACTGCTTCAGCTTTCTTTATTCTTCTCATGGACCGTTTGTTACATTTACAATCACGGTAAATACGGACCGACAGATCGAATACAAATACATTTGTGATTGTAATTTTTGAAAGGAAATAATATAAAAAAAAGTAAAAGCAGAAGAATTGAATGGAATGGTGAAGTTGAAGAAAAAGTAGTCATCAGTCCTCACAATTCCTTTATAAAAAGCTTCAATTCAATCTTTTCTGCTTTTTGTGTCCCTAAACTATTCATTCAACCTTCAATACACTGTTGTTTTTATTACGTATGAAATATATTTTAAATATAAATACGAGATTTGATTTTTTAAATATATAAAAAAATTAAGTATATTGACATCATACGCAAATTTGAATACCATGGTTTCAGAGGTTGTAACCTCTAGAGATCCTGGGTTTACAATGTTGGTGAATTATTAATACTTGGTTTTGAAGTTTAAACTTTTAATCCTTCAAAAAATTGCCTTCAACAATGGGCATCATTACATGGGTCCGGGACTAACTATTTTTCTTAAAAAAAATAATATGTATATTTTTTAAAATTTTACTATATAACACGAAAATGCCTAAGATCAGAAAGGTCTCTCTCAAAGATTCTTTGAATAGTTTTAGGAAATGTTTCATGAATTATCATGGAAGTGCTGGTCGAGAAATCTTTTTCAAACCATTTTTTCATCATGTTTACCTACAGTTTTATAAATTTGAAGTAAACGAACTAACTTTTTTTTTTAAAAGAAGAGAGTCAATGACACGAAGATGAAATTCAAACTAATCAAATCACTAGAAATCAATCGAGCAACAACGACATTATCGAACATAAAAACATGAGGTGGTGCATTGCAGTTCCCAAGTAAAAATATGGAAACATACATGCATTGCAGTTCCCAAATAAAAATATGGTAAAGAGGAAGGATGAGGTGGTGCATGCTGCCTGTTTGAATTATAAACAATAGCTACATATCCATCCACGAGACTACCCAAATCATTGCCATCAAAAGCCTTAAGACAAAAGCAAAAGTGTATTTGGGTTTTAGGAATAATAATAATAATAATAATAATAATAATAATAATAGCTTAAGAAACAAGAATATTGTTGTTAATGGTATGGGTGATGGGTGGGAATGGTGATTGCCTTTATGTTGATGGAGGGAGGGAGAGACAAAATGATAGAACTCTCTCCTTTTACAAAGTTAACCATCCACTACTTCTACTTGCACAAAACTCAAACCTTTCCCCCATCCAATAAAAACACAACCAATTGAATTACATTTCTCTCTCGCATACCATAATATATAATTATTAATATAATACATAATATTTTTTTATATACGGATTGTGTAAATAAAGTTACAACTCCTTTCGTTTAAACTCTAAAATCTAAGTCTCATACCCTAAAATTCTAAATCATAACCCGTAATCCTAAACTAAACTAAGTCCTAAATTTTAACCTTATAAACCTAAACTCCTAAAAAATAAACCTTAAATTAAACCCCCTAAATACTATAACAAACATGCTTGGCGTATCAAGTATTTTCCTATAATATATATATATATATTTATCTTTCATAATATATAAACGGTAAAAATAAATCATCAGACTGAGCAAAATTCGAACTAGACAAGAAATTATTTTTGAGATCAACTACGATGAATTTATATTTTGATAAACAAATAAAACTTAAAAATGACTTTTAACTTATTTGAATATATCAATAATCTTAAAAATAATTCAAAATTCAAACAATCAAAAATCGAAATTGAGTTTGAACTTATTTCGGTTGATCGCTAAAACTACCATGCTATAATTAGACCTATTCAAGGCTCATATTATCTGTACAAAATTTGGGAGAGTTTGGATAAAATATTAGGCACGAAAAATGAGTTTGGACTAAAAAATTAGACTTATTTAAATTATAGGCTGGACTTGGACTCCAATAATCAAGACCCATAGTCCATACCCAACCCAATCTGTTTCATTTTGTTATAATATGTTACGCATTCTATCTCACTAAATTTATCACTTATTGACTTTTAAAGTTAAAAATTTTAAATTTTTATCATAATTATTTTAATTATTTAAATTTTAAGGTAAACTACACGAAGTGTCACTAAATTTTAACCTTTGTATCGAACATACCACTGAACTATAAAATGATACTATTATACTACTGAACTTTGGTAAACTACACAAAATGGCACTCGACCGTTAAATGCAAAATGACGTTGTTTTGATGCCTAAGATAGGCCAAAACGAATTCGTTTTGTTAGAAAAAAAATTAAGAAAACATTGAATTTGGGGAAGCTCGAACCAAGAACCTCAAGTATTAAAGGTTTACACTAAACCACCAAACCAACTTAAAAACTTAATATAATTCTAACGAAAATAGTATATAAATAATATTGTAGTTAACTTAATTTCATTTATCTCATAATATAATTTTATAATATTTATAATATAATTTTATAAATATATTAAATTTATAAATAAATATTGTTTATAATTTATATTACAAAACTAAAATATTATTTATAATATATACAACTAAACCATAAGCCATACATGTAACTAACTAAACTACAAACCCTAAACCCTATATATATAATTAATTTGAAATCCCAAACCCTAAATATATATAACTAAATCCTAAATCTCAAACTCAAAACCCTAAACTATACATGTAACTAACTAATCTACAAACCCTAAACACTAAATATATATAATTAAATATGAAATTCCAAACCCCAAAACCTATATATATAACTAAATTCTAAATTCCAAACCCAAAACCCTTAAATTAAAATACTATTTATAATATATATTAAGATTTGTAATATAAATTATAAATAATATTTGGGGTTTTGGGATTTAGGATTTAGTTATATATATATATATTTAGGGTTTGGGGTTTGGGATTTAATTATATATATTTGGGGTTTGTATTTTAGTTAGTTACATGTATGGTTTAGGATTTAAGGTTTAGCCATATATATTACAAATAATATTTTAGTTTTGTAATATAAATTATGAATAAAGGGTAAAACTTTGATACACAGGCTGGGTAAAAATAATTTTACAAAAGCATGTGTATTTACACTATAAAAACTCAAATCCTAAATTCCTAACCCTAAAAAAACTAAACCCCACACTCTAAACTCTAAATTCTAAACACTAACCTTGAATTCTAGACCCTACAACCTAAACCCTTAAACCTTAAACCCTAAACTAAAATCCTAACCTCTAAAACTAAAAGGCGCGTGTAAACTAAAGTTTACACGGCCTGTGTATCAAAGTTTTTTCCTATGAATAATATTTATTTATAAAGTTAATATATTTATAAAATTATATTATAAATATTATAAAATTATATCATGAGATAAATGAAATTAAGTTCAACTGCAGTATTATTTATATATTATTTTTGTTAGGATTATATCAAGTCTTTAAGTTGGCTTGGTGGTTTGGTGTAAACCTTTCATCCTAAAGGTTCTTGGTTTGAGCCTCCCTAAATGCAGTGTTTTCTTAATTTTTTTTCTAACAAAACGACATCGTTTTGGCCTATCTTAGGCATCAAAGAAGCTATACCAAAACGACGTCGTTTTGCATTTAACGGGTCCATTACTGTTTAACGGTCGAGTGACATAATAGTAGCAAAAAACAAAGTTCAGTGGTATAATAGTATCAAAAAACAAAATTTAGGGGTATAATAGTATTATTTTATAGTTCAGTGATATGTTCGATACAAAGGTTAAAGTTTAGTGGCATTTCGTGTAGTTTACCCTAAATTTTGTAATATATATATAAACTAGTTGATTGAAAGTTTTTAAAATATATTTTTCATATTTTTATCAATAAGAAATTTTAAATAATCAAAAGTCAAAGTTGAAAATTTTTGACAAAAAAAATCAATAAGTGACAAATTTAATAGGATGAAGAGAGTATATAAATTACATCACATAAAAATCAAATTTATAATAAAATATAATACCATAATGTAAGTATTAAAAATATATATCAAGTTGTTTATGTATACAAGAGCAAAAAAATAATTTTAAGAGGTATTAGATAAAAAATAAAATAAATATTTCTTAAAAAAGTTTAAAAATAATATGGGAGGATCGAAAACAGATTCGAATTAACCATTTACAAACATGAAAAGACTTGGATAAGAACACATAAAATGTACTAATCTAATGCATAAAAACCCAACCTATCCCATAAACACCTCAAACCACAACCCAACAATTCCCGTACACATGATCAAGTTGTGGGAACAATATGTAGGAAAACGGTTAATCCAAAGCGATTAAATAAAATAAAAATACGAAATTAATATAAACATATTCGAAAAGAAATTTTACAGAACTTAAAATTAAACCGTAAGAAACTTCGTTGAGGCCTGCACGAACGCAGTTTCCTTAAGACAGATTTCGACCACTCCTTGGTGCTTGAGTTCGTCTATCGTTAGTCTCCCAGGATACAACAACAAATGATCTTCTACAGTAGCACTGTTGCAGAGATCACGAACGAAACTCTCGCAATTCACTATCACTGAAAACACTTATGCAATTTCGAAGAGGAGAAAATTTCAAGTTGTGTTTAAAACTGAAGAGAAGCATCCTTTGTATAGGGAACGATCAGGTTAAACCATGGGAATAAAAAAATATTCTGAATTTAATGATCATTGATACTTTCCTATTTAATTCAGAATATTAAATCAATACCATATATAATCGAATATTTTCGTGAATATCAAGCAATACCATTTGAATGTTCGTATTTAAGGAAAACATATAATATCCCTTTAAATTTCGAATATTCAAAAAGGATATGCTTATTTTTAAGGAAAATTTATTCGAAGTGGGTAAAATATCTGCAAGTCCATGAAGGGCCCGACCGGTCTGGACATTCGTGTCGCCCATGTCGTGCGGGTGCGCCCCAACCCGAATGGGATTGAATTCGCACCCCTTGTACGCGAGGCACAGTTTCCATTCAAGTCATTCAATGACCACAAAGTGGGTAAGTGTACCCATCAATGTGGGACAAGGGGGTTTCATTTTCCTTACTCAATTTACAACCACCTTACTTTGAGCATCAATTTCTCATTCATCAGTCAACCATTTTGACCATATGAGATACCATTTAAAGGTCTCATGGAGTAGAATATGACCAAATAAAATTATTATTTGAATCTCCACCTTTAAAGTTTTGAATTATGGCTCAAAGTCGCCTATTCCTCATTGTTTTTTCCAATAATCCCTCACATTAATGAAATTGATGATTTGATCAAAAGCATTTTGACTCGATGTAGTGATAGGTTCTACAATCGATAGCTGTATAGGATAGGTAGGTTTCCTCCTTTGAACCTTCCCTTGTGAAAGCATATTTACTTTACTAGCTAACCAGTAGACGTGATGTCCTTGAATTGTTCAGCCGTTTGGGTAAACAATGATATACTTCTCACAACTACCTCTCTGACAAGAGTATTTGTTCTCATGGTTATGTCCATATGGCCGTGGAAATTGCCTGGTTCTGCAAGAGTTTAAAAGAACTGTGCCAGTAGTCTCCTTGAAGCGGCCCCACTTCACTCTTACATAGGTGACTTGTGTTGCTCGGCTCACCGAAGTACACAATGGTCACTAAAAGCTTCTAACTTAGCCTGTCTCATATTGATCACTATTTACATCATAGGAACGGACTTGGGTTTAAGTGCCCCCACAGTGACTGAACAGGTCTATGATATTAGGTTGTCCCTTTGAACCTATATCTTAAGATCTCCAATCACCTAGGTAGGGTTTTCCTTCACATAGCACCTTTATTTTCCATGGGCTTTAGTCTCATTCCTTTAGATGTTTTCTCAACTAGATCTTGGTTTAACCCTTTGGTTAGCGGATCTGCAATGTTATCCTTTGATCTTACATATTCAACAGAGGTAACTCCATTTGAGATCGGTTTTCTAACAGTATTATATTGACGACGCATATGTCTCGACTTACCGTTGTACATACAATTCTTTGCTCTAGTGATTGTTGCTTGATTGTCACAGTATATGCATACTGTAGGCATAGGTTTTGGCCATTCATGAATATCCTCAAGAAATTACCTAAGCCATTTGACTCCCTCTCCAGATTTGTCAAGAGCAACAAACTCAGATTCCATTGTGGATTTGGTTATAATCGTTTGTCTTGAGGATTTCCATGACACGCTCATTTTTCCCAAAATGAATGCATATCCACTTGTGCCTTTGGTGTCTTGAATGTCAGATATCCAACTGGCATCGGAGTATCATTCTAAGACAGTGAGGTCTCTGGAATAATGCAATATGTAGTCCTGAGTATATCAGAGATATCTCAATATCCTTACAATTGTTTTCTAGTGGTTTTTCCCTGGATTGCTTGTGGATCTGCTTAGACTGTTCACAGTAAAAGTGATATCTGGTCTAATACAACTCATGAGATACATTAGACTACCTATGACTCTTGCATATTCCACTTGGTGAATACTTTCCCTGTTGTTCTTAGATAAATTTGAACAAGGGTCTAAAGGAGTTATGGCTATGCCAGAATCATCCTTGTTAAATTTCTTGAGAATCTTGTCCACATAGTGTGACTGAGTTAATATGAGACCTTCTGTTAACCTTTTGATTTGGATGCCCATAATCGTATCGCCCAGTCCCATATCTTTCATGTCAAATCTTGAATTTAACATGTTCTTGGTATGCTTTACCATTTCATTGTTGCTTCCAACAATAAGTATGTCATCAATATACAGATATAGAATGATATATCCAATGTCTGTACTTTTGACATATACACATTTGTCACACTAGTTTATTCTGAAGCCGTTTGTCATCATTACACTATCGAACTTCTCATGTCATTGTTTTGGTGCTTGTTTAAGTCCATATAGAGACTTCACCAATCTACATACTTTCTTTTCTTCACCTGAAACTACATGACCCTCAGGTTGTTCCATGTATATTTCTTCATCAAGTTCTCCATTTAGGAAAACTATTTTAACATCCATTTAATGTACTTCAAGATTTCACAGGCAATAATTGTGAGAATCATCCTTATAGATGTTATTCTTGATACATGGGAGAATGTATCAAAGTAATCAAGGCCTTTCTTTTGTCGGTATCCTTTTATTATCAATCTTGCCTTGCACTTATCAATTATTCCATCTGCTTTCATTTTTTGTTTGGAAATCTATTTTGAATTTAGTGGTTTAATTCCAGGAGGAAGGTCCACTAATTCATATGATGGCTATCTTCCATAATGTGCCTTTAGCGGAGTGTATAGCATCGTTATATGTTTGAGGTTCAGCCTCTATCATAAAGGTTAGAAAATCTGATCCAAAGGATTTTTCCACCTTAGCTTGTTTGCTCCTTCTTGGCTCAATTTCAATTTCAGTCCCTTGTTGATCATTTAGACTGATCTCATCTAAAGTTCATTTCATTGAACTTTGATTAAGCTCCCTAAATTTATAGGGAAATATATTTTCAAAGAATGATGCATTATTTGATTCCATTATCGTATTCTTGTGAATCTTGGGATTCTTTGATTCATACACAAGAAACCGATACGCATTGCTATGTTCAACATAGCCAATGAAAATGAAATCCACAGTTTTAGGACCTATTTTCATTTGCTTTGGTAATAAGGTCGTTACTTTGGCAAGACATCCCCATATTTTCAAGTGTTGGTAGGAAGGTTTTCGACCTTTCTATAGCTAATATGGTGTCTTATCCTTTTTCTTTCAGGGAACCTTATTTAAAAGGTAATTAGCTGAAAGGACAGCTTTCCCCCACATGTTTTGTGATAACCTAGAACTTTCTAACAAAGCATTCATCATTTCTTTTAGAGTTCAATTTTTCCGTTCGGCTACTCCATTAGATTGAGGAGAATATGGTGGTGTTACTTCATGAACAATACCATGTTGTGAGCAATATTCACCAAATGGATTAACATATTCACCACCACAATCACTTCTCACCATCTTAATCTTTTTATTAAGTTGGTTTTCAACTTCCTGTTTATAGAGTATAAATTTCTCTATAGTCTCGTCCTTGCTTTTAAGCAAATATACATAGCAATATTTTTTGCTATCTTCGATGAAGGTAATAAAAAATTCATTTTCTCATCTCGTTTGAATGAATTTCAAATAAAAAACATCGCTATGAATTAGATCAAGCAGTTTCGTACTTCTTTCAATAGTTTGAAATGAAGACCTTGTTAATTTTGCTTCAACGCATGTTTCACATTTATTATTGTAATATGAAATGAATGGATATGTTTTGAGTTAATTAATCTCCATAGAGTATCATAATTAACATGTATGTGTCTAACATGTCATAAATTTAAAGACTCAAGCTTATAAACGGAAGAAGAAACAATATTCTTATTCATGTTTTTTGGTCTTATAGAGACGGCATTGAGTTTCCATATTCCATTCAATACATATCACGTGCCCACAAACATCCCCCTTTAGAAAGAATTAATTTTTTGGATTCAAAAAACATTCTAAACCCATGAACACTTAGAAGTGTTCCAGATACAAGGTTTTTACGTATGTTAGGCATATATAGCATATTCTGCAGCTTAAGTTATTTCCCATAAGTCATCTTCAAGAACACAGTTCTCTTTCCCTTGATTTTAGAAGTCACAGCATTTCCCATGTAGAGCTTCTCCCCATTGTCTCTAGGTACCAGCTTAGAAAAAAAATCTTGTCACAATAGATATGACGTATGGCTCCAGTATCCAGCCACCATTCCCTTAGGTTAAAGTCAACCAAGTTGACTTTAGAGATCACAGCACATAAATCTTGGTCCTTAACAGCATTTGCCTCATTGGCTTTGCCTTTCCTTTGATTTCTACATTCAGAGGATCTGTGCCCCACCTTGCCACAGTTGTAGCATGATCCATTGAATTTCTCCTTCTTGGAAATTCCACCACTAGGCTCCATCTTCGACCTGGCTTGGTGTTGTTGGGGTTGCTTTCCCTTTCTGACTTCGACAATATTTGCCTTGGCCTCTTTGAAGGTTTTTTTACTGAGCTTTCTGGCATTGCCTCTGTTGTCCACTTCTATTCGAAGTCTAACAATCAGTTCCTCTACTGTCATTTGCTTTCTTTTGTGCTTCAGGTAAATTTTGAAGTCATTCCATCCGGGAGACAGCTTTTCCGTGATGGCAGCTACTTGGAAAGATTCGCTTATGACCATTTCTTCAGCAAGAATTCCATTAATAATCAGTGGAGTTCTTCCACATGACTTACTACTGGTTTGGAATCAACCATAATAAAATACAAGAATTTCGCGACTAAAAACTTTTTAGCCCCAACATCTTCTGCTTTGTATTTGTGGTCCAATACCCTCCACAGCTCTTTAGCTATTTTATAAACATCATATACCGGATACAAAGAGTCTTGTAATCCGTTGAGGATATAGTTCTGGCACAGAAAGTTGGGGTTTATCCAAGCCTCAGTGATGCCGAAGGCAGTGAGATCATTCACCTCTCCTTCGTCGTCCCATACTTTAACAACCGAGGCATCTTCCTTCAAGTATTTTGCCAAGTTTAACATGGTCAGATAGAACAACATCTTCTATTGCCATGTCTTGAAATTCTGGCCACAGAATTTTGCTGGCTTCTTATTGTGGCTCATTGTCACAGCCGTTGCGTTCAGATTCATAGGCTAATTCTCTTGTTTCAAAGTCTGCCCCGGTCCTATCATCTGTGCGAACGAGTTGGGTGAATCAATAAAATCTCCCATAGTCATTGTTTTTGTTCAAAAAAATCCGAAATTAGTAATAATTCCAATAAACTAAAAAAATAATTTCGTTTATTTCTGATTTTTATTTTTCACAAAATTCGTAACCTCAGTTACTTCCAATGACAATTTTTGTAGAACAGATTTGTCCTTTCTTTTGAGATTAAGCAAACCTGTTTAAACGATAGAATAAATCCTGAAAACAAATTTATTTGCTTTCTCAATTCTTTAAAATTTTTAATCACCTTGGACGCAAAGATCTGTCTTAAGATTGTCGGAAAATGATTAATCCAAAATGATTAAATAAAACAAAAATACAAAATTAATATAAACATATTCGAAAGAAAATTTTATAGAATTTAAAATTAAATCGTAAGAAACTTCGTTGAGGCCTGCACGAACGCAGTTTCCTTAAGATGAATTTTGACCACTCCTTGGTGCTTGAGTTCGTCGGTCGTTAGTCTCCCACGATACAACAACAAGTGATCTTCTACAGTAGTACTATTGCAGAGATCACGAACAAAACTCTCACCTTTCACTATCACCGAAAACACTTATGCAATTTCGAAGAGGAGAAATTTTCAAGTTGTGTTTAAAACTGAAGAGAAGCATCATTTATATAGGGAACGATGAGGTTAAATCGTGTGAATAAAAAATATTACGAATTTAATGGTCATTGATACTTTCTTATTTAATTCGGAACATTAAATCAATACCATATATAATCGAATATTTTCGTGAATATTAAGCAATACCATTTTAATATTCGTATTTAAGGGAAACGTATAATATCCTTTAAAATTTCAAATATTCAAAAAGGATATGCTTATTTTTATGGAAAAAAATTTATTCGAAGTGGGTAAAATATCCGCAAGCCTAGACATCCCACGTCGTTCGGGTGCACCCCAACAGTTTCTATTCAAGTCATTCAATGACCATAAAGTGGGTAAGTGTATATAAACACTTCCCATTCCATTTATCCCATCAATGTGGTACAACCACCTTACTTTGAGCATCAATTTCTCATTCATCAGTCAACCAATAAAATCATTATTCGAATCTCCACCTTTACCCTTTCGAATCATGGCTCAAAGTCGCATATTCCTCACTATTTTTTCCAACACAATACAATTCATAAAAAATCAACTTAATCTTAGCTCAATTGATATTGTTATTGTAACATATACAAGAACAAGAGTTTGAGTGCACAATTTATTTTAATTTATGAACGAGAAAAAGTTTTAAATGGTTTAAACAATATAAAAATAAAAAAAACCATGAAGTTTTAAATTTACATGAATCATCCAATACTTAAATTCAATCAAATTGATTCATAAAATCATTCTTAAAAAGATAAAAAGATAAGATAAGATTTGAATTCTAACCCCTATGATCTTTGCTTTATTTGTTGGTAATGCTCAAGGGTAGTAAATCATGTAAATCTCATTTTGAGTTCCCTTATATTTTTCTAAAATGTGAAAGATTTTCTTCATCCATTTTTTATATAGCTCGAAATTTAAAACGTTCCAAACAATTTTTTAAATGTTGCTTAATTACTCGATATTATCCTGTTTGAATTGGATTTTTAACAGCTGTGTCTATAGACTATTGATAAGCCATAATAGATGTGTCTATAGACTGTTGATAAGCCATAACAACTGTTGAAAACTGTTTTTAGTGATTTTTTGTAAAAGGATCAAAACTTTGAACACTCGTGGTTTAACTAGGCGAGGTTTTCAAATCTTACGGTTTAACTAGGCAAGGTTTGGGATATAATGCAGTTTAACTAGGCATGGTATGAGTTGTGGTGGAGGTGAGTCCATCATGTGAATCCGTGTATCCGATATGTATGTGGATAGAGGTTCGTCTATTCGGGGTCACTATAATTGCCAATATATGAAAGTCTATGTGTTGAACCTATTTTATAATGCTTTGTGATTTAAGCATGGTAGTATGATTTAATGCTTTAGGATTTAAGCATGGGATTTTTATATGATGTTGTATAAGGATTGTTATGCATGTTTTGGCTAGAAACAATTAAAATTCTTTGGTTGTTAAGCATGTTTGAAAACAAGTGGTTTTGGTTTCCAAATGGTTTAAATGCATCATTGTTTTTATGAGCATCCTCACTAAGCACGTGTGCTTACTGTTGCGCGTAATAAGTGCTACGCAATTATGCAAGTATACACGTTGCAAGTTATAGTATAAAAGATATTGTCTCCATAGGGATTGGTGCCACTTCAAGAATCTAGTCTCTTGCACTGTAAAAAGTAAAGACACAAATAAAGGATTATAGGAGTTTAACTAATAACTAAACTAGAAGGCAATAAAGTAAAAGAATAAATAAGATCAAATAAGAGAGATAGGCCAGGTTATCGTGAGTTGAGGTGTGATAGCCGATTGGATCGTCTTGGTAAAAGAGTGCACGGGCAACTCAGTTGTCGTGGCAACTTGCACAATGGGGTTGCCTTGGCAACTAATCGATGGTTGCCTGGGCGACTAGTTGGGCAACTACTTGGGCGTCTGGGCAGCAACCTTCAAGGTTCGGCAGAGCGTTCTTCAATGGTTTCTTCTTATCCCTAAGTCAAAACTCTAGCTACTTGTGCATGCCTTGATAATACATCCCTGCGTGAATCAAGGGTGAATAACAACCAATCTTGCGCTCCTCTTAGCCGTTGAAATCCTTGACTTATTCCTAAGCCGGGTTAATCTTCACCATCAATAGATTGAATAAAGATCATATTCATTCATTTCTTGAATCTAACTCTCCCGATATTAGATAAATAGATGAAGTTACGAGATCCCCTCCCAATTCACTCGCAAACAAGAATAAGAACCAACAATGAATAAACCTTGAATAGAAAAGTGCAAACTCTTATTACCTAAACAAAATCCAATAGTTTCTCACAACCACAAGGCATAATAACCATAGCCAAGTAGATTTAGTTCATGGCTAGGTTCCAAAGAAACACAAGATAAATAATCCCTAGCATGAACCCAATCGAGCAAGAAAGAAAAAGATGAAGAATTGAAGCTTGTTGAAATCTCCTTGCCCTAGATGCTTGTCGAAAATTCTCTCCTCTTGCTCTCTTTGGATTGTCAAAATTCCCCTCTAATTTATAGGGCTAGGTCAAAGTCCTTCTTTGAGGAGGAAGTTAAGTTGGAATTAAATTATCTTTAAAGAATATAATTCTTTATTATAATTATATTCCTACTAGAACTTCTCCTATCTTCTTGGAATTTAATTATTCTTTAATCTCTTCATGGAAATCAAATTCCTTTGGGATTGGGCTTTGCTCCACGTCATCTTGGGCTTGTCTAGTCATCAATTTTGACTACCATATCACATTTTTTCTTTGTCGACAATTACCCTGGCAACTGGCTCGGCGTCTCCTTCATGCATTGCCCTGGCTACTAGCTCGGCATCTCCTTCATGTATTGCCCTGGCAACTAGCTCTAGCCTTGCTTTGGAAAGTGATCCTGCACATACACACAAAACACACCAAAGCAGCATCTTTTCCCACAAAAACTACCAAGTTATGTAATCAAGCTCAACGATGGAAGGAAATATGGATTAATGCATGAATGGCTAATTATGCAACTAATATGAGCTTAAGTCTAACAATAATATGAGTAAAAAGGGTAAGAAAAATAGTACTTTTGAACACTTATCACTTACGCTCTCTTTTTCCTAATGATGCAGAGCATTGAGGTTTGGGGCAGCAACGGCAAGGTCTAAGTGATCCAAGAATCAAGACTACTTTTGAGTATGAACTCGGTTTAAGTTTCTGGTTAATAAGGCACTGTGTTCGCCATATTTTGGGGGATTGTAATTCTATTTTTCCTTAGTTTTTGAGCATGTTTAATGCTTTGATTTATAGTTGAATGATGTTGATAAGCATGTTGTGGATCGTTGCTTATGGTTGATGCTAGGTGGTTGCCTAGGTATGCATCTAGTTAGCATTGGCTGATTGCCATGCTTTGATGTTTTTGACATGTTGATTCTGACACCAAAGATATTTTGGTATGTTGCATATGCTGGAAAAATGCTTGATTAAGTGTTTTAGTATGTTTAGAAATGTGGCTTAGGAAGCATACCTATAGATTGGTCCTTGGTAGCATATGTGGTGTTGTAATTGCTAAATCCTGATGCAAAGGATGGAGTATGACTTGATGGATGTTCATATGCTTGCATGTCGTTTGCTAGGGCCTGAAAGCATCTAGAAGTGAGTGAAAAACCAGCTAAAATGACATTACAGGCCCTGAAGTACCGATATACGGGGGACCGTATCGGTACGGCTAGGCAAAAACAAACTTCGAGTTTTGGTATGGGTTTAGGTGTATCGGTATGATTTTATGCTACTGGAAATTTACTTTTTAGAAAAAATTGCATACCGAAACACTTAGTATCTATATCGGTACGACAGTTAAACTTTCTTAATTGGCTTTTGAGTTTGTCTTAGCATACCGGAACGGTGCTCGGCGTACTGAAATGAGGCTGGCTAATATTGAGCACCGTATCGATACAGTTAACCACGTATCAGTACGGGCAGCTGTTAATTCAGTTAATGCCATAAAGTTCAATTTCTATTTCTTACATTTTGGTCCATGAGTGTTGTATGTGCAATTGTATGAGCATGTATGGTTGGGTTGAGCTGTAAATTGATATGCAAGCATGTAATCTGACTAATTGAAGATTGGTAACCCTAATTTCACGAATGGTCTTGTAATCTATCAGTTTTACGTTTTGGTCCCTAAAAGATGTTGTATGCAATCGGTTGCCTACCCATGGTCTGTTCCTTTAAAACTTCATTCGTTGCGAGCATGATCACTTAGGAATAATAATATGCATTTAGACAAGATAAAAGGAAAGAAATGGACCGATTTTCATAATCTTTCTCCGGTTTGCTTCGGCAAGCCTAATGTAGCTCACTTGGTTCGGTCGGGCGTCTAGATCGGGTTGAGGGGGTTACACAAAACATGCATATACAATGAGTAATCAAACCATTTAAAACAAGTTCATAAAACCAATCGCCAAACTGAGTTCGAGAGATAATTCATCCTTTACTTACCTCAGAGCTTAGACCAGCATTTCAAGCTTGATCTAAACTCCCAAACACAACTTTTAAACCTCTGCAAAGTTGTAAGCACGTTCTCACTCACCGACATGCAAAGCCTCGCTTGCCGATATGGTATTCATGACTCCAAAGCTTCCGAAACCAAAGCTCAAGCTTGAGGACCTACTTCCTCTACTTTATCCACACAAAAACAGAGGGTACACTACATCAAAATGCAATCAACCACACAACATTACAAATCCTCAACATTCCTTCATCAAAAACACTCCGCAACAACGAAACTAACATCAAACATCTTCCAAACTTTATCTAGCCCCAACCTAACATCTTAATCCATCAATTAACATGTAAAAACACATCACCAGTATCCTTATACCTCAAGCATTCATAAAACCTCCACAATTCCTAAAAAACACATAACTAGCAACCTAAAAAATTTGGAATTCAATTAGTTTCAAGATTCCTTTGATTAAACCATCTTATTAACATCATTCAACATCAAAATCATGACCTATATAAGTCCAAATCACAAGAAAACAGAACCATTACGGGATCAAATCAATTTCACCAATTAAACTTTGATTTAACCATTTTCCTTCAATTAAATCATCAAAACAAGTTAAAATCATAAGCAAAGGACCAAAACTTGGGAATTTCAATAAAGAACCTTGTATTAGAGGAGAAGAACGAACCTCTCCTCTAATGACTGCTTTCCCCTTAATTAGATGGATTTCATATCAAAACAAAGAGAAAACAAATGGACGTTATTAGGAAATCATAATAATCTCAATTGGAAATCAAAAGATTTATTGAAAGAATATTTTACCTGAAACTTTTGAAGAGAAGTGAAGTGTTTGGCTGGAGAGAATTGGAGAGAAAATCTTTTTTATGAAAAATTAATTACGTCAATTTTGTTTTAAAACCTTTTAATTAATCCAATTAATTCCCAAACATTTTTATCATTTTAAAATCCCTAAAATAACTAATTAAGGGGGAAAGTCTGATATTAGACTGGGTAAATAGCTCTTCAATGATTCAAAGTTTTGACCCTTTTACAAAACAGTCACCAAAAATAGTTTTGAAACTTTGCATTTTGGTTACTGATCAAAATTTCCACTTTCGAGACCCCTTTTTTTAAAATTGATTTTACCAAAATCATTTCCATATTAAATAATTATTTTAGATAATTTTTCCATATTTTTATCCCTTCTTAAAATTGTAGCAATATCCCCTTTTTTCAGTTCGCTAAAAAAAATTGTTTTCAATTGTTTGAGGGTCTTTCGGGTATTTAAAATGTCCCGTGGGGTTTTAGAAAAAAACATGTTTTATTTAAAAATGGAGTCGCCACCGGCCACTGAGGTAGGCCGGACACCACAAAACCAGAGATTTGAAAACTGTTGGGTTCGGGAGTCGGTTACGGATGGGGAAGGATTAACACCCCCACACCGCCCAAAGTTGGTACTTTAATAATTACCGCTTTATTAATATCAAATTTTCCGGATTAAAGTGGTGATCAAATTAAAATTTGGTTACAAGTGCGAGTATATTTTAAGGATCTCGTTATTCGAGAGTAAACTGATAGACCACCATCACTGCGTTTGATACTGGCCACGTTTACGCTCGAATAAAAGGGCTCTGCATTGACAAATATTATTTCACCATGCAATCTTAAATAAATAATTTAAAAATATACATTCACATTGACATGGGACTAAAAAACATAAAAGCATAAATATAACAATCTTAAAAATAAAATGTAAAAACAAACACAACATAACATGTCATAATAATAGAGCAAAAATATAAATATAAATATGCAAAAAAGATCATGCTCCCAAGACTAAATTAATTAATTCTAACATGTTTAAACACATTAAAATGAACCACAACTATAACACATGGACGATATACATATAACATGATATTAAACTAATTAAATCTAAGCAACATGCTAAAACTAAAACTTAACATATGACACAACTGAAAATAAAACATGACATTAATATGTGACAAATCATATCACAGTAATATGCAAATCTATAATGCAAAAGAAAGCAAAACATGACATACATGCTAACACAAAAAGACTAACTAGATACTAAACATGTGACACCATTTACACATAAATTAAAAAAATGGCATTATACATAACAAAGCATCACACTAATATATGACCTAAAAAACATAAAACACATGCTAATACAAATAAATCATACCATGAAACCTAATCCAAGACATAGCATTTAGAACGAACATATATACCATAAGGACGAATAAACTAAAAAATAAAAAAATAACACATCTAAAAACATGAACAAATATATATATATAAAAAAACCTATATGGAGATAATGAACAAATGTAAACATGCTAAAATGGACATAAAATAAAAAAAGCAAATGGTAAAAAAGAAACATAAAAAAGGGACCAGGATGAAACAAAATAAAATAGGGAAGAGAGAAATTAGAAGACAAAAAACATGATTCAGGGACTTGATTAAAAACTGAGGTAAACTTTAAAGGACCAGGTGTGTAATATTACCAAGGGGCAAGCTTGAAGTGAAAAAACAAAAACGCAGAGGTCCCTAGGGCGTAATTTTGCCATTTACAAATTGAGTCAGCTTAATTCAGGGACGAAATTGAAAGAAAACAAAAAATGAGAGGACTGAACTTGCTATTTACCCAAGGGGCGGGCTCGAAACGAAAAAATAGGGAGCAAAGGAGGATTTATGATGTTATTTGACCAAAATCAAATTAAACTTATTCTATTTAACACCTATAAGCCTCTCTTTCATTTCTTTTCCTTTTTTTACCCTAAGAGAGAAAGCTCTCTCTTCTCTCTGCTTCTAGAAAACCTCTGCCCAAACCGCCACTAACCACCGCCGGCCATCGCTTACCGGCGGTGGTGAATCCTAAAAAAACACACACGATTTCTCTTCCCCTTTTAAACTTGAATCTGACCTCCATGTTTTAAAATAAAACCTCCTCCTTTCTAGATCTAAAACCCCCTTTTTAAACTATTTTTTATTTTGAAAATCATGAAACTAAGCGAAACCTTTAGTCTCCCCCTTTTAACCGGCTCACCATGCTCGACTCGGTGAACCAACGGATTGTCGTCGGTCGAAGGGGAAAACCGACGGTTGACAAAGGGTAAGATTCGATTCTTGGTGGTTATTTTTTTATTTATTCGAATATGCATGTAGAAAAAATGAAAAGGGGTATAACAGATTACCACTGAAAGTTTTTTTTTTTTTTGTTCTAGATCCTTGTACATAATGGTGGATTACATGATATATATATATATGATGCTCTCTCTTTGATTTATTTTCTTACAAGTTTAAACAAAAAGACAAGGATTAAATCTGACTCTGGTACTTTTTCTGATCTTGCATGTCCTGTTTAGTGAGGGCCGGTGAAGAATCGTACGACGGTAGAGGTTGGTTGTACGGCGACGTGGTGGAGGGGTTCATTTTTTTAGATTTGCTCCTGGCCGTTGGATCAGATATGATCCAACGGCTGGGTGCACTTAGGGCACGAACGATCACGATCGCTTCTGGTGGTTGATAGAGATGATGACACGTGGCATGGAGTGGCTGAATGGTCTCGTGCGTGCAATGCACATGCGAGTGAGAATACATACGGTTGGCGAGTGTATCACACGTGGAGACTGAAGGGGCACCATCTTTGATCTAGACCGTTGGATCGAAATTTAATCCAACGGCCCAGATTGGGCTGCGCATAAGAAGATACAACAATTAGGGTTTTTTATATCAGATATAATTAGGGCTTTTTAGGTTTTGGGGCTGGCCGGTTCGGGCCTGGTGTAACAATTTTTTTAGGTTTTAAAATATTTGTATATGGACTGGACCTTAATATATTTAGGTTTTAATATTTTATATCTGCTTATATATATTATAACCAATACTAATAATAATAATAATAATAATAATAATACACATACGTATATACTTAATAATACATACATGCAAATTAACATATATACATGCAAACACATATATGTACACATACACACTAGCACACACACATATATAACATACGGGCACACAAGCAAACATTAATATATGTAACACATTCTTAATTACCATAGCATACAACACACACGTGTATATAATCATACACTTAATGTACACATACAAACAATGTATACATAAGATATAAACATGCGTATGACACACATATACTATAATAAATACTAACACGTACACATACATAATATGTATAATATGCATGCACTCACACATATCACACACACACATACATATATATATTACATATACTAATCACACGTACATAATATAATACATGAATACGGGCAATAATAGTATATACTAATTATTAAATTAATATTAACACAATATTTATAAAGCAGATAAAAATGAGTGATTACAAAAATATTTAATCCAATTTAAATCCCGAAACTAACTCGAATCCCCTAATCCGATCCAACGAACCATCTAAACCACCTAGAAAACTCTTAAGCCCAAAACTAGGGCATTACAACTCTCCCCTTTAAGAAATTTCATCCCCAAAATTTATCTAAAAAAACAGATAAGGAAACTGAACAGCCATGTCCGACTCACTCTCCTACGTGGCATCCTCAATACTGTGATGTCGCATTAACAAATCCAATCCTCTTACCACGAAGAACTTTACTACTGGAGTCAGGGATCTCCATTGGTTCCTCATCATAAGACAAATTCAGTCCCAACTCAACATCCTCAACTGGCATTACGTGCTACGGATTTGAATGGTACCTCCGTAACATGGATACATGAAACACATCATGAATCATCTCAAAATTAGGAGGAAAACTCAATCGATAAGCCACAAGACCATTACGTTCTAACACCACATACGATCTAATAAACCTTGGACTCAACTTTCCTTTGCGCCCAAAATGCAACTCCTTCTTTCAAGGTGAGACTTTCAAGAAAACCTTTCCACCAACAGCATACTCAACCTCTGTACGCTTCAAATCTGTGTAGGATTTCTGCCTATCCGAGGCCTTCTTCAAATGTTCACAAATAAGCTTTACTTTCTCATCCTTGTCTTTCAACACATTAGGCATGGAAACATACTTTTCCCCAGCCTCAGCCCAACACAAGGGTGTACGGCACCTCCTACCATACAAGGCTTCATACGGTGCCATCTTTATACTAGCTTGATAGCTATTATTGTACACAAACTGAAACAAAGACAACTGCCTTTCCCAGGTTCCTTGGAACTCAATGATGCAACATCTTAACATATCTTCCAAAATCTGAATCACATGTTTAGATTGGTCATCCGTTTGAAGACGATACGATGTACTGAAATTCAAGCGAGTACCCAAGGCTTGATGTAAATATTTCCAAAACCTTACTGTAAACTGTGGATCCTTATCTGAAACAATCGACTTGGGCACCCCGTGCGACCTTACAATTTTAGCAACATACAAGTTCGCCAACCTATCCATGTCGTGTGCACGGGCAAAAAATGTGCACACTTCGTAAACAGATCAACAATCACCCAAATGAAATCTTTTTTTGTCGATGTCAAAAGCAACCCCAACACAAAATCCATGGTGATCCTCTCTCATTTCCACTCTAGAATTTTCAACGGCTGCAACAACCCGGAAGGAAATTGATGTTCAACCTTCACACGCTGACATACCATACATTTAGCAACAAAATCAGCCACATCCTTTTTTAAACCCACCCAATAGTACTCTTCCTTCAAACCTCGATACATCTTAGTACTACCAGGATGCATACCAAAAGGACTATCACGTGCTTCGGTCAAAATCATATGCCTCAACTCATCATTTCTAGGCACTACTATCCGCTCTTTAAAGTACAACACTTCATCACTATTAAAGTGAAAATCTGTAGGATTTCCATCCATGATGTCCTTGACATGCGGTACCAACACTTCATCATATGGTTGCTTTTCCTTAATCAACTGCGACAAAGATGGCTTCACCTACAACTCCGCCAACAAACCTCCATCACGGGTCATACTCAACCTCGCAAATATGACTCTCAACTCCATAACAGCTTTTCTACTTAAGCATCAGCCACAACATTTGTTTTGCTCGGATAATACTCAATTGTCAAATAATAATCCTTAAGCAACTCCAACCGTCTACGTTGCCTAACATTTAACTCCTTTTGTGACATCAAATATTTCAAAATCTTATGATTAGTGTATATGATACACTTTTCACCGTAAAGGTAATGCCTCTAAATTTTCAACGCAAACACTACCGCAGCAAGCTCAAGATCGTGCGTAGGGTAGTTGCATTCATGCACCTTCAACTGCCTCGATGCATACGCTACAACTTTCCCATCATGCAACAACACATACCCCAAACCAACGAAGGATACATCGCTATAGACCACAAACTCCTTTCCTGGCTCAAGTTGAATCAAGATTGGAGCTTGTGTCAAAGCTTCCTTTAACTTCTCAAACGCTTGTTGTCTAGCTTTCGTCCATTCAAACCGTACATCCTTTTACAACAACTTGGTCAATGGAAACTATGAACTTTCGACACTAATTTTGGTTGCTTCCAACTTACAACTATCTCAGCCTTTTTAGGATCTACCTGGATACCTTTAGTTGAAAACTCATGTCCAAGGAAAACCACTTCCCTAATCCAAAACTCACATTTGCTCAACTTAGCGTAAAGTTGATTATCCAACAAGGTCTGCAACACAATTCGCAAGTATCGATCATGTTCCTCCTCGGTATGAGAGTACATAAAAATATCATTGATGAACACTACCACGAATTGATCCAAGAATTCATGGAACACCTAGTTCATCATGTCCATAAAATGCTACAAGCGTATTTTTTAACCCAAACAACATCACCAATAACTCATAATGATCGTACCTCGTACGAAAAATAGACTTCAACACATCTTTATCTTTAACCTTCAACTGATTGTATCCAAATCTCAAGTCAATCTTGGAAAACACTGCAGCACTTCAGAATTGATCGAACAAGTTATTAATTCATGGAAAAAGATACTTGTTCTTAATCGTTAACTTGTTCAGTTGCTGATAATCAATGCACATCATCAAAGTGTCATCCTTCTTCACAAACAACATTGGTGCTCCCCACAGTGAAACGCTAGGCTGAATAGAACCACGATCTAACAGTTCTTAGAGTTGCACCTTCAACTCTTTCAAATCCTTGGGTGCCATGCAATATGGTGCAATCGACATCGGAGTTGAATCTGCATAAGTCTCAATGCAAAACTCTACCTCCCTGTTCGGTGGCAAACTAGGTAACTCTTCTAAAAATACACCCAAAAAGTCACAAACAGTACGAATATATCCAGTCCGTACTTCCCCCACATTCAGATTCATAACATAAGCCAAGTATGCTCGACACCCATTTCCTAACATCTTTTACCACATTGGATAATAACTTAACAATCTTACCCACAACCACTACTTCATTTCCATCCGTAAGTCTCAACGAAACTCACTTTGACTCAAAGTCAACCACATCCTGATGCTTAGAAAACCAATTCATACATAAGATCACGTCGAAACCATAGAACGACAGCTCCATCTGATTAACTACAAACACGTGGCCTTGCACCATCATAGGACATCTTTGATACAACTTTCTTGTAATGACAGTCTCTCCAAAAGAACTCGTTACTTGCATACCAAAGTCAAGCATTTCTACCGGTATACTAAGCAAATGTGCATGCTCATATAAAATATATGAATACATAGAACTGGAATCTATCATGGATAATAATGACATAGACTGCAAGGTAAAGGTATATGCTATCACATCCGTGTCATTCCTTCCTTCGCGGTGAGCATAGATCTTCTTCGATCCCCTATCCTTAGGTCGAGCCGCCACTATATGTGCCACAGTCTCATATCCTTCTTTTTTTCATTAGAAGGTACCACAGCAAGTGTCTGTCTACCTATAGCAAGCAAGGGATAATCATGTCTCATATGTTTAGCCGACCCACAACCCCAACAAGAGTTCACAACCATAACTGCAAGAGAATACCCCTCTCTAGCCAAACATGGGCAATCTCACCTCAAATGGCCTCCCGACCCATAAACCCAACAATCATTATACGCTGACCAGACCTGTGTATTCCGTCTATACGACCCTCGACCAACACTATCTCCACTACGTCTCACACTAGGCCAAACCCTCCGATCACAGTGCTTCTTGGACTGACCACCTCCAGAACCAAAATCTGCAGCTCTCTTCTTAGAGCTAAAACCTCTAGAACAATGAGATAAACCCAAACTCTGCTCAATATTCTTTACTCGTGTAACCAATACGTCAAAATTAGTGTAATTAGTGGCCAGTATATATGTCTTAACATCTTGTACCAAACCATATTAGAATCGTTCACAACGATGCCTCTCATCTAGCACCAACTCGGGCTTGTACTGACTCAACCTCACAAACTGCACCTCATACTCTGATTCTGTCATACTACCCTGAACCAAAGCTATAAACTCATGTTTCATTTTATCCAAGTATTTAACTCCAGATATTTCTTACTGAAGATAGCTTGGAAGAATTCCCATGTCACATCACAAGCTTCCATGCCCATGATCACAGTGGTCCACCAACTGTAAGCATCACCCTGCAATAGAAATATAGTACATCCTAGCTTATGTTCGTCACTACACCCCATCTAAACCAAAATCTGCTCAGTTTTAGCAAACTACTCATCGGATGCCTCGGGTGCTAACCCTCTAAACTCAACTTCTCTAAGACTGCGCAAACGCTCTAAAAATAACCTCAGATTAGCAAAAGTAGGTGCCAAAGCAAGTACATGAACTCCAGCTATCACGACATGGAACGCTCTCATCATCGCCTGAACTAAATGCGTCATATCTCCAAACTCTGGACCTGGTGGTACTGGTAGTACTTGTTCCACTCTCTCATGAGGATTAGACAAAGGAGGCGTAATCCCTTAAGATGTAAATCTTGCCCTCAACTCCCTACCCTCTAGCAACAAGGTTTTTGCTAGATCGTAATTCTCTCCTCGGTGGTATCATATAAAAATGTATCTAAGGCATGATAATTTACACAAAAACAAAAACAATCAAGTCAGCTTCAAGCAAGGATCCAAGACTTCCATTTCAAACCAAAATCATTTCATTCTATAGTAATAAGGCAATGTGTCCCAAAAATATCCTAATATAGCATAATTCAAACATTGTACATATAAATATTCATTGTGCACAATAATCAACATTATACATACATCAACAACATCCCAATTTTTAGTAAACTTGGCTCTGATACCACTAAATGTAACCCTTTTAGCTCGGCCTAGCCAAAACTGAACTAAAAGGATCACATTACGTTTACAAAAGAAAACTGAGCTAATAACCTAAACTGATTTATTTTTTTCTTTTTATCTTGTTTAGATGTAGATTATTAACTTCCTAAATGTTCGTGCTTCAACGGAAACGTTACAATTAAAACCAATTACAAAACGGAGCCCAATTACACAATAATTCACATTATGAGCCAAAACATAATTTTTTACAAATTACAGGGTCTTTGATACAATTTGAATTATCAATCATTAGTTAATCTCATTACATGCTCCCATGTTAAATTCTAGCTCAAACAATCATCCACATTCATTCAATTGCATCCATAACAAACAGGGACTAATTTGCAAGATTCCAACTTCAGTAGATTCATTACACAAAATAAGCTAGGCGTACCAATACGAGTAAGCCCGTATCGATACAGATTAACTAACAAAACAACACCTTGTACCGATGACACAAACCATACTAATAGAACTTTGACCAAAGATCGATCTCCTTTATATTTTTTCAAAACTCAAAATTCTTATTTCACAAACTTGGAATTCTAGTAGTTAGAGCCCGTGTACATGATACTATATGTTAAAATTGAAGAGATGGCAATGTCAAACCGTATATAAGGGGTCATTTTGGTATGATTTTTATGGTGATACCTATGCCTATTTTCCTTCAAGGCATACCGATACACGGGGCTAGCTTTAAATTAATAATTTGAGCCTCAAGAAGACCTCATGTACCGATCTTGAGGTACCTTTACCGGTATGCAGAGGCTTATAATGACATCTAAGTCCAACATATGACACTTTGTCTTATTCAAAACAACCTTAGAACATATTTAAACATCATATGACATCATTATCATGCTTAACATCATCAACCTAGCATAATCAACCAACCTAGTAATGATAGCACAAATATTCACCACGCCTATAGGCATGCTTCCTAGTCAACATCCAAAACACAAAACCAATCAAAACTCAACCACTTTAAACTTATTACAAATCCAAAACAACAATTGAAACTAGCACGAATAGGGAGTTAACCAAAACCCTCCCAAAATAACATTTGACACATTGCCATTATTACTAAAGTATTTCAAACCATACTTTGAAAACAAGTCTTTGGAAGTCATTTTCTTGCTTCTTCGCTGCCACAATCTTTAATTCTCTGTATTGATGGAAAAAAGAGTGTAAGCACACTAGGCTTAGTGAGGAGTGCTAAAAAACCAACCATCACCAATGCATTTTAAACCAATTAACATTCTTTTTTAAAATCCATTTTCCAAAACACTTTTCAAACATCATTTCTTATCATGCCTTATCAAAACTATGCACTTAATATTTCCAAAACAACATATTAAACCATATGCAACATATATCATGGATTCAACAGCAAAATCTCATTTGCTACCCTCAATTTAAGCTTTCCCATGCATACTACTAATACAAGACTTAAAGAGCAAAACATGTTTAAACAACATTTAACAACACTATCCATTTCATGATACATTATCAATTATATTGGCTTACAAGTAATCATTAACCAAGTTCCACTTTACAAAACATAACATTGGATACGCGGATTCAACAAGTGTTCCCTCAACACTTAACATACAATCTATCAGCATATCAAGGTTCACACACGAAAGTTTTCAGAACTTATAAACCCCTCCACTATTGTGAAACCCGTTGTGGAGTCTTTAGTACAATAAACCCTTCAACACCACTCATTGATCAGATGTATAACCCATTAATGAGAGTCTTCGGTAGATTTAAACCCATCTATCGTTAGGGTACTTGGATTGAGTATTCGGTACCCACATAAACCTTTCCACATCCAATGAGACTTTTTATAGTGCACTATCAATCCTATGGCCGATCAACTATATCCGATAACATTTACAAAACATTTTGATCCATCACTTGTCAATATAATTCATTTTATTAACAACAACTTATTATTTTCATATGCATCATTAAAACCATTCAACCAATGCAATAAACCTTGCATTAACCAATGTTCATAAACATTAACAAAACATGCATTACTTCCAAATGAATCAACATCATTATATAATCAATTTCCAACATTAAACCATGTTCAAAACATGCATATACAGTGAGTAATCAAACCATTTAAAACAAGTGCATAAAACCAATTGCCAAACTTAGTTCGAAAAAGAATTTATCATTTACTTACTTTCGAGCTTAGACTAGCATTTTAAGCTTAATCTAAACTCTCAAACACAACTTTCAAACCTTTGCAAAGTTGTAAACATGTTCTCACTCACCAACACGTAAAGTGTCGCTTGTCGATAAAGTATTCACGCCTCTAAAGCTTACAAAACCAAAGCTCAAGCTTGAGGACCAACTTCCCCTACTTTATCCATACAAAAATAGAGGATACATTGCATAAAAATGCAATCAACACACAGCAATACAAATCCTCAATATTCATTCATCAAAAACCACTCCACAACAGCTGAAACTAACATCAAACATTTTCCAAACTTAACCCAGCCACAAACTAACATCTTAATCCATCAAATAACATCAATTAACATCTAAATACACATCACTAACATCCTTATACCTCCGACATTCTTAAAACCTCCACAACTCCCCAAAAACACATAACTAGCAACCTAGGAAATTAGGAATTCAATTAGTTTCGGGATTCCTTTGATTAAACCATCTTATTAACATCATTCAACATCAAAATCATGATCTATATAAGTCCATATCATGAGAAAATAGAACCATTACGGATTTAAATCAATTTCACCAATTAAACTTTGATTTAACCATTTTCCTTCAATTAAATCATCAAAACAAGTTAAAAATCTTAAGTAAAGGATCAAGAAGTTGGGAATTTCAATAAAGAACCTTGTATTAGAGGAAAAGAATGAACCTCGCCTCTAATGGCTTCTTTTCCCCTTAATTAGATGGATTTTATATCAAAACAATGAGAAAATAAATGGATGCTATTAGGAAATCATAATAATCTCAATTGGAAATCAAAATATTTATTGAAAGAAGATTTTACCTAAAACTTTTGAAGATAAAAGAAGTGTTTGGATGGAGAGAATTGGAGAGAAAATCTCTTTTGTAAAAAGTTAGTTACGTCGATTTTCTTTTAAAACCTTTTAATTAATCCAATTAATTCTCCAACCTTTTTATCATTTTAAAATCACTAAAAATAACTAATTAAGGGGAAAATCTGATATTAGACTTTAGGGTAAATATCTCCTTAAAGATTCAAAGTTTTGACCTTTTTACAAAATAGTCACTAAAAACATATTTAAAAACATTGCATTTTGGTCACTAACCAAAATTTCCACTCCCTTTTTGTAAAATTGATTTTACCAAAATCATTTCCATATTAAATAACGGTTTTAGATAATTTTTCCATATTTTTATCCCTTCCAAAAATATTTAATCCAATTTAAATCTCAAAACTGACTCAAATCCCCTAATCCAATCTAACGGACCGTCTAAACCACCTAGAAAACTCCTAAGCCTAAAACCGGGGCATTACAACTATGCTAACCTCGGGGGATGATCTGCCTTTAGCAGCAACTACACCAGTTTGTGAGAACCTGTTTCTAAGGTAGTGGATTCAATCCACGTCACGGTTGTTTTTAAATTTTAACGTTATTTCATATTATTTCATCTTGTCAATACTAGCGCCCTGTTTTGCAGTAATTTTTCCAACAATTTAGGAACATACTATACTGTTAAGAAAGAATAATGAACCTATCAAGTTGGATATTAATGGTTCTACATAAGGCTGTGATTTTGAAATGAAAAGTTCAGATGCATAGAGTTTTCAAAACGGTAAGAGTCAAAGAAAGGCCAATATAATGAGTGCATTAAACTGCTTGTTGATTCTTAATCGTTTGCATTCTGAATTTCTATCTAAAATGTTGTATGTGAAAACGTTTATTAAAAATGTGAATTTGGACAATGTGTAATTTGAAAAATAATTGAATTTTCCTATATAATACATTGCAGCTTTGACATGATGGCTTTATATTGCTTTATATTTGGTTGTCATAATTGAATTTGAATAGTGTGTAATTCAAATTATGATGGAAGGACCAGTTAAAACGGTTTTATATTGCTTTAACTGAGTATTAAATTAGATCGTTTTAACGTGCTACTAAATATTACTAAGTGCATATAAATGATTTATTAATATCACTAAATGCGTGTGCATTTGGAAAATATTATTTTAAATATTATCTTTAAAAGATTACATTAATATGTGGACCGTCAATGGTGTCGTATTATATGTGAATTTAAAACATAATTTAATACGTGCATGAATATGGAAGAACACATGTACATGGGTCCATAACATTTCTTTTAGTGGAAAAATGTTTTCAATTCTAGTTCTTTGTGAAGACAAGAAAACATGTGTTCCTATTTGTGAACATTGACATGATATGAAATATAAATCATGTATGTTAATTATGATTAGTATGTTATTATGAAGTTGCAGTATTTTTTTAAATAACATTTAAATGTTAGCCTTTGTGATAGTTGGCATGTGGGGGTAAAATTATTTTACTCTTGATAACTAAGGGAATAAATATATATTGCAACTCTTGTGTCATACTAATAATTTTTTGTGAGAAATTTATTAAGGAACCAGGCCGATTGTAAATTTTGGAGAAATACGAAGTTAATGGTGCTGAGAGGAAAAATTCTCCAAATTAAAATATTCTTATCGATGAACTTTGGTTCTACCTATGAGGTCAGATTACTTAGACTTATTGTCTATTAATTCTTTTTTAAATACATGAATTTATGTTTAGCCTTTAAGCTAGTCTATAAACTCAGTAAGCATGTTTTAGACTAGGTTGTACTCTAAGGCTAGATGACATTGTCTGAGTAGAAAATGACATCATGTGTATGCTTAATCAAATACTTTTATAGAGTAAAAATATTAAAGCATAATTTTTGACGATACCTAAATACAGGAAATTTTTTTTCTTAAGTGGCTAATTGGAAAGAAGTGAGATAGTATGTAAATGCATGTCTAAGATTGGTTTAATGAAAGACTGGGTACTTAAGCATGCTTTATGCACCACCTCTCTTTCAAACCTTCCCGATGCATTACTATTCCAATTTATAAAAGACTATGATTAAATAACTTTTTCTAACTTAGTGCAAAAGTTAGAATAACAAATAAATAATCTTTCTAAGAAAGGTTCCTTTGAGTCATAGTAGATGAAAAATTTAGTCTCTTAAACTAATATAAAGAGAATTTAATTGGAGCTACTCAAAGTTATTTTAGTAGCCATTAATTTTTAGAATCCTTCTCTTCATAAGAGGATTAAGAAGGAAGAAAAAAATTATCTATACAAAGAAGTGTATTGAAATCTCCTTGTAAAATTCTCTTTAGTGAAAAGATAAATATCTTTAATATGTCATTACTCTAGCATGATTGAGTAAAATAAGAAATCAGTCTTTGACATATAAAGTTAAAAACATTTGTGGTATGGCATGCTAGATTAGGGCATGTGATTTAAAATAATAACTAATCTAGAAAATAATAGCTTTAACAAATATGAGTTTTGTATAGAAGCTAAGCATACTAAACCTCCTTAAAGACAGTTTCTAAACTTAGATCTAAACTCCTTTATACATTCTGATCTAGCAAACTTTAGAAACTGTAAGGGTAAAGAAGGAAAACACTGATACATTACCTTTGTAAATGTTTTTTCTAAAAATACAAAGGTTTATCTCCTTAGAATTTAAAGATGATGCTGAGAACTTCTCTCTTAAGACAGAAGTTGAGTATCATCTATATAGGAGAATAAAACGTGCTAGATCCAGTAGAGGTTGTAGATATAGTCTAATTTTTTAAAGAAGTGAGTGAGAAGAATAACATAAATCGAAAAACCTCTGTTCAAATTTTTTATGTATAAAATATTAAGAAGGAAAAATAAAACTTTAGAAGAGGTAATGAATTCTTAAGTAATGAGGAGAAAGCCATTCTCTCGGTTAATCATGTATTAAACCGAGTACCTCATAAAATTAGACTATACTCCATAAGAATTGTGCAAACCTAAAAGTGTGGGGGTGTCTGGAAAAAGTGGTTTAGCTTGACTTTAAGAAAACCTCTATCGAACCTAAAATCGTTGATGCAGTGTTTGTAGGGTATGCGACATATAGTGCCATATAGGTTCATGTCTTTACATGATTTCTTAAATTTGTGAATCTAGGATTGATGTGGGGACTCATTTCCTCTAAAGAAGCCTAGATTAAGAGTTGTAACACACCAAGAGAATCATGCATTTTCTTCTAGTACTCCTTCCAAGGATACTCTAGAGTTTGAATAAGAGCCTAGAAGAAGATAAATATAAAATGTAGCTACTACCTTTAGACCATATTTTATAAAACATCATTTCTTAGAGAAATAAGTGATTTTAACTTATAACTGAACCTATAGCTTAATGGATGAGATTAAAAGACTTTTAGAGAAACTATAAAGTTCAATTGATGTTAAAATCAATAAATGTCGAATTACACTTGAAAGAGATGAAGTGATATTAGGACTTAAGGGCACCTAAAAAATATAATAGGGTTTTTCTTTAGAAAAATACTCTATTTTTTAGAAGGTGTTAAAGAAATTTGACTGTGTTGATGTCATTCCTGTTTAAAACTCCTTATGACTCTAGATTACATCTCTTTAAGAATAAAAGAAGTAGTGTTTTCATGGTTGAGAATGCTAAGAAAACCTTATGTTCTTAATGAACTATACTTGTCCTGATATTGTCTATGCAGTAAGTATGTTAAGTAGATATACTTATAATCCTAGTGATGAGCACTTGATTACACTCAAAATGCTTACTGTAATATCTTATAGGTACTGTAGATTGACAACTCGAGTTTGTTGGTTTTCCTTCAGTTTAGAGGGATTTTGTGATGCCAACTAAGTTGCCGATAATGATGAAGTAAGCTCCACGAGTGGGTATGTCTTTAACTTAGATGGTGCAGCGATTTCTTAAAGGTCTATAAGCAGACTTGTATCACTCGCACTACCTTGAAGTTAGAATTTATCGTTTTTAACCTTACTAAGCAAGAAGTCAAGTGGCTCAGAATTTTATTTCCATTGTTGGGAAAGACCGACTACTTTGATATCCTTATTGTGTGATTCACGAATAGCGATATGTGTGGCTTAAAGCCAAGCTTGCAATGGTAAGTAGAGACATATTCACATCAGACATGAATTAGTGAGATACTTAATAAGGAACGGAGTCCTCTCTTTAGAGTATGTGAAGTCAGAAAGGAACTTAGCTGATCCACTTACCAAAGGGTTAAGTCGGAAATTGATTCAAGATTCATCGAGGGGGATGGGTCTAAGCCCATTGGTTGAGTAATTCATGGTGGATACCCAACTTAGTTATCTAAGTTCAATGTGGTCAAACGAAACCATGAAAAGTACTCATAGTGTACATTTATTCTACCTATCCCTATGACGAACAATGTACATGCTCAGGTTGAGTTTAGTTACTCTTAATAAATTCATAGCCCAAGTTTTGGGTGGTCTTATTGAGAAAGACTTGATGAATTTACCGACTTTGGTTGAATAACTACTCTTAATAAGTTCATAGCCCAGTGTTGAGTGGGTAGTCCTATCGCGAAGGACTAAATGAACTTGCCCTCGGAAAAGATGAGTTTTATAACTCTTAATGAATTTAATCCCAAGAGTTTGGTTTGTTCTATTGAGAAGAACTTATTGAATTCACCAATTAAACATGTTGAGTTTTTATTCTTAATGAATTCTTATCTCAGAGTTTGGGTGGTTCATTTTATAAATGAACTTGAAGAATTCACCTATTCTTTTGAGAGGATGAGCTTGAGGGAAAAGCTCTTAATTATTTCATAGCTCTTATTTGAGTGGTTTATGTGGAGATAAACATGATGAAAGAACCTATGCAAGTGAGAAGGATTAACCACCTTCTATGAAAAATGTTGGGCTATTTTTCTAATACACTTACTAGAATCCTGAGGTCAGATGGCTATATTTTTATACATTTGTATATTTTCTGACACATCGAAGATTTTGATGGATGAAGGGGTTAGTTGTGTGTTATGAGTTCGGCCCTATATTAGAAAGTTCCAGATTCGTTCACTTATCTAAGAGAATAATCACTTATATCACTATGTACTAGTTCCAGATAAGTTCACTAGTGCTTAAGCAACTAATCTCGCTATTGCTCTTCTCGCGTTTTTAAAATTTCAAAATATATTAGTTTTTACAAAAAATTCTTTCGCATTTGTGGGGGAATGTTGGTAATTCTCAAGGAGGGTAGTAAAGCATGTAAATTTCATTTTGAGTTCCCTTATATTTTTCTAAAATGTGAAAGATTTTCTTCATCCATTTTTTATATAGCTCAGAATTTAAAACGTTCCAAACAACTTTTTAAATGTTGCTTAATTACTCGATATTATCCAGGTTTGAATTGGATATTTAACAGCTGTGTCTATAGACTATTGATAAGCCATAACAGCTATTGTCGAGTTAATTTCCCTTAATGTGTGGTTGATTAATCTATAGCCATTATCGATTAATTTGCTTTTGAGCTATTAATCTAATATTTAAATGGATTAATTTGTCTTAATTACATCCATAACGGCAACATTTCTGTCGTTGGAAAATTCAATATAATTTTGAATGGTTTTTGACAAAGCATTTAAGTGCGTTATTTTAATGTTATTTGGAACGTTTCTTTTGATTAAATTTAGCTGTTGATTACAAGTTTGATAGAGATGAATTTCAATCCTTCGTTCGAATGAAAAAATGCAATTTTTATTACAACATTTGACCACCTTTAATTGAGCAAATTTGTGGCTTTATTACTGGTCTTTAATGTTGTCCCTTTTGGACCTTTTTACCCTTCTTTATCTGCCTATAAATTGAGAATGGTTTCATTCTTTTGTTTTTTATCTCTCAAAAGGAAAATAACAATCTTGCAAAGTTTTTTTATTCTCTCCAGCGTTTTCCAATGTTTTATTAAACATTGTTTTTCTAAATTCTGAGTTTCCTAGAAGAGAAGAGCAGTACCACCGGATTCTACTCCGAAATTTGGTAGTATAAATTGTCAGAACGACTGTGTTAATTTCGGGGATGATCCGCCTAAAACAGCAACTATATCAGTTGGGGCAAATTTATTTTTAAGACAGTGGATTCAATCCACGTCACGGTTCTTTTTAAATTTTAACGTTATTTCATATTATTTCTTCCTGTCAATACTAACGCCCTGTTTTGCAATAATTTTTCGAACATTATTCATAAGTTACAGCTTCTATCATAGAAAATATGAGTGTGCATGTTCATGAGCTACCACGTTGGAGAGAAAACAATGGAGTGGTAGAGACACGTAGGATGTGCATTAGAACAAGGGACAGAATTAAGATTTGTGGTGGGATAAAATATAAATTTTGAAAGGTAAGATGACAAATTTATAATTATTCTATTTTTTAAAAAAATATAAAAAAAACAAATTTCCGAGTTGGCGGTAATACATATGTAGCACCGTCCCTGATTAGAACAGTAGAATATGGAGTTGGACCCATGAATTCATTGGAAGTGCAATAAAAAAGGTTATCCAACAACCCTACACACCTTGGTGGGTTTATGTTTCCACTTTCCAGTGGCCGGAACAAACGACACAATCAAGATGGAACTAGTATCGAATATTAGAAGAACAAAGTTATTTACCTTCAAAAAATCAGGGACCTATTCAATCAAGATGGAACTAGTATCAAATTGAAGGGTTCAAGGCTTTAATTGAATAGGATTTAAACTATTAGGGACCAAAAATTTTGATGTATAGTCCCTAGCGGATCTTGGCAACCCATAATGAGGGGGGTTTATTTATTTTTTAAATTGTATAATTTTAAATTCTCAATTTTTGTGATTTAATGAGAAATTGTAAAATTTTAGAAGGGGTCTAAAGTAGAAATATTCAAAAATTTTGAAATATATTTTTGAATGGGCCAAGTTAAAAATTTTAAAATTTACAAAGGACTAAAAGTTAATTTACCAAATTTTTGAATGGGACAAATTATAGTGGGTGTGAGCATTCAATCGAGTTGATTCGAGTAAATATATTTCGAGTTAGTCGAGTTGATGAGTCTTATTTTATAACTAAATTTTATTTGAATTTTTTTTTAGTTGAGTTGTTCTTGTTTCTATTCAAATTTAATTGTAAATATTTATAATGTTACGATATTAATTGGTTTCATTTTTTCATATACAATGTACATTTATCAGACGAAGTTGAGGGACTCAATTTGAACTTAAAAATTGAGTCAACTAATTACTAAAAATTTCGAGTTGTGAAACTACGATTCAAGTCGAGTCGAATTTTTTCACGTCAAATCAAATTTTGCTCGTTCTAGATCTGTCATGTATGAAATTTTGGTTGCGGTCTTTATGGCGTAATTTTTCTCTAAAAAATAATTGTGATTTTAAATGCGGTTGCATTTTGCAGTGTCGCGGTGACCTCCAAATCTGTTACAATGGAGCCCGCAATTTAATACTACTCCTGGGCGCAATCACCCATTGACAAATGGCAGTAAAACACATGCAGTTTCTTAGACAATGCCTTTTGTAGGATCTTTTGGAGGACACTTCCTGTATTGATGATGGCCACTAATGTTAACATGGCCACCGTGTGGGACAATTCACAGTTTCTATATCGTTTTGCCAGTTACAACAGAAAACAGTAATTGTTTCAATTTTAATTATATACGTTTCAGCAGTTGAGAAGTTAAGTTAGGCTCGTTAAGCATTCAACCAGAGCACCCTGAAGTTCCTAACCCAAAGGATCAACCTAACATAGTCTATAGAAAAACCCCAAAGTTAACAGAGATCACCTGTAATCGAATTTAGTAAGTTCTAAGGGGATATCCTTTCCATTGCAATGCACCATTACCACACTCCACAACCCCATTGTTCAAACATATCTAGAAACGCAACAAGGCAGGACATATTTATGCTCCAATTGACATAATCATAAGCAACTATAGATTACAACCTATTTCACTGCATATATTTACTCTACTATGCACCTAATGCATTCTCAATTCCTCTAAAACAATCTTGTTATAAAGTGAAACAAAACATAAGTTTGGATTTCAGTCTCTTGTATTAATAGTGATAGTATGTATCCACTTTTGTATTAAATTAGCTTTGTTTGGAACAAAACATGACTTGTTCGTTGCAACGAAGAATAAAGTGGAGCATCCATTCTAATTCTGGCTTTGGCTGAACACTGCTTTACGATTTTGGCTTTATCTCCACCATCAAAGTATGTTAGACAATAGAAAGTAATGTTTGCAATGTATTCCGAATCACTTCTCCCATTTCTATGACTACATTAACCTTCTTTATAATTGAAACCCTTTATATTGAGTACGAGAATAAGCTCAATTTTTTTTATCAAAAGAATCAAGCTCAATTTAATTAGATAAACAAGTTTAATTGAGATTAAATTTTAAAAACATGTTGCACAAAAGTTTAAATTAGATCAATTGGTGTGAGGTTGTTTCGGCCTAATCAAGCTCTTTGTTTCAAGTCCCCGGAAGGTGCAACAATAATGAGAGAGTTTTTTCTTCTTGTCATCCTTTATGTTAAACGGATAGTCGAAAGACATTTGTAATTAATGTTGGAATTATTGCACCAAATCAACCAATCATGATACGAGACAATATTAAATGCATCAAAGAGCAAGCCGAGCAAAATGAAAGTAAAATTTAATTAAGCAAATGAGTAGATAAATGCGGAAATTGGACAGACGAATCGAAGTAAATACTAAGCACAGTCGGAAGAAGCATTAAATAAAAAAATATTTGAATATTTGAATGAATCAAATAGCAAGTGGAGCAGAATAAAACACAATTGCAGTGACGCTTTGCTGCTACTTTGCTTAGTGACTTACGTTTCCTGCCATTGGCTTTCCCTGTTCTTGAGCCATACCAAAAAGCCAAGTTAAAGAAAAAAGAGCAAAGATTCACATAATACATTATATAATAGGATTATGATAATGAAAATGATGAGCAAAGGAAAATGGGTTTAAGAAATGAAAACAAAAGCATGGACGAAATATCAGATGTTCTAACAAGGTTCGGGGACGAACAGAGCACATTGCTGGACCAGTTCGAGAGGCTTTCCTTCGAGATTCAGCTCAATCAAGCCATTTTGGCTCGGAGCCTATCGGAGCCAAGCCTGTCTAAAAGGTCGAAGTTTCAAGCTCCGCAGCCGCCAGCGGTGGCTGCGAAGGGGCGGAGAGGGCGTCGTTGGTCTGGTTTCAGCAGGGTCCTGAAGAAGTTGGTGAGACCAATTCTTGGTAGGAAAGGGAATGGTGGGAAAAAACCAGTGGTTGACCCAAAAAACCCCTTGTCTTGGAAAGCCTTCAGCAGATCTCTACGGTTCTGATGATTTTTTTCTTTTTTGAAAAAATGTTGGTTTATTCATTAGTACGGAGATCATATATGACAAAAGACTAGGTTTCTTCCTATCTTGTTTTACTCATGATTTGCTGTAAGAAGTTGGAACTTTCCAAGTTTGATTCTAGCTTGTTTCAAGTATATTTCTTAAGGTTTGAGTTTAATTTGAGGTGCACTTTGTTGAATTTCTTCCCCTTTGGTCACACGTTTTAAGAACACTTACTCTTACTTCTGAAAAAAAAAATTACTATGATGGAAAAGCCTATTTAAGTAGATAACATATTATCATATTTATTTTAGATATATTTTTAAAAAATCAAAATAATTAATACAAAAGAAAATAAACAAAAAACATTTTTTTAAAAGAAAAGCTATACTCTCAGTATTGTTTTCGATTTTAAAAAATATATTTTTAAAAAAAAGCCATTAGTTTTATTAACGAAAAAATACCCAAAATTACAATAAGGGTTTAGAAACTATCGTTGTAAACTAAATACATAATTTGAACATTCTCCTAAAACTAGCCATTTTAGATTAGACATGAACCATACATGAAAAGATTATAAACACATCCAAATAATTGATCGAGAAATAGATACGAAACCTGACTGCATCGGCAACACGAACCACAAAAGGAGATGAAGCTATTGATAGACCACCGTGAAAACACAAATCAGAGCCGAGCACCGTGAGAAACTCTTCACAAGCACAAATCGCGTATCCAAATTTAAACCGAAGGTCCAGAGCAGGGAAGATCAGCAAGATTACAAATAAGCGCATCTTGATTAGTCGTAACGTCGTTAAATTTAACCCAGATAAAAACATAAAATAAAGAACGGCCAAAACGATGAAAAAATAAAAGAAAACATGCCAAAATACTTTTAACTCTAAAAATACTTTTGAAAAATAATACACAACAAAGTTAATCGATAAAGATTAGACATACTTATATGCGAGATTCATTAATGCAATTCTCATCAAAGTTTGAATTTAATTCGTGGTGTTTTATATTTGAAAATTCTCTAATAAATTGTTGAACCCACCCAATGTCATTACCTTAACCATAAATAAAGTGGGATCTAAACTTAAAATAACACAAACTCTTATCTTAAATGACCGGGCCTAAAAAGATTCAACTTTAAAACTCAAATGATCCAATCTTAAATTAACTCAATCTGTTCATTTGACAAATCTAACATTCATGTTATACATGTATTCAAGATTTTCACGGTAGACCGAAGGAACAAAGATGCCCTTTCTTCACACTGATGATGGTCAAATTGCTTTAACTTCCCTCTTGAACCACCACAGCAACGCTGCCAAAATGTTGCTCACCTAATCCATCTTCCGGTAATCGCCTGGCGGTGACTTCCGCTGATGTCTCGGCATTCTCTATACAATATTCCAGTAACTAATGCCGGCAATTCGGGCACGACGAATGTGACACCAGCCATGTAACAATGCACCTTACATGAAACCCGTGGTTACATTTCGGTAACGCTCTAACCTTTTCCCCATCTTCAAACTCTCCAAGGCAAATCGGACACTCAGTGGACGTAAAACTCAAGCCACTTCCGAAAACAGCCACTGGAATCTGCTCCAAATCCCGTTTCTTAAGCCCCGTCATCGCCGTCCGAGCCGCCAGCGATCTTTCTTGAGTGTCCGGGGCGAACCTACGGCCACAACGCCGAGCACAACCCACTATTGAGTTCAACACCAAGGCGGAGATCAAAGCACATAGAAGAGCTGCCAATATAAACACCATGTTGGTGTCGAAATTTGTGTCTCTAATGTAAATATCATGAGTTTCGTTCCCATATTCCTGCGGTGGCAAGCTCACTTCCGTCGCAAGCAGGCGTCGCCGTTGCATTTTCACAAAAGGGACAAAAGATGGTCAAAACTGAAGCCTTTACCTTTCAGCAGAGTGTCTCTGTTTTTGGTTTAGAATCCATGGCGGGCAAAGGTTGGTGGTGAAGAAGAAAGAAATCTTCCGTTTTTGTGGCCTACAATTGGTGTTTGAACAAATCCATGGGCATGGGCAAACTTAAAAAGGTTACCTAATCATGATTTGGGGGGCAATTTAGAAACCTGTGAGATATAGAGGTTGATTCAGAGCAGCCATTTTGACATCTCCCATAAACCATAAATATCATATTTTGCCCGCTAAATATCTCCGAACCCGTGGATGCAATTTATTGAAAAAGAAAGGTTTTAATTTATAAATTGATATCTCAATATACATTTTTTTAGAAGTGGGAGTTTAAACTTTTTTTTCTTCTTTTGTTTGTACTTTAAAAAAAAAAACGGATCAGAATTTAAAATTGAGAGGGGGTAAAACGTAATTTTCAAAAAGGGACATATATTTATAATTAATTATTTTTTTAAATATTTAAAAAATAAAGACAAAAAAATATTTTGGTGCCTCTGTGGGGCAAGAGCCCCTCCCACAATAGGCATAGATTCCTCCCTGCTTTCATATGTCAGCTGTTAGTCAATGATGATGTGATTCAAGAATGAAGGGACGTGCGGTATTTGTTTAGATGAATTTTTTTGTCATGGCAAGTTGTAATTGGTTATTTTTTTAATAAAAGTTTTTATTAATTAAGATTAAAGATGACGTATCGTAAACAATTTAGGGAAAAAATAATGTTTAGGTACATTTTCTAACAAAAAGAATCACGTACCAAGATAGAAAAGAGTATAATTTAGGTACCAATTTTCCAATTAAACCAGAAAAGAAATATTCTCTAGACTTTATGGGCATACATTTGATACTAAGTTACTTGGGTTGAATTTAATATAATTTTATTTTCAACATTACTAACCAAAACTCAAATGCTTAATCTAATTCTCAAACTATTTGATTTAATACATGAATTTAATTATGTCAATAACAAGAATTATTCGAATTAGATTAAACAATAATCAAATCGGAATTATTTTGACATGTATAAATATCTCGTTTGGTGGTTTGAAACTATCGACTTTATGTAATTACTTTCTTTTCAGTAGTTGATAAAAAAGTATTCCTTGCAGATAAGAGGAGCATTAAATATGGGCAAATGGGACAAAACTTAAAACCTTGTGAGGGGAGAGATTGGTCTGCCTGTGGCTGTGTCTGGTGACCGGCGGGGACACGTGGAGTGTGGGTTATTATTTGATTGGTCCAATTAAACCACCTTAAAAGCTAACCAATTAAATAGGTTCGGGATTGATTGTGAAAATCTTATTTCACATTATACATGTATCACCAAGATGTGAATTAACCCAATAAAAACCTTCAACAAACATATTATAAAACAATAATTTAAGCTAATTATCAAAATCACCTATAAATCCTATTTTCTTGAATTAAATTCCAAAAGCATGTTATAATCCACAAAATACAAGCCAACTATAAGGGAATATCAATAAAGAACTTTAGTTTTCCATAGAAGATAAAATTTACCTTTGAAGAATCTTTCACTAAAACTGACGTAAGTTTTTTCTTAAAAACAACTTGAGAAATTGATGAAATCTTTGCGAAATCTCTATGAGATTTTGCTAAGAATCAAATATGAATCAAATGATGAAATCTCCATTGAAAAACAGTAAGAGAATCTGAAAATCATGATTGGAAAAAGAGATGAAAAATGAGATAGAAAAATCCAAGAAAATTTGATAGAATAGCAAAATGATTTAGGAAACCAATTAATTGTTAAAATCTTACCCAATTATGGTAGAAAACTTTAATTAAAAACATTTGGAAACAATAGCTCTATAAGGATTCTTAGTATTAACCCAGTTACGTTTTATTCACTTAAAATAATTTTGCAATCTTTACGATTTAGTCATTGAAATCAAAATATCACCTTAATTAATTTAAATAGTTCCCGAATCAATTACCAAAACACTTGATAATATAACTAAACATTTTTAGTAACTCAAACCAATTTTAAACCCAACCATTCCAATTTAAAACAATAATTTCCCGAAACTCATTTTACTGGTCAATTCGGTTCGACCAAATCGAACCCGACCTGACCAAACCCCTAAACTTCTAACCCTATTTTTGAGGCGTTACATCAGGAGCCTTCCACCGCAAATGCATGTGTTGGTCTGTTACTATTTCGACCATTGAAGCTAAATCACAACATGTAAAATTTCCAGCCAAAATTTTGATGTCTCTAATAATTAGGTCAATATCAAAGAAATCCACATCCCTCGAAATTAGCTTTGTGATGACTAATTCAGAGTCACTTTCAGCAACCACAGCGCTGATGCTAAGATCAATGGCAAATTGTAGACCCTGAAGTGTAGCCAAATCCTCTACCTCGATCGTCGAATGAATCGATGAGTTTGATCAATAGCACGACCAAATGATAAGGCCATCACCGTCTCTAATAATAATAACACCCAAGCTCGATTTCTTTTCCCCAGAGTTGTAACTTGCATCCACATTAACTTTTAGAAGTGGAGGAGATGAGGAAGCCAATATTCATTCAACTGTGGTGGAGGATGGCTCAATGAAGAAGCAAGATGGCCAATTTCTGTACAAAAGCTATTTATAAAGTTGAGGACCTCCTCTACTCTTTGCTTTAATCCTTCATTCACCAATTTTTTCTCGAGTACCACAAATACCAGATAGTGATGATGATCATACCATGTGTACTTTGATTATAATTCTAGAAAAGCCACAGTTCCCATTCATAAAAGCATAAAATAGTAACATGAGAAAGGCATATAAATCTCAGCTTCGACCAGTGGCGGAACTTTGAGTAAAAGTTTGAGGGGGCCAACTTAAATTTTTAAAAAATTTAGAGAGTTAAACGAAAATTTTTAAAAAAATTGAGGGTTTAACTAAAATTTTTAATAATTTTGAGAGATTTAACAAAAAAAGTTTAAAAATTTGAGAGGAAACTTAATTAAAAATATTTAAAATTTTGAAACTTAATATGAATTTTTAAAAATCTTGAGGGAGTCAAATTAAAATTTTTAAAAATTTTAAGGGTAAAATTCAAATTTATTAAAATTTTGTGGGGCCGTAGCCTTCACTAGTCCTTCAATGGTTCCGCCACTGGCTTTGACCATAGTGAGCTTGCAAATAAACAACCACACCCAACATGAGTGACATCTTCAATAGAAATTCTGCATCTAGGACATATAGAATCAGAGGCCACCCTTTTAATGACAAAATTGTGCATAGTAGGGATATAATTCTTGATAACTTTCAAGACACAAATCTTGATTTTAGAGGGACAAGAAATACTCCAAATGTACCTATAAATGTTATCATGTGGCTGTGTACCTGAGTCAGAGCTGAGAAGAATTTTGTAACCACTACGAACTGTGTATACTCCCGAACCTTCGCCCTTCCAAGTTAAGATATCATGTTGAGAGAAAATTGATAATCGACTATTCAGAATATAGTTTTCTACTTCATTGCTAAAATTTGACCGAATCAGATTCTCATTCCAGCTTTGATCAGTAGGATTAATAAGGTCGGAAACACGATGTAAGTGCTCAACTCTCGCAGAAGAGACCTTGCGTGATGGCATAACAGGCAACCAATAGTCATTTCAAATTGAAATAGAGAACCCTATTCCAATTTTCCAGCCGATACCCATCTCCAATAGCCCCCTCGAACTCCATAAGCTTTTCTAGATTAGTGAAGGAGATGATCTCAAAGATGCATGCAGAAATGATGAGTTGGGAAAGTACTTGGCCTTTAATAATCTCGCAACGAGAGTCCGACTTCTCAATATGTGCCACCCTTGTTTTGCTAGGAGAGCGATATTGAAATTGCTGAGATCTCGAAAACCCATGTCGCCATCAGCTTTCATCTTGCAAAACTCAGACCACTTGCACCAACGAATCCATCTTTTTGAAGCCTACTTTTGCCACCAATAACGAGCAGCAATTGCTTCTAACTTTCTGCAAAATGAGACAAGTAGAAAACAAGACATGGAAAATAGTGGAACAACTTGAAGGATTGACTTTATAAAGACTTCTTAGCCTCCAAGAGATAGATTTTTAGCAATCAATCATTGCGTTCTGCTAGCAACTTTATCCTTTATACCACGATAAACCTTGCATTTATTTCGGCCATCTATGGCTAGTAAACCGAGATAAGTTTCAGGATCATTATTATCATTAACATCCAGAATTTGACAGACATACAATCTATTTTCTTCTAAGACTTTGGTGCCGAAAAAAATACTAGATTAGATTTCTCATAATTGATTACTTTCTCGAAACATTCTACATAAAGGCTCAACATATTCGAAGCCCCAATAGCTGATGCCTTACCAAAAACCAAAATGTCATATGAAAATAAGAGAGGAGTGATTAAAGGGGTTCCTCCCGCAATTATAGCTCCCTGAAAAGTATCATTTATAGAATTCATTCGAAGCAAAGAAGACAATCCTTCGCCTTGTCGTAAACCCCTAGTTGGTTGAGACATACCACTCATAACCTCATTTATCACAATAGAATATGACACAGTGGAAACACAACTCATTATTGTATTAATTCAAGTCTCAAAAAAACCCATTCTATGCATAACCACTTCAACAAAAGACCACTCCACGCGGTCGTATGCCTTACTCATATCGTTTTAATGGCGACAGAGACTCGTCGACTAGTACGTCTATTTCTAAAGGAATATAGCACTTCATAGGCCGCAATGATATTGTCGGTTATCAAATGCCTCGATATGAAGGCACTCTGAGATTCATCTATGCAGTTACCAAGAACAACCTTGAAGAGATTAGCCAACTCTTGGAAATTACTAGAAAAGAATGTTGTATAGACTGATAGGTCGAAATTAGGCCATATTTACCTTAGGAATCAAACGATACGAGTCTAATTGATATTGGCAATTGCAAAATCTCTTTTAAGCACCCCTATACAATAATTATAGACCTCCAGTCCAACAATGTCCCAAAAACCCTGGTAAAAATTGCACCAAGACCATCAACATCCGATGCTTTTAAGGGGCTCATGGATCGTAAAGCTTCCTAAGCCTCTTTAGTTTTTAAGTCACGCAGCAGGTAAATATTTTGATCATGAGAGATACTAGGGTTGATTCCAGCAAGAATATAATCTGGACTAGAAGACACAGATGTAGTAAATATGGAGGAAAAATAATCCATAGCAATACCTCTGATTTCAGCTTCCTCCTCGTGGAATTGTCCATCATAAGAATTCAGACCATCTATTCAATTTCGACGACGTTTTGACTAGCATATCTATGGAAAAAGCCCGTATTTCTATCGCTATTTTGTAACCAATTTTCCCGGGCTCTCTGCTCCCAATACAATTCCTCTTTATCCTGTTCAATATTAAGAGCTAATTTTGCCTTGGTTAGTTCATCCAAGTAATAATCAGAGACAACATAATTATTTAGCTCATCATTTCGCTTTTGAAGCATTTTAACAGACAAACGTTTTGTACACTTTATCTTTTTGAACCATCGATCAAGGCCTTGGCTAACCAACAATAGTTTCTCAGGTACAATACCCACAACCGAATTCCATATCTGGCGTACTTCATCGCTGCATGATTGTTCCAGAAGCTAGTATGCTTCAAATTGGAAGTGCCATACCCTATCAGAGCGAATCGTAGCAATATATGAATTTAATAGTAATGGACAATGGTCAGAAAAGGAATGAGGGAGGTGCTCCACCCGATAATTTGGGAACATATCTCCCCATGCTTGTGTTTCTACAGCCCGATCAAGACTTTCTCTAATATTATTTGACACCATTCTGCCCCATTCCCAATTAAACCATTTACATCGATAACCCAAATCTTCAAGAGCAAAATCTGAAAGAGCCTGTTGAAAAATATTAATTTGCCATTCATTTCTTAATAGATCCCCTTGCTTCTTTCAAGTCTTGAAGAAGCTGCCAAGAATCCCATCGATTACTAACTTTCGGTGCACCATAGAAGCTTGTAAATCTCTAGAAATGGCCCTTTGAGTCATTATTGATAATAATGTTTATATGCCGTGCATAATATGAGTGAAGGGAAACATATACATTTTTCTTCCACCCAATAGAAAATCCACCACTACACCTAGAAGACCTAACATTGATGCCATCTGTGTAGCCACGTAATCGTCGAATTCGTTCTACTTTAACAGATTGTAGTTTCGTTTTTGTAACAACGGCCCCGCCGGTGGTGCTTGACGCTTATTTACGAAAAATATTTTAGATGGAGTCGCCGTCAATCTATTTAGTTTAGGTAAGATTAGATCACCTGAAAACCCGATTATTTTAACAAAACCTGTTTTTTCATTTTATTAAAACAACGAGTTTTGGTCTGCGAAAACCAGAAAAACAGGTTCGGGAGTCAGTTACGTGTGGGGAAGGGTGAGCACCCCACAAAGCCCAAAATTGGTACCAGGTCGATTATTTGGTGTCTTAAGGACGGAAATTAGGAATTTAAATTTGATTTAAAATTTGTGATCCCCTTTAAAATATTTAAAAGAATGTTTGTGTATGAAAGGAATTTACACCCCTATACCCGGGACATAATTTCTGTTAGATTCCGAACGAAGAGAACTTATTTTGAAAATTATAATTTAAAATTTAAAATGGTATTTTGTAATAGAGATTAACGGAAAGCAGCACCCCTTACATTCGAGGTACGTTTTTCACGATAATCCCTAATAAAAGGTTTAAATTTAAAATTTGATTAAAACAATGTACAAAATATATATGCGGATATATATATATACACATACATTCGAATATATAATAATATGTATTAGACTATAAATAAGCAAATAATAATAATAATAATAATAATGATGATGATGATGATGTAGTAATAATAATATGAAAATTTTAATAAACATATAATAATATATACATAATACTATACCATATGATAATAATATATACATATATATAAATATAAAATACATTATATGTACTAAGAAAATAGTATATATATACATATATAATAATAATATGTAAATATACTATTAAAAAAATAATAATAATATAAACATAATAAGTAAATAAATAAATAACAATAAGAAAGTCACTAAATAAAAAAACAAAAACTTTAAAACTAAGAAAAAGGACGAAAAGGAAAGGAAAAGGAAATTAGAGTGCAAAAGTGAAGTATACAAAAGTAGAGGGGCTGAAGTCGCAATTTCCCCATCCGCTTGAAAACACGCGGATCCTGGCCTCGTGTCAGGTCTAGTGCCGGGTTGAGGGTAAAATGACATCATTTTGGGCCTTAAAGGACGACACAAAAATGACGTCGTTTTGGTGAGGATTTAAATATTCGATTTTAAACAAAAAATAATCAGTTGGGGTAAAAATTTCCAAAAAAAAAAAACAGAATAAAATCCTCTCAAACTTCCCTGCCCGGGTGTTGACTGGCCTCCATATGCCACCACGTCCCATTGATCGCCGGCATCGGTGCCGCCGCTCCCGGCAGTCGAGAATTTCAAAAGTCGTACTCCTCCGACTCTGTTTGACGTGTTGAACTCGGATCTGGGCTCGGTTTCTTCTAAATAACACCCTAAGTAAGTAAATTGATAAAAAAAACTTTCGGTTCTCACTTTTTTATTTTCGATTTACTTCATTTTTATTGTTGTTGTTGTTTGGCTCGAACATGATATAAAAGAAGAGTTTTTATGTCTTTTTTATTTCGAATGCGAATCCCCCTTTTTTATTTCTAAAATCCTCTCAAAAATTCCTCTTTTTATTTTTGAACCGAAAAGCCTTTTACATATTTGAATCTCTCCCTATTTTTTGGCTACCTCTCATTTTTTTCAAAAACCCTCAATTACATCTGGTTTTGAGTGTTTTTATAACCCAAACATAATAATAAAAATACAAGTTGTTGATGATTTTATTTTTTGGTTTGCAGGTCTAAAAGACGGCATCTTGGGCAGTGGTGGGCGGTGGCCGATGCGCGTGGCGGCAACGCGCGGGCGATGATTGGGCAAAGGGGGCGGCGATGGCAGAGGATAAGAAGGGTTAGGGGTATTTTGATTATTTTATAATGGGTTTAATTAAAATGGGTACTTTTGTAATATAGGGTATTTGTTATCGGATTGGGTTTGATTATTGGGCTCGAGTATTTTATTGTAGTGAGTAAATGGGTTTGTATGTTGGGTAAAGGGTGGGCTTATTGGTTTGTTTAATAAAAATGTTGGGCTTTTAATTTGGGTCTGGGCTTTAAGGCCCGGACAAAATGGGTTACTATAGCTGCCCCTCTTTGCACATTGCTGTGTAACAGGAATAGGGCAAAGACAAAAGAGTGCCCATTTTTGTCCTGTTGGTTAGGGTTCCTTTCTTTGGCCCCGCTTCTTCTTTGGGCTTCACTTGATCTTCTCGGCCGTTCTTATAAGCAAAAATCTTTAAAATAGAGGATCCGTTGGGGAAGACAAAAACCAGAGGTGATCCGTTGGAAGAGACAAAATGAGCTTGGCTTGCTACGACACTGACGATGTCGCAATGCCTGGAGAAAATTTGACCTTGCTGCAACAATGACGAAGAGGCAAGGTCTGTAAAACTTGATCAAGCGGCCACGCTGATGAAGACATAGGATCGAAAGATGAAGATTTGGCCCAGCTACAACACCGGCGAAGACACAGGACTGGAAGTCAGCAAGTTTTGATCCAGAGCTTAGCACATAGATATCTTTTACATTATCCCCAAATGCACATAGATCAATGGATTTGAGTTGCCTTTACCGGTAGCTGGTTGCTCTGGGCTAGTTGTACCATTTCCCTAGGTACAATCAGTTTATACCAATCATAATATTGGATTTTTCAAAGTATTTATTTTTCTTCGACCATTCATGAAAATGGATTTTCGATGGACATTTGAATTATCCATTATCTTAAAATTTACCATGTTTAAGCACGTTGTGCAAACATTTCTGTTGGACTTGTCAAAATGGCTTTGATCCATCTGCAACACTGACAAAGCGACATGATCGAACAATGAGAGTTTTGATCAGGCTTTCACTCGGACGAAGAGACGTGATCTGCTACAACTCTAACGAAGTGGCATGACCTGGAGAAGAAAGTTTTGATCAAGCTTCTACTCTAACGAAGAGACATGATATGAAGAAGGGTTTTTTCTGCTTTTTTATTTTTTTGCTTATTTTCTTTCTTTTTTGGGAACCTTTTTGTTTTTTTTGTTTTTTTTTATTTTTTGATTTTGAATTTTTTTTATTTTTTTGATTTGACCTTTTTTAATAAACATATGTCCGGAGAGAAAATCCAAGGAAAATATCTGGTCTAGTCGCACCATCAATAGAGAAACTAGACATGGACAAAAATTTGACCTGTTGCACCTATCAATGACGAAGCAAGATCTGAAAAATGTGGGATCTGCTATATCATGGCGGGGGATCATGACTTTCCTTGGTTTTGTCTATCTTGTCTTCTAAAAGAGCATATAACTCTTTAATCGTTCTGCTTTTTAGAGTAAGTAAACTAGATGATTTGTGCTATTGAATCCTCAAGGAGACATGATCTATTTGTTGCATCCGTTCCGCTGCAACTTCGAGGAGACATACTTATGGTCGTGCTCATTCCGCTGCAAATTTAAGGAGATAAAATTGATGCATGTGCTCATTCTGCTGTAACTTCAGAGAGATGAGCCGGTTGAGATGTCCATTCCACTGCAAATTTAAGGAGATGAAATCGTTGAGGTGTTCATTCCACACAACTTCAGAGAGATGGGATGGTTAAGATGTCCATTCTACTGCAAATTTAGGGATATAGAATTGTTGGTGTACTCATTAGTTGCAACTTCGGGGAGATGAGATGGTTGAGGTGTCCATTCCACTGCAACTTTAAAGAGATGAACTTGTTATTGTACTCATTCCGCTGCAACTTCTTGGAGATGACATGGTTGAGATGTCCATTCCACTGCAACTTCAGGAAGATAAATTTGTTGTTGTATCCATTACGTTGCAACTTCAGGGGGATGAATTTGTTAAGGTTCTCATTGCACTGCAACTTCAGAGAGATGGCATGGTTGAGATGTCCATTCCACTGCAACTTTAGGGAGATGAACTTGTGGTTGTATCCATTCCGCTGCAACTTCAGGGGAGATAAATTTGTTGAGGTGCTCATTCCACTACAACTTCAGAGAGATGAGACGATTGAGATGTCCATTCCACTACACTTTAGGGAGATGAACTTGTTGTTGTATCCATTACGCTGTAACTTCAGGGAGATGAATTGGTTGAGGTGCTCATTCCACTACAACTTCAGAGAGATGAGATGGTTGAGATGTCCATTCCACTACAACTTCAAAGAGATAAACTTGTTTTTGTATCCATTCCGCTGCAACTTCAGGGAGATGAATTTGTTGAGGTGCTCATTTCACTGCAACTTTAGAGAGATGAGATGGTTGAGATGTCCATTTTACTGCAACTTAAGGGAGATGAACTTGTTGTATCCATTCTGCTGTAACTTCAGGGAGATGAATTTGTTGTTGTGTTTAATCTATTCCATCATTTGTTGGAGAGACATGATCTGTAAAAAATTAGTTGATTCGCTACATCATGTGACGGGTGAGATAGGACCCGCAAAAGTTAATAAGAGTGTCTAGTCAAAATAAGCCACAAATTAACTGCTTTATTTTAAGACCGTAAAACTGAAAGGTTTGTTCTGAATATTTGGTTTGGTTGATTCACTCCTTCATATCAAGGATGTTGGATCTTGTTAATATTTGTCAGCTCCTTCTTGATTGAATGCGCCAAACAATATTTGCCCCATTTCTTTATGTCAAGGATACTGGAATTTGTTGACAAATATTTACTCCTTCCTGTTTGAGGATGTCAGACCTGTTTTAAGGAGAATGTCCTTATAAAGGGATAAAATTAATAAATTATGAGTTTGAGAGAAAATGTCATTAAGGAAGGACAAAATTAAGAAATTATGGATTTGAACTAAAGTATCCTTATGAAAGGATGGAATTAAGAAATTCCCTTTTTGAGAAAAAAGGTCTTTAAGAAAGGATGAAATTAAAAAATTCATGTTTCGAACAAAAGTATCATTATGAAAGGGTAGAATTAAGAAATTCTCGTTTTGAGAAAAAAGTCCTTGAGAAAGGATGGAATTAAAAAATTATTGTTTTGAGAAAAACATTCTTAAGAAAAGATGAAATTAAGAAATTCCTAATTTGAGAAAAACGTCCTTAAGAAAGGATGGAATTAAGAAATTCCTGTTTTAAGAAAAACGATCCTTATGAAAGGATGGAATTAAGAAATTCCCGTTTTAAGAAAAACGTCCTTAAGAAAGGATGGAATTAGGAAATTCTTGTTTTGAAAAAAAACGTCCTTAAGAAAGGATGAAATTAAGAAATTCCTATTTTTGAGAAAAATGTCCTTATGGAAGGACGAAATTTTGAGAAAAATTATCCTTATGGAAGGACGGAGCTAAGAAACTCCTATTTTTTGAGAGAATTGTCCTTATGGAAGGACGAAATTAAGGAATTCTACTGAGAGGTTAGTTTTCGATAATGTATAAATGACACGTATATGTATGTTTTTGTGATGATGCAAGAATGCATGAAATCGTTGTTGGAATCTTCAAGTTATCAATGATAGATGTCATGACGTATGAACATGCTTGGTGATGCAATAATGATGAAGTAGTTGTAGAAGTCTTCTCCTTCTGGCTTAGCTTTTCTTCGGATTCAACTCTTGTTCAAAGTTCGCTTCAGCAAATGTTTGCCCCCAAATTTCGTTTTCCTCATTCTTTTCTAAATTTGAACTTTTGAGCTGAATGACCCTGATATCATCTCTTGTCTTCTTCTCAAGGGAAATTAACTTACGACGCCACCGTCGGAGATGTAGAATTTGGATTAAACTGGCCTATCACCACTAACGGAGGTGAGATTGGGAGAAAGTTGATTTCGCTACTTCATAACGAGAAAGCCATGACTTGAAAACAAAAGGAAATATTAGTTAGTAATCTGCTCAAAATATTTTCCCATTGTTGTCTGAATGTTTGAGCTTTTTGCATATTCAACCTCCTTCAGGGCTAAAGGTTGGTCATCATGTTGTTGTCCCCATAGTTGATGTTCTTTGGTCTCTTTCTTGGACCTGTTTACATGTTCAAGCCAAAAATGCATTTAATATGAATGCATCTTTATGCCTAAATGTATGTTTTTAGTCTAAATGCATGATAAATTTTAGATGTATGTACGTGCTTAATGTGACATGATGAATGTGGAATTATTTTCCTCGGCCCTCAAAGGGATTCCCCTAACTCTCTACTGGTCAGATCTTTGCTTCTGATTAAGTAGTGTTCAGTGCCTTGTATATGAAAATGCCCCGATCATCTTTTAGATTACTTCCTCGGGTGAATGCCCCAACATTTCTTCTGAGATTACTCCCAGAGCTTGAAGTATGTTTACGCATTTTCTTGGTGGGGTTTTATTATTTTTAAGAATGCATTATGTTACCCCCTGCTCGGGTCTATAAATTTACTGTTGGTTCATAGCAACCTATTACTTTTGAATTAGACGAAGTGCTAAGGACGATAATTAATGTAGTCGTCTAGGGTGTAGAAACTTGACTCGACATCGTAGGCTCACTTCCTGAACACGTCGGAGAATGCCCTCTAATTGGGTCTTGTGGAGGCACGATGTATGTATGAATGCAGAGGTTATTCTGGAAAATGCCCCTAAACTGGGCTCTCGCATATGTTCAGGATGGTGCTAGATTAGCCAACTTTGCTTTATCCGGTATTTACTGACATGGGGCATCTCGGGGGGTCGGTTTTAAAATTTTAAAATGTATGCATGCAAATGCAATGTGCATGTCCTGGATGCAAAGGTACTGATTCAAAAATGGTTCCCGTGGCTTAACCTCTGAATTCACGAGATTTATTCGCAACTTTGGATATTACTTTGATATCTAGGGTGCCAGATTTTCTTTCGATGATAATTCTTCTTCAAATTGGGAACCATTCGTGAATCAATACTTCATGCTAGTGAAATGCAAAAAATAATGGTGTCCTAAAAGGTTGTCTAAATTCTGGGCAGATCCAATGTTATCCCCTCGTCAGTTCATCTTAGGGACTCTACTGTTAAATTTCAAAATGCCATTTTCAATCAGATTTTGTTTTTCCAAGGCTCAATAATTCTCGGAAGTGTGGCCCGTGCTTCCTAGATGATAACCACACACAACATTAACATCATATCCATTTGGATAAGGAGGCTGTTTTGGTTTGGACCGAACCGAGGCTAACAAGTTCTTCTTAACAAGCATCAAAAATAATTTTGTATAAGTTACCAAGATTGGGTAAACAACTTTTTGAGAAATGGATCGATGTGAGTACGAATAGCTTGATTGGTGTGAGGACCAAGGTCGATTGGATGGATAAGACCCCACTATGTGAACCTCTGATCCACTTTCTTCTCTGATAATTGCACTGTTAAAATCTATGATTTTCCCTTGTTTGATGGCTTCTTCAACGAGCTCGCCTGATATCACAAGGTCTTCAAAGTTCTTGGTTGCATTTCCCAGAATATGCTTCAGGAATGAATCTTCTAAGGTTCTAAAAAAAGTAGGCGTTATCTCCCTTTCAAGTAGAGGCGGTTGTACTTGCGCTGCAACATCTTTCCATCTTTGCACATACTGCTTGGGCCTTTTTCATGTTTTGCAATGTTAAATGGTCTGGTTCAATCTCTATTATATGTTTGTACTACTCTACGAAGGCTTTAGCCAGATACTTCTTGGACTATATGTTGTCTCAGCTAAGTTGATTATACCATATGGCTGCATACTCTTTTAGACTGTCTTGAAAGCAGTGAATTAAAAGTTGATCATTATTGACATACCCCATCATTTTTCGGCAGAACATGGTGAGGTGAGTAGGTGGAGAGCTTGTTTCATCGAACTTTTCAAACTCTAACATTTTGAACTTTAGAGGTAACACCGAATTACGGACCAGACTCAATTTCCTTGCATCCATCTCACAGAATGCATCCGACCTTTCTACAATTTTAAACTTTTCCTTAAGTTGCTGGCACCAATCTTCAAACTGCTTAGATAGTTTGATCTTCACTTTAGCATCTTTATTAGGATCAGGGACAATGTGCTCACTAGGGCTATTAATTCTCTTATGCGACGAAGATTCGGCCTGAGAACCTTGTTACTTCTCAACTGAAGATGACACTTGCAGATGTGCCTTGTCAAAAGGATTTTCTGACTTTTGTATAGCACTGAGGTCAATGGCCAATCCTTTTCCCATTGCAGGATCTTGGCTTGCCAACATCGCAGCTATCTTGGCCAGTAGATCCTCCTGTGACTGTGAGATGTGGTCACGAGTTGCTTGTTGCACCTTTTACAGGTTTTGCTCTATGTCATTCTTTATATCTTCACACGTTTTTTGACCTTATCCAAACGGCCATCCATTTTTTAGCCTTGCTTCGAGTGTGTAACACCCCCTACCCGGGTTGGCAGGAAACCGGTTTGGGAGCGTTACTAAGAAGCAATACAAGCATGAACAAGCAAGAATAGGCTAACTCATCCCTATTAGATGAGTTACTTAACTAGCAAGTAACCAAACATACATTACTTAACATGTAAGCAAACTTAATTACATACATTAGAGGTTACCAAAAATTTCAATTAACATTATCATACAATATCATCATTCGAAACCTAAATAAGCAAACAAGTTTCCATTTTTAATTCATTATTCATTTACTTGATTACACATATAACATTTCATGCATGCTTACTAAACATCATCCATTGTACATACCTTGATTCCAAGCAAGCAACATGCCAAGCCTTACCATTCGGCAATTACCAGTCAAGCTTATAAAAGTACATATATATACATGTCATGATCATACAAGACTATCATATTTCACAAGATATTCGAAATGGAACAAGGCTAGATGATCACTTTGAACATTCCAAGTATATAAATCAATATGCGCATCAACGTTACTTTCATTACATATAATTCATTGCTTGATTACACATTAACAAACAAGTTAATTACTAGGTTCATGTTAACAACCAAGTTCACAAAATAGTAAGCCCATTCAAGAGCATATACATATACAAGTTCAAGTATTCAAATACATGTATAAGACATTATATACAACTATGTGCCACCAACTAGGGGAGTAGAACACAAGTATGAACCATACTTTAGCAAAATCTTGTGTCTTGCTTCGAGCTCAAAGAAACCAGATTTCATGATCAAGCAACGATCGAAATCCTTAATCTGTGGTTGGGAAGAATGAAAACAAGAGTGATAAGTACAAAATTGTAATTAGTGAGGTAGTAACTAGATCTAACCAATTTACAAGACAAGTATCACTTAGCTAAGTTTAAGCCTAGTCCAAGTTGGAGACAATTCGATTTTAATCTTTTTACATACTCTTCATTTCGAGCAATACATATCAAGTAGTTCACGAATCATGAATTTCAAGTATCAAGCAATTCAAGAATCATGTAATCCAAGTATCAAGTCATTTCAAGAATCATGTACTCCAAGTATTAAGCATTTCAAGAATCATGTAAATCAAGTATTAAGCATTTCAAGAATTATGTAATTCAAGTATCAAGGATTTCAATGTATTAAGAATTTCATTGTATCAAGTAATTCAATGTATCAATAAACTTTATATTTAGTTATTTCTTAGTTGCTTTCTTTAGTTTATGCCCTTGGTATTTAGTTGTCCAGGTAATCGAGTCTCCAACCAACTGTCGCCACAAGATGTGCCGTAGCACTGGTTAACCCTCCTACTGTCCCCAAAGACCACACATACTTACCCTCCGTCTGTCACCAATTAGGGGCCTTAGCCCTGGACCGTAGTCCACCCTGACACAATGAGCTCTAGACTCTAGGGCATGCCCTTCTACCTATGACCACTAAAAACCAAGGCTTTGTTCAATTATGAATCACTTATTCAAGTATTACATGTTTATGTCAAGCAATAGCCTATTCAAGGATCAATTCAAGTGATACATTGCAAGATCATACATGTATATACAACCCTTAGGCCAAATGAGCCTTAGCTTGACACTTTGCAAGACAATCTTGTCATTCAAGCAAGCAATTAACATATGTCATTTCTTAGGCATCAAGCAAGATCTTAAATTCATGATTTATATCATGTTAACAAGTATTCAAATCATAGAGTTACATTAAGCATTCATTCGAATGGATCAAGTTTAAGGCATCAAGGCTCAAGTATTTGTATCAAGGAGAAATATCAAGAAAACATTATAACAAGTCATATCCAAGGCATGAAAGCATACATCTGTTTTCACTTTTCTTTCTAATTAATTTCTCAATTTTACATGCTATTATTTATTCACAATTTTAGTTTAGTTCATTCTTCCCTTTTATTCATATTCAAGTTAAAATTGAGATCATTAACATGGCATATCAATGGCAAGAAGATAATCATGCACATTTGGTTAGGACCTAAGTCCTAACCCTATTGTAAACTACACTCACAATACTCCAAGCTTAGCTAATCTTGGATCCAAATCTCCTTGTTTCTAGCTTTCGAATGCTCCTCCTTAGACCCTTATCCAATGTTCCCTTCTCGTTCCAACATTTCATACAAGTGAATCATGGTCAAGACAAGTACATTCATTTATTCAAAACAAGGCAAGCAATACATAATTCATTCATTTCAAAACATCAAGGGTGCTGCTGCCTGCTTGGCAGCTTGTGCATTACTTAGTAAAACATGCATAACTTTCATTCCGTACGTCGGAGTATCAATTGATTTACAAAGTTGTAAAGATAACTTAATTGTCCTTCTAACCATATAAGCCTTGCATTTTAATTATTTACCAATTAATACAGTGTTTTACTTAAAGACAGGGTAATTACAACACCAGACAGTTTGCACTGTCCCTATTGTTTCATTTCTACAATCCAAAATTCTATTCTGTTTTCCCCTAATGAATTTAGACATATTAAGGTACAATCCATTAAATTTTCAGCCTTAAATTCCATTTGTACAATTTATAGAGATTTTTCAAATTTGCTGCCTAGAATAGAGCATTCTGGGCAGATTACTCTTGCTTAAGTTTCTAGCCTCTCTAATCACTTATATGACACCTCTAACATGTTAATTGAACTTAAATACATATTCTTACATGTCTAGGTCAGTTTTATTTACCTACCAATGTGATCAAAACAGGGCATAACAGAAAACCAAGCATGTTTACACATTTCAACTAGCAATGTGATCAAAACAATTCCATTCTATGTGACATTTAGTTCATACCAATTTAGTACTTAATTTTCCAATAATCTCCCAGCAAATTCCTTCAACCATATACATCTTTCTTAGAAATTTCCAGCAATTCATTTAACCACATAACAGCCCGTCAATTTTTCTATTAAACAATATGATCACCTTCAAAATTCAAACAATCTACTCGTCTAGCAAGCATCATTTTAAAGCTGTACTCACAACAAATCTTAGAGTCTTCTTATTCAAACAACTTAATCAATTCAATTATGCTACAAAATTACAACAACGAGATTTTGATCGAAGGTTCAAACGATTTTGACTACAAAAGGATTCCGTTCTTCACCAAGGACAGTTTATAAATTTGGCAAGCTTACAAACTCACGTCACATATCATTCACAACAATCGGACATCCCTATCACTCTAATCAAGTTCTTATACAACTTAATATTAATGTGATTCTCTAATAATCCACCAAAATTTGATCTATACGAACCTACCATTTAATTCTAAACTCATTTGAATAGGGAGAAAAGAGAATATATTTTTATCTTCCATCTAAGTTATTTGAACCAAATAATTAAGAAATGCACCAGAAATAATCCAAGATTGCAAGCTTTCCCTCAAATCTCACTCTACCTTCTTTTGAGTGGTTTTGGCATATGAAGAGGATGAAGATGATATCAAGTTTTGTCCCCTAATTCCCAAAAGCCGATACTCACTAATGTTCTTCTTCCATGACAATTGTTCAACCCCCTAAACTTTCTAATGTTTAACATGCAAACCTCTAAAATTTGGCATTCTCTCAATTAATCATTAGATAATGCCCCTTCCTTTAGCTTTTTTTTAAAATCTTGGCTCCTACATTATTCTTGATTTTACAAATTAAAACATAGCATTTAGAAAGCATTCAAATAGGTAGCATTCTAGTAGACCCATCTTTGGGGTATTACAATTCTCCCAAAATAAATTCGCCCTCGAATTTACCTGAGTTGAACAAGTGAGGATATTGATCTCTCATCGTAGCCTTAGGTTCCCAAGTTGCCTCTTCCATTTTATGATCCCTCCATAACATTTTCACCAAGGGAACATTCTTGTTTCGGAGTCTTCTAACTTCTTTGTCAAGTATTCGTATTGGCTCTTTTCCATACGATAAGTGAAGATTTAACTCTACCTCTTCAGGTTCAAGGACATGGGATGGATCAGATCGATATCCTCGGAGCATAGATACGTGAAAGACATTATGAATCTTGTCAAACTCACTGGGAAGAGCTAATCGATAGGCCACTGGCCCTATCCTTTCAATGATTTTGAATGGTCCAATGAATCGGAGGCAGAGTTTCCCTTTTCTTCCAAATCGAAAGACTTTCTTCCAAGGGGACACTTTGAGGAAGACCTTGTCTCCAACATTGTATTGGATGTCTCTCCTTTTCAAGTCTGCATAGGCTTTTTGTCTATCAAAGGCTTGCTTCAATTGATCATGAATGATCTTCACTTGTTCTTCGGTTTCTCTAAGCAATTGAGGTCCCAATACTTTGTTTTCTCCCAGTTCATACCAGCACAAGGGAGTTCTACATTTCCTTCCGTATAAAGCTTCCAAATAAGCCATCTGGATAGATGTCTGGTAGCTATTGTTGTAAGCAAACTCTACTAGGGGTAGAGATTTTTCCCAGTTCTTTCTGAAGTCTATAACACAATCACGTAGCATGTCTTCAAGTACTTGGATGATTCTTTCAAATTGTCCATCTGATTGTGGATGAAAGGTTGTGCTCAAACGCACTTTGGTTCTAAGGGCTTTTTGCAAGGAATTCCAGAATCGTGAAGCAAATCTAGGGTCTCGATAAGAGATTATAGCTATAGGTACACCGTGTAATCGAATCACTTCACGGATGTATAGCTCGACTAAGGTTTCTAAGCTCATGTTCATTCGAACATGGATGAAATGAGTAGACTATGTGAATCTATCAACAATCACCCATACAACATCATTCTTTCTTGGAATGGAAGGAAGACCAGTAACGAAGTCTATTGTAATCCAATCCCATTTCCACTAAGGGAATTCGATTGGTTGGAGCAATCCAGTGGGGACTTGATGCTCAACTTTGACCCTCTGACAAGTTAAGCACTTTGAAACAAGGTCTGTGATAGCTGATTTCATGCCTGGCCCCAGTATAGTGGCTTTAGGTACTTGTACTTCTTAACCAATCTAGGGTGAATCGAGAAAGAGCTTTGGTGAGCTTCTTGTAACATCTCGTGTCTTAGTTCTTTGTTGTTAGGAATGCATACTCTATCCTTGAAATAGAGGAGTCCATTTGACTTGAGGGAGAAGTCAGAATTAGACTCAGAGTATAGCTTGGACATGATCTTCTGAAGATTTGGATCAATTTGTTGGAGTTCTTTGATTCTCGAGATTAGACTAGATTGAACTTGAAGTTCAGACAAGAGTTTCTGTTCTTTGGATAAACGAAAATGAGTATTGATAGCCAAGGAAGCTATAAACGAATAGAAAAGACCATTAATGGATATTTTCGAATAGTTACTTGTAAGTCAAGAAAAGTATAATTCGAATGGTTACTTGCAAGTCAAGAAAGAAACATTTCGAATGAATTATTCTAGGATTTAGATTTAAGGGTTTACCCGAGTATGGTCTGCGACTAAAGTCATCAGCAACCACGTTTGCTTTCCCCAAATGGTAGTCGATAACCAAATCGTAATCTTTAAGTAACTCTAGCCATCTCCTTTACCTCAAGTTCAAGTCTTTCTGAGTTAGGAGGTATTTGAGACTCTTGTGGTCTGTGAATAAATTACATTTCTCCCTGTACAAGTAATGTCTCAAGACCTTGAGTGCAAACACGATAGCTACCAATTCTAGATCATGAGTAGGGTAGTTTGATTCGTGTGGCTTTAGTTGCCTTGAAACGTAAGCTACCACGTTTCCATCTTGCATTAGGACACATCCTAGTCCCAAATGAGATGCATCACTGTAAACAGTATACTCCTTGCCTGATACTGGTTGGATGAGAATCGGAGCATGAGTCAGGGCTTGTTTAAGTTGATCGAAGCTTCGTTGTTGGTTCTCAGACCAAACAAATGGTGTATCTTTGCGAGTTAACTTGTCAAACTTGCGGCAATAGATTAGAATCCTTTGACAAAACGTCGATAATACCCAGCTAAATCGAGAAAGCTTCTAACCTCACCAATATTCCTTGGAGGTCTCCAATTTAGGATGAATTGAATTTTCTTTGGATCTACTTTAATCCCTTTTGCCGAGATGACATGTCCAAGAAATGACACTTTTGATAGCCAAAATTCGTATTTAGAGAACTTTGCAAACAATTAACATTCTCAAAGAGTTTGCAATACAATTCAAAGGTGTTAAGAATGTTCTTCCTTATTCCGACAATACACCAAAATGTCATCAATAAAGACAACTACGAACTTGTCAAGATAAGGCTTGACTACGCGGTTCATGAGATCCATGAAAGCAGCTAGAGCATTCGTTAACCCGAATGGCATTACAAGGAATTCAAAATGGCCATATCGAGTACGAAAGGCTGTCTTGGGTACATCTTCTTCTTTTAGCCTCATTTGGCAGTATCCCGATCATAGATCGATCTTTGAGAATACTGCAACATCTTTGAGTTGATCGAAAAGATCTTCAATCTTAGGGAGAGGATATCGATTCTTGATAGTAAGCTTGTTCAATTGTCTGTAGTCAATATAGAGTCTCATAGTTTCGTCTTTCTTCTTCACGAACAAGACTGGAGCACCCTAGGGAGACGAGCTAGGCCTAATGAAACCCTTGTCTTGTAGCTCTTGGAGTTGCTTCTTGAGTTCTTTCAACTCAACAGGTGCCATTTGATAAGGTGTGATGGACACTGGAGTTGTTCCAGGTTGGACATCGATCCAGAACTCTACTTCTCTGATTGGAGGGAGACCAGGGAGTTCCTCGGGAAAAACATTGAAATATTCAGATACAATAGGCACACTAGGTCAGCCGAATTCAAGTTCGTCTTGTAATACCATAGTAGCAAAGATCGAGGTCGGTTTCTTGTCAATTAGAATAATTGATTCATTTCCTAAACCCAGAGGTAAAGTCTCCTATTTAGGCAATCTACCCAGGCTTCATACTTGCTTAACCAATCTAGTCCTAGTACTAGATCAAACTCACAAGTTGGTAGCACATATAAATTAACAAGAAAGGGTACATTTCGAATGAATATGGAACAATTTCTACCGATAAAACTCATGTTTGTAATTCCCCCTATAGGGTTCGAAACTATGAGGCTTTGTTTTACAATTTCAGGCTTTAAGTTCAACTTTTCAATCAAGGTTGAGCTTGCGCTCTAGTTTAGCTTGTTGCTGTGGAGGATTTTGCTCCATTCTTACACTATCCTCTTCATTTGAGGAGCCTACGGGATTTTCATCGTCCCGAGCGAGCCTTGTTTCAGACATTCTACGTTTAAAGAGAACAATTAGGGGTTCAGTTTAGTTAAGCAAAGACACAAGCTATACAATACAAGTATCCTATATGATGCAAGAGAGCCCAGTTCAGTCCTAGAACCGACTAAAAAGCTCTGATTACCAATAAAATGTAACACCCCTACCCGGGTTGGCAGGAAACCAGTTCAGGAGCGTTACTAAGAAGCAATACAAGCATGATCAAGCAAAAATAGGCTAACTCATCCTTATTAGATGAGTTACTTAACTAGCAAGTAACCAAACATACATTACTTAACATGTAAGCAAACTTAATTACATACATTATAGGTTACCAAAAATTTTAATTAACATTATCATACAATATCATCATTCGAAACCTAAATAAGCAAACAAGTTTCCATTTTCATTTCATTGTCCATTTACTTGATTACACATATAACATTTCATGCGTACTTACTAAACATCATCCATTGTACATACCTTGATTCCAAGCAAGCAACATGTCAAGCCTTACCATTCGGGAATTACCATTCAAGCTTATAAAAGTACATATATATATACATGTCATGATCATACAAGACTATCATGTTTCACAAGATATTCGAAATGGAACAAGGCTAGATGACCACTTTGAACATTCCAAGTATATAAATCAATATGCGCAGCAACATTACTTTCATTACATAGAATTCATTGCTTGATTACACATTAACAAACAAGTTCATTACTAGGTTAATGTTAACAACCAATTTAACAAAATAGTAAGCCCATTCAAGAGCATATACATATACAAGTTCAAGTATTCAAATGCATGCATAAGACGTTATATACAACTATGTGCCACCAACTAGGGGAGTAGAAAACAAGTATGAACCATACTTTAGCAAAATCTTGTGTCTTGCTTCGAGCTCTAGGAAACCAGACTTCAGGATCAAGCAACGATCGAAATCCTTAATCTATGGTTGGGAAGAATGAAAACAAGAGTGATAATTTCAAAATTGTACTTAGTGAGGTAGTAACTAGATCTAACCAATTTACAAGACAAGTATCACTTAGCTAAGTTTAAGCCTGGTCCAAGTTGGAAACAATTCGATTTTAATCTTTTTACATACTCTTCATTTCGGGGAATACATATCAATTAGTTCACGAATCATGAATTTCAAGTATCAAGCAATTCAAGAATCATGCAATCCAAGTATCAAGTCATTTCAAGAATCATGTACTCCAAGTATTAAACATTTTAAGAATCGTGTAAATCAAGTATTAAGCATTTCAAGAATCATGTAATTCAAGTATCGAGGATTTCAATGTATCAAGAATTTCATTGCATCAAGTAATTCAATGTATCAATAAACTTTATCTTTAGTTATTTCTTTGTTGTTTTCTTTAGTTTATGCCCTTGGTATTTAGTTGTCCAAGTAATCGAGTCTCCAACCAACTGTCGCCACAAGATGTGCCGTGGCACTGGTCAACCCTCCTGTTGTCGCCAAAGACCACACATATGTACCCTCCGTCTTTCGCCAATTAGGGGCCTTAGCCCTGGACCGTAGTCCACCCTAACACAATGAGCTCTAGACTCTAAGGCATGCCCTTCTACCTATGACCACTAACAACCAAGGCTTTGTTCAATTATGAATCACTTATTCAAGTATTACATGTTTATGTCAAGCAATAGCTTATTCAAGGATCAATTCAAGTGATACATTGCAAGATCATACATGTATATACAACCCTTAGGCCAAATAAGCCTTAGCTTGACACTTTGCAAGGCAATCTTGTCATTCAAGCAAGCAATTAACATATGCCATTTCTTAGGCATCAAGCAAGATCTTAAATTCATGATTTATATCATGTTAACAAGTATTCAAATGATAGAGTTACATTAAGCATTCATTCGAATGGATCAAGGTCAAGGCATCAAGGCTCAAGTATTTGTATCAAGGAGCAATATCAAGCAAACATTATAACAAGTCATATCCAAGGCATGGAAGCATACATTTGTTTTCACTTTTCTTTCTAATTAATTTCTCAATTTTGCATGCTATTACTTATTCACAATTTTAGTTTAGTTCATTCTTCCCTTTTATTCATATTCAAGTTAAAATTGAGATCATTAACATGGCATATCAATGGCAAGAAGATAATCATGCACATTTGGTTAGGACCTAAGTCCTAACCCTATTGTAAACTACACTCACAATACTCCAAGCTTAGCTAATCTTGGATCCAAATCCCCTTGTTTCTAACTTTTGAATGCTCCTCCTTAGACCCTTATCCAATGTTCCCTTCTCATTTTAACATTTCATACAAGTGAATCATGGTCAAGACAAATACATTCATTTATTCAAAACAAGGCAAACAATACATAATTCATTCATTTCAAAACATCAAGGGTGTTGTTGTCTGCCTGGCAGCTTGTGAATTACTTACGAAAACATGCATAACTTTCATTCCGTACGTCGGAATTTCAATTGGTTTACACCGTTGTAAAGCTAACTTAATTGTCCTTCTAACCATATAAGCCTTGCATTTTAATTATTTACCAATTAATATAATTTTTTACTCAAAGACAGGGTAATTACAACACCGGACAGTTTGCACTGTCCCTATTGTTTCATTTCTACAATCCTAAATTCGATTCTGTTTTCTCCTAATGAATTTAGACATATTAAGGTACAATCCATTAAATTTTCAGCCTTAAATTCCATTTGTACAATTTATAGAGATTTTTCAAATTTGTTGCCTAGAACAGAGCATTCTGGGCAGATTACTCTTGCTTAAGTTTCTAGCCTCTTTAATCACTTAGATGACACCTCTAGCATGTTAATTCAAGTTATATACATATTCTTACATGTCTAGGTCAGTTTTATTTACCTACCAATGTGATCAAAATAGGGCATAACACAAAACCAAGCATGTTTACACATTTCAACTAGCAATGTGATCAAAACAATTCCATTCTATGTGACATTTAGTTCATACCAATTTAGTACTTAATTTTCCAGTAATCTCCCAGCAAATTCCCGCAACCATATACATCTTTCTTAGAATTTTCCAGCAATTAATTTAACCACATAACATCCCCTCAGTTTTCCTATTAAGCAATATGATCACCTTAAAAATTCAAACAATCTACTCGTCTAGCAAGCATCATTTCAAAGCTGTACTCACAACAAATCTTAGAATCTTCTTATTCAAACAACTTAATCAATTCAATTATGCTACAAAATTACAACAACAGGATTTTGATGGAAGGTTCAAACAATTTTGACTACAAAAGGATTCCGTTCTTCACGAAGGACAGCTTATAAATTTGGCAAGCTTACAAACTCACATCGCATATCATTCACAACAATCGGACATCCGTATCACTCTAATCAAGTTCTTATACAACTTAATATTAATGTGATTCTCTAATAATCCACCAAAATTTGATCTATACAAACCTACCATTTAATTCTAAACTCGCTTGAATAGGGAGAAAAGAGAATATACTTTTACCTTCCATCCAAGTTATTTGAACCAAAGAATTAAGAAATGCACTAGAAATAATCCAAGATTGCAAGCTTTTCCTCAAATCTCACTCTACCTTCTTTTGAGTGGTTTCGGCATATGAAGAGGATAAAGATGATAACAAGTTTTTGTCCCCTAATTCCCAAAAGCCGAGACTCACTAATGTTCTTCTTCCATGACAAGTGTTCAACCCCCCTAAACTTTCTAATGTTTAACATGCAAACCTCTAAAATTTGGCACTCTCTCGATTTAATCATTAGATAATGCCCCTCCTTTAGCTTTTTTTTTTTAAAATCCTGGCTCCTACATTATTCTTGATTTTACAAATTAAAACATAGCATTTAGAAAAGCATTCAAATAGGTAACTTTCTACCCGCACATTTTAAACAAAAAGTGGATCCTACCCGAACATACTTTTCTACCCGCATAAAATATATCGGCATGATACCTAGTATATGCTTTATTGCGAGAAAATAAATGATACTGAAATTAAAGAGCATAATTAAAAGAAATTACAGAAACCCCCTAACTCTCTACCATGCACCTATCGGGTGACTCTCTTAACGGGAAGAGGTTTGGTATGGCTCTAGACATGGTAGGCTGCTATGGTTCACTACATGGGGTTTAGGTTCTAAAGTAACGGTACCCGAACTATTGCTAGGACATCGATTCAGGAGGATACATTTCCCTAGGTCTGTGAGGAGATGAAGATCTCACGGAGACAAAGGTACATATGTATCCCGAAAGTGATCCACTATCATACATGGAAGCGATACCTTACGAAGGCGTAGCTTCTCACTCCCACTTAAAAGGGACAGAGCTCGGGTGCAGAGCTCAAGATATGTAAAATATCAGGGAAGAATTTTTTAAAAACCCATTTTTTGTAAAAAATTTAACAGGAAAAGGGATAACAAAATAAATTAAACCAAATTTATAGTTTCCGCTTGTTAAGACAAAAAGTAATCGACTGGTGGCTCGACTCTCAAAAAAAGGTAGTCCCCAGTGGAGTGCCAAGCTGTAACAACGGCCCTGCCCGCCAATGGTGCTTGACACGTCTTTACAAAAAATATTTTGGATGAAGTCGCCACCGATCTTTTTAATATAGGTGAGATTGGATCACCTGAAAACCCGGTTATTTTAATAAAACTTGTTTTTGTCATTTTATTAAAACAACGAGTTTTGGTCTGCGAAAACAAGAAAAATAGGTTCGGGAGTCAGTTATGTGTGGGGAAGGGTGAGCACCCCCACAACGCCCAAAATTGGTACCGTGTCGATTATTTGGTGTCTTAAGGACGAAAAATAAGAATCCGAATTTAATTTAAAATTTGTGATCCCCTTAAAAATATTTAAAAGAATGTTTGTGTATGAAAAGAATTTACACCATTACACCTGAGCCATAATTTTCATTAGATTCCGAACGAAGGGAATCTATTTTAAAAATTATAATTTAAAATTTAAAATGGTATTTTGTAATAGAGATTAACGGAAAGCGGCACCCCTTACGTTCGAGGTACGTTTTTCACAATAATCCCTAATAAAAGGTTTAAATTTAAAATTTGATTAAAATAATGCACAAAATATATATGTGGATATATATATATATACATACATACATACATACGGATATATAATAATATGTATTAGACTATAAATAAATAAATAATAATAACAATAACAATAATAGTAATGATGTAGTAATAATAATAATAATATGAAAATTATAATAAACATATAATAATATACATAATAATATATATATAATAATAATATACCATAAGATAATAATATATACATATATATAAATATAAAATACATTATATGTACTAAGAAAATAATATATATACATATATAATAATAATAATAAATAATAATATGTAAATATACTATTAAAAAAATAATAATAATATAAACATAATAAGTAAATAAATAACAATAAGAAAGTCACTAAATAAAAACAACGGAAACTTTAAAACTAATAAAAAAGACAAAAATGAAAGGAAAAGGAAATTAGAGTGCAAAAGTGAAGTATACAAAGGCAAAGGGACTGAAGCCGTAATTTCCCCACTTGCTCGAAAACACGCAGATCCTGACCTCGGGTCGGGTCTGTGCGCCAGGTTGAGAGTAAAACGACATCGTTTTGGGCCTTAAAGACCGGCACCAAAACGACGTCTTTTTGGTGAGGCTTTAAATATTCGATTTTAAACAAAAAATCATTTGGGTAAAAATTTCCAAAAAAAAAAAAACAAAATAAAATCCTCTCAAACTGCCATGCTCGGGAGTTTGTCGGCGTGCATGCGCCACCATGTCCCCTCAGTCGCCGGCGACGGCGCCATCGCTCCCGACGGTCGGGAATTTCAAAAGTCGTACTCCTTCGACTTCGTTTGATGTGCTAAACTCGGATCTGGGCTCGTTTTCTTCTAAATAATACCCTAGGTAAGTAAATTGATAAAAAAAAAAAACTTTCGGTTCTCACTTTTTTTATTTTTGATTTACTTCCTTTATATTGTTGTTGTTGTTTGGTTCGAATAGGATAGAAAAGAAGAGTTTTTGTGTTTTTTATTTCAAATGTGAATCTCCCTTTTTATTTCTAAAATCCTCTTCAAAATTCCTCTTTTTATTTCCGAACCGAAAAGCCTTTTACATATTTGAATCTTTCCCTATTCTTTGGTTCGAAACCTCTCATTTTTTTTTCGAAAACCCTCATTACATTTGGTTTCGAGTGTTTTTATAACCCAAACATAATAGTAAAAAATAAAAGTTGTTGATGATTTTATTTTTTGGTTTGCAGGTCTGAAAGACGGCATCTTAGGCAGTGGCATTGACGTCTTGGGCGGTGGTGGGCAGTGGCCGGCGCGCGTGGTGGCTACGCACTGGTGATGTTTGGGCAAAGGGGGCAGCGGCGGCAGAGGATAAGAAAGGCTAGGGTTTATTAGGGTTAGGGGTATTTTGTAATGGGTTTAATTAAAATGTGTATTTTTGTAATATAGGGTATTTGTTATCAGATTGGGTTTGATTATTGGGCTCGGGTATTTTATTGTAGTGGGTAAATGGATTTGTATGTTGGGTAAAGGGTGAGCTTATTGGTTTGTTTAATAAAAATGTTAGGCTTTTAATTTGAGTTTGGGCTTTAAGCCCCGGACAAAATATGTTACTACAATTTCTATTAAGAAAACTATAGAATGGGATAAGTCTCTCAACATTCGAGCTCAGAAGTCTCATTGTTACCGGCTGATCCATCCCCAAGCCACGGACATTCGAGCTCAGTAGTGTCTTTGCTACCGGCTGGCTCGTAGAGCGAGACCTACCGATGAAGATGAATTTGTACCAATTGTATCCTCATGCTCAGAAACTCTTGGCAATAATTTTAGAACCCTTGGTTGTTTTGAATTGTCAACATTCTAAAGAAGGCTCTTCTCCTCAATAACGTCCATCATAGTATCAAAACCCATGTGGGCCCACAATAAGTCTGGTCCCCCGTTGTGCCTGTAGTTTGGTAAGCCACATAATTAACAATCTGCAAATTACTTGGAGAAATAATTCCTTGATTAACCTTGACAGCAGCTTCCTTATTAAATTGAGCAATGTCAGGAAGTTTGTCAACAAACTTAGAACCTTCCATATTCGTTTGAGATGATTGTCCCTACAATTAGAATTGAAGAGCGAATACCAACCACCCTCCTTTCAGGGGAAATTCGGCCGAAATTGCAGATCCTTCATCACTCTCCTCTTGCAGCCTTTGCTGAATGATGGTGTTGCCCGACATGGAGGAGCACGTAGTGATGCATCCCACTCCATTGGTAGATTCCGATCACCCTCAGTGAATCTTAAAGGATAAAAGCTTTCTACGTGTCCTAATTTTCCACACAAAAAACAAAAGAGTGCCAACTTATCGTATTCAAAACGAACATACTGAAAATTACCATTTACCATTATTAGTTTTTTTCTTCTCTTTAGAGGGATCTGGATGTCCACCCTAACACAGATGCACTTGATCCTTTTATATCCCATAGAGGTTGTCGAGGAATCATACTCTAGAAAAGTACCTATGAAATCTCCAAGCACCTTTGCCTCTCTACTCGACATAAAACCCACTGGTACATAATGAATATTGACCCAGTAATTCATAAAAAACAAGGGGACTGACATAAGATCCTCGCTTTCCTTTAATTGCAGGTGAGAATTGAAATTCCATGGTCTACCCTTCTCAATTCTATCAGCATCAACCACATGATAAAATGGAAACAAAAATCTTTCTTCCCCCAAATCCAAAATAGAAATCCCTCCGAGTGGATGCCATACATTTGCTAAAGTTAAACGCACCGATTGCACGTTGATCATACTAGAAGTAAGGAAAGTGCCAAAAAATAGTAAGCAAAAGAAGATGAGCGATCATATTCCTCGAACTCGATTGGAACCCCATTGTCTTCATCATCCTCAATAGCCAGCCTCACCATTGCGTGTTCCACGTAGACATACCACTATGAAAAACGAAGAAAACTGAAAAAATAGAATAAAGAATTGAAAATGTGCCACTAAAAGTAGAGGAAAACATGCCACTATAACAATTTTTTAATTGAGTGATTCGTTTGTTATCAAATACATAATCAAATAGCTTTGGGTATATTTTTATCATTAAAAGTTTTGTAATCATAAAAATATAGCCACTTAAATTTTTAATAATTATGAGAAAGATTACCATGATTCCCAAAACTAAAAATTTCAAATTTTGATAAATTTTATGATAATTAACATAAAAGATAAGAAACATATAAAAATATAATTAAATTTGAAGAAGACTTTTAGTACCACATTAGTCATGATTTCATCTAATGGCATACATTTTTTTACACATATTTTTCTGATTAATTGCTATAATTGATAATTTCCCGCATGCATATGCAAAGAAAAACTAAAGCTTCGCTAACATGATTGTGTTTAATAAAAACCCAAACTGATTCTACGGTGTCATTATTGTTTTGAGATCTACCAGAATATGTTTACAAAATGTGTCCATACAAACAAATCGTTTGAGGAGTTGGGACAGATTTTGGGACTTGTACATGCTGATGTTATTTTGTAATAAAAATGGGGGTCGGTGTAAAAATGAGATCACTAATGTTGATGAACCCTATCGTTGTGAATATGTAGATTTACTGTCCACCCCAACTGTTTGCCTGGAAAATAAGGCAAAGACGCCTTGTCAAAAACACATTCTAAAAAGTGAGCTTTGATCAACATGACAAACCAATCAACACATTCCCTGAAAGAATTTGGTCAACCAAGTCTTTCAAGGGTTTGGAAAATATAAAAAAAGTATTTCATATCGCACTTTGTGGCATTTATTTGCACATGGACAAAATTGAAATAAAAAAAATTATACGAATGAAACAAAATGTTTAGAATGTAGTAAAATTACACGCTTTGAATCCTTATAAATATATATATATATATATAATTGAATATTTGAACTCAACAAATTTAACATTTTGAGTTATTCGAATTTTTATTTTATAAATCAAACTTTATTTAAATTTTTTTAGTTGAGTTTTTCCTGTCCAGTTGAATAAAAAAATTTGATTGTTTCAAGTTGAATTTTATTCACTCCAAGTATAAGGGCTATAGTGCATCTTATATCAACTAAAGGGTTTAAAAGATAATTTACACACTTTTTAGAGCTCCAGTGTAGATACTTAAACCCTCAATAACGATACTAAAATGGCAAACTGGACTATTTTTCAAGCAATGGGTATCGATACCTCGTACAAAATAAGTTGGTATCGACACCCTCCATACAAAACGATAAAAAAAACTGATTTTAAAGATGCTTTAACTCATTTCTAAATGCTCCAAACCTTAATTAACATAAATAAGCATATATAAACACATGCATTTTACGATTCAAGTAGCAAAAAATATGCATTTTACCAATACACAAAGATAAACAGGCTCATACAATTTCTAATCTATTCTTTAAGTTATGCAAATTATTTATAACTATCAATAACATTTTTTTACAAGTCCATAATGATCGCAATAAATTAGTTCAAAAACTCTCACGGTCATTATATTTTTATGCATACTCATTTGCACTGGCTCCCACGAATAGTTATCCAGATATAAGCACATTTGTCAACTTAATTGTAACATCTCAAACATTTCACAAGCATACACCCCCCCCCCCCAATATATACACACATCAACACACATGCAACATAACCAATACTCAAAAATTAAGTGAAGCTTTACAAATACGATAGGATAGTAAGTGAAAATACTAAACAAAATGTTAACAACGATACACATCGAAGCATATGTCATCGAGATTAGGAGTTGACAAAAAAGGAGAGTTTACATATGATGTAGAAGACTTGTGACTTGACAACGATGTGATCACAATCTAAACAAACTTATCTATAACTTGTAGAGGATACAAAACACACATAATGAGCTTTGACAAGCTCAGTGAGATAATCATAGTCAAAGACATAACAACATACAATATAACATTTATGGAAACTATAATTCAATGAAATAAAAAGAGATTTATCCTAATATCATTTCAAACATGGTACTTATCACTTTGATTATATTTTTGATTAAGAGATTAAATTTTAGTATCTTTTGATAGTACACATGTTAACTGATTCAATTGTCAATTCAAATATACCTAGCCCATGAATTTCTTAGTAACTATACAAACATACAGATCAAATATCTTCATATTACATGGCTCGAAAGCTCCAACCCTCGCAAACTAAAATGACATTGAGTGCCTATAACCCACACTTCCTGATATCAAAGAAATAATTTTGCACTAAAGTGCTACTCGTATCTCGTACAACTAATTCATTGATGTTAATGACCTTACGATATGCCAACTAAGTCAGACACATTACCAAAACAATTCAAATTACATAGTATCATATACTTTCAAAAGATCTTTCAAGAGATATAAGCCATAACTTCAATATCAAATATCGAAGAAAGTTATACATACCTCTAAATTTCAAACAACAATCTGAACACTTAATTTCACACATTTATAGCTCAAATCATAGTAGAAATTACTTTATTCATTACCTACATATTTCGAAGACATGCCACTCCAATATACACATACAAAATAAGCAAATCAATTACATTCACCTAGTAAAAAACTTTCAAAACATCATCCAATCTATCCATGCACTTCAAGTATTCATCAATTTCTTCCTTTTCAGGGCTTGAGGTACCCACTTCAACTTAAGCATCAATCAAAGTCATTCAAACATTAAAATTACCATATTAACTTGGTGATTTCAACATGGTGAAATCAGTGAATGAGAGATGTGGGTGCGTTAATAATGCTCATGGTATTGCTAAATTTGTAGCGTTCATGGAAGGATCAAGTTTGGTGAATTTGCCTATGTTGGTGATGCAAACCTACCAACATCGGATCCAGAAGTGATGCCACAAGGACCGATCACCCGTTCTAAGGCAAAGTTATTCAGGGAAGTTCGCTCTCATAAGTGCCTTCATGTTTTTAAATCATTTGAGGAAAACTCAGCCTTAGATACTAAGTTATACAATGTGTTACATGTTACTATATAATGCATTGCATTTCTACACATCTTTATATTTAAGTTTAAATTATTTAATGCATGTTTGCATTGCATTATTAGCTTAAGTATGCATCTTATTATAGCTTTATTTCAGCTCACACATTGTTTATGGTTTTCTTTAGGAGTTAAGGATGAAGGCAAACGCTAAGCATAGCTCAGACACCTCACAAGGAGCTCAGAATAGCTCAAGGAGTTTAAGGGTAGCTTGGAACATCCCAAGGACATTCAAAGCAGCTCTGATTAGATCAACGAGTCCAATGGTAGCTCATGGCAGCTTGAGGACCAAGGAAAGCATTCTAAGGAAGCTCACAAGCTTCAAGGACTAGCCCACCTAGCAGCTAAGGGTAGCTCATAGAAGCTCAAAACAGCTCGAATATTAAGCTAGCTCATTCAGCTAGCTAGCTCAGCTCAATCCAGCTCAACTCAAGCTCAACCAGCTCACTTCAACTCCACCTACACATGCCAGCTCACCACCTCTTCACCTATGTAATGCCTTTTCGGCTACACCCCTAGAAAATTATAAATAGGGCCTTTCAATTCATTTGTAAGACATCTCATTTTTCATCAATAAAATTGCTTGTGAGAATTTTCTCTATTTTAGTTCTTTTTAGAACTTTATCTACTTATCAAGTACTTTGTACTTGTAGAGTCATCCCTTCCATTCCCTTGATATTTTTGGTTCTATCTCTTTATAGATAGTGGATCAAAGTCCTTTTCTACCATCCCTTAAAAAATCATATAAGGTTTAGGGTTATGCTCTTTATAGCATAGTTTCTTCTTTGAATTCTTAAGATACTACGTTCACCATTTCCATACACCAATCTTACCATCTTCCGCAACCACCATTAAAATACCTTTCATTCTTTCAAGCCTATCTTGCTTGCAGATTTCTTGCTTCCTTCTTAGATCCAACAATCAAATAAGCCGCCTCAAACAATAACAAAAACAGTGGCTACACACAATTACATTATTTGGTAATCAGAGCTTTTGGTGGAAGAAGAAAGTGCATCAAAGTGAAGCCCGACTCAAGCAAAGCAAAAAGAATTTGTAAGTGACTATCATTGTCATTTCAATTTGTGAAAAAAGAAAACAGCTTCGAAAAGTACAAAAAAGAAAACAAAGTTTGGATAGCACAATTTCAAGGGTGAAAAGCACAACAACATCATCTTCAACATCAAGCCTGAAGCCATCTTCTTCAAGACTTCGATTGTTGATCAAGAAATGTTGTGAGTTTCTTGCCAAGTAAGTAACCCTTTCTTCTTTTCCTTTTCTATTCTAAACTTACCTATACACCATATTTTCTTTCTTTTCCTTTTAAAACTAACATTTCACCCGACGCACAAGATACAAAACTTGCCTAAGTCTTGAGTAAGTTCCTTAAATAACTTTACAAAAGAGAAAGGAGTGGGAAAAGGCAAATTGAGAGTGTAAGATCAGAAGGGGATAATAAAAGCCAAATAATATCCCAGAGTGCAAACACGAGCGTTAAGTGGAGTGAAATTTCCTTGGAGTGAATTGTGAGGTTTTGTTGAGTGCAATCTTATAAGGTCTTTTCATTTTCTTATTTCATCACTAACAAATGGCACAAGATTCTTTTCCATCTACTTCCAACAAGGTTCTTGTTGTTAAAAGAACATTAAGCCTACAAGCTAAGGATGATGACCAGCAAAATGAGAACATCTTCTACACCCGATGCCATGTGAATGACAAAATATGCTCTCTAATCATCGATGGAGGAAGTTACACCAATGTGGCCAGTACTATAATGGTGGAACGACTTGGATTAAAGACAACTAAACATCTAAGTCCCTACAAATTACAATGGTTCAACAAGAAAGACGAATTAAAGGTCAACAAGCAAGTACAGATTCCATTCTTAATTGGAAATTATGAGGATGAAGTTTTGTGTGATGTAGTGCCCATGAGTGTGAGCCACCTCTTGTTAGGGCGACCATGGCAGTTTGATAAACGAGCTACCCATGACAGATTCACTAATCACTACTCTTTCATGTTCAAATGAAAGAAGTTCATTTTGACACCGTTAAAACCAAGCCAAGTACATCATGATCAAATCCAATTAAGCAAGAGGATTGTAGCATGGAATGAAAGCAAAAAGGAGAAAAAGAAGGAAAATACTCAAAAGATGAACATATATGCCAACGGGAGGGAAATCAGAAAACATCTTTCTGCATATCAAACTCTTCTTGTTCTCATGTACAAAAAGAGTATTTTTAATGCTAACCTATCTGAAGATTTGCCCTCTTCTAATTCTTCTCTTTTGTAGGATTTTAAAGATTTTTTTCCTAAAGAGATTCCTATTGGGTTACCACCAGTTTGAGGAATTGAGTATCAGATTGATTTCATGCCAAGAGCCACTATTCCAAATTATCTGGCTTATAAGAGTAATTTGGAAGAAACTTTAACAGCAAATTAGAGAGTTGATGGAGAAAGGTTACATCAGAGAAAGTTTCAGTCTGTGTGCCATGCCAGTTCTTTTGGTTCCAAAGAAAGATAGAACATGGAGGATGTGCGTAGATTGTCGTGCTATGAACCAGATCACCATCAAATATAGACATCCCATACCTTGGTTAGATGATATGTTGGATGAATTAAGTGGTGCAAGCATCTTCTTCAAAGTTGATCTCAAGAGTGGATATCATCAGATTTGTATGAGAGAAGAAGACGAATAGAAAACAACATTTAAAATAAAACAAGGATTGTATGAATGGATGGTTATACCCTTCTGTTTAACCAATCCTCCAAGCACGTTCATGAGGTTAATGAACCATGTATTAAGACCTTATATCGGTAAGTTTTGTGTATTTATTTTGATGACATATTAATATACAGTAAAAACTTAGAGGAACATGAACAACATCTTAGGTCTGTTCTTAACACCTTGAGGGATGAGCAACTCTATACTAATCTTAAGACGTGTTTTCTGCTCTAACGAACTTACTTTTTTAGGATTTATTGTGAGTTCATAGGGTTTGGAGGTAGATCCTGAAAAGATCATAGCCATACAAGAATGGACAAGACCCACCAACATTAGTCAAGTGAGAAGTTTTCATGGTTTGGAAAGCTTCTATCGATGGTTTATGCCTAATTTTAGTTTTATTATCGCCCCTTAATCGGGATCATAAAGAAGAATTCAATCTTCCAATGGGGTAAAAAATAAGAAGATGCATTCATAGAAGTGAAGAATTGTTTAACCAAGGCACTTTTGTTAGCATTGCCGAATTTTAACAAAACTTTTGAGGTAGAGTGTGATGCATCCAGAATTAGGATAGGTGCTGTGTTGACACAAGAAGGACGCCCAATTGCATATTTCAGTGAAAAACACAATAGCGCTACATTGAATTATCCAACTTATGATAAAGAAATGTACGCACTCATTCGAGCACTCGAGATATTGCAACACTATCTATGGCCTAAGGAGTTCGTTATCCACATCGATCACGAGGCCTTGAAGCATATTAAGGGACAACATAAACTAAACAAACTGCATGCCAAGTGGGTAGAGTTCCTTAAATCCTTTTCTTATGTCATTCACTACAAGAAGGGTAAGGACAACGTTGTGGAAGACGTATTATCAAGAAAGTACGTCTTACTCAACTCCTTGACTTCCAAATTACTTGGGTTTTCATTTATAAAAGAACTCTATGCTACTGACCTTGACTTTGGAGAAAAGTATAAGTTATTTGAAACATGTGTACATGATAGATATTACAGGCATGATGGGTTTCTATTCAAAGAAGGTCAGCTTTGTATTCCCAAAAGTTCCATTCGAGAAGTTTTGGTATGAGAAGCACATGAAAGATGACTCATTGGACATTTTGGGGTAGACAAGACCTTACATACACTGAAGGAGAACCTCTCTTGGCAAAAAATAAATAGGGACATTAAAAAGTTATGTGAGCGGTGCCTTGTATGAAAAAGAGCTAAATCAAGAGTTATGCCGTATGGAATGTATATGTCTTTACCTATTCCAAATGAGCCGTGGGTTGATATTTCCATGGATTTCATACTAGGACTACCAAGGACCAAAAATAGAAGAGACTCCATATTTGTGGTGGTTGATATTTCCATGGATTTCATAAATTATTCTTCAAAGAGGTGGTGCGTTTTCATGGACTTCCCAAAACCATTGTGTTCGATCGTGACGTCAAGTTCCTCAGTCATTTTTGGAAGACACTTTGGAGCAAGTTAGAGACAAAGTTGCTATTCTCCACTACATGTCACCCTCAAACCGATGGCCGAATTGAGGTGGTGAATAGGGTCCTATCTACTTTATTGCGATCTATCATTCGGAAGAACATCAAAACATGGGAAGAATGTTTGCCACATGTGGAATTTTCATACAATAGATCTGTCTATTCCAACAAAGATGGCAAAAGCAACTCCCTTAACTCCCCATTTGAAGTGGTATATGGTTTTAATCCCTTAACTCCCTTAGACCTTTTACCTTTACCATGTGAATAGATTTTGAAAAAAGATGGCAAAAGCAAGGCAGAATTCGTGAAGAACCTACACCAACAAGTCAGGGAGAATATCGAGAAGAGAACCCACTAATAAGAAAAACAAGCCAATAAAGGCCACAAAAAGGTCACCTTTGAAGTTGGAGATTAGGTTTGGGTTCATTTCAAAAAGGAAAGGTTTCCTAACCCACGGAAATCTAAACTACTTCCGAGAGGAGATGGTCCGTTTTAAGTGGTGGAAAAAGTAAATAACAATACCTACAAATTGTAACACCCCTTCCTATAACCATCATTGAATATGAGTCAGAGATGTCACAAAATATTTGTAAAACAATAAAATATTGATAATTCGATAAACATTTTTTTTATTTTTTTATAAAACAATATTACAATATAGTCTTTATTTACAATTCTAATTAATCACGTAAAGTTTAAAACTTTATATTTTTGTTTTCAAATCGAGTTTAATTTTAGGCAGTAACTTATTAATTTAATTTAACTTTATATAATAAGCAAAACTGCCTAAGAACTGCCTGATTTAGAATTTATCCGATTCCAAATAAAATATGATTTATATCAGAGCATGCATAACTTTTTAATAAACATGCCAACTAGTGAATATCAAAAACCTTAAATAATTTATTACTGATACTGATGCACCTGTTCTTGATAGATGATGTCCACTAGTGCTCCTTTCTCCAAACGCTCCTCTTTTCTTACGTGTGAAACAGTCACACGCTAAGTATTTTACTTAGTGAGGCAATAGTTCGAATTTAAGTGCAATTGTCATAATATCAATCTCAATATTAATGATTAATAATGCATATGACCACCTTACCATTACGTGCTCATTAACATAATTAAATATGTAATAGCATATATGTATATCAAAGTGATAAGATTAGATATTACCAATATCGGCGTCATTTCCATCCGTAAGCTTTCAATGTTTACCAATACATTTTTCCAACTCTGTCTGCAAGCTTTGAAGCTTATCATTCTATTTCTTTGATTTCAATTCAGTTTACTTAGCCCAAGGTATCGAATTAAGAGATTCTATGTACATGAGTCATCCCCTCATCCCCAACCTTTCTTGAGTATGTATATTATTTGCACCGTAGTGCTTAGCACCCTAAGTGCTTCCGTATACCCAAACCTTGCATGAGTATACCCTCATTGAGTATTAATAAAATTGCACCGTAGTGCTTAACACCCTAAGCATTTCCGTATACCCAAACCTTGCATGAGTATACCCTCAATGAGTATTTATGAATATTGCACCGAAGTGCTTAGAATATTTATACAGCTGTTTATGACCCTATGGATTTCCAACTATAACATCGAACCCCTATATCATACATTGGGCTTTATTTCATCATTTGTGTCGTCAATGGAAACATATATCAATCAATATATATATATCAACATTTGGCAGATTATACTAGAAATAATATTTCAATCTCATCAATGTAAGTAATCATATGATCAATGCATTTTATATTTCAATTCTTGACATATTACGATATGTCAATAATATGCTCAATGACATAAATATCACAGCAACAATAATTTAGGGTAGGCTCATCGCAAGCCATCCCAATCATGTATAAAATATCAGTGTAGTATGACATGTATGCAATTGCACTCAACCGAGCCTTTTATTTATATGCCTCACTAAGTCCTCTTTAATCTTTTTCTTCATTACCCCTTCGAACCTCTCTTGATTAGAACTTAATCTTCATAAATCAAATAAAAGAAATATTTGTTAGATCACAATCTAACAATATCTTAGAAGTACTAATATTATAATCACTCGAATATAACATTTATAAATATTTTCCTTTCATCCTTGCACTGTTCAAAACTTATTACGGTCTTTAATGACCAATTTGAACATTCAACAATTATTCATGCTCTAAATGTTCCAATTATTCTATTTCAAAATCATTCAAGTCATTTTCCCTAAAGTTTCAAACTTTACTAATGTGACTTTTTAGTCACTAATTTTACCAAGGTAGTTGAATTTAAACTTAATTCAAGTAATCACCTATTATCAATAATTACAACACTTTTCCTTTTTTTTCCATTTGACCAAATTGGTCACTAAACTTTGGAAAGTTTGAAATTCTCCTATTTTAGTCCTTAATAAACTTGAATCATCAATTCTAGCTCATTTTCATCTAAGCGACCATCAAAAAATAATTTCCAAAATAATCCTCTATTTTCCTATTCTTGCCAAAATGGTCATTTTTCATCATTTCAAGCCAATTTGATCACATTTTAAATAATTGCTCTTTAATGCTTCTTCAACAAAACAATTTAATAAACATGCTCTAAATTTTCTCAAAATGCCTAATAGGTCCCTAAACTTTTCAAAATTTTCATTTTGGTCCAAAATGCTAGAATAAGCTTCTAACATCACAATTTCATCATTTTCACCACCAAAATAATTTTTAACAAATAAATCCTCTATTTCTTGGAAATACCGAAATGGTCTTCAAAATTTCTAAAATACATAATTTGGTCCTAAATTGTCAATTCAAGCTTCAAACATTATTTTCTATTCATTTCTATCATCAATTAAAACTTGACAATTTAATCCCAAATTTTATTCAAATATTCAAATTAGTCCCTAAAGGGAATTTGATCTTCAAACATCAAAATTGAACTTCCATCATCAATATAATGCTTCAACATCATAACCTAACCATTTTCATCCTTAACTCTCAAAATCCTAACAAATCCCTAAATTTTAAGATTAGGGTTTATAACTTTCAACATAAATTTAATTTGATTTCAAGCTTGATTTCAACAATACTAAGTTTAATTCATCATCTACTACTTGAATTCAATATATTTTCCATGAAACCCTAATTTCTCTCTCTTCAAACCCTAATCAAATACTTCATATCTCCATGAAATTTTACTATCAAAACTTAGAGAATGAAGAGTAGATCACTTTATCTTAAACAACCTTGCTTGAATTCTTGATCAAAAGCCTTGAAAATAGCTTGAGAAAATTTTAGATATTTTTCTCCCAACTTCCTATTGGTTTTGAAATACAAGAAGAAGATGAACTAAATTGTTCATCTTTTTTGACTATTTTAAATCCATAAATAAATAAGAAAATGCCACATGTTTCTTTAAAAATGAATTTAAAATTCATTTTTTCTCTTTCCAAAAATAACCCTCTAACTAAATCAAATTTACAACTAGTTCAAAATTATGTCATTCTATTACATTTGAACTAGGTTGGTTCCAATCCAACCGGTCATCATCATTAATTAATCATAAAATATCATTTACGATTTTTGTTCGATCTAATTTCCCGATTTTCACCTTCTATAATTATTCCTTTATCGAACTATCAACTATAATTCAAGAATTACATATTTCCCTTAATTCCATAAATAGATCCATACTTTCATACAAAATCCTCCACTTTAATAAAGTCAAACTTAGAAATTTGACTTGATCCGAAATTATCGATAATTACCCAAAGTCTCTATCAAGTGACATATTTCTTGAAAATCATTCATTAAGCATTTATAATGAACTTTTATAAACTTCCTCTATCTGATGATGAAATCTCATAATTATTCGATTCAATCCAGATATCCAAATTCCATTTAAACTTTGACTGTAATTTCCAATAATAGAAACATCGGATCCAACCAAAGTCTTCACATTCAATCCACACCCTTAGGTGATCTATTTATTTATGAAATACAAACCCTTAACTTACTGGAAATTACAGCTCTAGTCCCTAAATTTTCCAAAGTTTATACTTTAGTCATGAAATTTCCAAAAAATACATTTTGGTCATTAACTTTTTAAACTTCAATTCTCATTCCGAATTTCCTTGGAATTCAACCAAACTTTAAGAACACCTTATTCAATTCACTATCTACCACATGAGACCTTTAAACCTTAGAAATTTCCTTTTCAAAACCCATAATTAGATAAATCCTAACTTTTGCATTTTTGTCATTTTAGTCACTAAGTTAGATTTTAAGCTAATATCTTAGTACTAAATGACCCTTAATTAACTTAGTAAATTTTGAGGTATCACAATTCTCTCCCCCTTAAGAAAATTCGCCTCGAATTTTCAACATATACTTGATTCAAAAGGTTCAGATATTGCTTTTTTATCTACTTCTTAGTTTCTCAAGTGGCCTCCTCAACCTTGTGGTTTATCCAAAGAATTTTGACCATAGGGATTTTTCTTGTTCCTTAATTCTTTAACTATGTATACTAGAATTTTCACTGGTTCTTCTTCATATGTTAAATCTAGTTGTAACTCAATTTCCTCATGGGTGATGACATGTGAGGGATCTGATCAATATCTTCATAGCATTGATACATGAAATACATCGTGTAGTTTTCTTACCTCAGGTGGTAAGGCTAACTAGTAAAACAATGGTCATACTTTTTTCAAGATCTCATATGGTCCAATAAATCTGGCACTAAGCTTTCCTTTTATCCAAATCGTAACCTTTTCTTCCAGGTTAATACCTTTAGAAACACTTTATCTCAAATTATTCTGAATAATTCTCACTTTGTTCTCTTTTTCTAGAGTTAGATCAACTCCGTTTTTCATTCGAATTACTTTGTACATTTTGGTCCTTTAGCTCAAACCAATTAAGTATAGCCTTACATATTCTTCCAGATAATACTTCAAATGGTGTCATTCTGATGCTTTCCTGGTACTATTATTATAAGAAATTTCAGCTAAAGGAAAATACATTTTCCATGATCTTTCCAATTCAATTACACAAGCTGTTAACATATCCTCTAAAATCTAGATAGTTCATTTGTTGAGGATGAAAAGTTGTATTGAAATTGAATCGAGTACTCGAGACTTTATGCAAAGATTTTCAAAATCTTGAAGTAATCTTTGGATATCTTTCAGATACTATCGAAACAGGTACTCTATGTAACCGAACTACCTCCTTAATATATAACTCATCATACTTGTCCATAGAATAATCTATTTTGGACAGGAAAGGAGTGTACTAATTTAATCAACCTATCAACTATTACCCAAGTTGAATCTTTCTTATACAATATCAAAGGTAGCCCTGTTACAAGATCCATAGTTGTTTCCCTTTTCCACCGAGGAATGGAAATCGATTGCAACAATCCAGAAGACACTTGATGTTATGCTTTTGCTTGTTGATATATCAAGCATTTATAAAAAAAACTCAGTTATAATTCTTTTCATGCTTGACCACCAATATCAATCTTAGGTCTTAATACATCTTGTTTCCACTTGGATGCATAGTCAAAAGACTATAATGTGCCTCAAACAGAAGTTCTTTCTTCAATTATTCATTATTCGAAATATAGACTATTGCTCATGCTCAATAATACTAGCATCTTTAAAATTAACTTTAAAGTCTTTGGTTTCACTGTTTTCCACTTGTTTGAACCTTGATAACCTTTCTCATATTTTCTTTGAAATTTTTTTTATTCACTCATATAAATGATACATCTTTCCTTAGTCTCTTGGTCATTGGAGAAGCAATCATTGAAAAATTCTTTACAAACTTTCTATAATAATTAGCTAGTTTCAAGAACTTCGAACCTCTGATATATTCTTTGGTATTTTCCAATCAACTATAGCTTATACCTTCATGGGATCCACTCTTATTCATTTTTCCGAAACCATGTGACTAAGAAAAGTAACTCCCAAAACCAACATTCACACTTTGATAATTAGACATATAGTTTCTTTCCCCTAAGGATCTGAAAAACAATTCGAAGATGAGCATCATGTTCCTCTCTTATCTTTGATTAACTAAAATATCATCACAGACTAATCCAAATAAGACTGAATTATTTAGTCCATCAGATCCATGAATGCGGCAGGAGAATTAGTCAATCCAAACAACATTAATACAAACTCATAATGTCCATACTAAATTTGGAAAACCTCTTTAGAATATCTTTTTCTTAGATCTCCAACTGATGATGCCCTAATTGAATATCAATCTTGGAAAATACAATTGCACCCTTTAATTGATTAAAAAGACCATCAATCCTTGGAAGAGGATACTTATTCTTCATTGTTACTTTATTTAGCTAACGATAATCTAAGCATAATCGTACAGATCCATCTTTCTTTTGCACGAATAACACCAGTGTGCCCCAAGGTGACACACTTGATCTTATAAACCCTAATCCAACAGTTCTTATAATTATGCCTTTAACTCTCAAAATTCAGTTGACGCCATCTTGTACGGGGCCATCAATAGGGTACAATACCAGGTAAAACCTCTATTTTAAATTCTACTTCCTAATCAGGGGTAATCCTGATAATTCATCAAGAAATACCTTTGGGTACTCTTGAACTATAGGAATATCTTCCAATTTAATTTCAGCAATTCCGGTATCCACTATATTTGCTAAGAAAACTTAGTAACCTTGTAACAACAGTTTCTTAGCGGAAACAACTAAAATCACATTAGATAAAAGATTCATCCTCTTCACCTTTCGAAAATTTCAAGATTAATCGCTTTAAGAGACAATCCACAATAGCAGGGTAAAAAGATAACCAATCCCTGCCTAATATCATTTCAATTTCCTCAAATGGTAGCTTCATTAGGTTTGCCAGAAACTCAGTTTCCTGTACCTTTTTTGGACAATTTCTACATGTCCAACTCATCCTTGCATTATAACTCAACAAGTTTGTAGTCATTATATTACTCGAAAATGAGTTCTAAGAGGATTTCTCGTTTACCACTTAACTTCATACTTATAGAGTCTTGATCAATCAAAACCAACACAGTTTTATCATAAAGAAAAAATGTGTCAATTATGATTTTCAGTTCATTCAAATCTTTATCAGCCCTAAAATTATAAAATTAGACTGATGTGCACAACCTTGACTGTGAAGCAAAATTCTCATGATTCCCTCTATCTAATTTATTCTTAGAGTAACAACACAATTTCATCCAATTTCTTTCCATCCAACAGTAAAATCCATCTAGCATGATCTTCAAATAATTTACCCACCAATCTGCAATCACTAGACCTTTATCTGTTTTTCATTTAAGTTCAGATATTTGTGTTCTTTCTTATTCCACTAAATTCAAAGTACTATTACAACTGCTATTTCTTTTCAGAACCTCTCATTCCCCGACTCATCTCAAATTTATTTTAGTAAGGAGCGACATCAATCAAATCATATAAGCACCATATCAGTAATATTGATATCCTAGTGGCATGTATACTCTTTTTAACGTAAAACCCCCTTTCATTTGGGCCGAGAACCGACTAAACCTATAGCTCTGATACCAATAAATGTAACACCCCTTCCCGTATCTATCATTGAATATGAGACAGAGATGTCACAAAATATTTGTAAAACCATAAAATATTTATAATTCAGTAAACATTTTTTTTTATTTTTTTATAAAAACAATATTATAATTTAGTTTTTATTTACAATTCTAATTAATCGCGTAAAGTTTAAAACATTATATTTTCATTTTCAAATCGAGTTTAATTTCAGACAGCAACTTATTAATTTAATTTAACTTTATATAATTAGAAAAACTACCTAAGAATTGCCTGATTTAAAATTTATCCAGATTCCAAATAAAATATGATTTATATCAGAGCATGCATAACTTTTTAATAAACATGCCAACTAGTGAATATCAAACAACCTTAAATATTATATTACTGATACTGATGTACCTGTTCTTGATAGATTATGTCCACTAGTGCTCCTTTCTCCAAACGCTCCTCTTTTCCTACGCGTGAAATAGTCACACGCTAAGTATTTACTTAGTGAGGCAATAGTTCGAATTTAAGTGCAATGTGCAATTGTCATAATATCAATCTCAATATTAATGACTAATAATGCATATGACCACCTTACCATTACATGCTCATTAACATAATTAAATATGTACGAGCATATATGTATATCAAAGTAATAAGATTAGATATTACCAATATCGGCGCCATTTCCATCCGTAAGCTTTCAATGTTTACCAATACCTTTTTCCAACTCTGTCTGCAAGCATTCAAGCTTATCATTCTATTTTTTTTATTTCAATTCAGTTTACTTAGCCCAAGGTATCAAATTAAGAGACTCTATGTACACGAGTCATCCCCTATCCCCAACCTTTCTTGAGTATGTATATTATTTGCACCGTAGTGCTTAGCACCCTAAGTGCTTCCGTATACCCAAACCTTGTATGAGTATACCCTCGTTGAGTATTAATAAAATTACACCGTAGTGCTTAACACCCTAAGTATTTCCGTATACCCAAACCTTGCATGAGTATACCCTCAATGAGTATTTATGAATATTGCACCGAAGTGCTTAGTATATTTATACAACTGTTTATGACCCTATGGATATCCAACTATATCATCGAACCTTTATATCATACATTGGACTTTATTTCATCATTTATGTCATCAATGGCAACATATATCAATATATATATATATATATATATATATATATATATATATATATCAACATTTGGTAATTTATACTAGAAATAATATTTCAATCTTATCAATGTAAGTAATCATATGATCAATGCATTTTATATTTCAATTCTTGACATATTACGATTTGTCAATCATATGCTTAATGACATAAATATCATAGCAACAATAATTTAGGGTAGGCTCATCGCAAGCCATCCTAATCATGTATAAAATATCAGTGCAGTATGACATGTATGCAATTGCACTCACCTGAGCCCTTTATTTATATGCCTCACTACGTCATTTTTAATCTTTTTCTTCATTACCCCTTCGAACCTCTCTTGATTCGAACTTAAACTTCATAAATCAAATAAAAAAAATATTTGTTAGATCTCAGTCTAACAATATCTTAGACGTACTATTATTATAATCACTTGAATATAACATTTATAAATATTTTCCTTTCATCCTTGCACTGTTCAAAACTTATTACGGTCCTTAATGACCAATTTGAACATTCAACAATTATTCTAAATGTTCCAATTCTTCTATTTCAAAACCATTCAAGTCATTTTCCCTAAAGTTTCAAACTTTACTAATGTGACTTTTTAGTCACTAATTTTACCAAGGTACTTGAATTTAAACTTAATTCAAGTAATCACCTATTATCAATAATTACAACACTTTTCCTTTTTTTCCATTTGACCAAATTGGTCACTAAACTTTGGAAAGTTTGAAATTCTCCCATTTTAGTCCTTAATAAACTTGAATCATCAATTCTAGCTCATTTTCATCTAAGCTGCCATCAAAAAATAATTTCCAAAATAATCCTTTTTTCCCCATTCTTGCTAAAATGGCCCCTTTTCATCATTTCAAGCCAATTTGATCACATTTTAAATAATTTCTCTTTAATCATTCCTCAACAAAATAATTCCATAAACATCCTCTAAATTTTCTCAAAATTTTCTCAAAATGTCGAATAGGTCCCTAAACTTTTCATTTTGGTCCAAAATGCTAGAATAAGCTTCTAACATCACAATTTCATCATTTTCACCACCAAAATAATTTTTAATAAATAAATCCTTAATTTCTTGGAAATGCCGAAATGGTCCTCAACATTTCTAAAATACATAATCTGGTCATAAATTGTCAATTCAAGCTTGAAACATCATTTTCTATTCATTTCTATCATCAATTAAATTTTGACAATTTAGTCCCAAATTTTATTCAAATATTCGAATTAGTCCCTAAAGGGAATTTGATCTTCAAACATAAAAATTAAACTTCCATCATCAATATAATGCTTCAACATCGTAACCTAACCACTTTCATCCTTAATTCTCAAAATCCTAACAAATCCCTAAATTTCAAGATTAGAGTTTATAACTTTCAACAATACTAAGCTTAATTCATCATCTACTACTTGAATTCCATAAATTTTCCATGAAACCCTAATTTCTCTCTCTTCAAACCCTAATCCAATACTTCATATTTCCATGAAAATTTACTATCAAAACGTAGAGAATGAAGAGTAGATCACTTTACCTTAAACAACCTTGCTTGAATTCTTGATCAAAAGCCTTGAAAATAGCTTGAGAAAATTTTTGACATTTTTCTCCCAACTCCCTCTTGGTTTCGAAATACAAGAATAAGATGAAATAAATTGTTCATCTTTTTTGACTATTTTAAATCCATAAATAAATAAGAAAATGCCACATGTTTCTTTAAAAATGGATTTAAAATTCATTTTTCTCTTTCCAAAAATAACCCTCTAACTAAATCAAATTTACAACTAGTTCAAAATTATGCCATTCTATTACATTTGAACTAGGTTGGTTCCAATCCATTCTATTAATAAATCATAAAATATCATTTATGATTTTTGTTCGATCCAATTTCCCGATTTTCACCTTCTACGATTTTTCCTTTATTGAACTATCAACTCTAATGCAAGAATTACATATTTCCCTTAATTCCATAAATAGATCCATACCTTCATATAAAATCCTCCACTTTAATAAAGTCAAACTTAGAAATTTGTCTTGATATGAAATTATCGATAATTACCTGAAATCTCTATCATGTAACATTTTTCTTGAAAATCCTTAATTAAGCATTTATAATGAACTTTTATAACCTTCCTCTATCTGATGATGAAATCTCATAATTATTCGATTCAATTCGGATATCCAAATTCCATTTAAACTTTGACTGTAATTTCCCAATAATAGAAATATCAGATCCAACCAAAGTCTTCACATTTGATCCATACCCTTAGGTGATCTATTTATTTATGAAATACAAACCCTTAACTTTTGAGAAATTACCGCTCTAGTCACCATTTTTTCCAAAGTTTATACTTTAGCCATGAAATTTCCAAAAATTACATTTTGGTAACTAACTTTTTAAACTTCAATTCCCATTCCAAATTTCCTTGGAATTCAACCAAACTTTAAGAACACCTTATTCAGTTCACTATCTATCACATGAGACCTTTAAACCTTAGAAATTTCCTTTTCAAAACCCATAATTAGAGAAATCCCAACTTTTGCATTTTTGTCATTTTAGTCACTAAGTTAGCTTTTAAGCTAATATCTTAGTACTAAATGACCCTTAATTAACTTATTAAATTTTGGGGTATCACACAAATTGGACCTGCCCGGAGAATATAATGTAAGTGCAACTTTCAATGTCATAAATCTTTCCCTATATGAAGACAATGACGACTTGAGGACAAATCGCTTAAAAGAAGGGTAGGATGATGCAAACCTACCATCACTAGATCCAGAAGTGATGCCACAAGGTCCAGTCACCTGTTCTAAGGCTAAGTTATTCAGGAAAGTTCTCTCTCATAAGTGCCTTCGTGTTTTTAAATCATATGAGAAAAACTCAGTCTTATATACTAAGTTATACAATGTGTTACATGTTACTATGTAATGCATTGCATTTCTACACATCTTTATATTTAAGTTTAAATTATTTAATGCATGTTTGCATTGCATTATTAGCTAAAGTATGTATCTTATTATAGCTTTATTTCAGCTCAGACATTGTTTATTGCTTTCTTTAGGTGTTAAGGATGAAGGCAAAAGCTAAGCACAGCTCAGACACCTTACAAGGAGCTCAGAATAGCTCAAGGAGTTTAAAGGTAGCTTGGAACAGCTCAAGGACAATCAAAGCAGCTCAGATTAGCTCAAAGAGTCCAATGGTAGCTCATGGCAGTTTGAGGACCAAGGAAAGCATTCTAAGGAAGCTCACAAGCTTCAAAGAATGGCTCACCTAGCTAAGGGTAGCTCATGGAAGCTCAAAACAACTCAAATATTAAGCTAGTTCATTCAGCTAGCTAGCTCAGCTCAATCCAGCTCAACCAGCTCACTTCAGCTCCACCTACACATGCCAACTCACCACCCCAAGGGTCATGTCCCCTCGTAAGGAACATGTCCCTATCTAATTGGAGGGAAACTCGAAATGGGCGTCAACTACATGGAGGGAAAGACTTTTTGTGCCAAAACCAAGTGGAGGGAGACACCAACATGGCCGAATCATCACCAGCCCTTTGGATGGAGTCACGACCAGCCTTTTGAGGGAGACACCTACCTATTCAGCCACCTCTTCACCTATGTAATGCCTTTTCGGCTACACCCCTAGAAAACTATAAATAGGGCCTTTCAATTCATTTGTAAGACATCTCATTTTTCATTAATAAAATCACTCGTGAGAATTTTCTCTCTTTTAGTTCTTTTTAGAACTTTATCGACTTACCAAGTACTTTGTACTTGTTGCGTCATCCCTTCCATTCCCTTGATACTTTCGGTTCTTATCTCTTTATAGATAGTGGGTCAAAGTCATTTTCTACCATACCTTAAGAAATCATATAAGGTTCGGGGTTATGCTCTTTATAGCATAGTTTCTTCCTTGAATTCTTAAGATACTACCTTCACCATTTCGTCACCATTTCCATACACCAATCTTACCATCTTCCGTAGCCACCATTAAAATACCTTTCATTTTTCAAGCCTATCTTGCTTGCAGGTTTCTTGCTTCCTTCCTAGACCCAACAATCAAAGAAGCCGTCTCCAACAACAATTAGAACGGCAGATACACACAATTACATTAGTTGGGCAAGGGTTTTACTTGGTTTGGGTATGGTAATAAATGTAGCAGGTTATATATGTTTATGGTGTTGACAGATTGGATTGAACGTTTCACAAATATTCATGTTAATTGTCTTGCTAGGGGTTTATCAAATCATACTCTGTTGAAGCTTATGGGAGATGAAAGTGATTGGGGGCCGAGACTATTTCATTTCTTAAATTTTTGGTTAGAGATGCGTTATCATATTTTGCCAATGGAAAGTGAATAGAAGATTTCGTCGGATATGCCTATCTTGCAAAAGTTATGTGGTATGAAAGTTTTTTTGCATAAGTGGAATAAATCGATGTTTGGTAGTGCGGATTGTCAAATTGAGGCGACCATGAGCCTTATCGAGGATCTAGACTCAAGGAGATAGGGAATCAATTTGTCTTTAGAAATCTTGTGTGTTGTGGCTGAAAGAAGGAAGTAGGAATACACATTTTTTTCATCGAGCAGCTAAAATAAGGGGTTTACAAAATAAGAGTAGTAGCATTTGGATAAATGGTCGCTGGATAACTTCATCGGCTAGGTTAAAACATCACCTTTTAAAGAATTCAAGAAGCACTTCTCCCAGCTGTTGGTGTTGGGTTCTTTGGGGATAGATGTCGCCTTTAATCAATTGGATATGCAACAAGCTCGCGCATTGGAAGGTGAATTTTGAGAAGAAGTACGTGATGCTATTTGGGAGTGTGAGGAGTCGCAAGCATTGGGGCCTGATGGTTTTAACTTTGCATTTTTCAAAAAGGGGTGGACATTTGTGCGTGAGGATGTGATGAAAGTGATGCAGGGGTTTTACTATTCTTATCGTCTTCCAAAAGGTTTGAATTCTTTTTTCGTAGTGTTAATTATGGAAAAAGACGTGCCTTTAGTGATTGGGGATTATAGACCGATTTGTTTGCTAAATTCAATTTATAAAATCCTCACTAAAGTACTGGCTAGACGGTTTCAACATCTGTTGGGGTTGGTAATTAGTGACACTCGGATGCGTCTATTCATGGCCGTCAAATTATCGATGGCATCTTACTTGTGAATGAGATTGTTCACTCGATGCAGCATGCAAGGTTTAGTGAAGGGGGTGGTGTTAATGTTAGATTTTGCCAAGGCTTATGATTGCCTTAATTGGAACTTCTTGGATTGTGTGTTGGATAGAATCAGGTGTGGCAAGAGGTGGAGGGGTTGCATTCGGGGTGTGTTAAAATTCCCAAGATTATTAGCATTAGTAATGGAGCGTAACTTGGGAATTTGGCATGGAACGTGGGGTGCGACAAGGCGATCCTTTATTGCCTCTTTTATTTGTGGTAACGATGGTGGTTCACTTAATTTTGGTTAATGCCAAAGAGTGGTCATTGATTAAGGGGGTGAGGGTGGCTGCCGATTTCTTTATTTCTCACCTCTAATTTGCCGCTGACACCATAATTTTTCTTCAAGGCGATATCGAGTGTGTGAAGAACTTAAAGAGGATTCTTATTTGTTTTCAGTATGTTTTGGGGTTGCGAATCAATTTCGCCAAATCTAGCTTGTTTTTTGTGGGGATTAATTCTAATTTGTTTCATGAGATGACTAGTATTTTGGGTTGCCCTTGTGGTGAATTACTGTTTAACTATCTAGGTATGCCGATTGGAGTGAATCCTAAGCATTCAAAATGTGTGGGAGCCATTGATTAAAAGGTTTCGAAAATGTCTTGCGATGTGGGAGAAAAATTCTATGTCGATTGCTACGAGGTTACAATTGGTTAATTCAGTTATTTCTTCATTGCCCCTTTTTACATGTACGTGTTTGTAATTCCTAAAGGAGTGGTGCGTCAATTGGATCAGATTCGTCACTCTTTCTTTTGGGGGGATGTGGAGTTAAAATGCAAATAACATTGAGTCAAGTGAAGTATTGTATGTTGCCTGAAGCGTGTGGGTGGGTTAGGAGTGGTGGATTTGCGCTTAAGCAATTTGACATTGCTAGCCAAATGGGCATGGAAGTATGCCTCCGAGAATGAATCTTTATGGCGGTCTTTGATTTTCACTAAATATAGAACAAAAGTATTATCATGGAGGATGAATTCGAGTAATCGTCGACTTATGTCTGCGGTTTGACGTCAAATTATTGAAGTTTAAGAAGACGAAAGTGTGCAACGTTTTATGAATATAAAATAGTTTTGGTGGTTGATTGGGACTTGCAGTAAGGTGTTATTTTGGCATGACTTATGATGCTCGGATGATGCGCTATGTGTGTTATTTCTGCGACTGTTTCTAGTGGCAAGTAATAACCTAGTGACAGTTACGATGTATGCATGGGAGGGATCATTTTTTCATAAGAAATGGGGTCAGTTTTTTAGTAGCAAATTGAGGCTGTTCGAAATTCCTTAGGTGCGTGAGCTCAAAGCTGTTGTGTCTTCGATTTCTTTACATGCAGCTCGCGAGGATTGTTTCATTTGAAAGCATAACACTTGTGGTAAGTTTTTGGTTAAGGACTTGGTTGAACTTATGTCTTCGTTTGGTTTACTTGAGCCGGCTATTGGGGAGGCGATGGTTTGGAAAAAATGACGTGCCACCCAAAGTTCAATGCTTCTGATGGTTTGTACACTTGGGTAGATTGCTGCCATTGTTATTTTTCTGAGATCGAAAGGTACTATCAATGATACTTATATTTTGTGCCTGTGATGGGGGATTGGTAATGATGAAATTGATCATATTTTGTTTGCTTGCCCTTTAATTTGAGCGATTTGGTTTAGTTTCTTTCAATGGTAACGGATGTTGTTGGTTCTACCAGCTTCATTACAGGACTTAGTAAATCAATGTTTGAGCATTTTTTATGGGCGCGAGACGTCAATGGTGGCTGGCTGCCTGTGCTACTTTGCTTTGTTTGGCACAGATGGAGGTGTTGTTTAATCAGAATTGTATGTCGATGGCTGAAATTTTCTTTTTGATTAAGCTTCGAACCTTTTACTGGGTGAAAGTGAGTAAGAAGGCGAGTTTAATTTTAGAGGCACAATGGTGGGAGTGTCCTTTATTGTGTACACCACGTCTGCGGAATGTGGCTGCTCGTTCTAGAATTACATGGTGTCCTCCCATTGTTGGTTCTTGAAAGTTTAATGTAGATGGTTCGTCGAGTGGTAAGTCGGAGCCAGCATGTTGTAGAGGTGTTCTTCGTGATTTGGATGGTAGTGTTTTGGCATTTTCTTGCCCTTTATGTGTGATAGACTCTAATGAGGTGGAACTCCGTGCCATTGATTTTGCCATAGGCATGGTGGTGCGATCTATTTAGCGACAGGGGCAGCCTATTGTGGTTGAATCCAACTCACAAACTTTTTTCCCGGATTGATGAGGCATGTGATGTTCTATAGTGTTTGATTTTTTAATGTTTTTCGGGAAGCAAATGGTTTTGTCGATGTATTGGCTAAAAGCAGGGTTTCAAATAGCGGGTCGCAATCATTATTTCGTGGTAGTGTCACCGGCTGAAATTGATATTACTAAAAATAACGGCGGAAAACGAATTCACATCGATAACGGCGGATAATAATTGCTATTTAACGGGTCATGGCGGATTGCGACAATAACAGATTGTTATTCCCGTTAAAACCCCGTTACCGTAAAGTCAACCAAAAAAGAAGATATGTCCAGAAAATAACACTTACCCGCACACACACACTCGACGGCAACACTCCCAGCACTGTGAATCAACCAGACACACGACGCAAATGGAAAAATGAAAGAGGGTGACAATCGAAGCAAGACAATGGCTTAAACAGAGATGAGAAAGATCGAAAAGGTAAAAATCGGTAACTAATTGGGAAGATGATAGTTTCAAAGAGAGGGGAGACCGAGAAGATTTGAAGAATGGAGAGGGAACGACGCATTTGATTCTTCTATCTGATTTAGGGTTTAAAATTATACTCTCTCTGTCCTACTCGATATGTTTATTTTATGTTTTAAAATTGTCACACTTAAAATATCTCATTGAAAAAATCAACAACTTTTAAAAGACATATTTTCCTTTATACCTTTTTTAGTTTTCCAACAAAACAAAATTCAACTTTTCAAGGATAAAATTGTCGTTTCAGTTATTTTACATCATTTTTTTACACAAACTTTTTCTTCTTAAAACTACGTGAAAAATCAACAATTGACATTTTAAATGGGACGGAGGGAATATATATTTTTAACTAACTTCAAAATTTTATATTTATATGCCAAAAATTGGGGATATTTTCTATAAGTCCCCAAGTATTCTTCCCGTGTTCAGATAATCTCAGACACAAATTGCATTAATAAACCCTAAAGCTTCAGTTAGTACTCGATTCCATCCCAAAATAATAATAAAATACTAACCCCTGAATTAGGGTGTTACAATAAGAAAGCACTCTAAAAATAATTTAAAGTGACTTTTTATGTTTTTAGTTATAATTATTATGTTTTACAATAAGTTGCGCAATTTTAGAAATTACGACCGCGACACCCGCTATGACCGTAATAATATACGTTATGTTTGCAACAACGATAAATGTAATGTGACCAAAAACGCAACCGCAAACACTATTTAAATTCCTGTCATAAAAAATGGGGTTGATTGAACTTCTGCGGTGCAAGTTTGGAACTGATATATGGTACTGCCCATTGCTTTTATGCTGGTTGCTTTGTGCAGCTACGGGGTGGAGCGGTTGTGCTGGAGGCTGTTGCTTGTGCGTGCATGGAGTTTGGTGATGCATAGCTGCTAGTTTGAACCTGCGCACCTTGGTCGTGGTCCTTTGTTTTGGTGGTGTAGTTTGTTTATGTTATAGTGTGTATTCTTTTTTTTACTTAAATTTAGAGAAGTTTTAATGAGGTATATTATGACATTGATTTGTATGATTTTGCATCTAATAAAATCATACTGTAACATTGATTTGTTTTTATTAAGGCATGCTATGACATTAATTTGTATAATTTTGCATCTAATAAAATCATACTGAAGATAAAAAAATACCATATCAAGTTATTAACAATACACAGTTTATAAGATCCTACCATGAATGTGTACAAGTATCTTACCTTGAGTTCTTTTTCAAACCCAACTCATCGAGAAATTATATCTTGGGTCATTCCCGCTATGTCATTCATGAAATCAACCAATAAAAATCACCTATCTCATTATTTTTTTTCATGTCATATTTTTACTAAGTGAATCTTTACTCATATTTACTGTAAATCAATTTTAAAAACAGTTTTTACCAAATGAAAATTCACTTAGTAAAAATATGACATGAAAAAATAATAAGATAAATAATTTTTATTTGTTGGTCTCATGAATGACGTAACGGAAATAAATATGATATAATTTCTCCAACCCATCACCTTTATAATCAATTTACTCCTATCCAAAACACAGTTTATTAATGGGTGAGAGGAAACCAAAACAATTAAAAAGATATATAATAGGTGTCAACCAAATGAATTTTAGCTTGATGACTCATATATTCATACTTTAATATTGGGAATAATAGACATGCAAAGATCTTAATTTCCCATCCACTTCATTTTAATCATTTTTAACTAAATTAGTCATTTCTTCAATTCCTTATGATACATTTATTTTTAATTTGATCATCTACCAACATTATTCAATAATAATTCATTGAATTTACATTTTTAATAAAAATATCAATAATAAATAAATTATTAAAACTATTAAAATTAATAGAAATTCAAATTTAAAAAATTTAATTCACGTTCGATCATTGGTTTCAAGTCAGAGAAGACTTGGCATTTAGATTGTTAGTGATGTTCTTCTATTAAGATAATATAACTTTGATGAACTTGAATTTTGAAAAAAAATATAAAAAAAGAAGATTGTCCCACCACACACCAAAAAATTGTTCACATCAATTTTACATTGAACATATAAGTTGTAAAATTAAAGACAGATCCCATAGTTTATTGGCTTAATTATAAAATAGGGCCCAAGCTTTGCCACTTTTTTGCAATAGGTGTCTAAAGTATTTTTTGCCTGAAATAAGTGTCTACATTTTATTTTTGCCCATTTTAAAGCTAATCTGTCAAAAAAATGTCATCACCCAATTATAGCTTGACACGTGGCTTTTATTTTTATTTTAAAAAATAAAATAAATTAAAAAATATCTCAATTTTTTCAAAAAATACAAAACAATCCATAAAACCACAAACTCCAAATCCAAAATTGGCACCATTGTCGTCGCCTATAACCTCGCTGGGCCCACCATCATCGTCACCAGAGTCCTCCGCCTATTTCTTCCAACCACCCATCGCTGGTAACCGATGAGAGGCATGTCAATCGGACAACGAATGATGAACGTGAAAGACTCCAACCGTTTGACGTCCGATCGAGATCCCTCTCGTCAGTTACTGACGATGGATAGTTGGGAGAAATGGGAGGGGGCTCTGGCGACGGCGGCGGTGGGGTCTGGCGAGGCTATAGGCGATGGTAATGGTGCTAATTTTTGGAATTTGGGGTTGGGGTTTTAGGGATTTAGTACTATTTGAAGATTTTAAAAAGTTTTAGATTTTTTTAAAATATTTTTTTATCAATTTTGTGAAATAAAAATTTAAAAAATATGTGTCAAATTCTAATTGGGTTATGAATTTTTTTAACGACGTTACCTTAAAACATTAACAGAATAAAACTTTAGACACTTATTTCAAACAAAAAAAATTTAAACATGTATTTTAGCAAAAAAAATACTTTAGGTGCCCATAGTAAAAAAATGACAAAACTTGGGACCTATTTTATAGTTTAGCCTAGTTTATTTATAACACTTTGATTTTTTTTTCTTCTTAGGTTGTCAAGATTTGATTTACAACAAATTCAAGTCCATCTCTAATAATGTTGTTGCGCACAGCTCAGGCTGTTCCGTGTGAAGCCATTTAATGTTTTTTATTAACAGAAAACTAATGTGAATAAAGCTTTCCAGTTTCCTAACGCAATTTTGGTCAATTGGTCACCATCCAGGGATTGAAGTCAAATCGTTGACTTTGTATGACAACATCAATAATCCATTGTTTATTCTTGAACTGCCATCAGTTTAATATACAAACCGAGTTATTCAACCCTTTAATTCAACACCTTTAGGTTCCAGTGAAATATACAACATATGTGCAAAACAAGGTAAAACAACAGATTCAAGATTTCTTTCCTCACTGTCCACCGATAAACCGCAGGGCTAAGATTTCTAATTGAACCCACCGAGAAAATCGAAATCCACATCCACTCCACCTCCATTCCTACTCCTCCACCGGAGCTGTTTATCCCATCAAGAATCACAATGAGGGCCACAATGAAAGCATAATCTATGTTGGCATTCACTGTCACCATGAACTTATCCTTCCCTATCAATATGCTTTCAACTGTGCGTTTCTTATGCATCTGCAATCACATTCATTCAACATTCTTCAATTAAATCCATCCATTTTTAATAACCTTATGCATCTATACTATATATGTTTGTGCCTATATATATAAATAAGCTTACTTGGGCAACAATGGTGGAAGACTCTCCGGCATAAACAACACAAGATCTTTCCAACCAGCTCCCCTTAACCTTATATTCACAAACTTCCTCCCTTGAATTGTTTGCCAAGAACACATCTAATTTTGTCTTTAACTGAAACATCGAAGATCGCTTAGCCGAAAACAGAAGATCACTCGCATCCGTGCTCTCTCCCTTGAATACTTGCCACCTATCATGTGCAGTCATCATCTGCATCATCATAAAAGCAACCAATGTAAGCACATACTTCAACTTAACAATCATCAATAATTCATATAGAAGCATGTGCATCCATGACATCGAGGACTAAACCGGCAACCACAACGACCTTTTGTTTGAGTGTGACGATGGGATTTCCGGCACCATCGATCAGTACTCGACGATCATGCATTGATAGAAACTTTCCTTTAACTTTGAAAAGGATGTTGCCATTGATGTCAGTAACGACAAAGTTTCCGTCGGTGATGCTTAAGACTTTCCCGATGATTGTGAGTCGACAGGGTAAGGAACACAGAAATGAGGGCCGATGATCGAAACAGCGTTAGATAAGGGTTGGTTTGAAGTGGAACATGGATTGGGATTGGGATAGGGGTATGCCATTGGTATGTAACCGGGGAATTGCGTAGATATTGAATTTCGTTTTGTTTATGGCGAACATTTTTAATGGACGTATCAAACTATATAATGCGAAGTGCAAAGGCTTCTCATACGCGGAGAAGGTGCCTCTGACCTTCTCTACGAAGTAACGTGTATTTAATACTTTCCTTTTTAATACTCCCATCCGTCCCACTTAATATATCTCTTGTTGACTTTCACGCAGTTTTAAAGAGAAAAAGTTTGTATTAAAAAAGTGACGTAAAATAATTAAAACGACAATTATATCCTTGAAAAGTTAAATTTTGTTTTGTTGGGAAACTAAAGAAAGGGTATAAAGAAAAATATGCTTTGTAAAAATTGATTTTTTTCAATGAGACACTTTAAGTAAGACGATTTTAAAACACAAAAAAAAAACATATTATGTGGGACGGAAGGGTACTATCAATTGACTGTATAGTTAATTATATTTTTCTTGGGGTCCAATTTACTATATATTTTTAAAATGTTGGTTGGTACGTAATCACTTTGTGAATTTAAAGAAGATGAAACCTTTTATATAATATTAAACAATATTTTTAAAATTTGTAGTTGGAGGCGTAAACCTAATTTGAGAATAAGAAATTCAATTGAAGTGGGACTCGGTATTCTATTGTATAGATGAATCAGGAATGCCTCGTCAAATATTTATCTTCTTGGAACTGTTCAAAGGCCATAAGAAATATCGTACATAATTTTCATTTGAATGTTTGTTTTATTAGGAAAAGTGGTCATCATCAGTGATGTAAAACTCGAACAAGTTGGATGAATCAATCTGTCATGAAAATGATGGAGAAATCAGGGTTTGACAAAGAGAAATTAGAGAGTGAAGAATTGAGAAAAGGGGATGTTGCAATCAATGGTGATATTAATGATAGGAGTGAGGCAATATGTTAGGTCAAAGATTTAATAAAACATGTTGTCAAACTTTAACCAAATGAGAGATTTAGCTCAATGGTTGGTGTTCTTACCCTTCACCCCATACATCCTAGGTTCAATCTTCATTGTTGTTTATAGTTACGGGCCAGGATTTAAGATTGAGGGCAAAACATAAATATTTGAAAGGGAGTAAATTCATAAATAAACCAATTTAAAAAAATTATATAGGAGACAAAAGTAAAAAAAAAAATTGGGGGTACAATTGCCCTTCCCCACCCCATGTAGCTCCGCCCCTGGTTGTTACCATTTGATTGAATGATTAAGATTACTGAATTAATTTAAAATATGATCAAATTGATATAATGTGTTAGTAAATATGTTCAAATGTGAAATTACACAAAATTTTAACCGCCACATCAACTTTTTTGTAAGCATTTAATGCTTAGTAACTTAATTGAAATCATTTAAATAGTTCCTTTTTTTGAACATAACATGTATCTCAGTGGAAAAGAAGATGATGTTCATCCTAGGATATACGAGTTTAAATAGTTAATTTTTTAATATCATGTTTTAGTGTACCAATTCTTTTATAGTTTTATTTCTGCTCTATTCAGCTTTAAAAGATATATACCTTAATACAAAAAGTACAAAAATATAACATTTTAAGATTTGCATGCGAGTTTCAAAAATATTTTCCCATCACTAGGGATCTTTCAATGTCAAACATATATAACATCACAAAACTCTACAAATATCCTATGAAATGTATTTCATCCAGTCTCAAAATGGCAAGTCAGTTTGATAATATGTCTGTGAATAACATGTTTCCAGACATTCAAACCAATCCATAGTTCCAAACATCTTTTTGACGTATTGGAGAACGTACCAAAAGTATCTATAACACCCCCAAAATTTCCCCCAAATTAAAAGCCCTATTTTTGGTCTTAATTTCTAAAACTCTAACATTTGAGATTTTTTTTGTAAAATGATTTGTAACGACCTGAATTTCAAAATCTGAGGGTCGGGTTAACACGAAGTGTAGGCTTCGCGTTTGGGCTGAGATGTTTGGGCCTTGAGAGCCCTTGAGGGCTTGGATTAGTTGTTGATTTTGGGCCTTGGTTAGGTGGTTGAGTTTGGATGATGAGGGAAGGGTATTGAGGTAACTTTCCTACTTTTGAAGGTTGGGGAAGATGCTTTTAATTTCCCTCTGCAGAAAAGGGGTTGGTGATATCACCATTGCTCCCCATTGTCTTCTTCCCTTAGCCATCCTTCATTTCCCAACTCTCGCACTCAAACAAAGGTTGAAACTTTGTGGTTTTGAGTTCGATTTTTGGAGTGCAAGTGAAAGAAACTGTTACTAGCATCAAATGATCTATCTAGCAAGGTAAGGATGAAAGATTTTGGTGGAGTTTGGAAAAATGAGAGTTTGGTGGGGGTTATAAATGATGAACGGGAATGGGGGATTTGACTCTATTTTCTATTGTATAGTTCCCTTTTTTATGTTTCCTAACCTTCTAGTAATGTTGTAACCCTTTTTGCAACATCACTTTGTAGTGAAAGATGTTAGGGGATCTTCAAATGAGCTTGTTGGGAGCTTCATTTTTAGCTTTTAATCAAGGTCAGTACACTACTAACTCTTTTGTGTTCCCGAAAATCATCAATGTGATTGCTTGGTTGCTAGAATGATAATTGGTTGTTTGAAATTCTTGAGTCTTCATTGATGGCAAATATTAAATTGGGTGTTAATATGGCTTAAAAATGGTAGAAAACCACTTAAACCATTCCCCATAATTGGTAGGTTCATTTTAGAGTCTTAAGTTTGAGTTTTAGGAGCTTGGGAGGTGATTTGTGAACTCTAGAAAATGAGTTCTGGGTTAGAGTATCGATCCAAGTTGAACATGTATCGATACCCTATGTAAATCATGAAGAAATCAAATCATTATTGAACAGTGTATCGGTACGCCTAAGGGGTTATCAGTACTCCCCTATTCCATAGAATTCCAGTAGCAAAAATGAGTATCTATACGCTTTGGGGCATCTCGATACAGCAGGGTGTATTAGTACACGACCCCATGTCTCAGTACGGGGTTGTTGGTTAAACCCCTGTGTGTGTAATGTCAGGTATCGATACGCTTGGGGGCGTATCATATTGAAGGGCGCATCGATACTCGTATGAGAGTATCGATACCCTCTAGGAAATCTTCCCAAAAAATACGTTTTAAGTTTGAGGGACCTATAATTCGAGACCAATGGTCTAATGGGCTTCTAAAGTGGTAAAATAAATAGTAAAAATGAGAAACAAGATTTAAACCTCACACACGAGCTTAATGAGCAAATAACTTATTAAAACCTTGGGTGACTTGTTGTGTTATATTAATAAGGATTCTTGGTGGATCTATTAATGGTTGTATGCTACATAAATGCATTATTATGGTTGAGTCACATTGTTTAATGAAATCTGGATGTCCATGTGAGAAGAGTGTGTTGCAACACATGGTCAAAGATATCCGAATAGAACCGGGCCTCACTCTAGTTTGTTGATATTATGCTATGATGGCTATGTGAGCCTTATGCATCTTTGATGATTGACATGTGTTTAGGCAGCTCGAGGCAGTGCCAAATGTATTTATACTTGCCATGATATCACATTTAGCTACATGCTCATATTTATGATTTGCATGAAGCATGGTTGAGTACAAGTGTATCCACTGAGCTTCATTCACTCAGTGTTTGAAATTGTTATTTCCTCTCATAGGTTAGTAATTTGGTGTGCATTACTGGAGCACCATCAGATTAGGACTTTAGTATCGACTTGTTCCGAGTACAATATTTAGATTAATTGGGCTATGTATTCATAGGACCCTATGTTGTATTGTAACTAGTATTTTGGATTTTCATTTAAGTGTTGAATACTTTTAACTATGTAGTTAGATAGAGCTCCTCATATAACATTTTAATTATTATTCTACCTTGAAATATTTGAACTTATGGGTTTTTATGAAATGGTTGTGGTTTGGGCTAAACTAGGTTGGAAATTTTATGGTTATGGGTTGGGCTTGGGGCCCAAATGTGACACTCGGGCTAAGGGTGTTACATTTAGTCGTATTAGAGCCTAGGTTTAGCCAAATTTGGGAAGCCCTGGGGTTGTCTAAAGTGTTGTATAGGTGTCTAGCGAATATGTTGCCCATAAGTTGATGTTGTACTTGTTTAAGCCGAATATTCGATGGTGTAACCTTATTTGTTTGCATGTACAGAAAGTAATCATGCCCAGAAGAGCACGAGATCGAGAGAAGAGTCAGAGGCTCTTGGGAAGGGAGCTTTGATGAGGATTACATCCCCGACACGAAGGAGATATAGGAGGACGAGATAGATGAGGGGTAACTATTTCTCCTATTTGCACTAGGCTCTTCAACGAATCATGAGGGCCATACCTAGGCCATTCGCTACCCCTCACGAGGCACCAATTAAGAGGGTGCATCTCCATGGTGCTACAAACTTTCCTGGAATAGGCAAGACAATCTAGTTAAGGTGAATCAGTGGTTGAGGGATAATTATTGGATCATGAGACAGATGAAGTTGAGACTTGAAGACAAGTTGACTTGTATCTTTTCTGTGTTGAAAGAGAATGCTCTGGAATAGTAGGAGATGGTAGAGTTGGGTTGGTATCCTAACCAACCCACAGGGATGACTTCTTGGATGAATTCGAGAAGAAGTATATGAGAGAAGCCCATATTGATAGTTTGAGGAATCAGTTCAACTATTTGATCGAAGATAACCAATCAGTCTTTAAATATGAACAAGAATTTCTACAATTGAATAGGTATGCCTAGGAATTGGTTGCTACCGAGAAGCTGACCCTTAGAAAGGAGATTCAGACCTGCTTGACTGCTACCCTATCGAAAGTGTTTTCAAAATTGACTACTAGTGCCAAGTCGCTTGAACAAGTGCAAGGTTTGACATATGCCCTATTTGGTGGCTAGGGGAGCTCGAGTGGAAGAACTTAAAACTTCTTCAACAACTTGCAGTCTTATTCTAGGAGGAATAAAAACTGTTGGAATCAAGGTAGAGGAGCTTCAAATCAAAATTCAAGATTAGACAATAGGTCAGAATCAACTATATATAAGAGGCCTTCGTCTTCATTCATGATGAGCTTAAAGGGCTTATAGAAGAGTATGAGCATACCCGTTTGTGATCTGTGAGGACGTAAGCATATAGGCGAGTGTTGGGGACATCAGAAATTTGCTATGGTTGTGGGTCATCAGATTATTTTTTGAGGGAATATTCCACAACTGTTGACACCACCTCAGTTCAAACTTAGAGGACCTATTTTTTAGCTTAGAGTGGTCAGGGCTTTGCTAGAGGAAGAGCGAGCCATTTGTCTGGGTATTAGAGTGAGGGCACGATCTAGTCCACTGCAAGGGCACCAGCGAGACAATATGCAGTCAAAGCTTAGAAGGATTGTGAGGCTACCGATGTCATCTCATGTACGTTGACCTTGTTTTTAGTTCATATAGCTGCCCTTGTGGATTCGGGGTCTACTCATTCCTACATCTATAGTGGAATATCTCATTAATGGGGTATTCTTATCGAGGATCTTGAGATAGGAGTCTGTGTGACTAGTCCTTTGGGGTATGATGTTTTGGTGGATAAGGTGTATCGGAGGTGTCCAATTGAGGTTTAAGGTTTGATCTTTCTGGCTGATCTGATGGTGTTACCGTTCTAAGAGTTTGATGTTGTCTTGGGGATAGATTAGTTGTGTGAGCATGATATGCAGTTGAGTTGTAGTGCAGATAGACTTAAGTTTCATGGTCTGGATAGGACCAAGTTGATGGTGAAATGTGAGAGGAATCATTGCCTTTCCAATGTAGTGTCAGCTTTAGCGGCTCAAAGAATGATCCAACAAGGTTGCTAGTCCTTCTTGTCTCGCATGGTTGACACAAAGAGAGTTATAAAATGATTGGTGAGCGTTGGCAAGGAATGCTTGGTTTTCACGATGTTCATGCCATGCTAGCCTTTAATAATGTTCTACTTTGGCATTGTTTACCGAGCAGATTAAAGTTGGCATTACCTCTGTCGATGGTAATGCCCTAAATTAACCATGTAAAACCCCATATATGTCTATAGTGCATGTTTTCCATAAATTAAATTGATTAAGTCCCAATCTTTACTCTCTAAGGGGTAGGCTCACTCTCGAAGTAAGTTCATCTACTTGAACATCTTCCGTCGAAGCTTCTCACCTTAGAATCTGACAACTAATCGTTGCTACCCAAGTCTGTTAAGATATTGAGGTGCAATAGGCAAATTATGCCAGCCGTCGCATGACACAAAATTTATGGAAAAACTGAAGTTCATGCCAGATGAATAAAATTATGTTGAAGCATCATAATTATTGAAAACAAAACATTCAAACAGCATTCAACGCAAGCATCCCCCACCAACTATTAAATTAGTTCATAGTGAGGGTATCAACCAAAAAACCTTTAACATTTTCAAACAACTTCATCATATTAAAAACAAAAAACAACTAGACCAAAAGAAGAAACTTGAGAGAAGGTCGGTCGACGCAACCCTTCTTGATCCAGACTTTCCTTGGTGTTGCCTCTCCCGGCCGATCATGATGGTGAGAGCTATGTGGAGTGATCAAGTTCCTCTTCCTTGATTAGAAATGCTCTCTTTAAATTGGCATGAGAGAAAACCCTAGATAAGGAAGATAGTTCTTTACGACCGTGTAGTGATTATTTATAAAAAGAAACTAAGAAAAAAATAAAGATATATTTTCTATCAAGATTATCAGTTAACCTGAACCAAAAAGACTGGATGTGAGTTTGGGTATTAAAAGTGTCTTTCTTAGGTCATATTACTTCAGTTATAGGGATCCGAGTCGATCCTAAAAATATTATAGAGGTTCACAGTTTCTTAAGACTTATTGGTTATGATCGAAGGTCTGTGAAAGATTTCTTGATGATATGTTATGAGCTTGTATAATTGAGTTTGAAATCATGGAAAAGATATATACCGTTAGTAGAAATTGCTTATAGTAATAGTTATCAAGAAAGTATACATATGGCACCCTACGAGGCTCTCTACGGTCAAAAGGGTAAATCATTATTAAATTAGTTCAAGTTGAAGATCATAAATTAATTAAGTCAGATTTATTACAAGAAATGGAAGAAAAATTAAAGATTATACAATATAATCTTAAAAAGATTAATGATCGATAGAAGTCTTATGTAGACTTGAAAGGAAAAGATATTCAATTCTAAGACAAAAGAAGAACATGATGTCTATCTTTGCATTGTTCTTTAGACTATTCGAGAAAAATAAGCTATATGCTAAATTGTTAAAGTGTAAATCTTGGTTGCCGAAAGTTGCTTTCTTAGTCATGTGGTTTTGGCAGAAGAGATAAGAGTATATCCCAAGAAAGTACCAACTATAGTTGAATAGAAACCTCTAAAGAATGTTTCCTAGGTTCGAAGTTTCTTGGGACTTGTTGGTTATTATCGAAAGTTTGTAAAGAATTTTTTGATGATTGCCCCCCACTGACCAGGCTATTAAGGAAAGGTATGTCATTCAATTGGACAAATAAGTGCCAATAAAATTTTGAGACATTAAAGAAGATATTAATCGAAGCCCCGATATTAGTACAACCAGAATCGGGCAAAGAATATGTAGTTTATAACAATGCTTCTCATAAAGGTTTGGGAAGTGTACTTAAGTAAGAAGGAAAAGTAGTGGCTTATGCTTCAAGACAACTTAAAATGCATGAGAGGAAATTATCCTACTCATGATTTGGAGTGGGCAATGGTTGTATTTGCTTTAAATATGTAGCGTCATTATTTATATAGTGAATGGTGCTTATTTACATAGATTAAAGAAGTTTAAAGTATCTGTTAACTAAAAAGAAGTTGAACCTGAGGCAAGAAGGTGGATAGTTAGTATAAAGATAAATCTGATCAAAATAAGAATTTTGATATCAGATTTAGAAATTAAAATACATTAAAAGGTATTGAATTTGGATCAAACAAAATTGTTAAGAGTGCTCAGGCCATAAAAATTCAAGGATGGGAGACCTTCTGGGAAGTATCATGGAATCAAATTTTTGATCGAATAAGTAGAAGAAGGTGAAACCGGAGACTTTGAAATTAGTCTGATGGTTGTTTGTATCATCGAGGAAAAACCTATTTTTCAAATGATGAAGAATTAAAGAAACAACTTATCTTTGAAGTACGCTATAGTCCTTTGATTGTACATCCAAGTGGAAACCCGATGTATCAAGATTTAAAGAATCAATCTTGATGGCCAAGCATGAAAAAAGTTATAACTGAGTTTGTTTCTAAATATCTGACATGTCAACAAATAAAAGCAGCACTTCAGGTACCTTCTGAATTGTCATGACTGATTTTAATTTCTCAGTGGAAACAAGAACGAGTGATGATGGATTTTGTATTAGAACTATCTTTGACATTGAATAAGAAGGATTCAATCTGGGTGATTGTTGATAAATTGAGTAAGTTAGCACACTTTATCCCTATTCGAACAGATTACCCTAGGGATAAGTATGTTGAGTTGTATATTAAGGAAATAAGTTAATTTAGCTTGTTAAAGTTTTTTTGCGAAATCATAAAATTGAGAAAACGACTTGGGAAAGAAAAGAAGATGTGAGAAAGTAGTTTCCTCGCCTTTTTGAACCAGGTACGTGTTAAAATTCGATGACGAATTTTCTTAAGGGGGAGAGAATTGTAATACCCCAAATTTTACTAAGTTGATTAAGGATCATTTAGAATTAAGATAATACTTAAATTTTAATAAGTCAATTTAGCTTGTTAAAGTTTTTTTTGCGAAATCATAAAATTGAGAAAATAACTTGGGAAAGAAAAGAAGATGAGAGAATTGTAATACCCCAAATTTTACTAAAATGACAAAAATGCAAAAGTTAGGATTTCTTCGATTATGGGTTATAGAAAAGGAATTTCTGAGATTTAAAAGCATCAGATGATAGAGGGCAAGTTAATTAGGGTACTTGCAAAGTTTGGTCAAAATTCGAGGAAAAATGGAATGGGAATTGAAGTTTAAAATTTAGTGACCAAAATGTTAAGCATTCAAAACTTGTGTGGTTCAAGACTAAATATGAAATGTTGAAGGACTAAACTCTTAAATTCCCAAAAGTTAAGGGTTTTCATTTCATAAATAGATAGATCACCTAAGGATGTGGATCAAATGTGGAATTCTGGTTTGAACCGATATTTCAATTGTTGGGAAATCGTAGTCAAAGTTTAAGTGGAATTCGAGTATCCGGATCGAACTGGAAAATTATGGAATTTTACTATATGATAGAAGAAGGATATAAAAATATTATTCCCAAGTTTTGGAAATATTTTTAGTTTGACTCAGGCTGAATCCTATGATTTATTTTGATTGAGGAATTTATTTAGTAGCTGATAAAATTCTTGACAATTATCGGTAAATCGGATCGAGCTAAAATTTCAGTGATAGTTCCATGGATCTTAGAAGAGTCCTAAAATATTATTTTATGACTATTTCGATGTTAAAAAGATCAGGAAAAATTTAAATCGATTGAAATGATACGGAATGGCAATTTTGTGAATAAGTTGATTGGCAAAAGGGCATTTTGGTCATTTTTCCCAAAAGGATGTGTTAGGAATTTTGAGATTTATTTTATTGATGAATAGTGGCTGATTTGAATCCAACTAAGTCTAGTTGGAATGTTACAATATGGCAAATTAGAAATATAGATCTAGTTGGAGGGTATTTTTGGAAAGTGGGATTTATTGAATTAAAAATTCATTTTTTATAATACAAGTGGCATAAATACATGAAAATGTGAAGGAATTATCAGCAAATTACTCTCAAAAACCGTGGTGAAGATGAAAAAGAAGAAGGAAATTTTCTAAGCTCGATTTAAGCCCCAAATCTCGGTTTTAAGGTAATCTTTCGAACTACAAAGTTGTTCTATTCTTTGAGCTCTATATTTTGATGTAAATAATTCATAGAATACTTGCTTGGTTGATGAGATTTTATATGAGGAAGAAATTAGGGTTTATGAACAAAAATGGGGCATTTGAAATTTTATGATTCCATGGTTGAATTTAAGTTGGAATCAAGCTTATATGATGTTAACATCATGTTATTAAGTTAGAATTTAAACCCTACACATTTTGGCTTATATGGAGAAGATTAGGCTTTATGGATTTAAGCCTAACTTAGGGTTTGTGATGTTGGATTAATGATCTAGTAAGCTTGATTTGTTGTTTGGAAGCAAAACCTTAAGTTAAATATATAGGGACCAATTTGGCAAGCTTCAAAGTTAAGGAACCGAATCTGAATTTTATGAAATTTGAGTGTATTTATGTAATTAATGATGTTGGAGTTGTGAAATTGATGTTAGAATGCTAAACCGATGTTGAATCGAATTAGTGACCATTTTGACAATTTGTCAAAATCAAGTGACCAAATAGGAAATGAATTATTGGATGGGGATTAAATCTAATTTTTAAATAAAATAATAGAATTAAGGTAGCAATGTTGATTTGAGGACTAAAGTGCAAAGTTATGAAATTTGAATCCTTACCTTTGAATTTTAGTGACTATTTTGGCAAAGAAAGAAAATTAGAGGGAATTATTTTGAATAATTATTTGATGAAGAAGATGATGAATTGGTGGTTTGAAGCAAGTGATGAGACTAAATTGACAAGTATAAAAATACAAAGAAGTTAGTATGAATTAGAAGTTTATTATGGAAAGCTATGTAGAAGATTGAATTTTTTGCAGTGACTTTGAAAATTCACCATAAATTCTACAAAAATATTTAGATGATGAACTTTATATCGATGTAAATATTTGTTCCTCTAGTTTCATTTCCAACAAATGGAAACTGATTTCGAGTTCCGAGTTAAAAGATATGAATTTTTAATTTTATGAAGGTCAGAAAATTTATAAAGCAGATTCTGTCAGATGACTTTGTGGGAGTTTGAAGAATTTTCATAATTTTTGTAGATTTTATTAATTTATGTGGATTATATTGTTAGAATCATTATTGAATCTAGTTCTTACAGTATGAAGGATATTAAGATCCAATGTGCATTTTGATCTTTAGAAGTCAAACTCTGAGGGTAGGACAAGTTGCCAGAAAATAGAATTTGATACATTTTGCATCTAAATGTTTGATAACAAGCTCAGAAGAATTATTGGAAGTTCAAATTGATCATTAAGGACCAAAATGAAGTTTGGACATTATAAGGAAGGAAGGAAAATTATGGAAATTTTTATGTTAAATGATTAGATAGCTTGATTGAAATATTGGTATAAGTGAATTTAACAAATTTTTGTTTATATTCATGTGGTCAATGAAGTCAAATCCGAATCAAAAGAAGATTTGAGGTACTATGAAGGAAAGGATCGAGTAGAATTTAGTGAGGCATGCTAATAAATGGCCCAAGTGAGTGCAATTTTACTTATTTATTATATATGTGATATAAGTGATTGCATTATATATATATATATGCAATATTGATAAATAGGACGATTTGCGATGAACTGACTTTTGATATTAATGAATGTTGATCAAAGTTATGTAAATAGCATGAAGTATTAAGTGGCATATGTGATACATTGATATGGCATAATAATTTATCTAAGATAAATTAGATTTTAGATATTTGGATATGAACTGCCCATTATCGAATTATGGATAATAGTATCGAAAGATTGGATATTGAATATGAAAATATTATATTGTTATGCCCAAGTACTAGTGTGAGAGTCTTTGGTAAAATTGGATATCCATAAGAGTCATAGCAGCTGCAATCCAGCACTACAGTGCGATTCAGACACTTCGGTGTTGATATCAGACGCTACGGTGTTGCAGTCACTTCGGTGATGTTTAGACACTGCGGTGTCTACTAGCACAAAAAGATGCTATAATGAGGAGCAAATGGCATCCTCGAGTATGTACTCACCATCAGACGCTACGGCGTTGCAGATATTACGGTGTCGTTAGGATGACTCGTATACCATAGGTTCACATGAAATTGTACTTTGGGCTATAATTTATTAAATGCTTTTATGCAGGTGGATAGGCCAGTAAGTCTATCGTATTTCCTACTGATAAAGTAAGAACGATATTATGACTTTGGAGATATATATACCAACAATTATGATTTATATTGATGCTTTGAACATGGAATGTTGATTTTGCCTAAGTACTACGGTGCGAGATAGACTCTTTGGGGTCGAGATAGACTCTTCGGGGTAGAGATAGACTTTAAGGAGTCGGTTCAAACACTATGGTATTACACGACACAAAATGTGCTAGTATGAGGAGCAAAGAGCATCCTCGAGTATGTACTCATCTCAGTCGCTTCGATGATGCAGACGCTTCGGCGTCGTAGACACTACGGTGTTGTGATGACTCGCGTACCATGGCATTACATGATTTTGTACTTTGGGCGATAATACATGAAATATATTTATGCAGACAATTAAGTTAAAAAACTTAACGTTTATTTGATTAATATGATATAAACTGTAATTGGGATTTGCTTGTCATTTTGCAAGAAATGTATAGCGCTGTTAAATGACAAAGGAATGACTGTAATAAGTTTATTTTATGTTATTTCTATACATTGAAATGCTTTACTTTAATTTATAGTTGTCTCACTAAGTGAATACTTAGCGTGTGTTGTTTCACACGTAGGTTATTGGAAACTTACCGGAAGAGGAGTCAAGCATGTTAATCAAGCTGCAATCTACCAAACTTCAGTAAGACATTCTAAATTTATGATATTCTTTAGTGGGCATGTATCAATATATTCATTGGTTAATTTATAAGCTAGTTTTATGTCAGATGTTTAAAAAAATTACAAGTCAGGAAATCAGCTAAATAATTTAGTAACATCTTCAATGTGTATTTAATAATCAAAATATACGTTGAGGGTGTTACATTAAGTGGTATTAGAGCTACAAATTTAGCCGGTTATGGATGCTAAACGGAGTTTGTTATAAGTTATCAGTAAATACATGCCCTTAGAATGTCATATTATTGATGTGTTGATTGTATGACTTGAAGCTGTTCCTCATTAGTAATAGATAAGATAAGATTATAATAAGAAAAGTAAGATGCTACTAGATTTCGTCAATCGACAAATCTTAAAGGTCAAGAAAGGACTCACAAAGTGAATACAATGAAGTAAAATAGTTATTGTAATCAACTTAAGTTTGAGTTGAGTTACCTTTATTGTAAGGAGCTGATGCAAAGAATTATAAGATGTTAGTCTTTAACATCTATAGATGCACTTATGTTTATAACAACAGATTATAAGGGAATATATCGACTACATGGAGTACCAGCCTCGATAGTATCTAATAGAGATCCGAGGTTTACTTTAAGATTTTGGAAGGTCTGAAAGATATGAATATTGAAAAGTCAAAAGAAGTAATATTATTCCTAAGGGAACATGTTTGTATTTGGGTGGATTAATGCCACAAAGTAGTACTTACAATAGAAGTGACCTGGAAATTTTTTAGGAGTTAAAATAGCTGAAAGCTCCGTTGTAATAATTGTTGGACTGGAGTTATAATTAATCCAGTGTATTATTGTGAGAAGCTCCAGAATTATTCGTAAAAAAGGAAGATAGTTCTTTACGACCATGTAGTGATTATTTATAAAAGGAAAATAAGAAAAAAATAATGATATATTTTCTATCAGATTATCAGTTAACCTGAACCAGAAAGACTGGATGTGAGTTTGGGTATTAAAAGTAGCTTTCTTAGGTCATATTACTTCAGCTATAGGGGTCCGAGTCGATCCTAAAAATATTACAGAGGTTCATAGTTTCTTAAGACTTGTTGGTTATGATCGAAGGTCTGTGAAAGATTTCTTGATGATATGTTATGAGCTTGTATAATTGAGTTTGAAATCATGAAAAAGATATATACCGTTAGTAGAAATTGCTTATAGTAATAGTTATCAAGAAAGTATACAGATGGCACCCTACGAGGCTCTCTACGGTCAAAAGGGTAAATCATTATTAAATTAGTTCGAGTTGAAGATCATAAATTAATTAAGTCAGATTTATTACAAGAAATAGAAGAAAAAGTAAAGATTATATAATATAATCTTAAAAAGATTAATGACCGACAAAAGTCTTATGTAGACTTGAAAAGAAAAGATATTCAATTCGAAAACAAAAGAAGAACATGATGTCTATCTTCGCATTGTTCTTCAGACTCTTCGAGAAAATAAGCTATATGCTAAGTTGTTAAAGTGTAAATCTTGGTTGCTGGAATTTACTTTTCTTAGTCATGTGGTTTTGGTAGAATAGATAAAAGTAAATCCCAAGAAAGTACCAACTATAGTTGAATAGAAACCCCCAAGAAGGAAGAATGTCGAAAGTTTGTAAAGATTCAAGTTTCTTGGGACTTGTTGGTTATTATCTAACGTTTGTCAAGAATATCTCGATGATTGTCATAACGGTTTGGGAAGTGTACTTGAGTAAGAAGGAAAAGTAGTGGCTTATGCTTCGACACAACTTAAGATGCATGAGAGGAAATTATCCTACTCATGATTTGGAACTAGCAATGGTTGTATTTGCTTTAAAGATATAGCGCCATTTATTTATATGGTGAATGATGCTATATTTTCATAGATTAAAAAAGTTTAAAGTATCTGTTAACTAAAAAGAAGTTGAACCTGAGGCAAGAAGGTGGATAGTCGGTATAAGGATAAATCTGTACGAAATAAAAAATTTGATATTGGATTTAGAAATTAAAATGCATTATAAGGTATTGAATTTGGATCAAACAAGATTGTTAAGCATGTTCAGGCCAGAGAAATTCAAGGATGGGTGACCTTCTGGGAAGTGTCATAGAATCACATTTTTGATATAATAAGTAGAAGAAGGTGAAACCGAAGACTTTGAAATTAGTCTAATGGATGTTTGTATTATTGAGGAAAAACCTATTTTTCAAATGATAAAGAATTAAAGAAACAACTTATCTTTGAAGTACGCTATAGTCTTTTGATTGTACATCCATGTGGAAACCCGATGTATCAAGATTTAAAGAACCAATCTTGATGGCTAATCATGAAAAGAGTTATAACTGAGTTTGTTTCTAAATATCTGACATGTCAACAAGTAAAAGCAGAACTTTAGGTACCTTCTGAATTGCCGTGACTGATTTTAATTTCTCAGTGGAAACGAGAACGAATGATGATGGATTTTGTATTAGAACTATCTTTGACATTGAATAAGAAGGATTCAATCGGGTGATTGTTGATAGATTGACTAAGTTAGCACACTTTATCCCCTATTGAACAAATTACCATAGGGATACGTATGTTGAGTTTCATATTAAGGAAATAAGTCAATTTAGCTTGTTAAAGTTCTTTGAGAAATCATAAAATTAAGAAAACAACTTGGGAAAGAAAAGAAGATGTGAGAAAGCAATTTTTCGCCTTTTGAAACAGTGCGTGTTAAAAATTCTAGGAGAAATTTTTTTAAGGGGGAGAGAATTGTAATACTCCAAAATTTACTAAGTTGATTAAGGATCATTTAGTATTAAGATAATAGCAATTTAAAAGTTATCTTAGTGACTAAAATACCAAAAATGCAAAAGTTAGGATTTCTTCGATTATGGGTTATGGAAAAGGAATTTATGATATTTAAACGCATCAGATGATAGAGGGCAAGTTAATTAGGTAATTACAAAGTTTGGTCAAAATTGAGGAGAAATGGAATGGGAATTGACGTTTAAAATTTAGTGACCAAAATGTTAAGCATTCAAAACTTGTATGGTACAAGACTAAATATGAATAGTTGAAGGACTAAAGTTGTAATTTCCCAAAAGTTAGGGGCTTTCATTTCATAAATAGATAGAACACCTAAGGTTGTGGATCAAATGTGGAATTCTGGTTTGAACCGATATTTCGATTGTGGGGAAATCGCAGTCAAAGTTTAAGTGGAATTTTAGTATCCTAATTGAACTAGAAAATTATGAAATTTTACTATATGATAGAAGAAGGATATAAAAAAATTAATCCCAAGTTTTGGAAATATTTTTAGTTTGATTCAGGATGAATCCTATGATTTATTTTGACTGAGGAATTTATTTTGTTGCTGATAAAATTCTCGATAATTATCGGTAAATCAGATCGAGCTAAAATTTCAGAGATAGTTCCATGGATCTTAGAAGAGTCATAAAATATTATTTTATGACTCTTTGGATGTTAAAAAGATCAGGAAAAATTTAAATCGATTGAAATGATATAGAATGGCAATTTTGTGAATAAGTTGATTGGTAAAAAGGGCATTTTGGTCATTTTTCCCAAAAGGACATGGAAGGAATTTTGAGATTTATTTTATTGATGAATAGTGTCTGATTATAATCCAAATAAATCTAGTTGGAATGTTACAAAATGGAAAATTAGAAATATAGATCTAGTTGGAGGGTATTTTTGGAAAGTGGAATTTATTAAATTAAAAATTCATTTTTTATAATACAAGTGGCATAAATACATGAAAATATGAAGGAATTATCAGAAAATTACTCTCAAAACCGTGGTGAAGAGGAAAAAGAAGAAGGAAATTTTCCAAGCTCGATTTAAGCCCCAAATCTCGGTTTTAAGGTAATCTTCGAACTACAAAGTTGTTCCATTCTTTGAGCTCTATATTTTGATGTAAATAATTCATAGAATACTTGCTTGGTTGATGAGATTTTATATGAGGAAGAAATTAGGGTTTATGAACAAAAATGGGGCATTTGAAATTTTATGATTCCATGGTTGAATTTAAGTTGAATCAAGCTTATATGATGTTAACATCATGTTATTAAGTTAGAATTTAAACCCTACACATTTTGGCTTATATGGAGAAGATTAGGCTTTATGGTTTAAGCCTAACTTAGGGTTTGTGATGTTGGATTAATGATCTAGTAAGCTTGATTTGTTGTTTGGAAGCAAAACCTTAAGTTAAATATATAGGGACCAATTTGGCAAGCTTCAAAGTTAAGGAACCGAATCTGAATTTTATGAAATTTGAGTGTATTTATGTAATTAATGATGTTGGAGTTGTGAAATTGATGTTAGAATGCTAAACCGATGTTGAATCAATTAGTGACCATTTTGACAATTTGTCAAAATCAAGTGACCAAATAGGAAATGAATTATTGGATGGGGATTAAATCTAATTTTTAAATAAAATAATAGAATTAAGGTAGCAATGTTGATTTGAGGACTAAAGTGCAAAGTTATGAAATTTGAATCCTTACCTTTGAATTTTAGTGACTATTTTGGCAAAGAAAGAAAATTAGAGGGAATTATTTTGAATAATTATTTGATGAAGAAGATGATGAATTGGTGGTTTGAAGCAAGTGATGAGACTAAATTGACAAGTATAAAAATACAAAGAAGTTAGTATGAATTAGAAGTTTATTATGGAAAGCTATGTAGAAGATTGAATTTTTTGCAGTGACTTTGAAAATTCACCATAAATTCTACAAAAATATTTAGATGATGAACTTTATATCGATGTAAATATTTGTTCCTCTAGTTTCATTTCCAACAAATGGAAACTGATTTCGAGTTCCGAGTTAAAAGATATGAATTTTTAATTTTATGAAGGTCAGAAAATTTATAAAGCAGTTTCTGTCAGGACAGCTTTGTGACGGGAGTTTGAAGAATTTTCATAATTTTTGTAGATTTTATTAATTTATGTGGATTATATTGTTAGAATCATTATTGAATCTAGTTCTTACAGTATGAAGGATATTAAGATCCAATGTGCATTTTGATCTTTAGAAGTCAAACTCTGAGGGTAGGACAAGTTGCCAGAAAATAGAATTTGATACATTTTGCATCTAAATGTTTGATAACAAGCTCAGAAGAATTATTGGAAGTTCAAATTGATCATTAAGGACCAAAATGAAGTTTGGACATTATAAGGAAGGAAGGAAAATTATGGAAATTTTTATGTTAAATGATTAGATAGCTTGATTGAAATATTGGTATAAGTGAATTTAACAAATTTTTGTTTATATTCATGTGGTCAATGAAGTCAAATCCGAATCAAAAGAAGATTTGAGGTACTATGAAGGAAAGGATCGAGTAGAATTTAGTGAGGCATGCTAATAAATGGCCCAAGTGAGTGCAATTTTACTTATTTATTATATATGTGATATAAGTGATTGCATTATATATATATATATGCAATATTGATAAATAGGACGATTTGCGATGAACTGACCTTGATATTAATGAATGTTGATCAAAGTTATGTAAATAGCATGAAGTATTAAGTGGCATATGTGATACATTGATATGGCATAATAATTTATCTAAGATAAATTAGATTTTAGATATTTGGATATGAACTGCCCATTATCGAATTATGGATAATAGTATCGAAAGATTGGATATTGAATATGAAAATATTATATTGTTATGCCCAAGTACTAGTGTGAGAGTCTTTGGTAAAATTGGATATCCATAAGAGTCATAGCAGCTGCAATCCAGCACTACAGTGCGATTCAGACACTTCGGTGTTGATATCAGACGCTACGGTGTTGCAGTCACTTCGGTGATGTTTAGACACTGCGGTGTCTACTAGCACAAAAAGATGCTATAATGAGGAGCAAATGGCATCCTCGAGTATGTACTCACCATCAGACGCTACGGCGTTGCAGATATTACGGTGTCGTTAGGATGACTCGTATACCATAGGTTCACATGAAATTGTACTTTGGGCTATAATTTATTAAATGCTTTTATGCAGGTGGATAGGCCAGTAAGTCTATCGTATTTCCTACTGATAAAGTAAGAACGATATTATGACTTTGGAGATATATATACCAACAATTATGATTTATATTGATGCTTTGAACATGGAATGTTGATTTTGCCTAAGTACTACGGTGCGAGATAGACTCTTTGGGGTCGAGATAGACTCTTGGGGTAGAGATAGACTTTAGGAGTCGGTTCAAACACTATGGTATTTACGACACAAAATGTGCTAGTATGAGGAGCAAAGAGCATCCTCGAGTATGTACTCATCTCGATCGCCCGATGATGCAGACGCTTCGGCGTCGTAGACACTACGGTGTTGTGATGACTCGCGTACCATGGCATTACATGATTTTGTACTTTGGGCGATAATACATGAAATATATTTATGCAGACAATTAAGTTAAAAAACTTAACGTTTATTTGATTAATATGATATAAAGCTGTAATTGGGATTTGCTTGTCATTTTGCAAGAAATGTATATATTTGTTAAATGACAAAGGAATGACTGTAATAAGTTTATTTTATGTTATTTCTATACATTGAAATGCTTTACTTTAATTTATAGTTGTCTCACTAAGTGAATACTTAGCGTGTGTTGTTTCACACGTAGGTTATTGAAACTTAGGAAGAGGAGTCAAGCATGTTAATCAAGCTGCAATCTACCAAACTTGATAAGACATTCTAAATTTATGATATTCTTTAGTGGGCATGTATCAATATATTCATTGGTTAATTTATAAGCTAGTTTTATGTCAGATGTTTAAAAAAATTACAAGTCAGGAAATCAGCTAAATAATTTAGTAACATCTTCAATGTGTATTTAATAATCAAAATATACGTTGAGGGTGTTACATTAAGTGGTATTAGAGCTACAAATTTAGCCGGTTATGGATGCTAAACGGAGTTTGTTATAAGTTATCAGTAAATACATGCCCTTAGAATGTCATATTATTGATGTGTTGATTGTATGACTTGAAGCTGTTCCTCATTAGTAATAGATAAGATAAGATTATAATAAGAAAAGTAAGATGCTACTAGATTTCGTCAATCGACAAATCTTAAAGGTCAAGAAAGGACTCACAGTGAATACAATGAAGTAAAATAGTTATTGTAATCAACTTAAGTTTGAGTTGAGTTACCTTTATTGTAAGGAGCTGATGCAGTAATTATAAGATGTTAGTCTTTAACATCTATAGATGCACTTATGTTTATAACAACAGATTATAAGGGAATATATCGACTACATGGAGTACCAGCCTCGATAGTATCTAATAGAGATCCGAGGTTTACTTTAAGATTTTGGAAGGTCTGAAAGATATGAATATTGAAAAGTCAAAAGAAGTAATATTATTCCTAAGGGAACATGTTTGTATTTGGGTGGATTAATGCCACAAAGTAGTACTTACAATAGAAGTGACCTGGAAATTTTTTAGGAGTTAAAATAGCTGAAAGCTCCGTTGTAATAATTGTTGGACTGGAGTTATAATTAATCCAGTGTATTATTGTGAGAAGCTCCAGAATTATTCGTAAAAAAGGAAGATAGTTCTTTACGACCATGTAGTGATTATTTATAAAAGGAAAATAAGAAAAAAATAATGATATATTTTCTATCGATTATCGATTAACCTGAACGAGAAAGACTGGATGTGAGTTTGGGTATTAAAAGTAGCTTTCTTAGGTCATATTACTTCAGCTATAGGGTCCGAGTCGATCCTAAAAATATTCTGAGAGGTTCATAGTTTCTTAAGACTTGTTGGTTATGATCAAGAAGGTCTGTGAAAGATTTCTTGATGATATGTTATGAGCTTGTATAATTGAGTTTGAAATCATGAAAAAGATATATACCGTTAGTAGAAATTGCTTATAGTAATAGTTATCAAGAAAGTATACAGATGGCACCCTACGAGGCTCTCTACGGTCAAAAGGGTAAATCATTATTAAATTAGTTCGAGTTGAAGATCATAAATTAATTAAGTCAGATTTATTACAAGAAATAGAAGAAAAAGTAAAGATTATATAATATAATCTTAAAAAGATTAATGACCGACAAAAGTCTTATGTAGACTTGAAAAGAAAAGATATTCAATTCGAAAACAAAAGAAGAACATGATGTCTATCTTCGCATTGTTCTTCAGACTCTTCGAGAAAATAAGCTATATGCTAAGTTGTTAAAGTGTAAATCTTGGTTGCTGGAATTTACTTTTCTTAGTCATGTGGTTTTGGTAGAATAGATAAAAGTAAATCCCAAGAAAGTACCAACTATAGTTGAATAGAAACCCCTGAAGAATGTTTTCGAGATTCGAAGTTTCTTGGGACTTGTTGGTTATTATCTAACGTTTGTCAAGAATATCTCGATGATTGTCATAACGGTTTGGGAAGTGTACTTGAGTAAGAAGGAAAAGTAGTGGCTTATGCTTCGACACAACTTAAGATGCATGAGAGGAAATTATCCTACTCATGATTTGGAACTAGCAATGGTTGTATTTGCTTTAAAGATATAGCGCCATTTATTTATATGGTGAATGATGCTATATTTTCATAGATTAAAAAAGTTTAAAGTATCTGTTAACTAAAAAGAAGTTGAACCTGAGGCAAGAAGGTGGATAGTCGGTATAAGGATAAATCTGTACGAAATAAAAAATTTGATATTGGATTTAGAAATTAAAATGCATTATAAGGTATTGAATTTGGATCAAACAAGATTGTTAAGCATGTTCAGGCCAGAGAAATTCAAGGATGGGTGACCTTCTGGGAAGTGTCATAGAATCACATTTTTGATATAATAAGTAGAAGAAGGTGAAACCGAAGACTTTGAAATTAGTCTAATGGATGTTTGTATTATTGAGGAAAAACCTATTTTTCAAATGATAAAGAATTAAAGAAACAACTTATCTTTGAAGTACGCTATAGTCTTTTGATTGTACATCCATGTGGAAACCCGATGTATCAAGATTTAAAGAACCAATCTTGATGGCTAATCATGAAAAGAGTTATAACTGAGTTTGTTTCTAAATATCTGACATGTCAACAAGTAAAAGCAGAACTTTAGGTACCTTCTGAATTGCCGTGACTGATTTTAATTTCTCAGTGGAAACGAGAACGAATGATGATGGATTTTGTATTAGAACTATCTTTGACATCGAATAAGAAGGATTCAATCTGGGTTATTGCTAATAGATTGACTAAGTTAGCACACTTTATCCCTGTTCGAACAAATTACCATAGGGATACGTATGTTGAGTTTCATATTAAGGAAATAAGTCAATTTAGCTTGTTAAAGTTCTTTGGAGAAATCATAAAATTAAGAAAACAACTTGGGAAAGAAAAGAAGATGTGAGAAAGCAATTTTCTCGCCTTTTTGAACCAGGTACGTGTTAAAAATTCTAGGAGAAATTTTCTTAAGGGGGAGAGAATTGTAATACTCCAAAATTTACTAAGTTGATTAAGGATCATTTAGTATTAAGATAATAGCTTAAAAGTTATCTTAGTGACTAAAATACCAAAAATGCAAAAGTTAGGATTTCTTCGATTATGGGTTATGGAAAAGGAATTTATGATATTTAAACGCATCAGATGATAGAGGGCAAGTTAATTAGGGTAATTACAAAGTTTGGTCGAAATTCGAGGAGAAATGGAATGGGAATTGACGTTTAAAATTTAGTGACCAAAATGTTAAGCATTCAAAACTTGTATGGTACAAGACTAAATATGAATAGTTGAAGGACTAAAGTTGTAATTTCCCAAAAGTTAGGGGCTTTCATTTCATAAATAGATAGAACACCTAAGGTTGTGGATCAAATGTGGAATTCTGGTTTGAACCGATATTTCGATTGTGGGGAAATCGCAGTCAAAGTTTAAGTGGAATTTTAGTATCCTAATTGAACTAGAAAATTATGAAATTTTACTATATGATAGAAGAAGGATATAAAAAAATTAATCCCAAGTTTTGGAAATATTTTTAGTTTGATTCAGGATGAATCCTATGATTTTATTTTGGTGAGGAATTTATTTTGTTGCTGATAAAATTCTCGATAATTATCGGTAAATCAGATCGAGCTAAAATTTCAGAGATAGTTCCATGGATCTTAGAAGAGTCATAAAATATTATTTTATGACTCTTTGGATGTTAAAAAGATCAGGAAAAATTTAAATCGATTGAAATGATATAGAATGGCAATTTTGTGAATAAGTTGATCGGTAAAGGGCATTTTGGTCATTTTGCCCAAAAAGGACATGGAAGGAATTTTGAGATTTCCTTTATTGGTGAATAGTGTCTGATTATAATCCAAATAAATATAGTTGGAATGTTACAAAATGGAAAATTAGAAATATAGATCTAGTTGGAGGGTATTTTTGGATAGTGGAATTTATTAAATTAAAAATTCATTTTTTATAATACAAGTGGCATAAATACATGAAAATATGAAGGAATTATCAGAAAATTACTCTCAAAAACCGTGGTGAAGAGGAGAAAGAAGAAGGAAATTTTCCAAGCTCGATTTAAGCCTCGAATATCGGTTTTAAGGCAATCTTTCGAACTACAAAGTTGTTCCATTCTTCGAGCTCTATCTTTTGATGTAAATAATTCATAGAATACTTGCTTGGTTGATGAGATTTGATATGAGGAATAAATTAGGGTTTATGAACAAAATTGAGGCTTTTGAAATTTTATGATTCCATGGTTGAATTTAAGTTGGAATCAAGCTTATATGATGTTAAAATCATGTTATTGAGTTAGGGTTTAAACCCTACATATTTTGGTTTGTATGGAGAAGAGTGAAACACCTATAAATATATATATAGTTTTGCTTATATAAAAAAGGTGAAGGGAGGGAATTGGTTCTTAACCACCCCGCATCCCTTTTATTTATTATTAAGCTTTGAATTAAGGAAGTTATAAATCTGAATAAATCTTCCCCACCTACCGCATTTAATGTGTTAGAAACCCCAAATTATTTCTTTTTCCAGAACTATCGTCCCTCACCCCTCTTACCCGGCCACCTTCCAATCCGCCTCCACCACCGCCCCATACAGCTCACCGCCGGTATCAGAAGTTTCCCCGCAGCCGTCAGATCAAAAGCCCTTTCTTCACTCGCACAATCACCGTTGTTAGCGCCCGAAATCGACATTGCAAGGTTCGTCGAACTTAGGGCAAGAACCGGCTCTGTTGGTTACTTTTTTTGACCGTCGTGGTTGTCCGTTCGAGAATCCACTGTCGTCGTCATCCTCCCCTCATCAAGGTGGTCTCCTTGCTATCAACTGATCATTGTGCGGTTGTCATTGTAACCTCGTCAGAAAGCGGTCGACATTTTTCTAGTTGGGTAAGTTAGGTAAGAATCGGTTCATATCTCTAGCTTAAAACCAAGTTTTGAGTTGTTTAAATTTGGAAAATGGGTTAAACTATGGAAAATGGCATTATTGACCATTTTTCGGCCAATTTTGGCCGCGCGTGGAGTGCACTCGTCGTCCGGGATAATTTTCGGCTACCTTGGACGGTAGCCCTTGAACCGGACTGGTTCAATGATGAACCGGCCTGGCGAGACCTAGGTTGGCCCGAACCGACCCGAATTGGCCCATCCGACCTGACTCAGCCCATTCGACCCGACCTGACCAACCTGATCTAACCCGACCCATCCAATTCGACCCGACTTGTTAACCGAGTCAACTCGCTCGAGTCAAATTGTTGACAGCTGACATCAGCATTGACTGCTAACGTCAGTCTGATGTCGGCGTTGACTTTGACCGCTGACGTTAGTGTTGACTTTGACCAAAAAGTCAAAATTTTCAAAAACTTCTATTTCACATTTTTTGACGTCCTAAGTTTGTTTATGAAGCCCGTTTTATGAAATTCTAACCCGAAAGCCTCTAAAATTGACCTTAAACCTGATCATGCATATGTATTTAAATTATTGAATTTGAGAGCAAAGTTTTGAATTAAGGATTCTAACATGCAGTATTATTTGTTAAGGTACTCGAGATTCGTTCAATCATTCATCCGTTCGGCTGGCTCTTCCGATCAGCACCTCCACGTGCTCCTATAGTTACCAGTATGTTTAAGCTCTGCAGATTAATTATTAAGCTAGAAGTTATTTATTCCCTTATAACCCTGGTTCATTATGCCATAGGATCTAGCACTACTGTAGATCGTAACGAGGAGGGTGCTTGTTATATTTTCGACCAGCTTTTGAGGTGTGTTCCTTGTGTGCTAAATTATAGTTTTATATGAATTGTTTGAAATGATTTTCTAAAATTGATCGTGATATGTTTTTTCTTAAAATATTATATGCATATATGTATGATTTGATAGCATGCTCTCTAATTACTGTTTATTGAAATGTATACCTATCAAGTGATTTCTGATATTACTGTTTACTACATAAACTGTTTGATAGCTTGCTCTCTAAATAGATCTTTAGGTGCAGCCCTGATCTAGCTGTATCTCCAGTTAGGCCTCCTATGCCTTCGGGCCTAGGACCAGCCTCCAGTTAGGCCTCCTACGCTTTTGAGCCTATGACCAGCCTCCAATTAGGCCTCTTACGCTTTCTGGCCTAGAACCAGCCTCCAGTTAGGCCTCCTATGTCTTCAGGCCTAAGACTAGCCTCTAGTTATGGGAAAATATATTTTGTGTTCGGTTGGAGGGTAGCTAGGTTAAAATGAAAACTTTGGTTGCCCTATAGCATGTTTTACTGATATAATTTTATAGTTAATTGAACTATTTTAAATATTTTTGTTATGCACATGTTGGGACACACTGAGCCCCTAGCTCACATCTTTTGTACTCGACTTTGTTGTAATATTTCTATCTTCTAGTCTGTCTCAATTATGGTGACGGGCCTATGTTTTGTTACTATATGTTTTATTATGATACTCTATGTGATCTACGATGTGATATCATTTAATATGGTTATTTTGTTTAACTAATTTGACTTATGTTTGAATTAATTATTATTTTTAAGAATTTAAATCTTTAAACATTTACTTGAAAACTTTTTGGTAAGTAATGTGATCTTCTAGATTCAGACTCTACGTATAGGTCGGTCCAGGGGCTTACGTTTAGTTGGTATCAGAGCCATTGGTTTTAAACACCTCTGACCGTGAATGGGTCCTAATTGAACAATTTTATAAGATGTTTTGCGAATGTGTTTCAAAAAGGCCATGTCACCAAGTTTCATACGTTATATGTGTATGGTACTTCAGTGCCAGTTCTAACCCTAAAGTTACCTTGTGTAGAGAGCCTAAGATCATCCGTTATGAGCACCCGTAGAGGTCGTCGACCATCCAGTGGGCGTGGTTGAGCTGTTAGACTCTTCATCCTAGTAGATGATGTGGCTATAGATCCTCCGACCCTTGTAGATCCCTTACTCCTGTAGCTCTTATAGCCTCACTGGATCCACCACCCGTCTCCAGTATTGATATGATGACTCCAGTTAGAGGAGCATCAGCGTTGAGTTCTGAGCCGACGATAGTGACTGATGAGGCACTTAGTAAGCAGTTTATGCAGTTGATCCAGAGCATGGTTAGAGCGTCTGGCACCATACCTGAGGTACCCATATTTTAAACTTTGATTTTGAATGGAGCCAGGACATTCAAGTGCACTACTAGAGGTTCCCTATCGGACGCCCATGAGTGGATAAGTGTCTTCGAGAGATGCATGGATCAGTTGGAACTTGATTCATCCAAGCGGTATTTGGGAGCCGTCTCTATGCTCTATGGGAATGCCCACAACTAGTGTTCTTCAAGGAACGCCTCAGAGCTGCTTTATCGGAGAGTGTTATTTGAGGGAGATGCGAGAGCTATTTAGTAATCAAGTAAAGAGATATGACTGCATTTGAGTACGAGATGAGTTTCGAGGGTTTTGAAATTTAGTTCAAATCTGGTCACCTCACGAGAAAGAAAAGCATCGCAAGTTCGCTCTTGGTCTCAAGCATGATTTGTGTGAGAAGATCATCGCCTTCTAGGATGAGGTATTTGATACAGGTGGTAGGGAGGGCGAAAGATCTAGAGAAGGTTGAGCTGATATTTGCTGGTAGTGGAAGAGTAGATTGTGAGCAGTATAGAAGACCTTCAAGTTTCGAGTCTTCAAGACGCCTTGAGAAGCGGGCTCGTACTACAACTCCTCGGAGGAGTACTTGAGGTTCTAGGCCTACAACCCTACAACCTCCTGTAGCTAGTAGAGGTGGTTCGTCAGGTTCCTCGCAGCCCAATCCTTGTGAGTATTGTGAAAATTGGCATATAGGAGAGTGCAGGAAGATGTCAGGTGCCTGCTTTCGATGTGGGTCCAAAGATAATTACAAGAGGGATTGTCCTCATCCATTTTACGTAGCTCAACCTTCTCTCTAGACCCCTGCGACGCTTGCAGACATCCGTTCAGACTGCGGTTAGAGGACATCATCAGAGTAGAGCTTCTGGGTCTGGTGCTAGGTCTGATAGCAGAGGTAAAGAACATCATAGTGGAGGACTAGTTATGTTTGAGGCCAGGAAGCTTGCGCTTGTTTATGCTACTCGGTGTCGCGATGATAGAGATAAGCCCGATGTCATTGCATGTACTTTTACCATTTTTTCTGTTCCATACTTTGCATTGCTTGATAAGGGCTCCACCCATTCCTATGTGTCCAAATCCATATCTCGAGATCTCTAGATTTCGCTTGAGATCACAGAGAGTGCAGTTATCGTCATGAGCCCTGTAGGCCAGTCTGTTGTTGTGAACAAAGTTTTCTGGCGAAGCCCTCTTGATGTTCAAGGTGAAATTTTCCTAGTTGATCTAATGGTGCTACTATTAGAAGAATTTGATTTGATTCTGGGTATGGAATGGTTGAGTGAGCACCGTGTTAGTCTAGACTGTGAGCTTAAAAGAGCAACTTTAAAGACTTCTGATAATCGGACATTGGTTCTTGTAGAAGAAAGATGCAGGTATATGTCTAATGTGGTATATGTCCTAACTGCTGATAGAATGATCCGGAAGGGGTACGAGACCTTTATTGACTGTATTCTGAATACAAAAGGGTCTTTATCAAAAATTGAGGAAATAACTATAGTAAATGAGTTTCCTGATATGCTTCCTGAAGAGTTATTTGGTTTGCCACCGGATAGAGATGCAAAGTTTGCGATTGAAACTTATCCGGGATCTACTTGTTTCTATGAACCCCTACCGTATGGCTCTAAGGAGCTTAAGAAGCCAAAGGTTCAGTTGCAAAAGCTCATCGATCGAGGTTTTATTCGACCTAGCTCTTCACCTTGGGGAGCTCCAGTCCTATTCGTTAAGAAGAAGAATGGTTCACTACGATTATGCATTGATTATCGGAAGTTAAACAAGTTAACCGTAAAGAATAAATATCTTATACCCAGGATTGATGATTTGTTCGATCAATTCCAGGGAGCCTCAGTTTTCTCGAAGATTGATCTTCGATCTGGGTACTATTAGCTGAAGATAAAGGGGTCAAATGTTGCGAAGAGGGCTATTTACACCAGATACATGCATTATGAGTTCCTAGTGATGCCTTTCGGTTTGACTAATGCCCCTGCTGCCTTTATAGATCTGATGAACCGTGTATTTCGACCCTATTTGGACCAGTTTTTGGTAGTATTCATTGATGACATTTTGGTTTATTCTCGGAATGAGGCAGAGCATGTTGAGCATCTGAGGATTGTTCTACAGATTCTTAGGGACCATCGGTTATATGCTAAACTGAGTAAGTGTGAATTCTGGTTGAATGAGGTGACTTTTCTTAGTCATGTGGCATCATTCTGGGTATTCAGGTTAATCTGAGCAAGATCGAGGCCATTGTGAGTTGGAACCAACCTATGAACGTCTCAGAGATTCGTAGTTTCTTGGGTTTAGCCAGGTATTACATATGCTTTGTCGAGGGTTTCTCTATCATTTCCGCCCTTCTGATAAAGCTGTTGAGGAAGAACGTACCCTTTGTTTGGACAGATGCTCAGTAGAAAGTTTTGAGAAATTGAAGACAGTCCTGACACAAGCTCCAGTTTTGACCCAACCTGAGTTAGGGAAGAATTTTACAATTTATAGTGATGCCTCACACTCTGGGCTTGGTTGTGTTTTGATGCAAGATGGGAAGGTGATTGCTTATGCGTCACGCCAGTTGAGACCGCACGAATGCAATTATCCTACTCATCATCTGGAATCGGCTGTTGTAGTTTTTGCATTAAAGATTTGGAGGCACTATCTCTACACATAGAAGTGCTATATCTACACTGATAACAAGAGCCTTAGTATCTTCTTGCACAGAAAGAGCTTAATCTCAGGCAACGACATTGGATAGAGCTTCTTAAAGATTATGATTGCGAGATTGAGTATCACCCGGGGAAAGCAAATGTGGTTGCTAATGCTTTGAGCCGTAAAGCTATTACAGACCTGTGATATCTTTTTGCCAGGATGAGTATTTATGATGATGGCAGTTTATTGGCTGAGTTACAGGTTAAGCCGACTTTGGCCGAGGAGATTAAGGCCAAACAACTTCTAGATAGTTTTTTTGCTTCCTTTCATACAGCAGGTCGAAAGGATCTATATCTCGTATATGCTTTTGATCAAGATGGAGTTCTGTGCTCCAAGGGTCGCTATTGTATACCCGACGACGCTGAGTTAAAGAGAGCCATTCTTAGTGAGGCTGATAATAGTCCTTATGCTATGCATCCCGGTGGGGATAAGATGCACCAGAATTTGAGACAGAGATACCGTTGGGTTGGCATGAAGAAGGATATCTCAAATTATGTGGCTAGACGTCGGACTTGCCAACGGGTTAAGGCAGCACATTAGCATCATTTTGGTCTCTTGCAGCCTATCAGGATTCTTGAGTGGAAATGGGAATGAATCACGATGGACTTCGTTACCGATTTACCTTTAACTCCCTCTAAAAAGGATTCTGTTTGGGTGATAGTTGACCGACTCACCAAGTTTACTCATTTTATTCTTGTCCGGGTTAACTACTCTATAGACAAGTTGGCTAGATTGTATATTTCTGAGATTGTCAGGCTTCATGATGTACCTTTGTCCATCATTTATGATCGAGACCTGAGGTTTACCTCCCAATTTTTGCAGGATTTACAAGAAGCCTTGGGTACACGTCTAAATTTTTGTACATCTTTTCATCCGCAGACAGATGGTTAATCAGAGAGGGTGATTCAGATTCTTGAGGATATGTTGCGGGGATGTATGATCGATTTTTGTGGTAGTTGGGAAGATTTCTTGCCCTTAGCCGAATTTGCTTATAATAATAGCTACTAGGCAAGCATTCGCATGGCACCATATGAGGCTCTGTATGGTCGCAAATGCCGTACTCCTATATGTTGGACAAAATTGTATGATAGAAAGACTTTGGGCCCCGAGTTGGTTCAAGAGAGTGAAGAGACTGTCAGGATGATCCAAGATCGTCTAAGGGAGGCCTTTGACCGACAAAAATCTTATGTTGATCGAAAGAGAAAGGATATTGAGTTCGAGGTTGGTGATCAGGTCTTTTTAAAAGTATCTCCGTGGAAGAAAGTTCTGAGATTTAGGCGCAAAGGCAAGCTGAGTCCGTGATTCATTGGGCCTTATCGTATTCTGAAGAGAGTTGGACCGGTTGCTTATCAGTTAGAGTTACTCCCTCAGCTCAGCCATATCCATGATGTTTTTCATGTATCTATGTTGAGGAAGTACCACCCAGATCTAAAGCATGTTATTCAAGTTCAGGACGTCAAGTTGAGGCCAAACTTATCATTTGAGGAGGAGCCTGTGCAGATTTTAGATTTTGATGATAGAGTGTTGAGGAACAGGTGCATCCCTATGGTTAAAGTTTAGTGGAGTAACCGTAGCCCTGCAAAGGCTATATGGGAGACTGAAGAATCTATGAGAGAGCAGTTTCTACACCTGTTCAGTCCAGGTAAATTTCGAGGATGAAATTTCTTTTAGGGGGAGAGTTGTAACACCTATAAATATAGGTAGTTTTGCTAAAAAAGGGTGAAGGGAGGGAGACTGTAGGTTATGGGTTTTTGAACCCATGACCTTGTGGTTCTTGGCCGAGAGTCCAGCCACTTGAGCTATGTAAGCTCTTGGTACTTTACCACCCCATATCCCTTTTATTCATTATTAAGCTTTGAATTAAGGAAATTATAAATCTGAATAAATCTTCCTCACCCACCACATTTATTGTGTTAGAAACCCCAAATTATTTCCTTTTCCTGAACTATAGTCCCTTACCTCTCTTAATCGGCCACCTTCTAATCCGCCTCCACCGTCGCCCACCGATGACTCACTTCCGGTATCGGAAGTTTCCCACTGACCCTTCGATTAAAACCCCTTTCTTCACTCTCACAATCACCGCCGTTAGTGCCGAAATCGATGTTGCAAGGTTCGTTGAACTTAGGGCAAGAACCGACTCTATTGGTTGCATTTTTTTGGCCGTCGTGGTTGTCCGTTCGAGAATCCACCGCCACCATCATCCTCCCCTCATCAAGGTGGTCTCCTTGCCATCAACCAATCATTGTGCGGTTGTCATTGTAGCCTCGTCGTAAAGCGGTCGACATTTTTCTAGTTGGGTAAGTTAGGTAAGAATCGATTTATATCCTCGGCTTAAAACCAAGTTTTGAGTTGTTTAAATTTGGAAAATGGGTTAAACTATGGAAAAATGGCATTATTGTCCATTTTTCGGCCAATTTTGGCCAAAGGCGTGGAGTACACGCGCCATCCGGGATAATTTTTGGCTACCTTGGGTTGTAGCCCTTGAACCGGACTGGTTTAATGGTGAACTAGCTTGGCGGACCTGGCGAGACCTAGACCCGACCCAATTAAACCACCTTGACCTAGCCCATCCGACTCAACCCGGCCTATTTGACCCTATCCGACCAACCCGATGAGCCAAGCCGACCCAGTCAACTCGACCGAGTCAACTCAATCGTAAGTCAATTCGATCGAGTCAAATTGTGAGTGAACTTGACATCAAACTATTGACAGCTGATGTCGGCGTTGACCGATGACGATGTCTAACGTCGGTGTTGACTTTGACCACTAATGTTAGTGTTGACTTTGACCAAAACGTCAAAATTTTTGAAAACTTCTATTTACGTTTTTGACGTCCTAAGTTTGTTTATGAAGCCTATTTTGTGAAATTATAACCCGAAAGCCTTTAAATTTGACCTTAAACCTGATCATGCATATGTATTTAAATTATTGAATTTGAGAGCAAAGTTTTGAATTAAGGATTCTAACATGCAGTATTATTTGTTAAGGTACTCGAGATTCGTTCAATCATTCATCTGCTCAGCCTGGCTCTTCCCGATCAGCACCTCCACGTGCTCCTATAGTTACCAGTATGTTTAAGCTCTGCAGATTAATTATTAAGCTAGAAGTTATTTATTCCCTTATAACCCTGGTTCATTATGCCATAGGATCTAGCACTACTGTAGATCGTAACGAGGAGGGTGCTTGTTATATTTTCGACCAGCTTTTGAGGTGTGTTCCTTGTGTGCTAAATTATAGTTTTATATGAATTGTTTGAAATGATTTTCTAAATTGATCGTGATATGTTTTTCCTGAAATATTATATGCATATATGTATGATTTGATAGCATGCTCTCTAATTACTGTTTATTGAAATGTATACCTATCAAGTGATTTCTGATATTACTGTTTACTACATAAACTGTTTGATAGCTTGCTCTCTAAATAGATCTTTAGGTGCAGCCCTGATCTAGCTGTATCTCCAGTTAGGCCTCCTATGCCTTCGGGCCTAGGACCAGCCTCCAGTTAGGCCTCCTACGCTTTTGAGCCTATGACCAGCCTCCAATTAGGCCTCTTACGCTTTCTGGCCTAGAACCAGCCTCCAGTTAGGCCTCCTATGTCTTCAGGCCTAAGACTAGCCTCTAGTTATGGGAAAATATATTTTGTGTTAGGTTGGAGGGTAGCTAGGTTTTAAATGAAAACTTTGGTTGCCCTATAGCATGTTTTTATAATTGATATAATTTTATAGTTAATTGAACTATTTTAAATATTTTTGTTATGCACATGTTGGGACACACGGATTTGGCACCTAGCTCACATCTTTTGTACTCGACTTTGTTGTAATATTTCTATCTTCTAGTCTGTCTCAATTATGGTGACGGGCCTATGTTTTGTTACTATATGTTTTATTATGATACTCTATGTGATCTACGATGTGATATCATTTAATATGGTTATTTTGTTTAACTAATTTGACTTATGTTTGAATTAATTATTATTTTTAAGAATTTAAATCTTTAAACATTTACTTGAAAACTTTTTGGTAAGTAATGTGATCTTCTAGATTCAGACTCTACGTATAGGTCGGTCCAGGGGCTTACGTTTAGTTGGTATCAGAGCCATTGGTTTTAAACACCTCTGACCGTGAATGGGTCCTAATTGAACAATTTTATAAGATGTTTTGCGAATGTGTTTCAAAAAGGCCATGTCACCAAGTTTCATACGTTATATGTGTATGGTACTTCAGTGCCAGTTCTAACCCTAAAGTTACCTTGTGTAGAGAGCCTAAGATCATCCGTTATGAGCACCCGTAGAGGTCGTCGACCATCCAGTGGGCGTGGTTGAGCTGTTAGACTCTTCATCCTAGTAGATGATGTGGCTATAGATCCTCCGACCCTTGTAGATCCCTTACTCCTGTAGCTCTTATAGCCTCACTGGATCCACCACCCGTCTCCAGTATTGATATGATGACTCCAGTTAGAGGAGCATCAGCGTTGAGTTCTGAGCCGACGATAGTGACTGATGAGGCACTTAGTAAGCAGTTTATGCAGTTGATCCAGAGCATGGTTAGAGCGTCTGGCACCATACCTGAGGTACCCATATTTTAAACTTTGATTTTGAATGGAGCCAGGACATTCAAGTGCACTACTAGAGGTTCCCTATCGGACGCCCATGAGTGGATAAGTGTCTTCGAGAGATGCATGGATCAGTTGGAACTTGATTCATCCAAGCGGTATTTGGGAGCCGTCTCTATGCTCTATGGGAATGCCCACAACTAGTGTTCTTCAAGGAACGCTTCAGGAGCTGCTTTATCGGAGAGTGTTATTTGAGGGAGATGCGAGAGCTATTTAGTAATCTGAAGTAAAGAGATATGACTGCATTTGAGTACGAGACAGAGTTTCTGAGGGTTTTGAAATTTAGTTCAAATCTGGTCACCTCTGAGAAAGAAAACTGTCGCAAGTTCGCTCTTGGTCTCAAGCATGATTTGTGTGAGAAGATCATCGCCTTCTAGGATGAGGTATTTGATACAGTGGTAGGGAGGGCGAAAGATCTAGAGAAGGTTGAGCTGATGACTGCTGGTAGTGGAAGAGTAGATTGTGAGCAGTATAGAAGACCTTCAAGTTCTGAGTCTTCAGCACGCCCCAGTAAGCGGGCTCGTACTACAACTCCTCAGAGGAGTACTTCAGGTTCTAGGCCTACAACCCTACAACCTCCTGTAGCTAGTAGAGGTGGTTCGTCAGGTTCCTCGCAGCCCAATCCTTGTGAGTATTGTGAAAATTGGCATATAGGAGAGTGCAGGAAGATGTCAGGTGCCTGCTTTCGATGTGGGTCCAAAGATAATTACAAGAGGGATTGTCCTCATCCATTTTCTGTAGCTCAACCTTCTCTCTAGACCCCTGCACGCTTGCAGACATCCGTTCAGACTGCGGTTAGAGGACATCATCAGAGTAGAGCTTCTGGGTCTGGTGCTAGGTCTGATAGCAGAGGTAAAGAACATCATAGTGGAGGACTAGTTATGTTTGAGGCCAGGAAGCTTGCGCTTGTTTATGCTACTCGGTGTCGCGATGATAGAGATAAGCCCGATGTCATTGCATGTACTTTTACCATTTTTTCTGTTCCATACTTTGCATTGCTTGATAAGGGCTCCACCCATTCCTATGTGTCCAAATCCATATCTCGAGATCTCTAGATTTCGCTTGAGATCACAGAGAGTGCAGTTATCGTCATGAGCCCTGTAGGCCAGTCTGTTGTTGTGAACAAAGTTTTCTGGCGAAGCCCTCTTGATGTTCAAGGTGAAATTTTCCTAGTTGATCTAATGGTGCTACTATTAGAAGAATTTGATTTGATTCTGGGTATGGAATGGTTGACTGAGCACCGTGTTAGTCTAGACTGTGAGCTTAAAAGAGCAACTTTAAAGACTTCTGATAATCGGACATTGGTTCTTGTAGAAGAAAGATGCAGGTATATGTCTAATGTGGTATATGTCCTAACTGCTGATAGAATGATCCGGAAGGGGTACGAGACCTTTATTGCCTGTATTCTGAATACAAAAGGGTCTTTATCAAAAATTGAGGAAATAACTATAGTAAATGAGTTTCCTGATATGCTTCCTGAAGAGTTATTTGGTTTGCCACCGGATAGAGATGCAAAGTTTGCGATTGAAACTTATCTGGGATCTACGCCAGTTTCTATGAACCCCTACCGTATGGCTCCTAAGGAGCTTAAGAAGCCAAAGGTTCAGTTGCAAAAGCTCATCGATCGAGGTTTTATTCGACCTAGCTCTTCACCTTGGGGAGCTCCAGTCCTATTCGTTAAGAAGAAGAATGGTTCACTACGATTATGCATTGATTATCGGAAGTTAAACAAGTTAACCGTAAAGAATAAATATCTTATACCCAGGATTGATGATTTGTTCGATCAATTCCAGGGAGCCTCAGTTTTCTCGAAGATTGATCTTCGATCTGGGTACTATTAGCTGAAGATAAAGGGGTCAAATGTTGCGAAGAGGGCTATTTACACCAGATACATGCATTATGAGTTCCTAGTGATGCCTTTCGGTTTGACTAATGCCCCTGCTGCCTTTATAGATCTGATGAACCGTGTATTTCGACCCTATTTGGACCAGTTTTTGGTAGTATTCATTGATGACATTTTGGTTTATTCTCGGAATGAGGCAGAGCATGTTGAGCATCTGAGGATTGTTCTACAGATTCTTAGGGACCATCGGTTATATGCTAAACTGAGTAAGTGTGAATTCTGGTTGAATGAGGTGACTTTTCTTAGTCATGTGGCATCATTCTGGGTATTCAGGTTAATCTGAGCAAGATCGAGGCCATTGTGAGTTGGAACCAACCTATGAACGTCTCAGAGATTCGTAGTTTCTTGGGTTTAGCCAGGTATTACATATGCTTTGTCGAGGGTTTCTCTATCATTTCCGCCCTTCTGATAAAGCTGTTGAGGAAGAACGTACCCTTTGTTTGGACAGATGCTCAGTAGAAAGTTTTGAGAAATTGAAGACAGTCCTGACACAAGCTCCAGTTTTGACCCAACCTGAGTTAGGGAAGAATTTTACAATTTATAGTGATGCCTCACACTGGGCTTGGTTGTGTTTTGATGCAAGATGGGAAGGTGATTGCTTATGCGTCACGCTTGATTGAGACCGCACGAATGCAATTATCCTACTCATCATCCGAATCGGCTGTTGTAGTTTTTTTGCATTAAAGATTTGGAGGCACTATCTCTACACATAGAAGTGCTATATCTACACTGATAACAAGAGCCTTAGTATCTTCTTGCACAGAAAGAGCTTAATCTCAGGCAACGACATTGGATAGAGCTTCTTAAAGATTATGATTGCGAGATTGAGTATCACCCGGGGAAAGCAAATGTGGTTGCTAATGCTTTGAGCCGTAAAGCTATTACAGACCTGTGATATCTTTTTGCCAGGATGAGTATTTATGATGATGGCAGTTTATTGGCTGAGTTACAGGTTAAGCCGACTTTGGCCGAGGAGATTAAGGCCAAACAACTTCTAGATAGTTTTTTTGCTTCCTTTCATACAGCAGGTCGAGCAGGGATCTATATCTGTATATGCTTTTGATCAAGATGGAGTTCTGTGCTCCAAGGGTCGCTATTGTATACCCGACGACGCTGAGTTAAAGAGAGCCATTCTTAGTGAGGCTGATAATAGTCCTTATGCTATGCATCCCGGTGGGGATAAGATGCACCAGAATTTGAGACAGAGATACCGTTGGGTTGGCATGAAGAAGGATATCTCAAATTATGTGGCTAGACGTCGGACTTGCCAACGGGTTAAGGCAGCACATTAGCATCATTTTGGTCTCTTGCAGCCTATCAGGATTCTTGAGTGGAAATGGGAATGAATCACGATGGACTTCGTTACCGATTTACCTTTAACTCCCTCTAAAAAGGATTACATTTGGGTGATAGTTGACCGACTCACCAAGTTTACTCATTTTATTCTTGTCCGGGTTAACTACTCTATAGACAAGTTGGCTAGATTGTATATTTCTGAGATTGTCAGGCTTCATGATGTACCTTTGTCCATCATTTATGATCGAGACCTGAGGTTTACCTCCCAATTTTTGCAGGATTTACAAGAAGCCTTGGGTACACACGTCTAAATTTTTGTACATCTTTTCATCCCAGACGGATGGTTAATCAGAGAGGGTGATTCAGATTCTTGAGGATATGTCATGGGATGTATGATCGATTTTTGTGGTAGTTGGGAAGATTTCTTGCCCTTAGCCGAATTTGCTTATAATAATAGCTACTAGGCAAGCATTCGCATGGCACCATATGAGGCTCTGTATGGTCGCAAATGCCGTACTCCTATATGTTGGACAAAATTGTATGATAGAAAGACTTTGGGCCCTGAGTTGGTTCAAGAGAGTGAAGAGACTGTCAGGATGATCCAAGATCGTCTAAGGGAGGCCTTTGACCGACAAAAATCTTATGTTGATCGAAAGAGAAAGGATATTGAGTTTGAGGTTCGTGATCAAATCTTTTTAAAAGTATCTCCGTGGAAGAAACTTTTGAGATTTAGGCGTAAAGGAAAGCTGAGTCCGAGATTCATTGGGCCTTATCGTATTCTGAGAGAGTTGGACCAGTTGCTGATCAGTTAGAGTTACCTTCTCAGCTTAGCCATATCCATGATGTTTTTCATGTATCTATGTTGAGGAAGTACCACCCAGATTCGAGTCATGTTATTCAGGTTTAGGATGTCAAGTTGAGGCCAAACTTATCATTTGAGGAGGAGCCTATGCAGATTATAGATTTTGATGATAGAGTGTTGAGGAACAGGCGCATCCCTATGGTTAAAGTTCATTGGAGTAATCGTAGCCATGCAGAGGCTACCCGGGAGACTGAAGAATCAATGAGAGAGCAGTTTTCACACCTGTTTAGTCCATGTAAATTTAGAGGACGAAATTTCTTTTAGGGGGAGCTGTAACACCTATAAATATATATATATATATATATATAGTTTTGCTTATAAAAAAAGGTGAAAAGAGGGAGACTGCAGGTTATGGGTTTTGAACCCATGACTTTGTGGTTCTTGGCCGAGAGTCCATCCACTTAAGCTATACAAGCTCTTGGTACTTAACCACCCCGCATCCCTTTTATTTATTATTAAGCTTTGAATTAAGGAAATTATAAATCTGAATAAATCTTCCCCACCTACCGCATTTAATGTGTTAGAAACCCCAAATTATTTCTTTTTCTAGAACTATCGTCCCCACCCCTTTTAATCAGCCGCCTTCTAATCCGCCTCCACCGTCGCGCCGTACAGCTCACTTCCGGTATCGGAAGTTTCCCCACAGCCCTTCGATTAAAACCCCTTTCTTCACTCTCACAATCGCTGTCGTTAGTGCCCGAAATCGATGTTGCAAGGTTCGTTGAACTTAGGGCAAGAACTGACTCTATTGGTTGCATTTTTTGGCCGTCGTGGTTGTCCGTTCGAGAATCCACTGCCACCATCATCCTCCCCTCGTCAAGGCGGTCTCCTTGCCATCAACCAATTATTGTGCGGCTGTTGTTGTAGCCTCGTCAGAAAGCGGTCGGTGTTTTTCCAGATGGGTAAGTTAGGTAAGAATCGATTTATATCCCTGGCTTAAAACCAAGTTTTGAGTTGTTTAAATCTGGAAAATGGGTTAAACTGTGGAAAAATGGCATTATTGTCCATTTCTAGCCAATTTTGGCCGCGCGTGGAGTACACGCGCCATCCGGGGCGATTTTTGGCTACCCTGGGTTGTAGCCCTTGAACCAGACTAGTTTAATGGTGAACTAGCCTGGCCAGACCCGGGTTCGCCCGAACCGACCCGACCCGAATTAAACCAACTTGACCTAGCCCATCTGACTCAACCCGGCCTATTTGACCCTATCTGACCAACCCGACCCGTTGACCGAGTTTACTCAGTAAGTCAACTCGATCGAGTCAACTCAGTAAGTCAATTCGATCGAGTCAACTTAGTGAGTGAACTTGCTCAAGTCAAACTATTGACAGCTGATGTCAGCGTTGACCGATGACGTAAGCCTAACGTCGGTGTTGACTTTGACCACTAATGCCAGTGTTGACTTTGACCAAAACGTCAAAATTTTTGAAAACTCCTTTTTACGTTTTTTGACGTCTTGAGCCTGTTTTTGAAGCCTATTTTGTGAAATTATAACCCGAAAGCCTTTAAATTTGACCTTAAACACGATCATGGATATGTATTTAAATTATTCAATTTGAGAGTAAAGTTTTGAATTAAGGATTCTAACATGAAATATTATTTGTTAAGGTACTCGAGATTCATTTGATCGTTCATTTGCTCAGCCCGGCTCTTCCCAATCATCGCCTCCACGTGCTCCTATAGTTACCAGTATGTTTAAGCTCCGCAAATTAATTATTAAGCTAGAAGTTATTTATTCCCTTATAACCCTGATTCGTTATGTCATAGGATCTAGCACTACTGTAGATCGTAGCGAGGAGGGTGCTCGTTAGATTTTCGACCAGCTTTTGAGAAGTGTTCTTTGTATGCTAAATTACAGTTTTATATGAATTGTTTGAAATGATTTTCTAAATTGATCGTGATATGTTTTTCTTGAAATATTATATACATATATGTATGATTTGATAGCATGCTCTCTGATTACTGTTTATTGAAATGTATACCTATCAAGTGATTCCTAATATTACTGTTTACTACATAAACTGCTTAATTGGGGTTACTGGGAGAGTGATTGGAGATCTTTAGGTGCAGCCCCGATCCAGCTGTACCTCCAATTAGGCCTCATATGCCTTCAGGCCTAGGACTAGCCTCCAGTTAGGCCTCATACACTTTCAAGCCGAGGACCAGCCTCTAGTTAGGCCTCCTACGCTTTCAAGCCTAGGACCAGTCTCCAGTTAGGCCTCCTATGGTTTTGGGCCTAGGACCAGCCTCCAGTGAGGTCTCCTATGCCTTCGGGCCTAGGACTAGCCTTTAGTTATGGGAAAATATATTTGGTGTTAGGTTAGAGGGTAGCTAGGTTTAAATGAAAACTTTGGTTGCCCTATAGCATGTTTTACTGATATAATTTTATAATTAATTGAAATGTTTTAAATATTTTTGTTATGCACATGTTGGGACACACTGAGCCCCTAGCTCACATCTCAACCCTTTCTTTTCAGATACCTTTTGGATAGGCTACCGGATCTAGCACTTGGAGGATCGACATATTTTGTACTCGTCTTTGTTGTAATATTTCTATCTTCCAGTCTATCTCAATTACGATGACATGGGCCTAAATAATGTGATCTTCTAGATTCAAACTCTACGTATAGGCTGGTCCAGGGGGTTACATTAGGGTTTATGGATTTAAGTCTAACTTAGGGTTTGTGATGTTGGATTAATGATGTAGTAAGCTTGATTTGTTGTTTGGAAGCAAAAACCTAAGTTAAATATATAGGGACCAATTCGGCAAGCTTCAAAGTTAAGGGACCGAATCTAAATTTTATGAAATTTAAGTGTATTTATGTAATTAATGATGTTGGAGATGTGAAATTGATGTTAGAATGCTAAACCGATGTTGAATCGAATTAGTGACCATTTTGACAATTTGTCAAAATTAAGTGACAAAATAGGAAATGAATTATTGGATAGGGATTAAATCTGATTTTTAGATAAAATAATAGAATTAAGGTAGTAATGTTGATTTAAGGACTAAATTGCAAAGTTAAGAAGTTTGAATCCTTACCTTTGCATTTTAGTGACTATTTTGGCAAAGAAAGAAAATTAGGGGGAATTATTTTGAATAATCATTTGATGAAGAAGATGATGAATTGGTGGTTTGAAGCAAGTGATGGGATTGAATCGACAAGTAGAAAAATAAGAAGAAGTTAGTATAAATTAGAAGTTTATTATGGAAAGCTAAGTAAAAGATTGAATTTTTTGGCAGTGACTTCAAAAATTCACCATAAATTTTACAAAAATGTTTAGATGATGAATTTTATATCAATGTAAATATTTGTTTTTCTAGTTTCGTTTCAAACAAATGGAAACTTATTTTGAGTTTCGAGTTAAAAGATATGAATTTTTACTTTTATGAAGGTTAGAAAATTTACAAAGCAGTTTCTGTCAGGACAACTTTGTGACAGGAGTTTGAAGATTTTTCATAATTTTTTTAGATTTTATTAATTTATGTGTCTTATATCGTTAGAATCGTTATCGAATCTAGTTCTTACAGTATGAAGGATATTAAGATCCAATGTGTATTTTGATCTTTAGAAGTAAAACTCTAAGGGTAGGACAAGTTGCCAGAAAATAGAATTTTGATACATTTTGTATCTAAATGTTTGATAACAAGCTTGGGAGAATTATTAGAAGTTCAAATTGGTCATTAAGGACCAAAATGAATTTTGGACATTATAAGGAAGGAAGAAAAATTATGGAAATTTTTATGTTAAATGATTAGATAGCTTGATTGAAATATTGTTAGAAGTGAATTTAACAATTTTTTGTTCAGATTCATGTGGTTAATGAAGTCCAATCGGAATCAAAAGAAGATTCGAGGTACTATAAAGGAAAGGATCGAGTAGAATTTAGTGAGGCATGCTAATAAATGGCCTAGGTGAGTGCATTTTTACTTATTTATTATATATGTGATATTAGTGATTGCATTATATATATTTATGCAATATTGATAAATAGGAAGATTTGTGATGAACTGACCTTGATATTAAGGAAAATGTATGTTGATCAAAGTTATATAAATGGCATGAAGTATTAAGTGGCATATATGATACATTGATATCGCATAATGATTTATCTAAGATAAATCAGAATTTAGATATTTGGATACGAACTGCTCATTATCGAATTATGGATAATAGTATCGAAGGATTGGATATTGGATATGAAAATATTATATTGTTATGCCTAAGTACTATTGTGAGAGTCTTTAGTATAAATGGATATCTATAAGAGTCATAGCAGCTGCAATCGAACACTACGGTGCGATTCAGACACTCGGTGTTGATATCATACGCTACGGTGTTGCAGTCACTTCGGTGATGTTTAGACACTACGGTGTCGACTAGCACAAAAAGATGCTATAATGAGGAGCAAAGGGAGTCCTCGAGTACGTACTCACCATTAGACGCTACGGCGTTGCAGACACTATAGTGTCGTTATGATGACTCGTATACCATAGGTTCACATGAAATTGTACTTTGGGCTATAATTTATGAAATGCTTTTATGCAGGTGGATAGGCCAGTAAGTCTATCGTATTTTCTACTGATAAAGTAAGAACGATATTATGACTTTGGAGATATATATACCAACAATTATAATTTATATTGATGCTTTGAACATGGAATGTTGATTTTGCGCAAGTACTATTGTGAAGTCTTCGGTATAGTTGGATATCTATAGAGTCCTAGCAGCTGCGTCATAGCACTACGCTGCAAGATAGACTCTTCGGGGTTGAGATAGACTCTTCGAGGTTGAGATAGACTCTACGGAGTCAGTTCAAACACTACGGTGTTACATAGCACAAAATGTGCGAGTATGAGGAGCAAAGAGCATCCTCGAGTACGTACTCATCTCAGTCGCTTCGGCAATGCAGACGCTACAACGTCGTAGACACTATGGTGTCGTGATGACTCGCTTACCATGGTATTACATGATTTTGTACTTTGGGCTATAATACATGAAATATATTTATGCAGATAGTTAAGTTAAAAAGCTTAACGTATATTTGATTAATAAAATAAAGGTTTGATGTTATGATATAAACTGTAATTGGGATTTGCTTGTCATTTTGTAGGAAATGTATAGCACTATTAAATGACAGTGGAATGACTTTAATAAGTTTATTTTATGTTATTTCTATACATTGAAATGCTTTACTTCAATTTATAATTGCCTCACTAAGTGAATACTTAGCGTGTGTTGTTTCACGCGTAGGTTATTGGAAACTTACCGGAAGAGAAGTCAAGCATGTTAATCAAGCTGCAATCTGCCAAACATCAGTAAGACATTCTAAATTTATGATATTCTTTAGTGGGCATGTATCAATTTATTCGTTGGTTAATTTATAAGTTAGTTTTATGTCACATGTTTAAACAAAATTTACAAGTCAGGAAATCAGCTAAATAATTTAGTAACATCTTCAATGTGTATTTAATCTTCGAATCTACGTTGAGGGTGTTACACCAATGGTCTGACACCATGTCACTGACATGTTGATACTGTTCTAGGCAAGCTTTGGCCAAGTCTTTCTATGACTTTATCTGATGTCGGTTCAACTAATTATACCATCTCATGACAGATCCTGAGAGACTATCTTGGAAATAGTGGATCAGTAACTTGTCCTCTCTTCCGTATCCCGTCATCTTTCGGTAGAACATGGTAAGGTGTGCACGAGAACAACTCGTTTCATCATACTTCTCAAATTCTGGGACTTTGAACTTAGGAGGAAATACCAAATCTAGGACAAGGCTGAGTTCATGGGCATCGAATCCAATGAAGGTGTCTGTTGCCTCTTTGGCTTCCATTTTTTTCGTGTCGCTTGCATCGGTCCTCGATCTCTTTAGAGGTTTTAATTCTAGGTTTCTCCATTTCAATCAAATGATCCATCTCTAAGACAAATTTTTTTGCTTGATTTCCCCCATGCTTGGCTTCTAATGCAGAGGGTAGATTTATAAGGAATGAGGCGCCATCCTGATAAAGTAGTGATTTCCCTCGAGAAAGTATTATCTAAGGGTTCAGTTGAATTCTAGTATGAGTAGGAGTAAAACCTGGTGAATATGTGGGACATTCGTTCCCATCAGTGGGGTTGGGATTTGCCGTAGGATTTACAACAGATGCCTCTCCTTGTTCGGGAAGCTTAAATCCAAGCACTTGGGCTATTTAGCCTAGTGTATCTTGTTGAGATTTCTTGAACTGTTCCACCATGTCTTGCCGGGACTTAGCTAATTGTTCTTCCATCTTTCGGGCCAATTTTGCTTGCATGTCCCTTTTGGTTTGCTCAATTCGGTCCAATCTGTCTTCATTCACCATTTTGTTTTTTGTCGAGTTCCATAAGGGTGTTGAATCGATTGACTTTTTCTTTGATCCAGAATCACTGTCATGGGATATCCCAAAAATTAGTCTCGATGTTTTCAAAATGAACACATGTAAATGCAAGGTAACTTCCCTAAATGCAAAGGTATTGATGCAAAAATGATTAATTCAATATAATGAAGATGTCATACCACTATGATGCAAATGAATGAAATTGATGTTGAATGCCAATGCAATCACCATAAAATGAGTGAAGGGAACCAATTAGTAATGCACGAATGAATGCAAAAAGTATTGATTGACGAACATTCTCCTTGAACATCTTTCCATAATGAAGATTGAGTCCTATTACAACGAGAAAAAAAGAATGGTTGTCATATAAGGTATATCTAGATTAGCCTTTGCTCAACTCGGACTTCGAGAATCTTTAACTCGTCATTATGGACTCTTTCTTACATTACGAAAGCTTCAATTTTGAACTATTCTCGAATCAACACTTCGTATGAAAATGTCATGAATATGCACAAAAAATAATCAAGCAAACAAGACAAGAAGAGTATATTAGTAACAAGTATATATATAAATCGAAAAAGAATAAGAATTGAATAAATACACACCAAGGCAGCCTAACAACTTGAATTCTCATTTGCTATGGTTATCCGCATGGCTCTAAAGGGGTGGGCTTCTTTGATTCTCACACATGCAGTTTGGGTTCTAGATAGGGGTACTTGAACCTATCGTATTATCTACTAAGATAACAAGAACCACAATTTTGGCCCATGACGGGCTTACGAATCGAATTCAGTTTGAGGTTGCTAACGAGTTAAAAGGTGTGGATTTCGGAAGTGAATTACCGACCTGTAGAGGGCTGCTCATGTGGATATATGGCATTTCACTCCCACTTAAGGGACAGAGCTCGGGTATAGAGATTGATGATCATGAGGCAACACATGTCGATGATTCCTTAAAAATTAATTGAACAATTAATACAAGACCACTAATTATCAAAGCTCGTTGAATTAAAATGTACATTCGAGAAATAACAAATTAATTCAAGTCAATTTGAATTTCAAAATTTCCATCGATAAAAGCAACATATTTTTTGGCTTAACTCACAAAAATTGTCCCCAACATAGTCGCCAGCTGTAATGACCTCTTTGAAATGGAAATCGCTATGAAAAATATTTTTCCAGTTTTTTCTTTTTTATTTTAGAATTTTGAAAATTGGGATAAATTCTATTTTTGGGGAGTTTTGTTTAAAAACTTTTTTTAAAAATAAAGATGAGAGTCGCCAACGACCACTTTGGTAGGTCGGACACCATTAAAACTAGAGATTCTTTTGAAAACAAGTTCAGGAGTTGGTTACGTGTAGGTAAGGATTAGCACCCACATCATGCCCGAAAATCGGTACCAAATTATATGTTACTTTTAATCAATGGAAAATATTGAAATTTAAAATTAGATTTAATTAACTGTTCCTATTTGAATATAAACTTTAGTTGAACGGGCTTTAACAATTTGGTGGGTTTGAATGAATTATCCATTTAATTAATAAGGGTGATTGTACATTGGGCCTAGATTAAACCGACATCGAATAAGACCGACTTCCATATTAATATATGGTTCAAATTGAGTACATCACCTTTATGCATGATGCAAACAGTTTAAAAATGATGTTATGAATTCTCAAAATTTTACCCATTTTAATATTTACCTTTAGACGATAAGAATTAATTTGAATATTTGGTCTATATCCATTAAGCCAAGACTAAGACCAAAATAATCAAGTTAATGAATATCATTTTTTATAACTTTGGTTAATTAATTAACAGTGGGGAATTAAATAAATTAAAAGTCAAATATGTAACACCCTTAACGTATACTTGTAAACCGAGTATACATTAAAGATGTTTCAGAGTCATTGAAAGAACTCTTGACTTGTAAATTTTTTTATACCAAAGTTCATCTTACAGTTTAACCGTTTCTCGGTTTTGAATTAAAACTATGTCAGTCTATTGTAGCTAGTTTTGACCCTGAATTGGTTTATAAAATTCATAATTGAGTTATTGAAATAAAAATATAATTCAGAGTGAAAACTATGTACACTGCCTAGACCCTTTCTTGATTTCAAAATTTTACGCGATCAGGGTTAAACAACATTTAACTATGTCAAAATTCATAGTTATTAATAGAAAACCATTTCTCTAAGTCCATACTTCCATGACAAGGTATAAATATGTTATAAACTTAGACTTACAAAATAGTTTACCCACTTAAAATATTACATGCCCACTAGTCTATCAAATTACGTTAAAGATGTACGTACCGTACTTACATATAGTAACTTAATCTTCCCAATTAACGGCTCCTCCTTGCTAATCTATTTTCAAAGAACCTACGTGTGAAATAAAACATACGCTAAGTACAAACTTAGTGAGGCAATTAATCTCATTTATCTAAACATTAAACAATGCATTACAATATATCATATGAAAAGTGCAGTACATGTTTTGTAAAATGGCAAGCACGTCAAAATATGATTTATATCATTAATCTAGCTAATATAAAATCATACTATCATTATCCATAATCATCAAATATTCATATGCATGTCATATTCTATAACATAGACATGTTTTCAATCATAATTCATGTCACCTATCAGTTGTGTCATAGAAACATGCAATCAATATTTCATGATCATCCATTAGTCATTTACATAACGTAATCTTTATCATAGCCATGCTTTCAACATTCAATTATTATCATGTAAGCATATGCATAACATGTCCTTCACATATTCTTGCTTTCATCATGTAATCGTTTACATAACATATACCTTATCATGGTCATGTTCTCATTATGCAATCATTTGCATATCATATACTTTATCATAGTCATACCTTCATTATGCCATCATTTGTATATCATGTACTTGAACATAGTAATGCTTTCTTTATGCCATCATTATCAAGTAAATCATATACATGGCATAGTTCACATACATGGCATATTTCATACACATGGCATAATTCACATGCATGACATAATTCATATACGTAACATAATTTGTATACATGCCATGATTCATATACGTGACATGATTCATATACATAACTTGATTCATTTACATGACGTGATTCTTTTACCTAACATGATTCATATACGTGATTTAATTCATATACATGGCATGTTCTGTATTCATGGCATGGTTCATATACAAGACTTATTTCATATACATGGCATGGTTCATATTCATGACATAATTCATATACGTAACATGATTCATTCACATGACATGATTCATTTATGTGACATGATTCTTTTATCATTGCCCAAGGTATGCTATATAAGATCGAGGTACGCGAGTCATCTTGAAATGACACCGCAGTGTCTAACGTAAACGTGAAGATGAGTACGTACTCAGGTGGTGCCATCTTAATACTTGTCTGATAACTATTATTACTGATAATCCTATTATAAAATCCATTGTCACTCGTTCCCACTTTCATTGGGGAGTAGAAATAGACTGAATCAGTCCAGGATGTACTCAATATTCAGCTTTTATTTGTTAGCAATTAGCATGTCAAGCACTTTGTCATAAATTCTAAAATTGTCCCTTTTCTTTTATGGCCACCAATACCGAGTCTTTAGATCTTAATACATTTTGCTACTTCCAGAGTCCATAGTCAATGGACTATGACAAACTTTAATCAAAATCTCTTAGAAACTCAACTTATCTTCGTTGCCATAGGTTCAATTCTCTTTGCATCATTAGTTGCTTTAAACCGTTGTGATTAGTGTAACTAGGACACTTCTCACCATACAAATGGAATACCTTTTTACGGTAACTGAGTAAGTAGCCAAGCAATAATAAATAAATCCTTTACAAAACGTCTATAACATCCAGCTAATTTCCAAGAAACTCTGGACTTTAGAGACATTTTTCTGTGTCTCCCATTCAAGAATGGATTGTACTTTCTTGGAATCAACTCTTATTCCCTCAGCCAATACTACATGTCTAAGGAAAGTTACTTCTGATAACCAAAATTCATATTCAGAGAACCTTACATAAAGCTGCTTATTTCTTAGTGTCTGTAATACCACTTAAAGATGATAATTATGTTCAACTTTTCTCTTTAAGTACACCAGAATATTGCCTATGAAAACTTCTACTACAAACTGGTCCAAGTAAGGTTGAAATACTTTATTTATCAAAATCATGAATGCAACAGGGGCATTCGTAAGTCCAAATAGCATTACCAAAACTCTTAATGTCCATAACAAGTCCTGAATGTTGTCTTTAATATATTTCTCTTCTTTACAAATAATACCGGAGTACCCCATGGTGATACATTCGGTCAAATGTAACCCCGGTCTAACAATTCTTGTAATTGGCTTTTAGTTCCCTTAACTCATCTGGCGCCATCCCATATGGTGCCATTGATACCGGCTCTGTTTCAGAATAAACATCCATCCTAAATTGTATCTCCCTATCCAGAGGCAACCCTAGTAGTTCGTCCGAAAATACATTTGGAAATTTCCTTACTGTTGGGATGTCTTCAATCTTTTTAGGCGACATTTGTGTATCCACCACAAAAAATAAGTATGCTTCACATCCATTGCATTACAACCTTTAAGCTGTTATTAAAGAAATCACTGACTCTAAACAATCAGTTCTTTCTTTCATAATGATTACTTTAGAACCATCGGGTCCTTGAAGTACCAACCTTTTCTTTTTACATTTCACCTCTGCATCATATGTATATAACCAGTTCATTCCAAAAATAATCTCAAGTTTGCGAAATAAAAGCTCAAATAAGCTTGCTAGGAACTCAATTCCTTAAATAACTAACAGACATTTCTTACATATTCTAGTCACTCATGCACTATGTCCAAGTGGGTTACTAGGAATCACATTGCTAAAAATAGTTTTCCTTAAGAATCTTTCTTGGTATTACTATCTTAGTACCAATATACGAGTGAGTCAAACCTGGATCAATTAAAATAATTATAGGCTTTCTCCATAACCTTTGCTCTCATTATAGAATCCTAGTAAATCGACAAACTCATACCTGAGAATTACTCTTTAGGCCTTGGGTTAAGCCCCTCGATAAACCATTCTCATAGGAACTTCTCAGTCGGTATCAAATCGGCTATATACTGATTAATCCATTAAAATCCAACTCATACTCGTAGACAGTATGAGTACTTTGTTTCAAACTTTGAAACTACTAGAACATCTCTTTCTTAAACTGGTCACCAACATATTTGACTCTAAACACTTTTCAGAATGTCCAAGTCACTTTCTCAATAGGTATAATTCTGTGGGTTCAGACCATCAAATACAAGCATGTTCCCTTAATAAGGATGCAACTTTTCTAACTTTTCAGCATTTGTACAATTTAATTCCTCTAGTGTGACTTTAACATCATGGAGCCATAAATTGGCAGCCATCAGACCACCTTCTCCATGAAATTTAGGAGCTCCTAACTTCTTAAGCTGGATGCCTTTACTGGTGTAGGTGCCAAGTTGATACAGGCATTAGGTTTTGAAATTTCTTTTAACCATAGCTTTTTAGGGCTCGTACTAAGGTTCCATATTCTTATGCTGGAGCTCCCTACTGCGTAGGTGGCTCAGCTGGGGTAGGAGCTAGAGGTGAAACATTCTATATCTCTTTACTTCCACTTTAAACATTCTCTTGATCACCATAATTAAATATTTAACGCAGTCCATAAATACTTAACATAATCTATTTCCACTAAAACTTATTCATGTAAATGAGGAGCATAATCAAGTTACACAGATAGTACATCAGTAATATGACATCCTAAGGGCGTGTACTTAACATCAAATCATATTTTAACTCAGTTTAGCCTATAGACTCAGCTAAACCTATAGCTCTGATACCAATAAATGTAACACCTCGTAAACCAAATATACATTAAAGATGTTTTGGAGTCATTGAAAGAACTCTTGACTTGTAAATTTTTTTATACCAAAATTCATCTAACAGTTTAACCCTTTCTCGGATTTGAATTAAAACTATGTCAGTCTATTGTACCTAGTTTTAAGCCTGAATTGGTTTATAAAATTCATAATTGAGTTATTGAAATAAAAATATAATTCAGAGTGAAAACTATGTACACTGTTTAGACTTTTTCTTGATTTTAAAATTTTTACGCGATCAGGGTTAAACAACATTTAAATATGTCAAAATTCATAGTTATTAATAGCAGACCATTTCTCTAAGTCCATACTTCCATGACAGTTTAGCCACTTAAAATATTACATGCCCACTAGTCTATCAAATTACGTTAAAGATGTACGTATTGTACTTACAGATAGTAACTTGATCTTCCCAATTAACAGCTCCACCTTGCTAATCTATTTTCGAAGAACCTATGTGTGAAATAAAACATATGCTAATTACGAACTTAGTGAAGCAATTAGTCTCATTTATCTAAACATGAAACAATGCATTACAGTATATCTTATGAAAAGTGCAATACATGTTTTGTAAAATGGCAAGAATGTCCAAATATGATTTATATCATTAATCTGGCTAATATAAAATCATACTATCGTTATCCTTAATCATCAAATATTCATATGCATGTCATATTCTTTAACATAGACATGTTTTCAATCATAATTCATGTCACCTATCAGTTTTGTCGTAGAAACATGTAGTCAATATTTCATGATAATCCATTAGTCATTTACATAACGTAATCTTTATCGTAGCCATGATTATTATCATGTAAGCATATGCATAACATGTCCTTAACATATTCTTGCTTTCATCATGTAATCGTTTACATAACATATACCTTATCATAGTCATGTTCTCATTATGTAATCATTTGCATATCATATACCTTATCATAGTCATATCTTCATTATGTCATCATTTGCATATCATGTACTTGAACATAGTAATGCTTTCTTTATGCAACCATTATCAAGTAAATCATATACATGGCATAGTTCACATACATGGCATATTTCATACACATGGCATAATTCACATGCATGACATAATTCATATACGTAACATAATTTGTATACATGTCATGGTTCATATACGTGACATAATTCATATACATAACTTGATTCATTTACATGACATGATTCTTTTACCTGACATGATTCATATACATGATTTAATTCATATACATGGCATGTTCAGTATTCATGGCATGGTTCATATACATGACATATTTCATATACATGGCATGGTTCATAATCATGACATGATTCATATACAAAACATGATTCGTTCACATGGCATGATTCATTTACGTGACATGATTCTTTTATCATTTCCCAAGGTATGTTATATGAGATTGAGGTACACGTGTCATCTTGAAATGACACCGTAGTGTCTAACGTAAACATGAAGATGAGTACGTACTCGGGGACGCTCTTTGCTCCCTATAAACATAAAGCACCTCGACAGTGCACTTAGGCACAATGGGCGTAGATCCCCAGGGCGCATATGACATAATAATTTTGTCACAATATATGTTTGATAATATGAACATAAGGGTGCAGCTGCTAAAGACTCTATGGCATGTTGCCGGGTGTATTGAGTGCTACACAAACGGTGCAAGTATACACGTCGCAAGTAATAAAGTGATACGAGTATCGAGTATCGTCTCCACAGGGATTGGTTTGGGACACTTTGCTTAAGTTACTGCACTGTGAAAATAAAAACACAATTGATAACTAATTAACAATTAAACTAAGAGCAATAAACTAAGAGAATAGATAAAATCAAATAAGAGAGAATAGGCCATGTTATTGTGAGTTGAGGTGTGATAGCCGATTGGATCATCTTGGTAAAATAGTGCAAGGGCAACTCAGTTGCCGTGGCAACTTGCGCAGCTGGGTTGCCTTGGCAACTAATCGACGGTTGCCTGGGCAACTATTTGGGCAGCTGGGCAGCAACTTCAAGGTTCGACATAGCGTTCTTCAATGGATTCTTCTTATCCCTAAGTTGAAACTCTAGCTAGTTGTGCATGCCTTGACAATACACCCCTGCGTGAATCAAGGGTGAACAACAACCAATCTTGCGCTCCTCTTAGCCGTTGAAATCCTTAACTTATTCCTCAGCCGGATTAATCTTCACCTTCGATAGATTGAATAAAGACCATACTCATTTGTTTCTTGAATCTAACTCTCCCGATATTAGATAAATAGATAGAATTACGAGATCCTCTCCTAATTCACTCGCAAACAAGAATAAAAACCTAGAATTAGTAAATATTGAATTGAAAGTGCAAACTCTTATTACCTAAACAAAATCCAATTGTTTCTCACAACAACAAAACACAATAACCCCAACCAATCAAGTTAGTTCATGGTTGGGTTCAAAAGATATACAAAAAATAATCCCCAAACCATGAATCTAATAGAAGCAAAGAAGAAGAAGAAGAAGAAATCGATCAGCCCTCTTTGGAAAATCTCACAACCGAACTCTCCCTCCAAGCTTTCTCCCTTGTCAAAATCTCTCACTTCTTGGCTTTGAAGTTGACGGCTTGGTCCTCAATTTATAGGGCTAGGTCAAAGTCTTTTTTTGAGGAGGAAGTTAAGTTGGAATTAAATAATTTTAAAGAATATAATTCTTTATTATATTTAGATTCCTTCTAGATCTTCTCCTATCTTCTTGGGATTTAATTTCTCTTTAACCTCTTCATGGAAATCAAACTCCTTTGGGATTTAACTTTGCTCCATGTCATCTTGGGTTATCTAGTCATCAATTTTGACTGCCATATCATCTTATCCCTTATCGACAATTGCCCTAGCAACTAGCTCGGCATCTCTTTCATGCATTACACTGGCAACTGCGTCAGTATCTCCTTCATGCACTGCCTGGCAACTGGTTCCAGTATTGTTTAGACAAGTGATTCTGCACACACACAAAAACACACCAAAGTAGTATCTTTTTCCACAAAATTAAGCAAAATATGTAATCAAGCTTGTCCACCAAAGAAACAATGCAAACATGCATGAATGGCCTATAATACAACTAATATGAGCCTAAGTATAACAATAATATGAATAAAAAGGTGAATAAAATAGTACTTTTAGACACTTAACACACCCCCAAACTCAAACTATTGCTTGTCCTCAAGCAATGCAAACTAATTATTACCCGCCAAGACTTTAATTTTCACAAACTTAGGTTTAAACTTGATTTCAATTCTCAGAACCGTGGCACAAAGTATGATTGGCTTTTCATTTTTCTGAAAACTTAGGAGTTACTCGGAATCAAACTATAATGCTTGTGAGTGTGTGTGGAGTTGTGTACAAGTTGATTTTTCGAATTCTATACAAACAAGAGGTTTTCAAATTACTTCATTGGGTTCTTTTAACATGTTTTAACTAGAGCCGATTTCAGGAACCTCTAATGTTTTGTTTTTAGTTTTCTTAAGTTAAATTAATTTATTCGACTAGAGCCGGTTTTGGGCACCTCTAGCTATCAATTTTTTGCACATACTAGAGCCAATTTCAGGCACCTCTAGCGATCAATTTTTTAGCACATACTAGAGGCAATTTTGGGCACCTCTAGCATTCATCCAATTTTTATTCTAATCCCCCAATTTTTTAATTATCAACCTAAGTTCGCTAAAATTCCTTGGATCAATCAAGCCACAACAGTCTTTCATCAAGTTTAGCATCATAGTAAGATTCTAAGTGTTTCCATGTTTATCGTAGAATAAAAAGTTCTATCAATTAAGTACATTGGCAAAGTCATCATCGGATATTCATCAAATCTAGGCAATTCTTGTTCCAACTAAAGGCATGGCAGCAATTTATGTATCCTAAATGCAATACTTAAGATGAATGCCACTAAACATGGTAACTAACTAATAACAATCCACTCCAAACTCGAGTGAGGCATTGTCCTCAGTGCATGTAACAAAGAAAAAAAAATAACAATAAAGAAAAGTAAAATGCAAACGAGGACTTACTCTGAGAGTTCGTCATCGTGGATGGTTAGTTTCTTTTTGGTTGGTGCCTAGATTCTTTTGCTTGAACGCAGTGGTTGCTTCCTTGTTGCCGATGGTGGAATCGATCCTCGTACGGGGTTGTCTTCATCGTCCTCTTCATCAATGTCATTGGCTTTTCCCTTGGGCTTGGAGGATTCGATTGGTGCGGTCTTTGTTGGTTCAATGGAGGACTCGTCCAAATCTGAAAAATCAGACAATGATTCAGTACGAGTTGATTCGGGCATAGGTGCTTTGCCTTTGGCTTTTGCAGTGGTTGTCGGGGCGTCTTTAGCTTTGGTTGTCGCGACATCTTCAGTGTTGGTTTTCATGGCAACTGCTTGGGCAGGAGTGTAGGTTGTCGCGGCATCATCTGTTGCGATTGTCTTGGCAATTGCTCTATTGGTTGTCGTGGCAAGGATTTCGGCAAGAAAGATGGGGAACGGAACACAGCTGTCCGGGTACTTTTCCATGATGACTTGGTTGATGGCATTGTTGTGATCCTTCATGTACCGCATGAACATTAGTTGACGATCTTCAATTTGCCTAAGGCGGTTCTCCAACGGTTGTAAGAGTGCTTCAAGTTGTCCTGGGGTTGCTGGCCGAGTTGCTCGGGCATCAGTTGCTTGGGCATTAGGAGTTGCTAAGGTGGTAGGAGTTGCCGGGGCAATTGAAGGCGTTGGGGATTTTACCGGTGCCTTTCCCATTAGCTTTCGGATTTGTGCTCGATTCCAACTGGACTTTGATAGGGCCTTTTCATCATTGGACTCACTTGGGACATGCATCTCCTTGCAAATATTGGAAATTAAGTAAAGGAAGAAAAGAGAACCCTTTTCTTTTGTGCAACATACAAAAATCTCATCACAAATAATTTTCCAATGTTAATCAAGCGATTATGCAAGATAGAATGTATGAGCAAAAGATGAGGTGTATCAACGGTGGTATTGTGTGTTGTGGGCATTAAAGAAGTTTTAAAAAACTTATTCCATAATTTTACCTTGGGTTTAAGCCGAAGGCGATTTACCGTGCCCTTGTATTTATCGTCGTTCCATTGAGTTCCCGTTAGAGTGAGTTCTTGAAGCACCTTGTTGAGTTGCTTGGGCGTGAGTTGATCAACAAAGTCTTGATGCTCGTCCTTCTCAACGTAGAGCCCATAAAAGGTGTTGATGTTTTCGGGGCTTATGAGTATAGCCTTGTCACGTACAAAAACATAAGGATTATCTGGGTTAGGTGAGAGAGCATAGAATTCTCTTACCCGTGAGATGTTATCCGGTTCTGATTGATGGCAAAAGATTTGCCACTTTTGATGTGCAATCCTTTCGAAGATGAATGGTTCAAGGCCGAAATCTTGATGAGAGTCAGAGTATTCGAAGCCTTGTTCTTCGTAAATCTTCCAGCTTTCAAACTTGGAGTGAAATCTTTCTTGAACCACCGGTGTAGCAAACTTCTTGTATCTTGGTTCTTTGGAGGAACTTGGATGAACCAAAAATTTGATTTTGGATGCCATGGATGATCTTGGTTTGAGTTTGGTAGAAACACAGAAAAGAAAGCAAAAGAAACTAAAGAGTTGCAAGGTGAAAAGTAGGAATAGGTTTTTTGGAAGTCAAGGGTGATGGGTTAAATAGAAAAGATAGGTAGTAAATATGGTGGGTGGGAGTAATTTTGAAAGAAAGAAAACAAGGGTTTTGATTGGGGGAAGGTGACGGCTAGGGGATTTGGTGATGGGGAAGGGTTTGGCCGGCTATGTAGGGTTTATTTAGGGTAAATTTGAGGCTTAATATAAGCCTTAGATTTAGCCCATTAATTTCCTTGTTGAAGAAATATCCTTCTTGAATCAAATTCCTCTTTATCTTGAACTCTTTTCCTACAATTCAAAAACAAATAAAATAAGGATTAAAATTAAAGATAAACTAATAAAAGAAAATAAATAAAGATGTGCAAAGAAATTCTTAAACTTAAAATTTAAAAACAATTAGATAAATATAAAAGAAAGATGTAGTCTTAATCTTAAAGAAAATAAATAAATTTATCCTAAAAAAATAACCAAAAAATTAAATGGTTCGAAAAAAATAAAAATAAAAATAAAATATCGAAAGGAGAGCATGCTTATGCATCTCCTAAGGTGACCACTTCTTTGTTACGTTCCATATGGACACCGTTGTAGTGCTTCAATCTTTGTCCATTAACTTTGAATTCATGTTCGTCAGTGATGGACTTGATTATTACAGCACCATGGGAGAACGGTTTGACAACTTCGAATGGTCCCGAGCATCTTGATTTCAGTTTTCTCATGAAAAATTTCAGCCGAGAATTGAATAAGAGAACTAGTTGCCCTGGTATGAATTACCGTGGCAATAGTTTTATGTCATGCCATTGCTTTATTTTCTCCTTGTAGATTCGTGCATTGTTATAGGCGAGTGCATGGAATTCTTCTATTTCATCGAGGTCCAACAAATGCTTTTGCCCGACACTTTCCCAATCCATATTCACGATCTTGATTGCCCAATATGCCATGTGTTTGATTTCCACCGGTAGATGGCATGTTTTTCCATAGACAAGTCAGAAGGGAGACATACCTAAGGGTGTTTTGAATGAAGTGTGATATGCCCAAAGTGCGCCATCTAGTCTTACTGACCAATCCTTCCTAGAGGGATTTACAACTTTCTCGAGTATACCCTTCAATTATCGGTTGGAAATTTCTACTTGCCCATTGGTTTGTGGGTGATATGTCGTGGCAATTTTGTGTGACACGCCGAAGCGTTGCAACATCTTGGCAATAAGTCTGTTGTCAAAGTGTTTGCCTTCATCGCTGATAATTGCTCTCGGCATCCCAAACTGTGTAAATATATTTTTCTACAAGAATCGTTGCATGGTCTTAGAATCGTTGGTGGGAACTACAGCTGCCTCAACCCATTTAGACACGTAGTCGACAACAAGTAGAATGTAGAGGTTGTCGAATGAGGATGGGAAAGGTGCCATAAAATTGATCCCCCATACATCGAACAATTCCACCTCGATGATGTTTTGGAGCGGCATCTCATGTCTTCTAGAGATATTGCCCGTCCTCTGGCAACGATCACATTGCTTGTAAAACTCTTGGGCATCTTTGTACAGTGTTGGCCAATACAAACCGGATTGCAAAACTTTGGCCGCGGTACGTGTTCCTCCAAAATGTCCTTCATAGGGTGAAGAATGACATTGCCAGAGTATATTCTGCCGCTCCTCTTCAGGGACACATCGGTGTATAACCTGATCTGCACATTGTTTAAACAAAAGAGGCTCGTCCCAAAAGTAATGCTTAGCATCATGGCAGAACCGCTTCTTCGCTTGGTGAGTAAGGCTATAAGGTAAAATACCACAAACAAGGAAATTAACTAAACATGCATACTAGGGTATTGCCGAGGCATGTGCTGCCGTGGCAACTGCTTCCATGGTTACCAAGGCATGCGCGTCAAGGGTTGCTGAGGTATACACGTCTGGAGTTGCCGAGGCGTGCGCGTGAAGGGTTGTCGTGGCAACCGCATCCATGGTTTCCAAGGCAACTAACAGTTGCTCATCCGGGAATGCATCGCATATAAATCCGCATCCTCCTCCCTATTGCGTTCTAAGCGTGATAAGTGATCAGCCACTTAATTTTCTGTTCCTTTCATGTCCTTAATTTCAATGTCAAACTCTTGTAAAAGCAATATCCAATGAATCAAACGAGGTTTGACATCCTTTTTAGTAAATAGATACTTAATTGCTGAATGGTCCGTATGAACAATTACCTTTGTACCAATCAAATAGAATGGGAGCCGGGGCAAGCTTTTCCTTTAGGGTTTCGAATGCTTGGGCGCAAGAATCGTCAAAATTGATGGCTTTATCCTGTTCAAGCAAATTGCACAAGGGTTTGGTAATCTTAGAAAAATTATGAATGAACCTCCTATAAAAACCTGCATGTCCAAGAAAGCTTCGGATTCCTTTAACCGAACTTGGTGGGGGTAATCTCTCAATCACGTCCAACTTGGCTTTGTCTACTTTAATTCCCTTGGATGAAATCTTGTGGCCGAGTGCTATTCCTTCATCTACCATAAAATGGCACTTCTCCCAATTAAGGACTAAATCGGTTTCTTCACATCTTGCCAACACCTTCTCTAAATTACCGAGGTAACTGTCGAAGTCATTACCAAAAATGAAAAAATCATCCATGAAGATCTCAAGGAAGCCTTCGACCATGTCTGAAAAGAGTGCCATCATGCATCTTTGGAAGGTTGTCGGGGCATTACATAATTCGAACGGTATCCTTCAGAAAGCATAAGTATCGTATGGGCATGTGAAGGTTGTCTTTTCTTGATCTTCTGGTGCTATGGCAATTTGATTGTAACCTGAATAACCATCAAGAAAACAATAAAAGGGTTTACCTGCAAGACGGTCAAGCATTTGATCAATAAAGGGTAATGGGAAGTGATCTTTCCAGTGGCTTTGTTTAGCTTTCGATAATCCATACAAACCCTCCAACCGGTCACAGACCTGGTTGGAATGAGTTCATTATTTTCATTACTTACCACCGTTATACCTCCTTTTTTCGGTACACATTGTACCAGACTTACCCATGTACTATTAGAGATAGGGTATATGATGCCAACGTCAAGCCACTTGATGATTTATTTCATTACAACCCCTTTCATGGCATGATTCAGTCTCCTCAGGGCCTCAATTGATGGTTTGTGATCATCTTCCAACAAAATCTTGTACATGCACACTGCCGGGCTAATTCTCTTCAAGTCAGCAATTGTCCACCCTATTGCATTGTTGTGTAGCATCAACATTTTGATCAGCTTCTTTTCCTACTCAGGCTGTAACTTAGAGGAAATAATTACATGAAATGTATTATCAGTTCCCAAGTAAGCATATTTTAGTTGCCCTGGCAACTGTTTCAACTCAAGAATCGGTGGTTGCTCAATTGAGGGCTTTTCTAGTTTACCTTCCTTACCAGAGTAATCCAGTGGTTCAAAGTATGTACCTGGTCGATTAACTAACCAATTTGCCTCTTCTTGTTGTTCCTCATTGATCGGTTCTTCATACTCCTCAGGTTCCTCTTGATCGGCAATGTAGTTGTTGAGGCAACTAAATTCCTCGTTGAAGTTAAACTCTGTCGTGGCATGAAGAAGTTGGCATTCTTTCGGATCATCGGCATGCCTTAGTGTTTGGAACATATTTAGTTTAACTTACTGCTCATTCACCCTTGTTGCGCGTAATAAGTGCTACGCAATTGTGCAAGTATACACGTTGCAAGTTATAGTATAAAAGATATCGTCTCCACAAGGATTGGTGCCACTTCAAGAATCTAGTCTCTTGCACTGTAAAAAGTAAAAACACAAATAAAGGATTATAGGAGTTTAACTAATAACTAAACTAGAAGGCAATAAAGTTAAATGATAAATAAGAAAAAATAAGAGAGATAGGCCAGGTTATCGTGAGTTGAGGTGTGATAGCCGATTGGATCGTCTTGGTAAAAGAGTGCACGGGCACCTCAGTTGCCGTGGCAACTTGCACAACGGGGTTGCCTTGGCAACTAATCGATGGTTGCATGGGCGACTAGCTGGGAAACTACTTGGGCCTCTGGGCAGCAACCTTCAAGGTTCGGCAGAGCGTTCTTCAATGGTTTCTTCTTATCCTTAAGTCGAAACTCTAGCTACTTGTGCATGCCTTGATAATACATCCCTGTGTGAATCAAGGGTGAACAACAACCAATCTTGCGCTCCTCTTAGCCGTTGAAATCCTTGACTTATTCCTAAGCCAGATTAATCTTCACCATCAATAGATTGAATAAAGATCATATTCATTCGTTTCTTGAATCTAACTCTCCCGATATTAGATAAATAGATGAAGTTACGAGATCCTCTCCCAATTCACTCGCAAACAAGAATAAGAACCAAGAATGAATAAACCTTGAATAGAAAAGTGCAAACTCTTATTACCTAAACAAAATCCAATAGTTTCTCACAACCACAAGATACAATAACCATAGCCAAATAGATTTAGTTCATGGCTAGGTTCCAAAGAAACACTAATCCCTAGCATGAACCTAATTGAACAAGAAAGAAAAAGATGAAGAAGGAAGCTTGTCGAAATCTCCTTGCCCTAGATGCTTGTCGAAAATTCTCTCCTCTTGCTCTCCAGGAGTTGTCGAAATTCCTCTCTAATTTATAGGGCTAGGTCAAAGTCCTTCTTTGAGGAGGAAGTTAAGCTGGAATTAAATTATCTTTAAAGAATATACTTTTTTATTATAAGTATATTCCTACTAGAACTTCTCTTATCTTCTTGGAATTTAATTCTTCTTTAATCTCTTCATGGAAATCAAATTCCTTTGGGATTTGGCTTTGCTCCACGTCATCTTGGGCTTGTCTAGTCATCAATTTCGACTACCATATCCCCTTGTTCTTTGTCAACAATTGCCCTGGCAACTGGCTCGGCGTCTCCTTCATGCATTGCCCTGGCAACTAGCTCGGCATCTCCTTCATGTATTGCCCTGGCAACTAGCTCTAGCCTTGCTTTCGCAAGTGATCCTGTACATACACACAAAACACACCAAAGCAGTATCTTTTCCCACAAAAACTACCAAGTTAAGTAATCAAGCTCAACGATGGAAGGAAACATGGATTAATGCATGAATGGCTAATTATGCAACTAATATGAGCCTAAGTCTAACAATAATATGAGTAAAAAGGGTAAGAAAAATAGTACTTTTGAACACTTATCAACCCTCATTGTGAGTTCTCCTTTTTCAACATCGATCAAGGTTCTCCCGCCGCTAGGAAGGGTCTCCCGAGAATGATAGGTGCATGTTCATCTTCTTCACAATCCAAAACAATAAAGTCAGTGAGAAAAATAAATTTATCAACTTTTACCAGTATGTCTTCAATTTTTCCCTCTGGATGTACATAGGATCTGTTGGCTAGCTGTAGCATAACTGTTGTAGGTCTTTCCTTCCCGATTCCTAGTTTTTGGAAAACCAATTTAGGCATCAAGTTTATGCTTGCTCCAAGGTCACATAGTGCTTTCTCAACATAGTGGTTTCCGATGGAACAAGGTATTGTGAAACTTCTGAGATCCTTCAACTTGGGTGGCATGCGATTGTGCAACATGGCCATGCATCCCTCTCATTGCGCTGCAACTGTTTTAAACTCTCCTAGCCTTGTTCTCTTGGACACAATGTCTTTAAGAAACTTGGCATAGTTTGGCATTTGTTCAATTGCTTCAACCAATGGCAAGTTGATGTGGACTTTCTTTAGGATATCAAGAAACTTCTTGAATTGATATTCTTGCTTTTGTCACTTCAACCTTTATGGGAATAGTGGTTGAAGTTGGATATCTTCGATCCTTTCATTGGTTTGGAACCTGATTGACGGCATTGCCAGGGCAGTTCGAGTTGTAGAGGCATCGTCAACTAGGGTTGACGTGGCGTGCCTATCGTTGGTTGTCGCAGCATCCTTATTGCTGGTTGCTGAGGCATGCTTATCGCTAGTTGCCGCAGCAATTCCTGGTTCAGCATTTGAGGCTTTGCCGCTAAGTTCGTCTTGTTTTTTGTGGAATTTTGTTTGATGAGGGAGCTTGAGCCTCTTTAAGTTGTTGGCCACTTCTAGTGGTGATCGCCTTACATTGCTCATAGCCAGTTCCTCTTGCGACTTCAGTATCGCTAGGTAAACCTCCTTGCGGTCTAGTATTCAAGTTTTGAGCAAATTGTCCGACTTGATTTTCCAATGATTTGATTGTCGTATCTTGGTTTTGCAATCTCATCTCGGTCCTGTTAATAAAAGCAGCAGTTAAATTCTACACTCAGATTCAAAAAAGCCTATTACAGGTTTTGAACATTAGAATGCTTATTGATTAATCTTAAAACTGCCTATTACCAGGCTTTGAAATGTTTTTTTGATAACTGCCTATTACCAGGCTTCAAAAGTTAAATTATTTCATTTTGTTTTAAAAATGCATATTAACAGGCTTCAAACATTAAATTGCACCGATTTATTTTTATTTGTGGTCCTTAGTGTGAAATTTGAATCACATATTCATAATCTCTGCAGCTTAGGATTTCTATTAGTCACAGGTTACCTGGACTCAACCTTCGGGTCAAAGTCAATGTCCTTTGTGCAATTGGTATATGGGGACCCAATAGACAAATATATACACAAAATAAAGAGAGAGTTGAAAAACAAAATGAATATTTTCATTGAAAGCATGTGGTCTTAGGCTCTTACAAAATATCAACACCGCCTTCGGGCTTAAACAGGTGGATTTGATTTACATGCATTACTTTGAAAGAAGTTAAAATAGAAAGTGAACCTACTAAAGTTTTAGCTTGGCATCTAGACTAAGAAGTGAGAGCGAGTTCATTCCTCAAAGAATTCAACTTTTTTCTGTCCATTAGACCCCTGAATTGTATCTTTGAACCCATGGCAATCTTGAATGGTGTGCCTCTATTTGGTATGGAACTCACAAGTACAAACCGCTTTTGCCCTAAGCTATTATCATTCCTTGATTTTCCAATGATTTGGTTGTCGCCTCTTGGTTTTACAATCTCATCTCGGTCCTGTTAATAAAAGCATCAGTTCTTTTATGAAGTTACTATTCTCAGCCATATAAGATTCAGTTTTCATCATAAAAGCATTTAGAGAATTTTCCAAAGAACTAGATGTTGTCGGTTGTTGTTGCGAAGAATCATTGCCGTGGCATATTCTGCTGGAATCCCGATGCTTGTGCATTCTGATTGTTCTGGTTTAGAGCATTGTTGGGATTACTCCATGAAAAATTTGGGTGCCTCTTCCAAGCTGGATTGTATGTATTGGACATCACATTGTTGTTTTGATTGTAATTCCTCACATAGAATTTGGATTCGGATTCTCGCATACATTCAGAAAAATCATGGTTATCACCACATAACTCACAAAAAGAATCCATTACCTTGACCTATTGTGTGTTGTTTGGTTTTTGCATGTTCTGGACCATCTTGGTTAAAGTGGCCAATTGTGCCGAAATTGAATCTAATGATCCTAGTTCAAGAATTGTGGCTTGGCGTCTAACTCCTCCTCTTCTAGTAGAGGGGAATTGATAATCATTCTTGGCCAACCTATTTAAAATTTCCATTGCTTCCTCCGGCGACTTATCTAGAAGTATGCCATTTGCCGAGGTATCTAGCATCATCCTTGTTGGTGTATTCACGGCGTTGTAAAACATTGTTACTTGAGTCCACACCGGGAATCCGTGTAGGGGGCATTTGTGTAGAAGTTCTCTATATCGCTCCCAAGCCTCGTACATGGATTCATCATCTGCCTACCGGAAAGAAGTAATGTCGTTACGAAGCTTATCAGTCAAATTTGTAGGATTAAACCGAGCAAGGAAATCACGACAAAGATAGGTCCAAGATGCTATTAATCCGGCAGGAATGCTATTCAACCATGCTTTTGCCCTATCCCTCAGTGAATAGGGGAATAATCTTAATCGTAAGACATCGGGGGTGACTCCGTGTATTTTGAACGAGTTGTAAATCTCGAGGAAAGATTTAATATGTTGCCATGCATCTTCAGTTGTTGAGCCAACAAATTGACCAATTGTGTTGATCATATTAAACATTACTGGTTTCAACTCAAAGTGTTCGGCTTCAATTTCAGGTGCGACAACTCCTGGATTAAGTCCATCAAGATCTTCTTCAAGATACTCTCGAATAGTTCTGTTTCATGCAAGAATCACTCCTCCTCTTGCTGGAACATCTTGATTCATATTACCGTCTTGATTAGCCATTGCTACTCTTATCCTTCGTCTAAGTCTTTGTAAGGTTCGTTAAATTTCTGAATCAAAGGGATATTTTGGTGTAATCGGTCTCGCCCTGGTCATGTACCAATCAAAAACCAAAGTTTGTTAGCCCTTTGAATCTTAAACAAGAAAAGTAAAAAGAAAGTGCAAGAAAATAAAAACAAAGTCACTATTGCCAATCCCCGACAACGGCGCCAAAAACTTGTTGCGCGTAATAAGTGCTACGCAATTGTGCAAGTATACACGTTGCAAGTTATAGTATAAAAGATATCGTCTCCACAGGGATTGGTGCCACTTCAAGAATCTAGTCTCTTGCACTGTAAAAAGTAAAAACACAAATAAAGGATTATAGGAGTTTAACTAATAATTAAACTAGAAGGCAATAAAGTAAAAGGATAAATAAGAACAAATAAGATAGATAGGCCAGGTTATCGTGAGTTGAGGAGTGATAGCCGATTGGATCGTCTTGGTAAAAGAGTGCACGGGCACCTCGGTTGCCCGTGGCAACTTGCACAACGGGTTGCCTTGGCAACTTGCACAACGGGTTGCTCGGGCAACTAATCGATGGTTGCTCGGGCGACTAGTTGGGCAACTACTTGGGCGTCTCGGGCAGCAACCTTCAAGGTTCGCAGAGCGTTCTTCAATGGTTTCTTCTTATCCCTAAGTCGAAACTCTAGCTACTTGTGCATGCCTTGATAATACATCCTGTGTGAATCAAGGGTGAACAACAACCAATCTTGCGCTCCTCTTAGCCGTTGAAATCCTTGACTTATCCTAAGCCGGATTAATCTTCACCATCAATAGATTGAATAAAGATCATATTCATTCGTTTCTTGAATCTAACTCTCCCGATATTAGATAAATAGATGAAGTTTACGAGATCCTCTCCCAATTCACTGCAGACAAGAATAAGAACCAAGAATGAATAAACCTTGAATAGAAAAGTGCAAACTCTTATTACCTAAACAAAATCCAATAGTTTCTCACAACCACAAGATACAATAACCATAGCCAAATAGATTTAGTTCATGGCTAGGTTCCAAAGAAACACTAATCCCTAGCATGAACCTAATTGAACAAGAAAGAAAAAGATAAAGAAGGAAGCTTGTCGAAATCTCCTTGCCCTAGATGCTTGTCAAAAATTCTCTCCTCTTGCTCTCCGGGAGTTGTCGAAATTCCTCTCTAATTTATAGGGCTAGGTCAAAGTCCTTCTTTGAGGAGGAAGTTAAGTTGGAATTAAATTATCTTTAAAGAATATAATTTTTATTATAAGTATATTCCTACTAGAACTTCTCTTATCTTCTTGGAATTTAATTCTTCTTTAATCTCTTCATGGAAATCAAATTCCTTTGGGATTTGGCTTTGCTCCACGTCATCTTGGGCTTGTCTAGTCATCAATTTCGACTACCATATCCCCTTGTTCTTTGTCAACAATTGCCCTGGCAACTGGCTCGGCGTCTCCTTCATGCATTGCCCTGGCAACTAGCTCGGCATCTCCTTCATGTATTGCCCTGGCAACTAGCTCTAGCCTTGCTTTCGCAAGTGATCCTGTACATACACACAAAACACACCAAAGCAGTATCTTTTCCCACAAAAACTACCAAGTTAAGTAATCAAGCTCAACGATGGAAGGAAACATGGATTAATGCATGAATGGCTAATTATGCAACTAATATGAGCCTAAGTCTAACAATAATATGAGTAAAAAGGGTAAGAAAAATAGTACTTTTGAACACTTATCAACCCTCATTGTGAGTTCTCCTTTTTCAACATCGATCAAGGTTCTCCCTGTCGCTAGGAAGGGTCTCCCGAGAATGATAGGTGCATGTTCATCTTCTTCACAATCCAAAACAATAAAGTCAGTGAGAAAAATAAATTTATCAACTTTTACCAGTATGTCTTCAATTTTTCCCTCTGGATGTACATAGGATCTGTTGGCTAGCTGTAGCATAACTGTTGTAGGTCTTTCCTTCCCGATTCCTAGTTTTTGGAAAACCAATTTAGGCATCAAGTTTATGCTTGCTCCAAGGTCACATAGTGCTTTCTCAACATAGTGGTTTCCGATGGAACAAGGTATTGTGAAACTTCTGAGATCCTTCAACTTGGGTGGCATGCGATTGTGCAACATGGCCATGCATCCCTCTGTTGCGGCAACTGTTTTAAACTCTCCTAGCCTTGTTCTCTTGGACACAATGTCTTTAAGAAACTTGGCATAGTTTGGCATTTGTTCAATTGCTTCAACCAATGGCAAGTTGATGTGGACTTTCTTTAGGATATCAAGAAACTTCTTGAATTGATATTCTTGCTTTTGTCACTTCAACCTTTATGGGAATAGTGGTTGAAGTTGGATATCTTCGATCCTTTCATTGGTTTGGAACCTGATTGACGGCATTGCCAGGGCAGTTCGAGTTGTAGAGGCATCGTCAACTAGGGTTGACGTGGCGTGCCTATCGTTGGTTGTCGCAGCATCCTTATTGCTGGTTGCTGAGGCATGCTTATCGCTAGTTGCCGCAGCAATTCCTGGTTCAGCATTTGAGGCTTTGCCGCTAAGTTCGTCTTGTTTTTTGTGGAATTTTGTTTGATGAGGGAGCTTGAGCCTCTTTAAGTTGTTGGCCACTTCTAGTGGTGATCGCCTTACATTGCTCATAGCCAGTTCCTCTTGCGACTTCAGTATCGCTAGGTAAACCTCCTTGCGGTCTAGTATTCAAGTTTTGAGCAAATTGTCCGACTTGATTTTCCAATGATTTGATTGTCGTATCTTGGTTTTGCAATCTCATCTCGGTCCTGTTAATAAAAGCAGCAGTTAAATTCTACACTCAGATTCAAAAAAGCCTATTACAGGTTTTGAACATTAGAATGCTTATTGATTAATCTTAAAACTGCCTATTACCAGGCTTTGAAATGTTTTTTTGATAACTGCCTATTACCAGGCTTCAAAAGTTAAATTATTTCATTTTGTTTTAAAAATGCATATTAACAGGCTTCAAACATTAAATTGCACCGATTTATTTTTATTTGTGGTCCTTAGTGTGAAATTTGAATCACATATTCATAATCTCTGCAGCTTAGGATTTCTATTAGTCACAGGTTACCTGGACTCAACCTTCGGGTCAAAGTCAATGTCCTTTGTGCAATTGGTATATGGGGACCCAATAGACAAATATATACACAAAATAAAGAGAGAGTTGAAAAACAAAATGAATATTTTCATTGAAAGCATGTGGTCTTAGGCTCTTACAAAATATCAACACCGCCTTCGGGCTTAAACAGGTGGATTTGATTTACATGCATTACTTTGAAAGAAGTTAAAATAGAAAGTGAACCTACTAAAGTTTTAGCTTGGCATCTAGACTAAGAAGCAGGAGCGAGTTCATTCCTCAAAGAATTCAACTTTTTTTCTGTCCATTAGACCCTGAATTGTATCTTTGAACCCATGGCAATCTTGAATGGTGTGCCTCTATTTGGTATGGAACTCACAGTACAAACCGCTTTGCCCCTAAGCTATTATCATTCCTTGATTTTCCAATGATTTGGTTGTCGCCTCTTGGTTTTACAATCTCATCTCGGTCCTGTTAATAAAAGCATCAGTTCTTTTTATGAAGTTACTATTCTCAGCCATATAAGATTCAGTTTTCATCATAAAAGCATTTAGAGAATTTTCCAAAGAACTAGATGTTGTCGGTTGTTGTTGCAGTAACTGTTGCCGTGGCATATTCTGCTGGAATCCCGATGCTTGTGCATTCTGATTGTTCTGGTTTAGAGCATTGTTGGGATTACTCCATGAAAAATTTGGGTGCCTCTTCCAAGCTGGATTGTATGTATTGGACATCACATTGTTGTTTTGATTGTAATTCCTCACATAGAAGCTGGATTCTGGATTCTGCATACATTCAGAAAAATCATGGTTATCACCACATAACTCACAAAAAGAATCCATTACCTTGACCTATTGTGTGTTGTTTGGTTTTTGCATGTTCTGGACCATCTTGGTTAAAGTGGCCAATTGTGCCGAAATTGAATCTAATGATCCTAGTTCAAGAATTGTGGCTTGGCGTCTAACTCCTCCTCTTCTAGTAGAGGGGAATTGATAATCATTCTTGGCCAACCTATTTAAAATTTCCATTGCTTCCTCCGGCGACTTATCTAGAAGTATGCCATTTGCCGAGGTATCTAGCATCATCCTTGTTGGTGTATTCACGGCGTTGTAAAACATTGTTACTTGAGTCCACACCGGGAATCCGTGTAGGGGGCATTTGTGTAGAAGTTCTCTATATCGCTCCCAAGCCTCGTACATGGATTCATCATCCGCCTACGGAAAGAAGTAATGTAATTCTACGGCTTATCAGTCAAATTTGTAGGATTAAACCGAGCAAGGAAATCACGACAAAGATAGGTCCAAGATGCTATTAATCCGGCAGAATGCTATTCAACCATGCTTTTGCCCTATCCTCGGTGAATAGGGGAATAATCTTAATCGTAAGACATCGGGGTGACTCCGTGTATTTTGAACGAGTTGTAAATCTCGAGGAAAGATTTAATATGTTGCCATGCATCTTCAGTTGTTGAGCCAACAAATTGACCAATTGTGTTGATCATATTAAACATTACTGGTTTCAACTCAAAGTGTTCGGCTTCAATTTGGTGCGACAACTCCGGATTAAGTCCATCAAGATCTTCTTCAAGATACTCTCGAATAGTTACATTTCATGCAAGAATCACTCCTCCTCTTGCTGGAACATCTTGATTCATATTACCGTCTTGATTAGCCATTGCTACTCTTATCCTTCGTCTAAGTCTTTGTAAGGTTCGTTAAATTTCTGAATCAAAGGGATATTTTGGTGTAATCGGTCTCGCCCTGGTCATGTACCAATCAAAAACCAAAGTTTGTTAGCCCTTTGAATCTTAAACAAGAAAAGTAAAAAGAAAGTGCAAGAAAATAAAAACAAAGTCACTATTGCCAATCCCCGACAACGGCGCCAAAAACTTGTTGCGCGTAATAAGTGCTACGCAATTGTGCAAGTATACACGTTGCAAGTTATAGTATAAAAGATATCGTCTCCACAGGGATTGGTGCCACTTCAAGAATCTAGTCTCTTGCACTGTAAAAAGTAAAAACACAAATAAAGGATTATAGGAGTTTAACTAATAATTAAACTAGAAGGCAATAAAGTAAAAGGATAAATAAGAACAAATAAGATAGATAGGCCAGGTTATCGTGAGTTGAGGAGTGATAGCCGATTGGATCGTCTTGGTAAAAGAGTGCACGGGCACCTCAGTTGCCGTGGCAACTTGCACAACGGGGTTGCCTTGGCAACTTGCACAACGGGGTTGCCTGGGCAACTAATCGATGGTTGCCTGGGCGACTAGTTGGGCAACTACTTGGGCGTCTGGGCAGCAACCTTCAAGGTTCGGCAGAGCGTTCTTCAATGGTTTCTTCTTATCCCTAAGTCGAAACTCTAGCTACTTGTGCATGCCTTGATAATACATCCCTGTGTGAATCAAGGGTGAACAACAACCAATCTTGCGCTCCTCTTAGCCGTTGAAATCCTTGACTTATCCTAAGCCGGATTAATCTTCACCATCAATAGATTGAATAAAGATCATATTCATTCGTTTCTTGAATCTAACTCTCCTGATATTAGATAAATAGATGAAGTTACGAGATCCTCTCCCAATTCACTCGCAGACAAGAATAAGAACCAAGAATGAATAAACCTTGAATAGAAAAGTGCAAACTCTTATTACCTAAACAAAATCCAATAGTTTCTCACAACCACAAGATACAATAACCATAGCCAAATAGATTTAGTTCATGGCTAGGTTCCAAAGAAACACTAATCCCTAGCATGAACCTAATTGAACAAGAAAGAAAAAGATAAAGAAGGAAGCTTGTCGAAATCTCCTTGCCCTAGATGCTTGTCAAAAATTCTCTCCTCTTGCTCTCCTGGAGTTGTCGAAATTCCCCTCTAATTTATAGGGCTAGGTCAAAGTTCTTCTTTGAGGAGGAAGTTAAGTTGGAATTAAATTATCTTTAAAGAATATAATTCTTTATTATAATTATATTCCTACTAGAACTTCTCATATCTTCTTGGAATTTAATTCTTCTTTAAACTCTTCATGGAAATCAAATTCCTTTGGGATTTGGCTTTGCTCCACGTCATCTTGGGCTTGTCTAGTCATCAATTTCGACTACCATATCACCTTGTTCTTTGTCAACAATTGCCCTGGCAACTTGCTCAGCGTCTCCTTCATGCATTGCCCTGGCAACTAGCTCGGCATCTCCTTCATGTATTGCCCTGGCAACTAGCTCTAGCCTTGCTTTGGCAAGTGATCATGTACATACACACAAAACACACCAAAGCAGCATCTTTTCCCACAATAACTACTAAGTTAAGTAATCAAGCTCAACGATGGAAGGAAACATGGATTAATGCATGAATGGCTAATTATGCAACTAATATGAGCCTAAGTCTAACAATAATATGAGTAAAAAGGGTAAGAAAAATAGTACTTTTGAACACTTATCACACCCCCAAACTCGAACTATTGCTTGTCCTCAAGCAATGCAAACTAATAATTACCTGCCAAGACTTTAATTTTCACAAACTTAGCTTTGAATTTGATTTCAATTCTCAGAACCGGGGCACAAAGTATGATTGGCTTTTCATTTTTCGAAAAACTTAGGAGTTACTCAGAATCAAACTATAATGCTTGTGAGTGTGTGCGGAGTTGTGTGCAAGTTGATTTTTCAGATTCTATGTAAACAAGAGGTTTTCAAATTACGTCATTGGGTTCTTTTTAAAATGTTTTAACTAGAGCCAGTTTTAGGCACCTCTAGTGTTTTGTTTTTAGTTTTATTCGACTAGAGCCGGTTTCGGGCACCTCTAGCGATCAAATTTTTTTAGCACATGCTAGAGCCAGTTTCGGGCACGTCTAGTGATCAATTTTTTTAGCACATGCTGGAGCCAATTTTGGGCACCTCTAGCATTCATCCAATTTTTATTCTAATCCCCCAATTTGTTAATTATCAACCTAAGTTCACTAGAATTCCTTAAATCAATCAAACCACAACAGTGTTTCATCAAATTTAGCATCATAGTAAAATTCTAAGTTTTTCCATGGTTATCCTAAAATAAAAATTCTATCAATTAAGTGCATTGGCAAAGTCATCATCGGATATTCATCAAATCTAAGCAATTCTTGTTCCAACTAAAGGCATGGCAAGCAATTTATGTATCCTAAATGTAATACTTAAGATGAATTTAACTAAACATGGTAACTACTAATAACAATCCCCCCCAAACTCGAGTGAGGCATTGTCCTCAATGCATGCATTAAAGAAAAATAAAAATAACAAAAAATAAAATGTATACGAGGACTTACTCTGAGAGTTCGTCATCGTAGATGACTAGTTTCCTTTTGGTCGGTGTCTTGATTCTCTTGCTTGAACGCGATGGTTGTTTTCTTGTTGTCGGTGGTGGAATCGATCCTCGTACGGGGTTGTCCTCATCGTCCTCTTCATCAGTGTCATTGGCTTTTCGCTTGGAGGATTCAATTGGTGCGGTCTTTGTTGGTGCAATGGAGGACTCGTCCGAATCTGAAAAATCAGAAAATGATTCTGTAGGAGTTGATTCGGGCATAGGTGCTTTACCTTTGGCTTTTGCTGTGGTTGCCGGGATGTCTCTAGTTTTGGTTGCCGCGTCATCTTCAGGTTTGGTTGCCATGGCATTAGCTTGTGCAGGAACGATGTAGGTTACCGCGACATCATCTGTTGCGGTTGCCGTGGCGACTACTTCATTGGGTGTCGGGGCAAGGATCTCAGCATGAAAGATTGGAAATGACACGCGACTGTCCGGGTACTTTTCTAGGATGACTTGGGTGATCGCATTGTTGTGCTCCTTCATGTACCGCATGAACATTAGTTGCCGGTCTTCAATTTGCCTTAGGTGGCTTGCCAATGGTTGCAAGAGTGCTTCAAAGTGTCCCGGAGTTGATGGCCGAGTTGCCCGGGCTTTAGGTGCTTGGGCATTAGGGATTGCTGGGGCGGCAGGAGTTGTCGCGACAATTGGAGGCCTTGAAGATTTTTCCGGTGTCTCTCCCATTAGCTTTTGGATTTGTGCTTGATTCCAACCGGACTTTGGTAGGGCCTTTTCATCGATGGACTCACTTGGGACATGCATCTCCTTGAAAATATTAGAAATTAAGCAAGGGAAGAAAAGAGAACCCTTATCTTTTGAGCTACATACAAAAATCTCATCACAAATAATTTTTCCAATGTTAATGATACGATTATGCAAAATAGAATGTATAAGCAAAAGACGTGGTATATCAACGGTAGTATTGTGTGTGGTGGGCATTAAAGAAGTTTTAACAAACTTATTCCATAGTTTTGCCTCGGGTTTAAGCCGAAGGCGATTTACCGTGCCCTTGTATTTACCGTCGTTCCAATGAGTTCCCGGTTGAGTGAGTTCGTGAAGCACCTTGTCGAGTTGCTTGGCCGTGATTTGATCAACGAAGGCTTGATGCTCGTCCTTCTCAATGTAAAGCCCGTAAAAGGTGTTGACGTTTTTTGGGCTTATGAGTATGGCCTTGTCACGAAAAAAAACATAAGGATTATTCAGGTTAGGTAAGTGAGCATAGAATTCTCTTACCCATGAGATGTTGCCCGGTTCCGGTTGATGGCAAAAGATTTGCCACTTTTGATGTGCAATCCTCTCGAAGATGAATGGTTCAAGGCCGAAATCTTGATGAGAGTTGGAGTATTCAAAGCCTTGTTCTTTATGAATCTTCCGGCTTTCAAACTTGGAGTGAAATCTTTCTTGAACCACCGGTGTAGCAAACTTCTTGTATCTTGGTTCTTTGGAGGAACTTGGATGAACTAAAAATTTAATTTTGGATGCCATGGATGATCTTGGTTGTGAGTTTTGTAAAAACAAAGAAAATAAAAGAAACTAAAGAGTTGCAAGATAAAAAGTAGGAATAGGTTAAGGGTGATGGGTTTTTATAGAAAATATAGGTGGTGAATATGGTGGGTAGGAGATTAAGGGAAGACGAAAAAAGGGTTTTGGTTTAGGGAGAGGGTGACAGCAAGGGGGTTTAATTAGGGTAAGTTGGAGGCTTTATATAAGCCTTAGATTTAGCCCATTAGTTTCCTTGTTGAAGATGTTTTCCTTCTTGGATTAAAATTCCTCTTTATCTTGAACTCTTTTCCTACAATTCAAAGACAAATCAAATAAGGATTAAAATTAAATATAGACTAATAAAAGAAAATAAATAAAGATGTGTAAAGGGATTCTTAAACTTAAAAAGATAAAAAAATCTATCCTAAAAAAGCAAATAATCGAAAGGAATAAAAATATAATAAAAAATAGAAATTAAATAATTCGACAAAATTAAAAATAAAAAGAAAAATAAAAATAAAATAAAATAAAATATCGAAAGGAGAGCATGCCCATGCATCTCCTAAGGTGACCACTTCTTTGTTACGTTCCACATAGGCACCATTGTAGTGCTTCAATCTTTGTCCATTAACTTTGAATTCATGGTTGTCAGAGATGGACTTGATTATCACAGCACCATGGGAGAATGGTTTGACGACTTCGAATGGTCCCGACCATCTTGATTTCAGCTTTCTCGGGAAAAGTTTTAGCCGAGAATTGAATAAGAGAACTAGTTGCCCTGGCATGAATTGTCGCAGCAATAGTTTCTTATTATGCCATTGCTTTGTTTTCTCCTTGTAGATTCGTGCATTGTTATAGGCGAGTGCACGGAATTCTTCTATCTCGTTGAGGTCCAACAAACGCTTTTTTCCGGCACTTTCATAATCCATATTCACGATCTTGATTGCCCAGTATGCCTTGTGTTCGACTTCCACCGGTAGATGGCATGTTTTGCCATAGACAAGTCGGAAGGGGGACATACCTAAGGGTGTTTTGAATGCAGTGCGATACGCCCAAAGTGCGTCATCTAGTCTTAATGACCAATCCTTCCTGGAGGGATTTACAACTTTCTCGAGTATAGCCTTCAATTCCCGATTGGAAATTTCTGCTTGCCTGTTGGCTTGTGGGTGATATGCTGTGGCGATCTTGTGTGATATGCCGAAGCGTTGCAACATCTTGGCAATTAGTCTGTTGTCAAAATGTTTTCCTTCATAACTGATAATTTCTCTCGGCATCCCAAATCGTGTAAATATGTTTTTCTGCAAGAATCGTTGCACGGTCTTGGACTCGTTGTTGGGAACTGTAGTTGCCTCCACCCATTTAGACACGTAGTCGACGTCAAGTAGAATGTAGAGGTTGCCAAATGAAGATGGGAAAGGTCCCATAAAATCGATCCCCCATACATCGAACAATTCCACCTCGATGATGTTCTGGAGCGGTATCTCATATCGTCTAGAGATATTGCCTGTCCTCTAGCAACGATCACATTGCTTGTAAAAGTCTTGGGCATCTTTGTACAATGTTGGCCAATACAATCCGGATTGCAAAACTTTGGCCGCGGTACGAGTTCCTCCAAAATGTCCTCCATAGGGTGAAGAATGGCATTGCCGGAGTACATTCTGTTGCTCTTCTTCAGGGACACATCGGCGTATAACCTGAGCTGCACATTGTTTAAACAAAAGAGGCTCGTCCCAAAAGTAATGCTTCACATCATGGCAGAATCGCTTCTTCCCTTGGTGAGTAATGCCAATAGGTAAAATACCACAAACAAGGAAATTAACTAAATCCGCGTACCAGGGTATTGCCGAGGCATGTGCTGCCGTGGCGACTGCTCCCAAAATTGCCGAGGCGTGCGCGTCAAAGGCTGCTGCGGTGTCGAGAGTTGCCAAGGCGTGTGCATCTATGGTTGCTGAGGCATCGAGGGTTGCCGAGGTATGCGCGTCCATGGTTGCCGAGGTAACTAAAATTTGTTCATCCAGGAATGCATCGCATATCTCTAGATCCGCATCCTCCTCCCTATTACGTTCTAAACGTGATAAGTGATCAGCCACTTGATTTTCTGTTCCTTTCATATCCTTAATTTCAATATCAAATTCTTGTAAAAGTAATATCCAACGAATCAAACGAGGTTTGGCATCCTTTTTAGCAAATAGATATTTGATTGCCGAATGGTCCATATGAACAATTACCTTTGTACCAATCAAATAGGATCGGAACTTGTCAAATGCGAAAACTACAGGTAGTAACTCTTTCTCCGTTGTTGTGTAATTCACTTGAACACTATTAAGAGTTTTACTAGCGTAGTATATCACATGGAAGGTCTTACCTGTGCGTTGGCCTAGGACTGCTCCTACCACGAAATCACTTGCATCACACATGAGCTCAAAAGGTAGCGTCCAATCTGGTGGAACGACAATGGGTGCCGAGGCAAGCTTTTTCTTTAGGGTTTCGAATGTTTGGGTGCAAGAATCATCAAAATCGAAGACTTTATCATGTTCAAGCAAATTGCACAAGGGTTTAGTGATTTTAGAAAAATTATGAATGAACCTCCTGTAAAAACCTGCATGTCCAAGAAAACTTCGAATTCCTTTAACCGAACTTGGTGGGGGTAATCTCTCGATCACGTCCACCTTGGCTTTGTCTACTTCAATTCCCTTGGATGAATTCTTGTGGTCGAGCAATATTCCTTCATCTACCATAAAATGGCATTTCTCCCAATTGAGGACTAAATCAGTTTCTTCACATCTTGCCAACACACTCTCTAAATTGCCGAGACAGCTGTCAAAGTCATTACCAAAAATAGAAAAATCATCCATGAAGATCTCAAGGAAGTCTTCGACCATGTCTAAAAAGAGTGCCATCATGCATCTTTGGAAGGTTGTCGGGGCGTTACACAATCCGAACGGCATCCTTTGGAAGGCATAAATGTCGTATGGGCATGTGAAGGTTGCCTTTTCTTGATCTTTTGGTGCTATGGCAATTTGATTGTAACCTGAATAACCATCAAGAAAACAATAAAAGGGTTTACCTGCAAGACGGTCAAATATTTGATCAATAAAGGTTAATGGGAAGTGATCTTTCCTGGTGGCTTTGTTTAGCTTTCGATAATCCATACAAACCCTCCAACCGGTCACAGTCCTGGTTGGAATGAGTTCATTGTTTTCATTACTTACCACTGTTATACCTCCCTTTTTCGGTATGCATTGTACTGGACTTACCCATGTACTATCAGATATAGGGTATATAATTCTGGCGTCAAGCCACTTGATGATTTATTTCATTACAACCCCTTTCATGGCATGATTCAGTCTCCTCTGGGCCTTAATTGAAGGTTTGTGATCATCTTCCAACAAAATCTTGTGCATGCACACTGCCGGGCTAATTCCCTTCAAGTCGCAATTGTCCACCCTATTGCCTTTTTGTGTAGCTTCAACATCTTGATCAGCTTCTTTTCCTGCTCAGGCTGTAACTTAGAAGAAATAATTACAGGTAATGTATTATCGGTTCCTAAGTATGCATATTTTAGTTGCTCTGGAAATTGTTTCAACTCAAGAATCGGTGGTTGTTCAATAGAGGATTTTCGAGTTTACCTTCTTTACCTGAGTAATCCATTGGTTCAAAGTATTTACCTGGTCGATTGACTAGCCAATTTGCCTCTTCTTGTTGTTCCTCATCGACCGGTTCTTCATACTCCTCAGGTTCCTCTTGATCGGCAATGTAGTTGTCGAGGCAACTAAATTCCTCGTCGAAGTTAAACTCTGTCGTGGCATGAAGAAGTTGGCATTCTTCTGGATCATCGGCATGCCTTAGTGTTTGGAACACATTTAGTTTAACTTTTTGGTCATTCACCCTCATTGTGAGTTCTCCCTTTTCAACATCGATCAAGGTTCTCCCTGTTGCTAGGAATGGTCTCCCGAGAATGATGGGTGCATGCTCATCTACTTCACAATCCAAAACAATAAAATCAGCGGGAAAAATAAATTTATCAACTTTTACCAGTATGTCCTCAACTTTTCCCTCTGGATGCACATAGGATCTGTCGGCTAGCTGTAGCATAACTGTTGTAGGTCTTGCCTTCCCGATTCCTAGTTTCTGGAAAACCGATTTAGGCATCAAGTTTATGCTAGCCCCAAGGTCACATAATGCTTTCCCGACATAGTGATTTCCAATAGAACAGGGTATTGTGAAACTTCCGGGATCCTTCAACTTGGGTGGCATACGATTGTGCAACATTTCCATGCATCCCTCTGTTGCGGCAACTGTTTCAAACTCTCCTAGCCTTGTTCTCTTGGACACAATGTCTTTAAGAAACTTGGCATAGTTTGGCATTTGTTCAATTGCTTCCACCAATGGCAAGTTGATGTGGACTTGCTTTAGGATATCAAGAAACTTCTTGAATTGGTATTCTTGCTTTTGTCGCTTCAACCTTTGTGGGAATGGTGGTGGAAGTCGGATATCTTCGATCCTTTCATTGGTTTGGAACCTGATTGACGGCATTACCGGGACAACTGGAGTTGCCGAGGCATTATCAATTAGGGTTGCCGAGGCATGCTTATCACAAGTTGCCGAAGCATCCTTATCGTCGGTTGCCGAGGCATGCTTATTGCTGGTTGCCGAGGCAATTCCTGGTTCAGCATCTGAGGCTTTGCCGCTAGGTTCGTCTTGATCTTTTTGTGGAGTTTTGTTTTATGAGCGGGTTTGAGCCTCTCTAAGTTGTTGGCCACTTCTAGTGGTGATTTCCTTACATTGCTCATGGCCAGTTCCTCTTGCGACTTTAGTATCGCTAGGTAAACCTCCTTGCGGTCTAGTATTCAGATTTTGAGCAAACTGTCCGACTTGATTTTCCAATGATTTGGTTACCGCCTCTTGGTTTTGCAATCTCATCTCGGTCCTGTTAATAAAAGCATCAGTTCTTTTTATGAAGTTACGATTCTCAGCCATATAAGATTCAGTTTTCATCATAAAAGCATTTAGAGAATTTTCCAAAGAACTAGATGTTGTCGGTTGTTGTTGCGGTAACTGTTGCCGTGGCATATTCTGCTGGAATCTCGATGCTTGTGCATTCTGATTGTTCTGGTTTAGAGCATTGTTGGGATTACTCCATGAAAAATTCGGGTGCCTCTTCCAAGCTGGATTGTATGTATTGGACATCACATTGTTGTTCCGATTGTAATTCCTCACATAGAAGCTGGATTCCGGATTCTGCATACATTCAGAAAAATCATGGTTATCACCACATAACTCACAAAAAGAATCCATTACCTTGACCTCATGTGTGTTGTTTGGTTTTTTCATGTTCTGGACCATCTTGGTTAAAGTGGCCAATTGTGCCGAAATTGAATCTGATGATCCTAGTTCATGAATTGTGGCTTGGCGTCTAACTCCTCCTCTTCTAGTAGAGGGGAATTGATAATCATTCTTGGCCAGCCTATTTAAAATTTGCATTGCTTCCTCCGGCGACTTATCTAGAAGTATGCCATTTGCCGAGGTATCTAGCATCATCTTTGTTGGTGTATTCATGGCGTTGTAAAACATTGTTACTTGAGTCTACACCGGGAATCCGTGTAGGGGCATTTGTGTAGAAGTTCTCTATATCGCTCCCAAGCCTCGTACATGGATTCATCATCTGCCTGCCGGAAAGAAGTAATGTCGTTACGAAGCTTATCAGTCAAATTTGTAGGATTAAACCAAGCAAGGAAATCACGACAAAGATAGGTCCGAGATGCTATTGATCCGGCAGGAATGCTATTCAACCATGCTTTCGCCCTATCCCTCAGTGAATAGGGGAATAATCTTAATCGTAAGACATCGGGGGTGACTCCGTGTATTTTGAACGAGTTGCAAATCTCGAGGAAAGATTTAAGATGTTGCCATGCATCTTCAGTTGTTGAGCCACCAAATTGACCAATTGTGTTGATCATATTAAACATTACCAGTTTCAACTCAAAGTGTTCGACTTCAATTTCAGGTGCGACAACTCCTGGATTAAGTCCATCAAGATCTTCTTCAAGATACTCTCGAATAGTTCTGTTTCATGCAAGAATCACTCCTCCTCCTGCTGGAACATCTTGATTCATATTACCGTATTGATTAGCCATTGCTACTCTTATCCTTCGTCTAAGTCTTTGTAAGGTTCATTCAATTTCTGGATCAAAGGGATATTTTGGTGTAATCGGTCTCGCCCTGGTCATGTACCAATGCAAAACCAAAGTTTGTTAGCCCTTTGAATCTTAAACAAGAAAAGTAAAAAGAAAGTGCAAGAAAATAAAAACAAAGTCGCTATTGCCAATCCCCGGCAACGGCGCCAAAAACTTGTTGCGCGTAATAAGTGCTACGCAATTGTGCAAGTATACACGTTGCAAGTTATAGTATAAAAGATATCGTCTCCACAGGGATTGGTGCCACTTCAAGAATCTAGTCTCTTGCACTGTAAAAAGTAAAAACACAAATAAAGGATTATAGGAGTTTAACTAATAACTAAACTAGAAGGCAATAAAGTAAAAGGATAAATGAGAACAAATAAGAGAGATAGGCCATGTTATCGTGAGTTGAGGAGTGATAGCCGATTGGATCGTCTTGGTAAAAGAGTGCACGGGGACCTCAGTTGCCGTGGCAACTTGCACAACGGGGATGCCTTGGCAACTTGCACAACAGGGTTGCCTGGGCAACTAATCGATGGTTGCCTGGGCGACTAGTTGGGCAACTACTTGGGCGTCTGGGCAGCAACCTTCAAGGTTCGGTAGAGTGTTCTTCAATGGTTTCTTCTTATCCCTAAGTCGAAACTCTAGCTACTTGTGCATGCCTTGATAATACATCCCTGTGTGAATCAAGGGTGAACAACAACCAATCTTGCGCTCCTCTTAGCCGTTGAAATCCTTGACTTATTCCTAAGCCGGATTAATCTTCACCATCAATAGATTGAATAAAGATCATATTCATTCGTTTCTTGAATCTAACTCTCCCGATATTAGATAAATAGATGAAGTTACGAGATCCTCTCCCAATTCACTCGCAAACAAGAATAAGAACCAAGAATGAATAAACCTTGAATAGAAAAGTGCAAACTCTTATTACCTAAACAAAATCCAATAGTTTCTCACAACCACAAGATACAATAACCATAGCCAAATAGATTTAGTTCATGGCTAGGTTCCAAAGAAACACTAATCCCTATCATGAAACTAATTGAACAAGAAAGAAAAAGATGAAGAAGGAAGCTTGTCGAAATCTCCTTGCCCTAGATGCTTGTCGAAAATTCTCTCCTCTTGCTCTCCTGGAGTTGTCAAAGTTCCCCTCTAATTTATAGGGCTAGGTCAAAGTCCTTCTTTGAGGAGGAAGTTAAGTTGGAATTAAATTATCTTTAAAGAATATAATTCTTTATTATAATTATATTCCTACTAGAACTTCTCCTATCTTCTTGGAATTTAATTCTTCTTTAATCTCTTCATGGAAATCAAATTCCTTTGGGATTTGGCTTTGCTCCACGTCATCTTGGGCTTGTCTAGTCATCAATTTCGACTACCATATCACCTTGTTCTTTGTCAACAATTGCCCTGGCAACTGGCTCGGCGTCTCCTTCATGCATTGCCCTGGCAACTAGCTCGGCATCTCCTTCATGTATTGCCCTGGCAACTAGCTCTAGCCTTGCTTTGGCAAGTGATCCTGTACATCCACACAAAACACACCAAAGCAGCATCTTTTCCCACAAAAACTACCACGTTAAGTAATCAAGCTCAACGATGGAAGGAAACATGGATTAATGCATGAATGGCTAATTATGCAACTAATATGAGCCTAAGTCTAACAATAATATGAGTAAAAAGGGTAAGAAAAATAGTACTTTTGAACACTTATCATACCCCCAAACTCGAACTATTGCTTGTCCTCAAGCAATGCAAACTAATAATTACCTGCCAAGACTTTAATTTTCACAAACTTAGCTTTGAATTTGATTTCAATTCTCAAAACTGGGGCACAAAGTATGATTGGCTTTTCATTTTTCGAAAAACTTAGGAGTTACTCGGAATCAAACTATAATGCTTGTGAGTGTGTGCGGAGTTATGTGCAAGTAGGATCTGTCGGCTAGCTGTAGCATAACTGTTGTAGGTCTTGCCTTCCCGATTCCTAGTTTTTGGAAAATCGATTTAGGCATCAAGTTTATGCTTGCTCCAAGGTCACATAGTGCTTTCTTGACATAGTGGTTTCCGATGGAACAAGGTATTGTGAAACTTCTGAGATCCTTCAACATGGGTGGCATGCGATTGTGCAACATGGCCATGCATCCCTCTGTTGCGGCAACTATTTTAAACTCTCCTAGCCTTGTTCTCTTGGACACAATGTCTTTAAGAAACTTGGCATAGTTTGGCATTTGTTCAATTGCTTCAACCAATGGCAAGTTGATGTGGACTTTCTTTAGGATATCAAGAAACTTCTTGAATTGATATTCTTGCTTTTGTCACTTCAACCTTTATGGGAATAGTGGTGGAAGTTGGATATCTTCGATCCTTTCATTGGTTTGGAACCTGATTGACGGCATTGCCAGGGCAGTTCGAGTTGTAGAGGCATCGTCAACTAGGGTTGACGTGGCGTGCCTATCGTTGGTTGTCGCAGCATCCTTATTGCTGGTTGCCGAGGCATGCTTATCGCTAGTTGCCGCGGCAATTCCTGGTTCAGCATTTGAGGCTTTGCCACTAAGTTCGTCTTGTTTTTTGTGGAATTTTGTTTGATGAGGGAGCTTGAGCCTCTTTAAGTTGTTGGCCACTTCTAGTGGTGATCGCCTTACATTGCTCATAGCCAGTTCCTCTTGCGACTTCAGTATCGCTAGGTAAACCTCCTTGCGGTCTAGTATTCAAGTTTTGAGCAAATTGTCCGACTTGATTTTCCAATGATTTGATTGTCGTATCTTGGTTTTGCAATCTCATCTCGGTCCTGTTAATAAAAGCAGCAGTTAAATTCTACACTCAGATTCAAAAAAGCCTATTACAGGTTTTGAACATTAGAATGCTTTTTGATTAATCTTAAAACTACCTATTACCAGGCTTTGAAATGTTTTTTTGATAACTGCCTATTACTAGGCTTCAAAAGTTAAATTATTTCATTTTGTTTTAAAAATGCATATTAACAGGCTTCAAACATTAAATTGCACCGATTTATTTTTATTTGTGGTCCTTAGTGTGAAATTTGAGTCACATATTCATAATCTTTGCAGCTTAGGATTTCTATTAGTCACAGGTTACCTGGACTCAACCTTCGGGTCAAAGTCAATGTCCTTTGTGCAATTGGTATATGGGGACCCAATAGACAAATATATACACAAAATAAAGAGAGAGTTGAAAAACAAAATGAATATTTTCATTGAAAGCATGTGGTCTTAGGCTCTTACAAAATATCAACACCGCATTCGGGCTTAAACAGGTGGATTTGATTTACATGCATTACTTTGAAAGAAGTTAAAATAGAAAGTGAACCTACTAAAGTTTTAGCTTGGCATCCAGACTAAGAAGAAGGAGCGAGTTCATTCCTCAAAGAATTCAACTTTTTTTCTGTCCATTAGACCCTGAATTGTGTCTTTGAACCCATGGCAGTCTTGAATGGTGTGCCTCTATTTGGCATGGAACTCACAGTACAAACCGCTGTGCCCCTAAGCTATTATCATTCCTTGATTGACCAGACCCGCCTCGAGTAGCTTCTTCCAAACCCAACTAAGAGGTGACTTGACTTCCGATACCTTAGACTTAATTCTTCGGTTGCCTTCCTTAAAGATTGCATTCACTCTACCGGTGTGATTTGGTAGGGGGTTAGCGGTTGTAGCTGGCCCAGCAGGTTTGTCAAAACTTATGACCCCAAGCTTGATGAGCTTTTTCATGGCCTTCTTGAAACCTATACAAGTCTCAATCGAGTGTCCCACATGATCACCATGGTATATGCATTTAGCAATAGGATCATACCACTTCGGGAAGGGAGGCTATAATGGTGCTTGGTAGAAGGGAGCCACCATAAGGACATCGAACTGTTGCTTGTACAGTTCACCATACGAGATTGGTAATGGGGTAAACTCAATCTTTTTACTGTTTCTCCTTTGACTGAAGTCTTGGCTTTAAGAACCCTGGGCACTTGGCACGGCCTTGGGTTGTATAACTATTATAGGCTTCGGATAACCGACATTGTAGACCCTTGAAGAGTTTATATCAAGGTCTTTCTTTGTATACTATGTCTTCTTGTGGGACGATCCACCTTTACTTTCAATTTTGCCACTCTTGACGACATTTTTGATGAGCTCACCGGATAGTACAAGGTCGGCAAAATTGGTAGTCGCATTGCCTATCAAGTGATCCAAGACTGGACCCTCCAACATTTGGATAAAAATGACCATTGTTTCTTTTTTGCTAAGCGGGGGTTGAACTTGAGCCGTCGCGTCTCTCTCCAACGTTGGGTGTACTGTATAAAGCCTTCATTTAACTTTTATTTCATGTGTTACAAAGTCCAACGGTCTGACACCACGTCACTGACATGTCGGTATTGTTCTAGGAAAGCTTTGGCCAAGTCCTTTTATGACTTTATTTGATGTTGGTTCAACTAATTATACCATCTCGTGACAGATCCTAAGAGACTATCTTAGAAATATTAGAATAATAACTTGTCCTCTCTTATGTATCTCGTCATCTTTCGGTAGAACATGGTAATATGTGCATAGGGACAACTTGTTCCATCATACTTCTCAAATTTTGGGAACTTGAACTTAGGAGGTAATACAGATTTGGGACAAGGATGAGTTCATGGGCATCGAATCCAATAAAGGTGTATGTTACCTCTAAGGCTTTCATTTTTTCTTCGAGTCATTTGCATCGATCCTCGATCTCTTTAGAGGTTTTAATTCTAGGTTTCTCCTTTTCAATCAACTGATCCATCTCTAAGACAAAATTTTTGGCTTGATTTCCCCCGAGCTTGACTTCTGATACGAAGGGTAGATTCATAAGGAATGAGGCGTCAAATTGATGAAGTGGTGATTTCTCTCGAGAAAGTATTACCTGAGGGTTCGGTTGAATTCTAGTATGAGTAAAACCTAGCAAATATGTGGGACATTCATTACCCTCAGTGGGGTTGGGAATTGTCATAGGATTCACAACAGATGCCTCTCCTTGTTCGGGAAGCTTAAATCCAAGCATTTGGGCTATTTGGCCTAGTATATCTTGTTGAGATTTCTTGAACTATTCCACCATGTCTTCCCAGGCCTTATCTATCCGTTCTTCTATTTTTTTGGCCAATTCTGCTTTTATGTCCCTTTGGGTTTGCTCAATTCGGTCTAATCTGTCTTCGCCCACTTTTTTGTTTTTTTTGTCAGGTTATGTAAGGGTGCTAATTCAACTAACTTTTTCTTGGATCCAGAATCACTGTCACGGGACTTCCCAAAAATTAGTCTCGATGTTTTCAAAATGAATGCATGTAAATGCAAGGTAACTGCCCTAAATGCAATGGTATTGATGCAAAAATTGATGTTGAATGCCAATGCAATCACCAAAAAATGAGTGAAGGGAAACAATTGATAATGCACGAATGAATGCAAAAAGTATTGATCACCAAACATTCTCATTGAACAACTTTCCATAATGAAGATCGAGTCCCATTACAACGAGAAAAAAGAATGACTGCCATATAAGGTACATCTAGATTAGCCTTTGCTCAAATCGGACTTTGGGAATATTTAACTCGTCATTATGGACTCTTTCTTCCATTACAAAAGCTTTCAATTTTGAACTATTCTTGAATCAACACTTCGTATGAAAATGTCATGAATATGCACAAAAAATAAACAAGCAAACAAGACAAGAATAGTATATTAGTAACAAGTATATAAATAGATCAAAAAAGAATAAGAACTGAATAAATACAAACCAAGGTGGCCTAACATCATGAATTCTAGTTTGATATGGTTATCTGCATGGCTCTAACGGGGTGGGCTTCTTAGATTCTCACACATGCGATTTGGTTTCTAAAGAGGGATACTCGAACCTATCTTATTATCTACTAAGATAACTAGAACCTCAAATTTGGCCCATGACGGGCTTACGAGTCAGATTCGGTTTGAGGGAAAGCACAACCTAGTGATGTGGAGGACTGCTCACATGTCAAAAGACGTGGATTCCGAAAAAGAATTACCGACCCATGGAGAGTTGCTCACGTGGATATATGGCATTTCACTCCCACATAAGGACAGAGCTCGGTGATAGAGCTTGATGATCATGATGCAACACATGTTGGTGATTCCTTAAAAATTAAATGAATAATTAATGCAAGACCACTAATTACCAAAGCTCTTTGAATTAAAATGTATCTTCGAGAAAGAATAAATCAATTCAAGTTAATTTGAATTTCAAAATTTCCATTGATAAAAGAAGCATATGTTGTAATGTCCCGGTTTTAGGGCTTAGCGATTTGGTGGTTTATTAGACGGTCTGATGGACCGGAGTAAAGATTCGAGTCGATTTCGGGATCGTATATTTTTGGTGTTGGAAAAATGCTCTAAAATCATTATTAATTATGTATTTATTAATGGTGAAATCGATTTTTTAAAATGAGATTTGGAGGATGGACATTTTGGTTAGTGACCAAAATGAAAGTTTTGAAAACTGTGTTTTCCTAGTGACTAAAATGAAAAGGGACAAATACTTAGAATCTTTAAGGAGCTATTTTACCACTTGGTTTCTGATGATTTCTCCCTTAATTTGACTTATTTTAACATGTGTTTTAATTATTAATTAAAGAGGATTTTTGTTAAAAGTTAGTTATCTTTCTCCAAAACCAAAATCAAGTCATTTTTCTCTCTATTCTTTCCTCAGCCAAACACTCAGGTTTTCACCAAATTTCCAGAGGTGAGGTGGTTTCTAACTTGATTTTATTGTTTCAAATTGTTTTATAAAGATTGTTTACACAAAATCTTACAATAATCTTGTGTTTTCTTAGCTTTTCACAAATCAATTGAGGAAGAAACTTCACAATAGGGGAAAGGTCCACGATCTCCTTTATTGTATGGTTCTTTACTGAAATTCCCAAGCATTTGATCCTTGTTTTTGTGTTTCTAATCTGATTTTGATGATTTTCTAATGTTTAATTGAGTTATTTAGGGAAAATAAGTTGATTCACAGATTGGATCTATTTTCTAGTAATTAAGGATGTTTTGATCTATATTTTGGATGTTTAATAATGTTGATAAGTGATTTTTATCAATGGAATCCCAAAACTTAAGAATCTCTATTTGTTTAGGTTGCTAGTTTTGAGGTTTTGTGGTTGTAAGGTTGCTGAAGGTGGTAGGTTGTTTTGGATATGTTTTTAGATGTGTTTTGATGTTGAAAATGATGTTAGATTGATAGTTGTTGGCTGGGTTGTGAATCGAAGTGTTTTGGTTATGTTTTCGGTTGTTGTGGAGGTTTAATTGTGAGGGTTTTGTGGAAATTCAAGAAGGATTGTGGTTGATGTGTTTAGAATGCATTATGATGCATTAATCCTCTGTTGTATTGTGGTTAAAGCAAGGTAGATTGATCCGGAAGTGATTGGAGAAGCGTTGGAGGCTACGAATACGTGATTTCACGTCGGCGAATCGAGGTTTTGCATATTAGTGAGTGAAAATATGGTTTAAAGCATTTTGATGTTTTGGAATAGAGTTTTGGGAGTTAAGGTAGAGCTTGAAATGCTTACCTAGACTTGTAAGTAAGTATAAAGTGGTTTACTCTCTCTGTGGTGCTTTTACGAAATGGTTGATGCACTTGTTTTAATTACATGTTACCTGCTGTTTAAGCATGTTTTAGAGTATTTGATATACTATTTTTTAGCATGAAATGTTGAAGGATGCACATGGTAAGTGATCCTTGTAAGTATGGTTTATACTTATGTTTTTAAAGCATGGTTGTTGCTTTGGAAATGGCATGGTTTAATGCTTGTTAAAAATATTGAGGTAAATGTTAAAATGGTTAATTATATTGGCAAGTGATGTGGTTTTAAAAATGTTATCGGATATAGTTGGCAGGCCATAGGATTGAGTGCACTGTAAATAAGTCACCTTGGATGTTGAAGGGTTTATACGACGTACCGAATACTCTATCCAAAGACCCTAACGGTTGAGGGTACCGAAAACTCCCGTTAGTGGGTTAAGCATCTAACCGATGAAAGGGGTTGGTGTCCCCGTGGGTTGAAAGTGTACCCGGTTGTTAATGTACCGCGATTGTGAATGTATCGCTATTCTGGTTAAGATGGCTTGAAGTGTTGGGTTAACACTTGTTGAATCCGTGTATCCGATGAACTCTTTTGTTATTGGACTTGTTTAATGATCACTTGTAAGCCAATATAATTGTTAATGTATCATTGAAATGTTTTATGTTGTATAATGTGATTTATACATGTTTCTCCTTGAGCTTTGCATTTGGTAGTAATGCATGGGAAGGCTTAAGTAGAGGGTTAGCAATGTGGCTTGTTGTTGATTAATGATACATGTAGCATATGGTTTAATATGTTGGTTTTAATGATGTAGAGTGCATGTTTTAAAAGGGGCATGATGTTTTAAAGGAAGATATTAAACAAATGGTTTTAAAATGCATTAATGATGTTTAATTTTGAGCACTCCTCACTAAGCCTTGTGTACTTACGCTCTCATTGTCCATCAATGCAGATAATTGAGGTCTTGGAAGGTAGCAAGAAGCAAGGGGATCCTAGCAAGACTTGGTTAGCAAAGTATGTTTTGGACTAGCTATAATGAATAAGGGCAATGGCGTACTTGATGCGTTTTGGGAGATGTTTTGTGGAACTCCCTGTTTGAGCATGTTTCTTTAATTGCTCTTGGGTTGTGAATGGTCTTTAAAGAGTGATTTCGGTGTTGGTTTATCTTTTGATATGTTGCTTGGATTCAAAATTAGGAAGCATGCCTATAGATACCCTTTTATGCTTGAAGCCATGATGTGTTACTAAGATTGTGATTCTTAATTGCTTGTGGTATGCATGGCATGTTGGTGTTGTATTTTCAGCTTGTGTGAGTGTTTTGAAGGTGTTAATTGGATGAAAAACCAACAAAATGTGACATTATAGGTCCAAGCGTACTGATATGCAGGGGACCGTATCGGTACAGCTAGACATTTTTAGTTCTGAGGGATCGGTACGGGTGTTGGTGTTTCGATACGCCTAGGCCATTTTGATCTTAGCATACCGGTACAGCAAGGGGTGTTTCGGTACGGGTCTCATCTACTAGAAATCAACTTTTTCATCCCAATCCTGTGTACCGAAACGCTAGGAGAGCCGTATCGGTATGATCATCAAGGTTTTTAAAAGTTCGGTACTTCAATTAGGCGTATCAATACGATATGAGGTGTACCGAAATGGGGTGTTTCAATTTGTATCGGTACGGGCTTACCTGTATCGGTACGGATGACCTTTAATTATGTTATGTCACTTTGGGCAGATTTGTCACCCTTACAATTTAGTCCCTGAATCTTGCCAATACAATTGTATGTGCTTGAACAATCGGATTGAGCTGAATTTTGAGATGAATGTTCAGAACCTGACTAATTAAAGGTTGGTAAATTGCAAATGTGGTCAATTGGATGTCAAATTGATGCCCGATTGAGTTGGGGTTGCACCTGATGTCTGCATGAACCTATAGGGTTAATAAATGGAATCTAGATAAGATAAAAGAAAAAAAATGGGCCGGGTTTTGTTGTATCCCTTCGATTTGCTACGACAAACCTAATGTAGCCTTCTTGGTTCGGTTGCGCGCCTAGGCCAGGTCAAAAGGGTTAAATATGTTTTTTTTGTTTTGGCTTAACTCACAAAAATTGTCCCTAACAGAGTCTCCATCTGTAGCTGCCTCTTTGAAATCAAAATCACTAAGAAAAATATTTTTCTATTTTTTTTCTTTTTTATTTTAGAATTTTGAAAATTGGGATAAATTGTATTTTTGGGGATTTTTGTTTAAAAACTTATTGTTTTTTTAAATAAAGACTAGAGTCGCCACCAGCCACTTTGGTAGTCCGGACACCATTAAAACCAGATATTCTATTGAAAACGAGTTTGGGAGTTGGTTACGTGTGGGGAAGGATTAGCACCCCCATCATGCCCGAAAATCGATACCAAATTATATGTTACTTTTAATTGATGGAAAATATTGAAATTTAAAATTAGATTTAATTAACAGTTCCTAATCGAATATAAACTTTAGTTGAACGGGCTTTAACAATTTGGTGGGTTTGAATTAATTATCTGTTTAATTAATAAAGGTGACTGCAATCGGACCGTAGATTAAACCGACATCGAATAAGACTGAATTCCTTGTTAATATACGATTCAAATCGAGTACATCACCTTTATGCATGATGCAAACAATTTAAAAATGATGTTATGACTTATCAAAATTTTACCCATTTTAATATTTACCTTCAAACGATAAGAATTAATTCGAATATTTGGTCTATATCCATTAAGCCAAGATTAAGACCAAAATAATCGAATTAATGAATATCTCTTTTTTATAACTTAGGTTAATTAATTAGCAGTGTGGAATTAAATAAATTAAAAGTTAAATGGATGATAAATAATGCATGTCACAAAAAAGAAAGCAAATTGAGACAATAAAGTAAATATGAAAAATAAAAGATCGAACAAAATAATGAAGTGCGGAAATTAAAAGAACGAAAACTAAAATGTCCGGAAAATGGACCAAATCGAACAAAAGATAAGGTGCATAAAACAAATACGAAAATTAAATGCGATAATTTAAAGGTGAGAATTTAAAGGCAAAAATTAAAATGCAAGAAAGTAAATTGCGGAAATTAAATACGAAAAGATAAATACAAAAAATTTAAAAGCTACACTAAACGGGCCATAATAATACGGGTCATTCCCCGTTGCGGGTCACCGTAAGGCTGATTCAAACAAAATAAGACAATATAATAAAGAAAATAAATATCAATATAATAGTATATATATAATAATAAAACATTAATATATATGATATATATAGATACATTAATATAATGTATATAATATATGATTACAATATATATAACATATACTATATGATATAAAGATATAATATAATATATATAACCATAATATATATGTAATATGTATAAGAAAAAAGGACCAAATCGGTAAATAACCCAAAAATATGTATCCTTCCCAAGTGAAGGTCAACACTGGTCTCCGGACCGAATTGAAAAACAAAAGAACTTAGGGTCAAATTCAAGAGAAATCAGAATGGTAAGATGAAAATGGGGACCAAAATTAAAGTTTTTGTAAACAAGAAAGACGGCAGAGAGGAATAAGAAGTTGCGAAAGGGTTTAATGAGGCAAAAATCTTATTTTTCAAACTGGGTATAAAAACTAAAAAATAATAAACGCAACTCATTTTTCCTTTCACCCAAAAACCGATCAAAACCCAAAATGTTTTTTTTCTTTGAAATGTTCTTCAAAGTTCTTTATGAACTCATGAACGTCGCCTTGATTCCCAAAATCCAATGGACTTTCTCCCGTGCTTCGAGCGGCTGCCGATGAACTCAAAACCTAAACCTAAAAAATTTCCTTTTTATCCCTAATATCATATCTAACCTTTGTTTTTCAAAATAACCCCTCGAACCATTTTAAAATCATAAAATCCGAGACCAAATCCCTATATAAAAAAACACAAAACCCTTAGTCCCTCACCGGTTCACCATGCATGACCTCGAAGGGGGTCAAGGTGGCTTATCACTGGCAGGGAACCGCGACGGCGCAAAATGGAAGCTAAACGGTCCTAAAGTAAAAAACGAAACCCTAAAACTTTTTTTTAATTTTATGTGTGTGCGAAATAAAAAGATGATACCTTTGCTGAAGATTTTTTTTGTATTGATATTGCTTTCTCAAAATACCCTCTCTAGTTCTCTGGTTTACATTGTTTTTTTATTCGGGCTCTATAGCCGAAATTACATGGATTTTAAAATCGAAAAAATGGAATCCTCAAATACTATTGGTTGATATCTAAAATTGTTGTGTTGTTTGTTGGTATTGTATGCTGATGTACGGAAGCATTTTGGCCGAATTCAAATGTACAGAAGATGGTAGAGAATGGGGACCACTGTTGGCGTAGCTCCGACGTGATGGTAATGTGGCACTAAGGTGGTCGCTGATGTGGCAGAAACCAACATGTAATACCCCAAAATTTACTAAGTTGATTAAGGGTCATTTAGTACTAAGATAATAGCTTAAAAGCTAACTTAGTGACTAAAATGACAAAAATGCAAAAGTTGGGATTTCTTTAACTATGGGTTTTGGAAAGGAAATTTCTAAGGTTTAAAGGTATCATGTGATAGATAGTGAATTGAATAAGGTATTCTTAAAGTTTGGTTGAATACCAAGGAAAATTGGAATGGAAATTGAAGTTTAAAAGGTTAGTGACCAAAATGTAAATTTTGAAAATTTTTTGGCTAAAGTAAAAAACTTTGGAAAAGTTTTGGGACTAAAGTTGTAATTTCCCAAAATTTAAGGGTTTTAGTTCATAAATAAATAGATCACCTAAGGTTGTGAATCGAATGCGGAATTTTTGGTTCGATCTAATACTTCGATTATTGGGAAAATCGCAATTAAAGTTTAAGTGGAATTCGGATACCCGGATCGAACTGAAAAATTTTGAAGTTTTACCATATGATAGAGAAAGGTTATAAAAGTCATTTCCAAGTGTTGAAAATATTTTTAGTTTGACTCAAGATGAATCCTACAGTTTATTTCTAAGTAAAGGATTATTTATCAGTATATTGGATCGAATGGAAATTTTGGAGACTAATCCAAAAGATATGGAAAAATTCATAAAATATTACTTTATCGATATTTTATTATAGTTGGTTGGATTCCAACTAGATTTAGTTGAATTTTTACAAGAATGGAAAACTAGTAAATAAAAACTAGTTGGAGGGCAAATTGGTCATTTGGCCCCAATGGCAATTTTGAAATATTTAAAAAGTTACAAGGGCAATTTTGGAAAGAGATAATGGAATATTAAATCTTGACCCTTGATTGATGACAAAATCAATCTCAACCATTGGATAAAAAGGGCAAAATTGTAATTTCACTATTAAATGAATTTAATATTCATTTAATAGATATATGTGTAAAATAATGGTAAAAAGATGAACCAAATGTTTGTCTTTTCCATCCAAAAACGTGAGGGCTAGGGAAAGAAAGAGAAAAAAAATTTCCAAGCTCGATTCAAGCCCTGAAACTCAGTTTTCAGGTAATCTCTTCAACTACAAAGTTGTTCTACTCTTCAAGCTCTATCTTTTGATATCAATAATTCATGGAATCCATGCTTGATTGATGAGAATTTACATGAGAAAGAAATTGTGGTTTATTGATCAAATTGGGGCTTTTGAGATTTTATGATTCCATGATTGAATTCAAGTTGAAATCAAGCTAGTATGATGTTAAAATCATGATATTGAGTTGGGATTTAAGTTTTACATGTTTTGATTATTATGAAGATGATTAGGGTTTATGGATTCAAGTTTAATTTAGGGTTTGTGATGTTGAAATAATGATATAGTAAGCTTGAATTGTTGTTTGGAAGCAAAACCCTAAGTTAAATTATGTAGGGACCATTTTGGAAATTGAAAAGTTGAAGGACCAAATCTGAATTTTTAGAATTTGGAGTGTATTTATGTTATTAATGATGTTAGAGATAAGAAAATGAAGTTAGAATGCCAAATTGATGTTGAATTGAATTAGTGACCATTTTGACAATTTGTCAAAGTTAAGTGACCAAATCGAAATGGAAGTTTTGTATGGGGGCTAAATCTGATTTTTAGCTGTAATGATGGAATTAAGGTAGTAATGTTGAATTGAGGACTAATTGGCAAAGTTAAGAACATTGAATCCTTATATTTGCATTTTAGTGACTATTTCGGTAAAGAAGAAAAATTAAGGAGAATTATTGTGAATAATTATTTGATGAAGAAGGTCATAAAATTATGGTTTACAGCAAGTAATTGGACTAAATTGAAAAGTAGAGAAGTAAGGAGAAGTTAGTATAAAAGTTTAAGTTGTTTATGGAAGTTGTGTAGAAAAACTGGTTTATGGCAGTAACCTTGAAAATTCACCATAAATTCTACAAAAATGGTTAGAAGGTGAATTTTATACCAATGTAAAGATTTGTTCGTCTAGTTTCGTTCCCACCAAACGGAAACTGATTTCGAGTTCCGAGTAAAAAGATATGAATTTGTAAGTGGTGAAATGTCAGAAAACAGTAAGCAGGCTGTTCCGAAATTCAATACTGGAAATTGACTTTGAAAATTCGCCATAAATCGTACAAGTTGAATTTGGGCTATTAATTTATATGGTTGAAAAGCCTATTGAATATAGTTTCTTTCAGAAGAAATGGAATAGAATTCCGAGTTGTAGATTATTTTATAGAAATATTTCTTGGGAGGTACTGCAAACAGTCAGAAGATGAGAATTGATACACTTTGTATCTAAGGTTGATTTGTAAGCTTGAAAAGGGTTAATGGAAGTTCGAATTGGTCACTAAGGACCATAATGAGTTTTTGAACAATACAAGGTAGAAAAGAAAATGTTTGGAGATTTTGTATTCAAATGATTATATTGGACAATATGTCTAAGATATTGTTAGATTGGGATCTAACAAATATTTTACTTATTTGAATTATGAAGTTAAGTTCGAATCAAGGGAGGTTCGAGGTACAATGAAGGAAAGGATCAAAGAGGACTTAGTGAGGCATATTAATACATGGCCCAGGTGAGTGCAATGCATACATAACATTATACATGGATGTTTCATTCATCACCGGTAGGACTTGCGATGAGTCTACCTGGTCTATATATTGCCATAATAATTATGTCATTGATCATATATTTGACATATTTTAAATATGTCAAAGGTTGAAAATAAATGCATTGATCACTAGTTATTGATGATGGTATAATATGAATGTTATTTTGGTTATGAACTGTTAAATGTTGATATATATTGATATATGTTGCCATTGATGACTAAGTGATGAAATAAAGCCCAATGTATGATATAGAGGTTCAAAGGTATAGTTGGCTAGCCATAGAGTCATAAAACAGCTATATAAATATTCTAAGCACTTCGGTGCAATATTCATAAATACTCATTGAGGGTATACTCATGCAAGGTTTGGGTATACGAAAACACTTAGGGTGTTAAGCACTATGGTGCAATTTTATTAATACTCAATCAGGGTATACTCATGCAAGGTTTGGGTATACAAAAAAACTTAGGGTGCTAAGCACTACGGTGCAAATAATATACATACTCAAGAAAGGTTGGGCATGGGGGGATGACTCGTGTACATAGAATCTCTTAATTCGATACCTTGGGCTAAGTAAACTAAATTGAAATAATAAAAAAATAGAATGATAAGCTTGAAAGCTTGCAGATAGAGCTGGAAAAAGGTATTGGTAAGCATTGAAAGCTTACGGATGGAAATGGCACCGATATTGGTAAGATCTAATCTTATCACTTTGATATACATATATGCTATTACATATTTAATTATGTTAATGAGCATGTAATTGTAAGGTGATCATATGCATTATTAATAATTAATAATTAATATTGAGATTGATATTATGACAAATGCACTTAAATTTGAATTATTGCCTCACTAAGCAAATACTTAGCGTGTAACTATTTTACGCATAGGAAAGAAGAAATGGTTGGAGTAAGGAGCATATACGGACATCATCAATCAATAAAAGGTACATCAGTATCAGTAAGATATCTTTTGATATTGTTTGATATTTACTAGTTGGCATGTATATTAAAAGGGTATGTCTGCTCTGATAGAAATTTTATTTTATTTGGTATCTGGATGAATGTTTAACCAGGCAGTTTTTAGGCGGTTTTATTAATTATATAAAGACAAATTAAATTGATAAGTTGCTGCCTGAAAATAAATTCGATTTGAAAATATTATTTTTAAACTTTACGCGAATAACTAGATTTGTAAATAAAAACTAAATACATTGTAACATTTTTAAAGAAACAAAATTTTACCGAGTTACAACTGTAGAGGGTTTTACAAATGTTTTGTGATATATCTGACTCGTATTCAGCTATGAATACAGGAAAAGGGTATTACACAACAGCCACAGGAGATGGATGATTCTAGAAGGGCAGCTGAAGGGTCGGGGTAGCTGAAGGGTTGGCGGCTGGTGGCTTAGTTGGTTAGGGTATTAGGGTTTGATAGGTTTAGGGTATTTTAGGTAATTTGGTATAGGTGAACCGGGTATGTTGTTTAGTTTTAGGATGTGGGTCGGTCGGGTTGGTTTAGATGTTGAATTAGGTAATTGGGTCAATGGGTAGATTGGGCTTAGGGATATTTGGGCTCATTGTAAATGGACATTTTAAATATAAATGGATATTGGATTTTTTTAATTCTATTTTTTATTTTTTGTGTTTTGTTTTTTATATGCTTTAAATTATTTGGGTTTGTGGCCCGGAGTGAAAATAACTATTACAAAATATAGTTGTTAATTAGTAATATAATACAAAATGAGAATAAAACACACATATTTGAGGAAATAAAATTTGGGTTGCTTTTTGTTCGGATTGATTTTTGATTTAGGTTGTTTTCGATTTGATTGATTTTTTGTTCGGATTGTTTTCAATTTAAGTTAATTTTAATTCGGGTTGATTTTCGGTTTAACTAAATTCAGGTCGATTTTGATTTAATTTATTTTGGTTCAAATACGGGTCAAATTTAAACCATCATATTTGAGTCTATATCAGATCTCGTGTCTCGAATCTTGAATCGTATAAATTAATTCAAATCTGGAATATCAAGTCAAATTTGTCTAGATTTGGGATGAAAACAACCTAAAAAATCGTGCTTCTAATATTCCCTGAAGACAAGCGCTGTTGATGCTTTTGTCAGGTCCACGTCGTTCGTTCAGCCTCCCTTCATCGTTCTTTTCCTCGATGTCCCTTTTTCCCTCCTTGTAATCGTCTTTCCACGTGTCAAGCTCTTTAGCCGCGCTTGGTCCCTTGAGCCGCAACAGTGCGTTGCTCCGCCAATCTTGTCCCTGTTTACAAATGAAGCACCCATGGTACTGTCACAAACTCGCGGTCACCGTAATCAGCATCGCTCCATCGGAATCTCGCCTATTAGCAGCCCCGATGAACCACAAACTCAACGCGCCTCTTGGAACCTATATCTAAAACCATGACCGCCAATGATTCTGTAAAACCGTGAAACCTTCCTTTTTCTCAAGTTTATAAGCATGTTTGTTTTAAATACTATTATTTTATTACTTATTTCTACGTTATGTATGTATATACATGCATATATTTGATAGATGTTTTTATTGTATATATACTTACTACTTTTACTAAATTTTCTTACTATTATACGCATCTATATACTATATTCTTATGGTTTCATATAAAGACATGTTATTGTTGGATTAAAATTCGCAATTAGAGACACATATGTATAATGTATGTTGCTACTATAAAATATGACACGAAATTAAATAATTAATTATGTTACATGTGTTATAAGTATTAAATTGCCATAGAATTAAAAGTATAAATACCATAAGTTATAGGTAAAATACATAAATCATTACTAAACTTTCATTAAACTTTTAAAATGATCAATTTATTCATTCAACTTTCAAATTGTTTTTATTTTAGTCACGGGAATCACCACCATGAATAATGATGACTCCAAGTTGGGTGTCCTGTTCCTCACAGATTCAAATCACTACCATGAACAATGATGGCATCAAGTATTTCAGGCTCAAAAAACTGTTTTCGAGGAAGAATCTAACCGGCAGTCCTGACACCGTCACCGCCACTGCTCCACCATCGTTTGTAGAAGAAAGCAAACGTTGGTACATAGAACAAGCTGGACCACAAATGGTGAGGAAGAAGATGTTATTTCGTTTGCAATCAACATTAAGAATATAGATCCACCTAAACAAGGTGAAAAGGTGGATAAAGATACATTTTGGGAGATAAGATCGTGCGGTGGTTTGAGAGCTCAAAGCTCAGTGGCGGTGGTTTGAAACATTGTTGTTAGGTTAATTTGGGATCTAGGGTTTAGAGTATGATTTGGGCTTTATTTTTAATTTAAAATCATACTATTTAATATTAATAAAATTGACATATTATAATAAAAACAATAATAAAATAATTTATGTTATCAGGGAATGACCAAAACATGAACAATTTAAAAGTTGAGTGAATTGATCATTTTGAAAGTTTAGTGATCCAAATAGGTCAGAAAACAAAGTTCAGTGATGATTTATGTATTTTATCTTGAGTTATATTTATAACTCAATAAAAGACAGAGTTGTAAATATTAATAAATTGTTTTTAATTCAGTTTATATAATGGGTAGTGGTCCTCAAGATATAGGTTAATTTGTATATCTCTCTTTCTCCTTCAGAGAGTTGTGTGGCAAGAAATAACTTATTATCTTGGAAGATCAAAACATCTTTGAAAAAATTCCATTAATGAATTTAAGTACGCTTCTGTAAATCTAATTTTTGTTTTTAATGATATTGTAATATTTAAGCAAAAAAATTTAAAGAATGGAGATTTCAGAAGTAGAAGAATTAGGTTTCAGGAGAGAAATTTTTCGTTTTCGTTTTCGTTCATCATGCATGAAATCAGCTCAACATAGTACAACCATATATATATATGGGTTTGGTGTACAAATTTTATATTAATAGTTGGCATAACTGACTTCTAAAATTAGGATAAAATCAATTCCCTGCTGACTCCTCCTCAACGTTTATAATTGGAATAAACATAGGCTTGGACTGGAGGCCCATTTTCAATTTTCTACCCACCATAACTGGTCCGATTAACTCTAACCCATTCTTCTCCACGGACACGTCGTCGTTTAGCTTATAATCCATATCACCTGTAGTTTCATCACGTGCGTTATTCAGCAGATAACTCGAGTCCCTTTTTTCACCCAGCTGATGCATCGAAGCCTCTAACTTTTCTTTTTCCTTCATCCACACCCCGAAACCCTTGATTTCTTCAAATCTCCATCCAGAACCATAACAGTACCCTCTCCTTCAGCAGATCCTTGTCCCCAATGATCAAAATTTGGGAACTGTGACTTCAATACACTGTAATCTTCCCAGGTCCCGTTCTCAGAACCTAGATTCGACCACTGAATCAACAATTGGTTTACAGCTCTGTTGTATCGCTTAACCATCCTTTTAACCAGAACGATGGCGGGGTAGACCTTAACATGACCGTCTTCATTAGTCTCCGGTGGTTCCAGTGAGGTAACGTCCTTCTGCCCTATCTTCTTCTTCAATAGGCTCACGTGAAAGACTGGATGTAGCTTAGATTCTGTGGGTAGCTCAAGTTTATAAGCAACTGACCCAACTTTTTGTGTAATCCTGTAAGGACAGTAGAACTTAGCTGTCAATTTCAAATTCGTCATCAAAGCCAGTAAAGTTTGTTCTTCTTTTGTCTGAATAATGCTTCATACGCTGTTGTGCCTTTTCTAGATTTTTCTTGAGTGCTCTGTTCATTTGCTTTCTGTTCAGCTTTTCTTCGTATACACTATGGACTTTAGAATCTAGGTTCCACATCTGTGTAGGGGGCTTATACCCGTATAAAGCCTCGAATGGGGTCACTCCAATGGCGGTATGGTAATTAGTATTATACAACCACTCGGCTTGGGGTAACTACCTTGCCTAATTACTGGGTTTTAGGAAGCACATGCCTCTAAGATACTGTTCCAAACACTGATTGAGTCTCTCACTCTGACTATCAATCTTGGGGTGGTCGGCAGTGCTGAAATGAGTAGAGGTACCTGCATATTTCATCAACTCTTTCCAGAATAGGCTAGTAAAAATCTTATCCCTGTCTGAGATTGCTATTTTAGGAGGTCCATGTAGCTTGTAGACTTGATCCAAATAAGTCCGAGCAATCTCCATGGCAGTATAGGGATGAGACAGGCCTAGAAAATGGCCATACTTAGTGTACTTGTCTATAATCACCAAGACACAATTGTACTTCATGGAAGTAGGAGGCCCTTCTATGAAGTCCATGGTTATCAGTTCCCAAGCTTGACTGGGAATGGGAATGGGAATGGGTTGCAATTGCCCTGGTTTTGCAACACGTTCTTCCTTAGTTCTTTGACACACCTCACACTGCTGAACATGCAGTTTCGCCATGTTCTTAATCCCTGGCCAGAAGAATTTTTTTTAAGTCTCTAGTATGTAGCTTGAATGCCAGAATGGCCACCTTGGGGTGAGTCATGTAATTCTAGTAGCAATTGCTGCCTTAAATTTCCTGATTCCCCAATCTAAACTCTTCCCTCAAATCTCAGTATCCTTTTTGCAAAAGTCCAACCTTACTTATACTTCTTGCCCACAATTAAAGCTACAATCACCTCTTGAGCCCAAGTATCTTCTTTATAGCTGCTCTCAACATCTTGTACCCACCCTGGAATGAGGGAAGTAACAATAATACCCATGAATCCAAAATCCCCTTCATTCTGCCTAGATAAGGCATCTGCCACCACATTGGTTCTTCCCTTTCTGTATTAGATGGTGTAGTCCAATCCTAACAATTTTGTAAGCCCTTTTTTCTGTACATTAGTGGTCAACTTCTGCTCCAAAAAATGTTTCAGAGACTCATGATCTGTTTTAATAATGAATGAGTTCTCTTCTAAGTAGTGCCTCCACTTGGTTACTACCATAAGGATGGCCAAATATTCTTTTTCACAAATGGATAAATCTGCATCCTTTGGGCCAAGGGCTTTACTCGAGTAGGCAATAGGTCTTCCTTCTTGAGACAACGCTGCCCCTATGCCCCTAGCACTTGCATCTGTCTCCAGGCGAAAAACCTTACTGAAATTAGGTAGAGCCAAAACAGGGGCTTGGCACATGGCTTCTTTCAACCTCTCAAAAGCTGCCTTTGATTCTTCAGACCATTTGAACCCATACTTTTTTAACAGACTCTTAAAGGTTTGTTGATATCTCCACATCCTTTCACAAATTTTCTGTAATATCTAGTCAAGCCAATGAATCCTTTTAAAGATTTAAGATTTTGGGGCAAGGGCCAATTCTTTATAGCTTCAATTTTCAGTGGATCAGTAGCTACCCCTTCTTCAAAAATATTGTGCCCTAGATACTCCACATGTTTCTGCCCCAAAAAATATTTCTTTCTCTTAGCATACAACTGATTACTCCTTAGAGTGTTCAGAACAAGTCCTAAATGCTTATTGTGTTCAACCAAATCTCTACTGTAGACCAGAATGTCATTAAAGAACACTAGCTCAAATTTCATCAAATATGGTCCAAATAATTCATTCATTAGGGCTTGAAGTGTTGCTGGGGCATTTGTTAATCCAAAGGGAATCACCTTAAACTCATAGTGCCCTTGATGTGTCCTAAATTCTGTATTAGGAATGTCCTCTTTCTTCACTCTAATTTGCTTGTATCCTGATCTCAGGTCAATCTTGGAAAAATACCTCATTCCCCTTAACTCATCTAGAAGATCATCAACTATTGGAATAGGAAATTTATTTTTTTCAGTGGCTGCATTCAACTTCTATAATCAACACAAAACCTCCAACTTCTATCTTTTTCTTGACCATCAAGCAAAGGGGCTCTTACTGGTTTGAATCACCGAGTTAGCCATCATCTCATTTATCTATTTTTCAATCTTTTCCTTTTGATGGTAATGAAATCTGTAGGGCCTTAGATTGATAGGATGGGTGTCTGCTTTGAGGACAATGGCATGGTCATGGGTCCTCTCTGGTGGAAGACTTTTAGGCTCTTCAAACACATCAGAAAACTCTGCTAGTATTAGTTGTAAAGGACTAGATGTTTCTATTTCTTCTCATTCTAAACTGAGCAAATATACTTCTCCACAACAATCTGGTTCTTTCTCTGTCAGTTTTAACATCCTCTTTTCAGAAATCATCTTGAAACAGGTTGGTTTCCCTCCTCCTTGCAAAGTGATATTCTTCCCTTCTTTCTCAAAGCTGAGAGTCAACTTCTTAAAAAACATGAGTATGGGACTGTACTTGCTCATCTAATCTACTCCAAGCATCGTGTTACTTCCATCCATTCTCAGCACCCTAAATTCATGTTCAAATTCTTGTCCTTGCATCTTCCAATGTAACTGATTGCATTTAGCAGTGCTATACAACTTTTCACCATTTGCTACAATAATGGCAAGTGGTGGTGTTTGGACCAACTCCAAGCCTTCTTTGGCCCAAGTGGGAGTGATGAAACTGTGGGTACTCCTACTGTTCACTAGTATACTGAGCATTCTTCCTCTAATGGACCTTGGAATCCTCAGAGTGTTGAATCCAATACTCTCAGTGAGTGCATTCATGGATATCTCTAACCCCATATCTTTTTGTTTTTCCCCATCACCTTCCTTTTCTTCCAAATTGTTCTCTTCTTCTTTGTCATCTGGCTCTTACATTTCGTCCTCCTCCATTACATTTAATTGCTTGACCTTGCACTGGTGACCAGGAGTGTACCTTTCTCCACACCTGAAACAATGATTGTTATACTTTATGTACTCTATAAGTGATTGTTTGTTGTTCTGAAATGTTCCACTGGCTCTGTGATTCCCCTGTTGCCTAGCAGGAGAAATTTTTTAACATAATATCTTTACTTCCTGTGTTCAAAATCCAAGGCTAACTCATACAGCTTAGCCTGCCTAAATGCTTCTAATAAGTCTTTTGGGGATGTACCTTAATCCCGTGCCTCATTTCTTCCTTCAGCCCACTAACAAAACTGGATACAAAATAATTCTCATCTAAGGTAGCATTCACTTGTAACATATAGGGCTTTAATTCTTCAAACTTATCTTGATATTCCTCTACTGATGATTTCTGAGTCAGTTTATTAAATTCCTCAATCACATTACTAATAGTTTTGTTACAAAATCTGTGGCATAAGTTAGCTATAAATTCATGTCAATGTATATTGTGTTTTTGCTTCATATAACTATCAAATTGGGTTTCAGCTCTTCCACTTAAGTGCATAGCTGCTATTTCCATTTATGATTCTCAAGAATGTTATAGATATCAAAGTACTTCTCACATCTTCTTATCAAACCCCTAGAATTTCCCCATCAAACATGTGCAGTTCAATCTTAGGTTTCAAGTTAAGAGAGTTCACAAATTATCTTGACTACCCTTTTCTATCTTAGGGTTCTCTTGGAGCAATGAAGTATCCCCTTTTCAGTCTACTATCCCCCAAATTTCCATTTTTCATTAGAGGGTGAAATAATTTGTGGCTTAGAGGCTATAAGGCCAGGTTCATCAAGTTTCATGAAATATCTTTCGTTATCATCAATTAAAGTAACTTGCACAGCTTTCTTACCATCTTGTTTTGACTGATCATTAACTGCTGACTATTTGTTCTTCTCAGATATCACTGGTTCAGGACTCGCAGTCTCCTTGGTCATCACTGCGATGATTTTTCTCAGATCTGCTTGAACTTCATCCATCCTAGTGTCAAGCTGGTCCATTTTGTTTTCCAAGGTGTTCTTATCTACCTTCATCTCCTCCATTTGGCGTTGCAAGGAAGCTAAGTCCACGTTGCCCCCCATTTGCTGCATTTTCTTGGATTTTTCTCTGATTACCAATTGTAATGTTTAAGCAAGAAAATTTAAAGAAGGGAGATTTCAGAAGTAAAAGAATTAGGTTTCATGAGAGAAATTTTTCGTTTTCATTCGTGAAGCATGAAATCAGCTCAGCATAGTACAACCCTACATATATGGGTTGGGTGTACAAATTATATATTAACAGCTGGCATAACTAACTTCTAAAATCAGGATAAAATCAATTCCTTGATGACTCCTCAACGGTTATGGTTGGAATAAACATAGGCTTGGACTGGTGGCCCATTTTCAATTCTCTACCCACCATAACTGGCCTGATTAACTCTAACCCATTCTTCTCCACGGACACGTCATCGTTTAGCTTATAATCCATATCAACTGTAGTTTCATCACGTGCGTTATTCGGCAGATAACTCAAACCCCTTTTTTCACCCAAGTGATGCCTCGAAGCCTCTGGCATTTCTTTTTCTTTCATCCTCAACCCCGAAACCCTTGATTTCTTCAAATCTCCATGTAGAACCATAACAGATTTGACATGTATTGATCTTAGATTTATATTCGTATTGAATATATTTTGATTCTAACAAGCGATATTAGTGTCAGATTTTATCAAATCATTGAGAATTAATTGTGTATTTCGGTGTGGTTTTGATTTTCCTGTTGTTAATTCTTGTGCGATGAATATCTTGTTTTTTGTAATTCGCATATATATTAGGGTTTGATATTTCGATGTTATTAAATGACAAATTGTATCTTAAGTTTTATCGTTGGCTGCGTCATTAATGGGTATTGAGAATTAATTGACAAATTGGGAACATCTTTAAGTTTGGTTTCAGTTGAATTTTCGATAACACTAATTTCATGTTTCTTTTAATTGGTTAAATTTGGTTTTTTTAATTATGAATATGCGTGCCCTAAATCAAGTTTTTTTGTGAATTTATTAGTTACAGTAAATACATATGGATTTATTTTAAATTATGATATTGCTTTTAATAATTTTAGTAATCGTATATATGAACTTAAGTTATGAAATATATATTTTATTTAAGATATGTATTTAATTTTGTTAGATCAAAATTTTAATTTTGATCGTTGGGTATTAAGATAAATCTTTGGAAGCATATAAATATTTTTGGCTATGTATAATATTTTAGTGGATTTAATGAAACACAATGTCACCAAAGTGACCGCTTCTGTATAGATTAATATATTTAAAATATCAAGATGTTTATGTTTTTGTAATTCATGTGTTTATTAATTGGTACAAAGGAAAATTAATATTTGGTCGAATTTCAACACCTATGGTAATAAATATGTGATAATTATAAGGTATTTTATGTGTGCAATACGTTAGTCAAAAGATTAATCTGTTGTTCGACATAAGTTATTGTCAATGTTTGATTACTACAACAAGATTACCGCTTACTATTAATATTATTGTGCAAAGACTTGATATTAATGTTGTGTTTGGTATCTTGAGGGGAATTAGTCATTACTTTGAATTTATTTGTTTACTTATGAAATATTGATGTGAGCCTATTTTTTTTAATTTTGTTCTATATTCAGCTAGTTCTTCTGATGCCACAATATCTGTTAATGTCAATTCTATACCCATGCTTAATGGGACAAATTTCAAGGGATAGAAAAGTCACCTACTCATAGTGCTTGACTGTATGAACATAGACCTTCCATTAAGGCAAGAACAACCTGCACCTCTCATTGCGGATAGCACCCCTGATGCAAAAAGGGATTTTGAGAGTTGAGATCGTTCTAATCCCATGAGTCTGATGATCATAAAACACAGTATTCTGGAAGCTTTTAGGGGCACAAAATTTGAAGAGATTACTCAGGCCAAAGTCTTTCGTTGACGATTTGAGCAACGTTTTGCTAAAAATGATAGGATTGAAATGGCATCACTTTTGACTTTTTTGATGTCTATGAAGTATAAGGGTCAAGAAAATGTAAGGGAGTACATTATGAAGTATAAGTGTTTCTATGCTGGGTTGCCTGAGCTACAAAAAGCCAAGTGATGGTGAAAGAAATATCTTTGTGGGCAATGAAAAATCGATGGAAGTTAAAGCAATTGGACATTTTAGGTTGTTATTAGGAACTGTTTTTTATTTGAAAGACACCTTTTTGTTTCTTCTTTTAGGTAGAATTTAGTTTCAATTTTTTTTGTTGGACAAATTTGGATATTATTGTTCATTTGGAAACAATCAGTTTACTTTGTCTTTAAATTCAAGTATTGTCGGAACTGATTATTTAAATGCTTATGACAACCTTTATTTGCAAGATACAATTGCATCTTATAATGAAACTTTGCTTGTAGAATCACGTGGTACTAAACACAAATTAAATAAAAAAATCAGCATCATTATGGCATAAACGCTTAGGTCATGTCTCAAAAGGTAGGATTGAGCGTCTTATGTCTAATGGTATTTTGGAGTTCCTTAACTTTACAGACTTTAATGTTTTTTGTTGATTGCATCAAGGGAAAACATACCAAAACTAAGAGATTAGGTGCAAACAAATCTACATACGTCTTAAAATTAATTCATACTGATATTTGTAGGTCATTCTCTACGGCAAGGTGGAATGGTCAACAATATTTTATAACATTCATAGACGATTACTCATGTTATGGGTACCTATATCTCATTCATGAAAATTTTCAATCTTTGGACATGTTCAAATCTTATAAAGCTGAAGTTGAAAATCAACTTAACAAAAGAATTAAGAAAGTTAGATCTAATCGTGGTGGTGAGTACTACGGTAGATATGATGGCTCATGTGAACAATGCCATGGACTATTTGTAAAATTCCTAGAGGAATGTGCTATTGTCCCACAGTACACCATGCCAGGATCACCTAGTATGAATGGTGTAGCTGAGAGATGTAATAGGACTCTTAAGGATATGGTAAGGAGTATGATTGCTCATTATACCTTGCTTGAGTCCCTCTGGGGAGAAGCATTAAAGATCACAACGTACAGTCTGAATAGAATACCAACTAAAGGAGCTGGAAAGACATCTTATGAGCTTTGGACAGGTCAAATGCCTACTCTAAAGTATTTTTACATTTGGGGTTGTCTAGTTGAGGCAAGGTCTTATAGGACACAGGAAAAGAAATTAGACTCCAAAACAGTGAGCAGCTACTTTATTGGTTATTCTGAGCGATCTAAGGGTTATAAATTTTATGATCCCGTAATTAAGAATATTTTTGAGATTAGAACTGCATCATTTTTTGAGGATGTTAAATTTAGAGGGAGAAATAAGGTTGGAGATATTGCTTTTGAAGAGAAATTGAGTTTTAAATCAGTTCCTACTATCACTTTTGATGATGTTCATGTTCTTATACCTATCATTAATCAAGAAGTGAATCTGAAACCTCAACAAGACAATGTTGAACAACTTTCTCCTATTCAGGATGAGGTAATTGTTCTAGAGGAACAAATTCAACAACCTCAACAACAAGTGCCATTAAAGAGATCCACGAAAGAAAAGAGAAATGCCATGCAGGAAGAGTATAAATCCATGCAAGACAATAAAGTTTGGGAACTTGTCTCATTACTTGAAGGCACAAAATCAATTGATTGTAAATGGATATTTAAAACCAAGAGGGATGCAAATGGTAATGTGGAGACGTATAAGGCAGGTCTTGTAGCTAAAGGATATAATCAGAAAGAAGGCATTGACTTTTCAGAGACTTTTTCTCTGGTTTCATCAAAAAGACTCTTTTAGGACAATCATGGCACTTGTAGCTCATTTTGATCTTGAGTTACATCAGATGGATGTTAAGACTGCGTTTCTCAATGGAGACATTGAAAAAACAATTTATATGGTGCAACCAAAAAACTTTGAGTAGGGAGACCCAAAGTATATAGTTTTCAAATTAACAAAATCCATCTATGGACTCAAGCAAGCTTCTCGTCAATGGTACAACAAATTTCATCAATTGTCTCGTTCGGTTTTGAGATAAATATTGTTGATGATTGTGTGTATCACAAGTTCAGTGGGAGTAAGCATATATTTTTGGTTTTATATGTCGATAACATTTTGCCTTCCACAAATAATATAGGCTTATTGCACGAAACCAAGATATTTCTATCTAAGCATTTAGAAACAAAAGATCTTGGGGACACTTCTTTTGTTTTAGGAATTTAGATACATCGAGATCGATCTCAAGGTATTATTGGATTGTCATAAAAGAACTATATCGATAAAGTACTTGTAACGTCCCCAACCCAAATGTCACAAATTGAGCCTCAAGCATAAACCCAAAGCCATATAATTTCGCTACTGGATTTAGCCCCACCAAAATCATTTCATAAAATTCATAAGTTTAAGTATTTCAAAGTCGATAAACCAATTTAAACATTACATGAGAGCTCCATTTAAAAATACAAACTTAAAAGCATTCGACACATAGTTAAAATCCAAAATATGAGTTACAATACAACATAGTGTCCTACGAATACATAGCCTAATAATCTAAGTACAGTACTCGGACAACAAGTCGATGCTAAGATTCTACTCCGATGGTGCTTCGACGATACACGCTGACCTGCTAACCTACGGCCGAAAACAACAATTCTGAATATTGAGCTAACGAGCTCAATGGATACATTTTCAATCAACCATGGTTTATGCAAATCATAAATAAGAGCATGTAGCTAAAAATGGTATCATGGCAATATAATTCATATGGCGCTGCCTCTAACTGCCTAAACACATAGCAATGATAATGAAATAAACTAACATAATACACATGCACCATACCAACAAACCTGGAGTGAGACCCGATGTCACAAAGCCTCGGGAACGTACACTCATAGTGAGGATTAGTGTCACACAGCCTTGGGAACGCACATTTGTACTCGAAATCTCTCATCGAGTATCATCGGATGAGGCTCGGCATCACACAACCTCTGGAACGTACATCTGGGAGCTTACCAATTAGTGTTACAACACTTTCACTGGGTATCCTGTAAAACCAATATTTGATTTTGATATAACAAGAATTTGAAGGACTATTTTGCAAAATAAGATAAATTTTTAAGTACCTAAAACTACTCACAAAATGACAAGGATTCAAACTTAAAAGTGTTTCTCAATCAAAAACTAAACCCCAAATATTTTTTAAGTGTTTTTCTACTCAAATAGCCAAGTTTTGTCTAAGCATATCGATACACCATGTACCGTATCGATACAGCCTCTCGCTACTGTAATTTAATTTTATTCAAATGGCTATCGCGTACTGATGCGGTTTATGACCATTCTGGTACGATGTTTTGGTACACTATGTTACCGTTTCGATACGCCACGTAAGCTGAGAGATAGCGGCTAGTTGAGTATCAATACGGTTGCTGAGAGATAACGTAAGCTGAGAGATATGGTTGCCACCCGTATCGATACGGCGTGTTAGATTTTCCAAATCTTTGCATTTAAAACTCGATTGTTGCCTTGTCAGTTTATTGGAATCCCAAACTTTGAAAACTGGTTATAGCGTATCGATACGCTGCTTTATATTAGTAAAACAAGGATTCCATTGAGTAAGCCCCATACCTTTATGGAGATACCGTTCTGGTATGCCTGTGTAATTTTGCCTTACTTTACCGATACGCCCTTCTCGCGTATCAATACGCCTTTGTACAACGATTATATTTTTACGTGTTAGGTACCGATACGACAAGGCCTTGTACTGATACGGTAGGTTGGCATATAGTATTTATTGCGGGAAACCAGCTCTCCAATGGCTATATTCAATTCCTCAACCACCCAAACGGTTAGAAATCAATGAAAGGGTATAAATAGAAGTCTTCAAAGCTACAACAACAACTATTGATCAATTTACAAGCCTTCAAGCAAAAATCCAGCATTTATGCCTATTAGAGTCAAATCTTTTGTAAACCCACTTGAGTGCTCAAATTTGTATTATGTTATTTGTCAAGTTTGGGTTGAGTGATCTTGTAATCTGGGCAAAATATTACCTTGTTAGGATTTTATTCATTTGCCAAATTTCATCTTGTAAAAGAGTGAGTCTTTCAAAGCTTTGGGTAGAAAGCTTTGAACTTGTAACAGTTGACTCCTAAGCCTAGAAGAGAGGAAGAATTCTTAGTGAATTTGAAATCCTTAGTAGGAAGCTAAGGTAGTGGACGTAGACCTTATTAGAAGGTTGAACCATTATAAATCCTTGTGTCCCGTTGACTATATTTTTCAAATTGCTTCCAAATTTTTAAATTGCCAATTCACCCCCTGTTGGCCACTTTCTCCATTGATTGATCATCCCAATATATTCGGATCCCACCAGTCAAAGTGACCCAACCACATAGATGCCCTTAGTTGGCACATGCCAAGGATCCCTAGGATTACTATTATAAACAAGTTACTCAATATTTACCAAGTTATTAATTATTATGCTCGTGAAAGAGGTTAAATTCTTAGTTTCTTAGTTTTAGTATTCATTTTACCACATTAGAGGCCGATTGGGCCTTAGTCCTCAAATTATAGGCCATTCGAACTTAAATCATAATTTTTAGGCAGATAGCCTAGAGTGTATCGATACCCTTGTACAAGTATTGTTACGCCCTCTAAGCGTATTGATGCCCAGTAATACACATACATGGGTTTAACCAACGACCCCGTACCGATACACAGGGTTGTGTATCGGTAGACCCATTGGTATTGATATAACCCCAAGCGTACCAATACCCAAAAATGTTACTAGAATTTAGGTGGAACAGAGGGTATCGGTACTCACCTCTGCGTATTGATACCCCCTTCAAACTCGGCTTGAGTTTTGCCATACAAACAATGGTGTACCAATACCAGTTCATTTGGTGTCGATACACGAGCCATGAAACCAATTTCTAGAGCTCGTAAAATACCCTCAACTTCCCATAACCTTCATGTTTAAGCCCCCCAAACCCCTACAAGTTATGGAAGATGATTAAAGTGGTTTCTTATAGTTTTTTTTACATTATTTTAACATCAAGTCTGAAATCACCATTAGTGGGGTTTCAAACTCTCAACCAACCAAAACATCAAACCAAGCACAAAGCAATCTAATTTTATGATTTTCAAGAAACAAGGGAGTTAGTAGTGATAGAGTAGCACAGATCTAAATAAAAAAAAGAAAACAAACCCAAAATAAATAACAAATCTGAAAATTCAGATTTGCTTATGGTGGTGGTGTCAATGGAAGAAGCTTGAATATGTGAAGATTGCGTGATGAATTGATAGTTGCACTCAGCACCCTCTTAGACGCAATTATCTAAGAAAGCAACCTAAAGCAGCTCTAACCCACCATTCCAAACGCGATTGTATGGGCAAGCAGGAGTGTGAAGATCCTTAACAACAAATCCCGGAGAACTTGAAAATCGATTTGCTTCTAAAACACAAGATAATCTTCTTGCAAGTTGGAACTCAAAAGAGAACTTTATTTAATCATTCAAATCTTAATTACAATATGGGTGAAGCCTCTTTTATATAGGTCTTGGAGAAGTTCTAATCCTACTAAACTTAGGAATTAAAAACAAGAAATAAATGCTTAAATCTAATCTCCTAATTATATAAGTAACTTCTAATAATAAATAAATTCTAAAAAATTCTAATTAAATAAATCTGATCCTAATAGATATTGCAGAATCCTATATTGATTTAACTTACAAATAATCAAATAAAATCTTGAAAATTCGTACTTATCCAAAAATTCCGTATTAATCCCGTATAGGAATTTCTGCATGCCCTGTCTTTGCTAATATAGACGTATCTTGAGTTCTAGGTGTCCGATTGAGGCGGTTCAAGATGCGTTGGAAAGATAATTGACAGCCGGACGAGTTTCCAGAAGACATGTCGACCTAGAAATACCTGGATCCCATTCAAAAATGCGTCTCAAGTTGGATGACGTTTCTGACTTGCAAAGTAGTTTCAACTTCTTTTCTAAGATGATTATTTTGACCCATCTCATGCTCGTATCATTCCCCCACTCTTCAAAAGGATTCATCATCAGATCGGGATTCCATTCAAAGAGTCTTCGCAAGTCTGCAAGTTGTCGAGTGTTCGCAGGGGGTTTGAGCGTTCACATATGCCTTGCCAAACACGTATCATCCCCTCCCTCCTCAAAGGGATTCGTCCTTGAATCTAAGCCGAAAAAAGGACATGAAATAACGGGAAGTACAAAGGAATCTTTTTCATAAGTGGAGTGATTTAATTGAGCACCTCGCAATAGTTTAACAAAGTCCTTGAAAAATAACTCAAAACCACTCGATGTTATGGTTAGGTTGAAAAAATTCTCTCTTTATATTTTTCTCGTCTTTTTCTTTTGGACATGGATTGACTTTTACCTCTTGTTTCTTTTCACTCACCTTAATTGGACCATTAATTGGACTTTTATTGCTCTCGGCCTCTTGACTCTCGGTCTTTTTCAAATAAAATAACTCGCGTACCAAATTTCTCTCACAAAAAATATCATCAAAATACAATTTCTGTAGATGAGGAGGTGTTTCTAACATAATGATAGGAAAATTATTAAATGAAGGGTTAGAATCACACTTACTTTTGTAACATGCAATTACTTTATTTTCTGATTGTGCATCATCTTGTTCTCCTTCGTCCTCGCACGAAATACCTTGTGGAGTCGTGGTAAGAATGGATGGTTCGGTTTGTGGGACTATCATCATGTCTAGTGTGGTGTTCATCTCTTTTTCTTCATGGAACACCGATGGTGGTTCACTATCTCGGCTTCTTGAATTCTTGTTGTTGATAATGGATGGGAACGAACCTCTCTCTCATGACTTTCTTGAATTCTGCCCAAGATCTTATCTCGGCTTCTCCATTAAGACCCCTATTTCACCGCAATGATTTCCACCAAACCGAGGCATAATCTTTGAAATTTAGGGCCACTAATGGAACTTGATCTTCCTCGGGATATCCAAAGAAATCAAATAGGCGATCAACTCAATATTCCCTTCACAATAACCATCAGGATCATACTTACCTAAAAAAAGGTATTATGAAGTTTGGGATGGCCAAAATGTGTTGATAATGGATGGGAATGAATCGCTCTCTCATGACTTTCTTGAGTTCTGCCCAAGATCTTATCTCGGCTTCTCCATTGAGATGTCTATTTCGCCGCAATGATTTTCCACCAAAGTGAGGCATAATCTTTGAAATTTATGGCCACTAATTGAACTTGATCTTCCCCGGGATATCCGAAGAAATCAAACAGGAAATCAATGCAATATTCCAAATCACAATAACCATCAGGATCATACTTTCCATAAAAATAAGGTATTTTGAAGTTTGGTTTAGTTAAGGGAGGCTTTCCTCGAGAAGTAAAACCTAAACTGTCATGTTTTTTTGTACGCGGTTTGTCCCTGTGAAACATCCTCCAAGAATATTCTCAGCTTTGATGCCAAATGATAGAGCAACACAGATCTAAATAAAAAACAAACCCAAAATAAAGAATAAATCTGAAACTTCAGATTTGCTTATGGTGGTGGCGTTAATGGAGGAAGCTTGAATATGTGGAGATGGCGTGATTAATTGATAGTTGTCCACGGCACCCTCTTAGACGCAATTATCTAAGCAAGCAACCTCAAGCGGCTCTAACCCATCCTCCAAAATGTGATTGTATGGGCAAGCAAGAGTGTGAAGATCCTTAACAACAAATCCCGGAGAACTTGAAAATCGATTTGCTTCTAAAACACAAGATAATCTTCTTGCAAGTTGAAACTCAAAAGAGAACTTTATTTAATCTTTCAAATCTTAATTACAATGTGGGTGAAGCCTCCTTTATATAGGTCTTGGAGATGCTCTAATCCTACTAAACTTAAGTAATTAAATACAATAAATAAATGCTGAAATCTAATCTCCTAATTAGTTAAGTAACTTCTAATAATAAATAAATGCTAAAAATAAAATCTTAATTAAATAAATATGATCCTAATAGATATTTCAGAATCCTATATTGATTTAAATTACAAATAATCAAATAAAATCTTGAAAATTCGTAATTATCCGAACATTCCTTATTAATCCCGTATAGGAATTTCTGCATGCACTTTCTTCACTAAAATAGACGTATCTTGAGTTCTAGATGTTCGATTGAGGCGTTTCAAGATGTGTTGAAAAGATAATTGACAGTCGGACGAGTTTGAAGAAGACATGTTAACCCAGAAGTGCCTAGATTCTATCCGAAAATGCGTCTCAAGTTGACTGACGTTTCTGACTTACAAAGCAGTTTCAACTTTTTTCCAAGATGATTATTTTGACCCCTCTCATGCTCGTATCAAGTAGTGTAATAACCTTGATTATACCACTGGAAATGAAAACCCAAGCCAAGCCTTAAAGCTTTCTCCTTCCCAATCTCCTCGGACAGATTTCCCACCTCTTTAACTACATGAAGATATTGTAAGATGAGTTACAACATTTTTAGAAGATTAAAAGAAACTAAAGATAAGCTTCAACAACAAGAATTGAAGCCAAAACCCTCAATCCCGTTCATCTTCCTCAACTTCCACTCAAAACTCATCTTCCACCAAACTTAGAGATTAATACCTCAAAATGTAGATCTTTGCAAGCTGGTGACACTTCTCTTAATGAGAAATCCGAGATTTACACTTAAAATGCTAAAGATTCAATCATTCATTGTGGGTGGGGAGTGGAAAGATGGGAATGGGTGAAGGACGAAGACAAGGGAACAATGATGATCTCACCATCCCACTTTTCTATAGAGAAAATTAAACACCCCTTTCCCCCTTCTTCATATGGCAAGTTACTATTCTACCATTCCCACATCAACCAACCCAAAGCCCAACTCAACAACCATAATCAAGCTCACAAGGCTCTCAAAGGCCCAAAGTCAAGGCCAAAATGCACAGCCCACCTTTCGGGTTAAATTGACCCTCAAATTCCAAAATTTGGGTAGTTACAACTCTTCCCTTCTTATAGAAAATTTTGTCCTCAAAATTTTACCTTTTGGAAATAGGCGCGGATAGAGAAACTTCATGTCCTTCTCAACTTCCTACGTGGCCTTTTCAACTTCTTGGTTCATCTACAACATCTTAACTATGGGTATACACTTATTGCGCAATTCTTTGACTCCTATGTCTAAAAATCTTATAGGTTCTTCTTCGTAGGTCAAGTTGGTGTTGACCTCAATCTCTTCAAGAGGAATAACATGCGAATGATTGGAATGGTAGGGTCTCAACATAAACACATGGAACACATTATGGATGCGTGCCATCTCTAGAGGTAAAGCTAACCGGTAAGCTACGGGTCCAACCCTTTCAAGAATCTCATAAGGCCCAATAAACCTCAGGCTCAACTTGCCCTTCCGTCCGAAACAAATTACTCTCTTCTACGGTAACACCTTAAGGAACACCTTGTTACCAACATCATACTCGATGTACTTAAGCTTTCGGTTCGCATAAGCTTTTTAACGATCAAAGGCATCTTGCAATCTTTCCTTGATTATCTGGACCTTCTCCTCGGTTTGCCTAATCAAATCCATCCCTACAATCCTTCTCTCATTGAGCACGGTTCAACACAAGGGTGTTATACACTTACGCCCATACAAGGCCTCAAAAAGAGATATCTTGATGCTTGATTGGAAACTATTGTTGTAGGCAAACTCGATAAGCGGTAGCTACTTCTCCCAACTCAATGATAGAACACTAGAGCATATCCTCCAAGATTTGGATAACTCGCTACGACTGACCATCGGTCTGTCGGTGGAAAGCTGTATTGAAGTGCAACTTGGTGTATAAAGCCTCATGTATCTTCTTCTACAAACTTGTCGTGAAACTTAGATCCTTATCTGATATGATCAATGATCGGACTCCATACAACCTTACTATCTCTTGGATGTACAACTAGGCCAACCTCTCAAGCGTAAAATCCATGAGCACAAGTAAGAAATGAGCAGACTTGGTCAAACGATCTACTATTATCCATATGGCATCATGCTTCCTTTGTGTCAATGATAACCCCGTTACAAAGTTTATGGTCACTCGATCCCATTTCCATTGTAGAATCTAAATAGGCTGAAGTAAACCTAAAGGAACCTGATGTTTAGCCTTAACTTACTGACAAGCTAAGCATCTTGTCACAAACTCGGATACATCCCTTTTCATACTTGGCCACCAATAAAAAGGAGAAGGTCTTGTTGCATCTTGTTGCTAACCGAATACATAGAAAATGGACTTCGATGCACCTTGTGAAGGATACAGTCCCTCAATTTCTCCAAAACCGAAACAAAGCTAACCTTATTTTAAGAGCATGACATTTAATAGCTTTGACACTTTTAATTTGACTTTCCCATCGAGTATTAGATAAAAATTTCATAGTTTTTGAAACATTATCACATAAAATTTTCCACCTTTTGGTAGAACTTGCAAACAATGAATATATACGTTACACAATCCAAAAAAATGAAATAGCTTTAACACAAGAATGTGCCATATCATAAAGAAAAAGATTAAGATTATGACAAACGCATGGCATATATAAGCTCTAGGATTTATTTCAAGCAATCTCTTTTAAACACCTTGGTGTTTTCCTTTCATATTAGAACCATTGTTATATCCTTGGCCCCTTACATCATCAACATTCAACACAAGAGACTGCAATACATTTACTAATTCATTAAAAACTCTCAATCCAGATGTATCATCCACTTGTAAAAACTCTAAAAGGTAATCCTCTATTTTTATTTTGTTGCTTGACTTATTTACGCATCGCACTATTAGAATTATTTGTTCTTGATGACTTACATCAAGGGTACAATCAAGAATAACAGAAAAATAATTTGCCTTCTGGATGATCTTTAGAATAGAAGTTCTAATCTTTAGAATAGAAGTTCTGATACTATGGACCAAGAGAGAGATTAGTTCATTTTGAATTTTATGACTAAGAAAATGATAATGAATATTTTCATTTCGAATACGTCTAATATGGTCTTGCATTGGCAAATCAAATTCAACAATCATTTCAATTAACCTTAAAAAAATTTCCTTACTCTCATCGGTAATTTTCTCACTGGATCCTCAAAAAGCTAAATTATTTTTAGCAAGACATTTACAACACTTATTATTCTTATTAAAACTTACCTCCAACGTTTTTTCTCCTTTGAAATTCCTAGTTGTAAATCATTATCAAGTGTTTGATTAGTTTTTAGTTTCATTCTTAATTCACTCCAAACATTCATGTTAGTCATATGCTCAATGCTATTCTTATGTTGTTCGAGTCTTTCACTCAATGCTTCCAGGCCCGGTCCTAGGCTTTTGGAGGCCCTGGGCGAACCTAAAAAATTAGGCCCTAAATTAGGTATTTAAATTTTAATTGCAGTTGCAGCCGTATTTTCGATTGTGTTGTGCTTATCATAATTGTTGACATAACATATGTTATTTCGTCACTGTAAGTATCGCGGTTGTGAAATTTTTTAATAACATATGCTATTACAAACATAACAGTTGCAAGTATCTTGTTTTCAGATGGTGCCACTACTGTCATATAACGGTTGTGGTTGCATATCGCTATTTAAATCTATGTATTTAATAGCAAGTAATGAAAGAAATTAAATTTTAAGAGTAGGTACATAGTAACAAGTATTGAAAAAATTGGGCCCTAATAATAAGTATTGAAAAAAATAAATTTTAAGACTATATATATAATAACAAATATTGAAAAAATCGAAGACCTAATAACAAGTATTAGAAAAAAAATGAATATTAAGAGTAGACCCCTAATAATAAATATTGAAAAAATGTATCCCCTACTAACTAGTATTAAAAAATAAGCCCTAATAACAAGTATTAGAAAAAAAATCTTTAATAATAAATATAATTTTTTTTTGAAAAACTACAATATTTAATTTCCCGAGCATGGATGCTTCCAATCATTAAATTCATCATTTGCTAAACAGCTCTTGCTGTTTTGCTTTGTAAACAATTTACAACGAAAATAATAAACTTTGTCCACATGTTTAGAATAGACCAACCATTTTCTATCGCTAATTTCTCCATTACTCAACTTTTTAGAAAAATAAGCATATAAAAATGCCTAGAATTATTGACTAAGGGAAATTTCAAATTCAATTCTCTTATAGGCTTTTTTTAACTAAAATATCTCTAGACTTATTATCACAATTACCCCAAATTTTAGGATCATAAATGTCTAAATGAGGGACTAAGTGTTGATCAATCCCAAGATCTTCAACATTAGACTCATTTTGTGCATGATTATGGTCATTTAAATTAGAAGCATCATCTTCGATAAGATTTAGGACATTATCATGGTCATTTGCATCAGTAGCACCCACATTGTTATGATTTGGAGAACTATCAAGATCATTTAAATTAACAGTAACACCATTTAAATTTTCATTAGAAGGCTCTCCTACTCTGTTTTTAAAAAACATGTCAAGTGATCCATTTTGTGATTCTATTAACTCATCTCTTTGTTTTCTTTTTTTTTTCACTACCAGACAAATGTTTTTTAGGCGACATTATATGACAATGCAACCAATGTAGAAAAGACCAATAGAACCTATGAAATAGGAAGATCCTCGGTCGAAGTATTTGAATACCAAATCCGCAACACCACAATGATTAAACTCTGAAACAATAGCACCTGTGAACACATGAAAAGAATAATAGGCATTTGAATTATTGCATCTTAAAAAACTACCAAATATTGAAAGATTGAAGCTTTTAATTTCCTTTCATTAAACTGAAACACAAATTTGGCAGTTTCAATGCAAATTTTTTAACACAAATTTGCATTCAATAAAATATATTTTAAAAACTAGCCCAACAACTTGGTGTCGATAAATATAATAAATACATAAAAAATCATTCAAAAGTTAAAACCCGCACAAAAGAAACTAATCTTGACAAGAATTTTACCTTCAAGGTTATGTTTGAACTTGAAATTAAATTAAGGTGGACCAAAGGAGGAAGATAGATGTAATCACTAATTTTTTTTCTGGATTTTAGTATTTTTAGTATTATTGTAATAGTAATATTATTAATTTAAAATAAAAATAATAAAAAATTGATTTAAAATAAAAAAAGCACACAAATGCACTGCGTGGAGCAGCATTCTCCACGTCACTAGCCCAACAACCCCAATTGCCTACAAATAAGGCATGAGATTGGAGGCAACGCACAAGTGGAGAGCCGGTCAAGGCAGCCAATAAGAGAGTTATGCTTTTGGTAGCCAAGGACCGGGGGCAGTGCCCACGGTCCTAACCGGTTCGATCGGGGTCCTATTTTAGATTCGATCTAGTTAATATTTTTTGGAGAGGTCGTGGTAGATCTCGGTGGGGTTCAGTCGGGGTTCGTCATTCGAGCTCCTAGTTAGGTATATTTTATTTCTTTTTTATTTGTGTTGTAATTTTTATGATTTAATGAAGTAGTAGTTAATTTAAAATTGTGTTTTTTAGTTTGTATGTTTATTTATGTTTTAGATTAGTATTTATTATGTTTTAAATTTATGTTTTATATTAGTATTTTATTTATGTTAAATTTGTTTTTATTTATGTGTTAGATTAATATTTATGAATGTTAGCATTTTATTTATGTTAGATTTGTGTTTATTTATGAGTTAGATTAATATTTATGTATGTATGTTTTAGATTAGTATTTTATTTATGTTAGATTAGTATTTTATTATGTTAATATTTATTTGTATTTTTATTATATTTAAATTATTTGCCATATTTTATATTTTGCTCACTAAGATTGCATATCGAGATATATAAATTGTCAATGCAGTGCCCTTTTATCCGAGCGTAAACGGGGCTAGTATCAGGCGTAATGATGGTGGTTTGGGCATTTACCCTCGAATAACGGGGCTTTTAAAATTTACCCGCACTTATAATCAAATTTTAAATTAATCGTCACTTTAATCTAAAAGTTTAATATTAATAAAGTGGTAATTATTAAAGTACCAATTTTGGGCGATGTGGGGGTGCTAATCCTTCCCCATCCGTAACCGACTCCCGAACCCAACAGTTTTCAAATCTCTGGTTTTATGGTGTCCGACCTACCTAAGTGGCTGGTGGTGACTCCATTTTCAAAATAAAATACGGTTTTTACAAAATCCCACGGAAGACATTTTTTAAAACAAAACAAAATAAAAATACTTTTTTTAGCGAAAACGGACATCGCTACAGATGGCGACTCCGTTGGGGACTAATTTTTGTTTTTTTCAAGAACAAAATAAGAGTCAAGCTTTTTAAATAACTAACGCATTATTAATATTAGAAGTTTTGGATTAAAGTGACTATTAAATTAACATTCGGTTATAATTGCGCGTTTATTTTAACGCATTTTAAATTTGGCATATAAACCCGTCTTTTTTTAAGTGGGTGGAAAACGCTAATGCTTTCCTGAGGATATCGTTCCTCCGTGTAGGCCTAGCAAGTACCATTGGGGCTCGAGTACCTTATACTTTCGTAAGGATATCGTTCTTTCGTGTAGGCATAAGCGAATGGGTCCCCATGAATTGAACCCGGTTGAAAAGGAGCCTATAATGGGTGATGATCGGGGGCCTTACTACCCTTAGTAGGGGACAACAATGACAGGTCGGGTACCTCTTAGCACCAACACTGCATGTAGAGAACATATAGAAACCCACCCCTTTAGAGCCATGCGGATAACCTTAGGTGTTTTAGACGGGATAAATAGGGTTGTTTTGTTTGTTTACCTTATTTAATTTGTCCTTTTATTTATGTATTTATTATTTTTATCCGGTACTAACTCATTTCTTTTTGTGTTTTATTTTTATTTTTATTTTACACATACTTTTGTTGCATTATCATTGCATCCACATTACATAGAGGCTTTGATTCAAGTGGTTTGCCCGATTAGAAAATCTTTCATCATGGAAAAAAAGTGTCTTAAGAAGGACGGCATCGATCCAGTCGTGCGACATTGGTCATAGATTAATCAACAGATATGAGGTAACAATTTGCCGAGCAAGCGTGTAGTGCCAAAGTATACACACGAGACCCTGATGGTGGACATACAACGAGTTGCAAGGCGTGTGAATGATTTAGCTACCGAAGCTGTGGCTCTCTGACCTTTCGTAACCCCGGACATGGAAGAAGCACAAAGGTTTATCAAGTTGCTCAAAGTTATCGAGGAGCTAGGAGGTAGAGCTAGGGCTTATGTGTAGAACTTTATTTTGTAATTAAGACTTTTTGTAATAGGGACTCCTTTTGTAATGTGGACCCTTTTTGTAATCTGGACCCTTTAGTTCCCATGAAAGTCGTTCGAAAGGGCGATTACCAGCGGAATCAACGCCTTTATTTGCATTCATGTTGTATATCATGACATGGTGTTGATTCAAGAACAGTTCATTAAAAGGCTTTCAAAATAGAAAAAGTCTACTTTGCTGGAAACGATAATATTACAGTATCAAGTTAGACCGAGCAAAGACCAATCGAGAAAGAAGACGGTACGATAGTAAGGCACGTGCGACGTAGAAGATTCAGTCAAGGCCGTAGAACCCCAATTTTAAATCTTCACATTTAACCCTTTTGTAAAAATCTCAAAGATTTTAATTTAACTCCTTTAAATTTTTTTTGAAAATATTATTATTTTGCTTTGAATCTTTTTCCCTCCTAAAACTCTTAGAATAATAATAATAATAACAAAAAGAAACCTAAAAGTTTTATTTTTTTTAAGTAAGTTAAAACTTTTTGATAATAAAAAAGGGGGAAATTTTTAAACCAAATGATCCTTGAGAATTTTAATTTAAACCCCCAAAAGTTTTAAAGTACTCCCCTAGGATCGATAGAATCCATCCCTGTTTAGACGTATTTTTCGTTTGCACCCAGATCAACAGAAGAAAAGATCTTGTCTGCATTATTCATGCACTTGTTGATGTTCTTTTCAGAAGCGACAAAAACAAAGATCATGACGTCACGAGTCTATGGAATAGAATAAGAGGAGAAGACGAAGTCATCCATCATCTTGAAGACGACGTCGAGCACAAGTTTTGCTTTCCGAAGTCAAGGTCTCCAGAATAAATCCAACTGTTACCTGTAATTCATTATTAATTTCTTGCAAACAGACATTTTCTCTATTGAAAGTTTTTTAAAGAATGTTCGAGAATCAACACCGCATTTGCATGCATTCTCGCATTTATAGGGTATTGATTCCCGAAGTGGTTTCTCAAATCTCAAAAATCGTTCATAATTGGCAAATGGTCGTCTGGTCAGATATTAGAGGGCACAGATCCAGGGTTTTGTCCCAGAGCAAGATCGAAGACAAGAGAAGAGGAACCATCTGAAGACTTCAAGTCAGACACGGTACTGGTAATGAGCAAAGTAAAATGCAAGAGTTGAAAGAAGTAGAGGGAGGAAGTGATGAATTAGATGAATACTTAGACGAAAGGTAAGCGATCCATCGAACCGAAAGAAGAATCGATTGAGGATCATAATAGAGACGGGATAGTCAAAATTTTACCTCCAAACCAGCCAAATACGACAAATTGAACTCTTTTGTGATCCGCATCAATAAACAGGCAGAAGGTATGTCTGAGTCGGGCTTTCAAAAAGTAGAGCTCGGTCCAGAAGAAACCCGAGAAGCAAGTAATGAAAAGAAGTACATCTCGATTCCTGTGAGGTACACTGAGCTACTCCTAATATTCATCGAGAAGAGCCTTATTACCTCGGTAAAGTCTCTAGCGAAGAGACCGTCTTATCCGAGAGATTACGACACACGTGCTAGAGGCAGTTACCGTTTAGGAAGTTTGGGTCACAGTATTAAGGATTGCGGGGCCCTGAGGAACAAGTTCAAGATCTTATCGTGATGAGAATTTTAGGTTTCGAAGACGGAGTTCCCCAATTCTATAGTGAGCTAACAATCACTCGAGGGGAAAAGTCGAGGAAGAATCGATATCCAGGACAAAGTTCGAGTAATACCGAAGTGGGTCACTCAAGCGAGTTAAATTTGAAGATCGGAGATAAGGGCATCCCAAGAGAGGGATATTCTTTCGAGTTCAGCTAGCTCAGATAAGAGAGAGATAACTTGGATAAAATTGAATTTGCAGAATGATCACCAGAAGCTTTACTGAGTGTTTAAGAATATCAGATTGGGTCACCTTTAAAGAATAGATGAATGGTGTTGTTCAGTTGAAGGACGACTCAGAATATTGGAAGAAGAGAAACTAGTCAAGCGAGAATCAAGTCAGGCTGTTATCAGGTAAGTTTGAGGAAATTGGGAATAGGTACGACAGTCTCTAGAGATGAGCTACAAAATAACTTAGCCATTAACAAGAGTTTTGGAAACAAGTTTACGACATAGTAATGACAATCCAACACTCTTCAGTTGGAAAGTAAGGAGGACAACTTCTAAGCTGCGAAAGACTAAGCATGGGATAGATGAAGACCCGAAGATTGATATTACCCGATCAGGTAAGGCGGCTCGACAAGGTGGCATGCTTAGTCAGAACATAGACCAAGTGTTGGACCACGAAGGCAAGCTGATCGGACTATTGGATGAAGTTAAGAAAGTAGGCACTGAAGCTTATCAGTAACTGTAAATATCTAACATCTGATATAATGAAACCTTTTGGCCTCAATGAACATTGTTCTATGGGGATCACTTTTGGAATCAATACCTTACTGCATTCATTTTTATATTTTAGGATTGCATTAAATTGTACAATCATGGCATATTTTATATAACATTATCATTACCTTGCATAAATTTTTTTGGGGTAATCCAAAGAACAATTAGAGTTTTATCGTGAATAAAAGAATTGAACACACTCAAAAAATCAAGATTCGAGCAGTTAGAAGATGAACTCGAGAGAAAAAGAGAGAAAAAAAAAAGAAGTTTGAAGCCTTTGATGCAAGAAAGCTCTGTTTGAACCCTGATTTGGTCGTTCCTCCAGATTCTAAAGATTCCCAGATTTGCGCATGAAAATGGAACAAGATGCCCCAAGATTCACGTGACCATATTCTGCAAAAAGATGGAGGGCTGCATTGAAAAATTACCGATCCACTACTTCCCCGACAGTCTAGTAGGACCTACCGTGATATGATATACTTTGTACCTAGCACCAAGTCGTCAGTATCTCCAGGGTACGAAGATGAAACCTGAAAGGAATGTGCTTTGAGGTGTCTGTGTTTAGCGACCCAGGTGCAGCCTCTCGTAGATGAAGAGGAAAGTGACTTCCATGCCACATTTCTTATTTCATCTTTGATAAGGTTCTTGGGAAAATGAATGCCAGCTTTGAGGACTTCATAGCAGTCAGAGAGAGAATTGAACATGCACTCCGGGAACTAAGTTTAAAAGACCAGACATACCTAGGAGCAGAAGGAAAGAAAGAGATAAATGGGTACCACTTTCGAAGGTTCTCGTGATCGCAAGAGAAGAAGACAGACAGATTCCTTTGAATCATTAAGAAAAATTCCTCGAACAAGTACATATTTAGAGATATTCGGAGTATTCCATCTCGGACATGTGGCCGCATCTGGTCAAGGGTTAGTACCTTACCTCAAGGCCGATAAAGATTACGCCCAGCTCATCTACTCACAGTTTTGATTCATACAGTATATGTGAGTTCTACATTGAGGCGTCGGGGCATGACACTAAGAAATTTGGGGTCGTTAATAGAAAAAATTAAGAAGCTGGTTGACGAGGGAGTCATGACGAGAGAGTTGATCCAGTGGTGGAAAAACAAGAGAAGAGGAAAGCCTACACTACAAAGGACTGGGATGAATTAGTACTCGGGAGGTAGTCCGGAGGTCCCTATGGTTTTCCCATCAGTTCACAAAGAAATTCTCAATGTTTTGAAAAAAAAAACTCTCAAACAGATTTGTTTTAGAATTAAAAATCACATTTCCATTTAGAAAGCATTTTTACATTCTTGATTCTTTAAACATTTTATTTTTATGGGGTAGTTTTTGTTCTCCCATATGCATATACACACATTTTTGAATGGACATATGTATATATCATTTCTATACCAGGTCCTCAAATTTTGAATGCAACAGTACATTTGCTTCATATCCAAAGATCAACTCTAAGTTGCATATATTTAGAAGAGATTGAATGTTGTGGGGATACTATAAATGTGAGTGTCTGCTAGTTTACTTAGCCCAACAGAGGAACAAAGCGAGTGTTTAGACAATGGGCAGTTCTCATTTTAGGAATTTTTCTTCTCAGGAACTTGTCGTTTAAGATCCTTGAAACGAAAGTTGACCCTAAACCTCTACCCCGTGAAGGCTTTCTCAGGACATTTGTGAATGTGACGATGAATGGTATCCTTTTACTTTACCAGAAGACAAAGATGAGACCAGACGGATAGGATACGAAGATTAGAAAATCATCAGAAGAAAATAGTTGAAAACAAGGATATGTCCAAATGAAAACCAAAGAAAAAAATAGAAATGACAATTAGAAGGCCGAAGCAATCCAGATCGAGTAAATATCAGAAGAGCTGCAGAGTGGCAATTAACTTCGAGCGGAAGATAGCATCAATACCCAGTATAAATACGTGTTGATTCGAGGATACATTTATAAACTCGAATAAGAAGAAAGAGATTCAAGGCTAAAAACCCAAAATGAGCAGTCTAAAACAAAAAGAAAATAAAACAAAAAAAGAGAAGAAAAGAAAAAAAATAAAAAAGAAGAAGAAAAATAGAGAGAGAAAAAAAGAAAAGAAAAAGGGAAAAAAAGAAAGAAAGAATATTGTATATGTTTCACACACAGATCAAACAATACAAGAACGAGACTTCAACTATGAGCAAGAGACACAAGGAATCCACATTTCAAGTAAATATCAGTTTTGAAAATTAGTATAGAAGCTCGAATTGAAGCCAAGTCAAGACAAGTCGACCCGAAGATTGCCAATTTCGAAAAAGAAAAAGACCTCTAGGGTGAAAACCTAAAAATGGGCAATCTAGAGTGATCCTAAAAATGAAGAAAAAAAGTAGTCTGCCTGAGCATGCTGGCATCAATGTCCAACCAAAATACACTGATCTGAAGGTACAGAAGAAGAAAGTGATCTCTAGGGTGAAAACCCAAAAATAGGCAGTCTAGATCGATCCAAGAGAAAAAGTGAAAAAAAAAGAAAAGAAAAAAAGACTAGAAAAGAAAAAAGAAAGAATAACATTTCATCTAGGTGTGCCAATCACAAAAATTCCCAGAAATGTATTCGTAGTCCTTCATTCAAGAAATCTCAGTTTCGAGGAGTTTTGGAGGATCAAACATTCTTGAACAAAAAACGAACATCAGTACATAGCCAGAATGCAAGGCAGCCTACAGTAAAAAAGAAAAGAAATGAACTCTAGGGTGATAACCCGAAAACGGGCAGTCTAGAGTGATCCAAAAAGGGAAGGAATAATGGGCATATCCAAGTTATACAAGTACAGAAATATTGTTTCACTTAACCATAAACCAAAGGCCTACATTACAAGCCCCTAAAAACCATTCCGATCATCCATAGATATCCAAGTTGAATGAGAATATCTTCAGATTTCATTACGCCTATAAGGGTTAACTTTGCTTCAAGGAACGTCAAACTTCGAAGTGCTTGATCGACACCCAAATGAGGGAAGGATAGGGCATGGTGAGATAGTGAGATTAAGAGAGCCATCTTAAACTGGGTAGAAACTAGGTAGGGTTGTTCCTCCCAAAAGCCTATTAGACCAAAAGAAACTATACATTTGCATATATCTCCACAATGGTCAAGATCTTCTAAATATGCACTTCATTAGAGTTGATCTATGGCAATTTGAAGCGGATGTGCTATGGTGCTTGATATTTTGGGGGCAAACATGTTTTAAAAGGTTTGCCATTTTCTCCCAAAGTTTTGATGTTTACCATTTCCCTCAAACATTAGTTTTTAAAATGTTTGGCAATATACTTCGAATTTTGTTTGCCATTCTCCAAACATTAATTTTTTAAAAAATGTTTGGTCTTTAAAATTAGAAAAAAGATGTTTACCATTTGTTCCAAACAATGTTTTCAAAATGTTTGGTATCCCATCCAAGTTGTGATTTTCAAAATGACTGTTATCTTTTCAAGCAATCATTGTTTTTTTTAAATATACACAAATAAATTGCCTTTTGCATTACTTTAAAAATGAATGATGATGGGATTTAAAGCATAGGGACCGAGAGTTAGTTCCCGTCGAAATGCTACAAGAAGATCAAGGATGAGCTCAGGGGATGGAAGCATTTTGGCTCACCCTGGTGACTAGAAATAAATCAGGGCTCTGTATGATAGGTCAACAAATTCAAAGCAGTGAGGCCTGTAGTTGAATGGAGCAACGCCAAGCGAAGAAGATGACAAGGGTTCTTATAAGAATAATATAAGAACTATAAGATCATTTATGAAGATGGGTGATAACCCTGAAGACAAGAAAGCCTTCCAACAAAAGGTTTGAAAGCATGTTAATCTAGATTCAAAGTGATTGATCAAATGAAGATTTAAGAGCATACAGTGAAGAAGTAAAGAGATGAAGAAATATGAGGCACGACCTTTCAGGGTGTAAGACTTTAGAGCAAAAAAGGGCTAAAAGAAAAAAGAAAAAGAAAATGAGAGAAAGAAAGAAATAGATGGAGAAGAAAAAAAGAAAAGAAAAAGAAAAAATAAGAAGAAATAGAAAGAAAAAAAAGAAGAAAAAAGAAAAAGAGATAAAAAAAAGAGAGAGAAAAAAAAGAAAAAGGAAAAATAAGAAGAAATTGAAGGAAAATGATAAAAAAATGAAAAGAAAAAGAAAGAGAGAAAAGAGAAAAAAAGAGGAGAAATAAAGCATTACATTGCATGCATCATATAGATAGGAGCATGTCAATTTTTGCTTGTTTTGGATAGGTACTTGAAGAATTATCAAAGAGTATTAAGAAGTGGATTTCATTAAAGAAAGAAAGATGCGGCAGCCGTAGTAGCGTGAGGCCAGACGACGGTAGCCATAGTAGCGTGAAGCCAGATGTTAAATCCTTCGGGTCATCGATAAGTCCTTCGGGCACGGTGTTAAGTCATTCGGGCCATCATTAAGTCTTTCGAGCACGGTGATAAGTCCTTCGGGCCATCAGTAACTCCTTCGGGCATGATGCAGCAGCCATAGTAGCGTGAGGCCAGATGACGGTAGTCGGAGTAGCATAAGGTCATATGTTAAGTCCTTCGGGCCATCAGTAAGTCATTCGGGCATGGTGATAAGACCTTCGGGCCACCAGTAAGTCTTTCAAGCATGGTGATAAGTCCTTCGGGCCATCAATAAGTCTTTCGGGCATGATGAGGCAGCCATAGTAGTGTGAGGCCAGATGACGGTAGCTGGAGTAGCGTAAAGCCAGATGTTAAGTCCTTTGGGCCATCAGTAAGTCCTTCGGGCATGATGATAAGACCTTCGAGCCACCAGTAAGTCTTTCGAGCATGGTGATAAGTATTTCAGGCCATCAATAAGTCATTCGGGCATGATGAGGTAGCCATAGTAGCATGAGGCCAGATGACGGAAGCCGGAGTAGCGTAAAGCCAGATGTTAAGTCCTTCGGGCATGATGATAAGACATTTGAGCCACCGGTAAGTCTTTTGAGCATGGTGATAAGTCCTTCGGGCCATCAATAAGTCCTTTGGGCATGATGAGGCAGCCATAGTAGCGTGAGGCCAGATGACGGTAGCCGGAGTAGTATAAAGCCAGATGTTAAGTCCTTCAGGCCTTCAGCAAGTCCTTCGGGCGTGATAATAAGACCTTCCGGCCACCAGTAAGTCTTTCGAGCTTGGTGATAAGTCATTCGGGCCATCAATAAGTCATTCGGGCATGATGAGGCAGCCATAGTAGCGTGAGGCCAAATGACGGTAGCCATAGTAGCGTGAAGCCAGATATTAAGTCCTTCGGGCCATCAATAAGTCCTTCGGGCATGGTGATAAGACCTTCGGGCCACCAGTAAGTCTTTCGAGCATAGTGATAAGTCCTTCAGGCCATTAATAAGTCCTTCGGGCATGATGCGTCAGCCTTAGTAGTGTGAGTCCAAAGAGATCGACAGCCATGTTAGCGCGAAAAAATAAGAAAAAGAAAAAAAAAAGAGCAAAAAAGGAAAGAAAGAAAAAGAGGAAAAGAAAAAAGAAAAAAAAGAGGATGAAAGATATAGGAAAGAAAGAAGATCGGTTGACTAGAGAAAATGTCAACATTTTCGAGCCGCGCGCCCTGACGGCTTTCTAGATGGATAAAACCAAGGTCAAAGAGGTGGCCGAGAAAAAGCGAAAAGTTCCAGAAGAGCTCGTGATTCTGAGACCATAAACAGGAAACCCGAAGAATTCAGCCGAGGAAGAGCGGAAGATTCTAGAAGAACACATGATTCCAAGGTATCGGATAAAGATACAGTGATATCATTGATGCCTGCGTCACCCAAGAATGAAATACCCATGTTGAAGGTGAAGAGTTCTATATAGGAGTGACTCGCAACTCGAGGCTTCATAGTGAAAGGTTCCATATAGGAAGAACCCTAACTCCAAGATTTCAAGAAAAAACCTGTAGCTCCAAGATTGGAAGGTGAAGAAGTTCCATATAGGAAGAACCTAAGAACCCGAAGATTCAGCTGAGGAAAAGCGAAGAGTTCCAGAAGAACACGTGATTCCGAAGCTACAAAAACAATAAAGTAGGTCAAAAATGAGTGCTTTTGATCTTTGTTTTGTCATCGTTTCACAAGAACAAGCAAATAGGGGCAACTGTAGTCACTCATTTTTGTCCGAATTTTAGTATTTTTAGTATTATTGTAATAGTAATATTATTAATTTAAAATAAAAATAATAATAAAAAATTGATTTAAAATAAAAAAGATTAAAGTGTAAAAAAAAAGCACACAAATGCACTGCATGGAGTAGCATTCTCCACATCACTAGCCCAACAACCCCAATTGCCTATAAATAAGGCATGTGATTGGAGGCAACGCACAAGTGGAGAGCCAGTCAAGGCAGCCAATAAGAGAGCTATGCTCTCGGTAGCCAAGGACCGGGGGCAGTGCCCACGATCCTAACCGGTTCGATCGGGGTCCTATTTTAGATCTGATCTAGTTAATATTTTTTGGAGAGATCGTGGTAGATCTCGGTGGGGTTCAGTCGGGGTTCGTCATTCGAGCTCCTAGTTAGGTATATTTTCTTTCCTTTTTATCTGTGTTGTAATTTTTATGATTTAATGAAGTAGTAGTTAATTTAAAATTGTGTTTTTTAGTTTGTATGTTTATTTATGTTTTAGATTAGTATTTATTATGTTTTAAATTTATGTTTTATATTAGTATTTTATTTATGTTAAATTTGTTTTTATTTATGTGTTAGATTAATATTTATAAATGTTAGCATTTTATTTATGTTAGATTTGTTTTTATTTATGAGTTAGATTAATATTTATGTATGTATGTTTTAGATTAGTATTTTATTTATGTTAGATTAGTATTTTATTATGTTAATATTTATTTGTATTTTTATTGTATTTAAATTATTTGCCATATTTTATATTTTGCTCACTAAGATTGCATATCGAGATATATAAATTGTCAATGCGGTGCCTTTTATCCGAGCGTAAACGGGGCTAGTATCAGGCGTAATGATGGTGGTTTGGGCGTTTACCCTCGGATAACGGGGCTTTTAAAATTTACCCGCACTTATAACCAAATTTTAAATTAATTATCACTTTAATCCGGAAAGTTTAATATTAATAAAGCGGGAATTATTAAAGTACCAATTTTGGGCGGTGTGGGGGTGTTAATCATTCCCCAATCGTAACCGACTCCCGAATCCAACAGTTTTCAAATCTCTGGTTTTATTGGTGTCTGACCTACCTAAGTGGCCGGTGGCGACTCCATTTTCAAAATAAAATACAATTTTTACAAAATCCCACGGAAGACATTTTTTAAAACAAAACAAAATAAAAATACTTTTTTTAGCGAAACGAACATCGCTACAATAGAGAATCAGCGTATTCACGTTTCATACCCAAAACTTATTAAACAAAAATAAAAGAACAATCTTACCCAGAATTTGAAAATATATAAAAAAAGAAAGAATTTGAAAACATCAGTTACCTAGAATTTTAAAAACAAACTTCAATAGGATTCAAGCACCACAGTTGATGATAAGCAATTGTGACTGTGTTTGTAAGAAATATGAGAAATTGAAAAGTGAGTAATAATTTTCAGATGAATTGTAAAATATGGAAGAGGAGAGATGCAGGTAAATTATACTTAAAATTTCTCATTCCATTGAGTATTGAAGAGAAAAAATAACGTTAATAAAATTTTCCATTGATATGAAAAACTGGGAAATAGTTTTGTTGAATTGATGGTGGGAATTTGGAAAGACAAAAGTTTAACAATTTAATTGATTTTTTTTTTTGGATTTTGAAAAGGAAATATTTAATTAGTGTTTTATGAGAAATGGAATCATTATTAACGTTGATATAAAAACTTAATAATGGCAATTGGCAGGTTAATAATTCATGGGCTCCATTATTTTACTTGACAATTTTTTTAAAATTTATTATCTAAAAATAAGGAAATATTATGCTAAAAAAAATTTAAAATTTATGGGCCCTGGGCGGGCGCCCCTGCTGCCCAGCCCAGGGTCGGCCTTATATATATAAATAAGAGATGAGCATGTAAAATATTTGGCCCATGATATTCACATATCAAGAGTTTGGTCGGTTTGCATGAATCACAATGTGAGAGAGATGAGTTCCTTCTTTTTCAAGCATTGAAAGTTTGTTGAGACCTAACCGAGAATTGTATTTACTATTCATTTGTCATTGATAATGGGTCTAATTGTAAAATCACTCCTTAAAGTATGCCAGTTGTTAATTTTCATCCATAAATTATTTTTGGTAAACTTTCGCCCTTGACGTTTTTCACCGTTTCTACTTTGACCCCACTCGTTTTGTTTTCCATTCGTAGTGTTGACATGGTACTAAGGAGGATAACGTATAGCATGGTTACGTATAGCAGGGTTAGGTTGCGACACTAACCGAAATGTTACAAAACATGAAATTTAAAATGTTATTTTTAATAACATTTTAAGTTGGTGGTCTAACGACAAATATCAATGCTTAACATCAACTTAAAATGTTATCATAAGTTACAAGTATCGATATTCGGAGCCAAGTTTCGATACTTAACCACTAACCTAAAATGTTATAAAAAAGTATAACATTTTAGGTTGGTGAGTAACATTTTAGCTTTCGTATTTTATAACATTTCGGTTGGTGCCGCACCGTAACTCTGCTGCACCCTAAGCTCACCAGGTACTAAGAGAAAAGATCACACGACATATTTTGGTAGTGCGACATGGCAAAATATAAAAATGTTAAAATGTCTAAATATTTTTAAAAATAATATATTTTACAAAAAAATTTGAGTTTTTTTTAATTTTTAGAATTGAAAATTTTAGAATTTCAAAATTTTAAACTTTTTAAATACTGCTTGTCATGGTGGAACATCCAGTGGGCATGACCCACCCCAACTTTTTATGGTTTAATTATATTTTAAACCCCGGAAAGCTTTAAGATTATTAAAAATAAGTCATTGTCCCTTCTAAAAGTTTTTGATTTAATTTTTTAAGGCTTTATCAGTTTTAAAGTTAATGTAATTAAGTTTTATCAATTTTTATGGTTAATTATTTTATAGGATATGCCAATTTTGGAATTGAAGAAATTAACTCTCAACACTCTATTTTTAATGTTATCTTTTTAGCCTCGTAATTTCAAAGATAAACAGTTTGGTCCTTTCCATAATTACATCCTAGTTCTGGCCCCTCTCATAACTTCATTCTAGTTCCGCCTTGCTACTTATATATTTTTTGTCATATGACACTCTGATATTATCGCGTGACCTTATGTAGGTATGTCACATCATCATTTAACGAGTGGGGTAAAAAGTAAAACGATGATAATATTAACAAAATTCTTGATAAAAAACAGGTAATTCTTAATAAATAATTACTTCGAGTACCTAAAATTAATAGAGGGTATACTTAAAAGAAGCTCTTTGTATATTAAACCATCATAGTATAATATCTACTATTTGTCACTTAACATAAGACATGTAAACTTTTATTTGGAGAGTTAATGGTTTAGAAGTATAAAAACTAGTTCGAGTACCTAAAATATAATCGTAGTTATACTTCTGAATCATAAAGAAGGTCACTTAAAAGAAGCTCGTTGTATATTAAACCATCATAGTATAATATCTACTATTTGTCACTTAACATAAGACATGTAAACTTTTATTTGGAGAGTTAATGATTTAGAAGTATAAAAACTAGTTCGAGTACCTAAAATGTAATTGTAGTTATACTTCTGAATCATAAAGAAGGTCCTAGTAATCTGATTCTCGTATTTAATCTTATATTCTGTGAATCACTCTAACCACCACTAATTTGTGAGAATGGTGATGATACTGACACCCGCGGTTATAATTGTTGTGTTGGCTGTATAGTATTGAAGCTCATCTAAATCATTAACATGATTTTAGGTTGAATCTTAAATTGGTTGTTAATTGTCATTAAGTGCAAGATATGTTGAGCACCACTTTGTTAAATTTGGAATGAGTAGTAGTTAGAGATATTCATTTGACCCAAACCTAACGGGTTTCGACCGGATCCTATAAGGTCAGATTTTTTAAAGAAAGTTTTGAGTTCGGATTTAGTTTTTTTTTGTAGTGTTGGGTCAGTTTGGGTTTAATGTGAAAAATATCCTACCCGACCCAACCCGAAATAATAGTTTAATTTTATTCTAAATTTTAGGTATAATTATATATATATATATATTCAATCATCTCCTTATTTTGACTAATAAAAATAAAATAATTATTATAACGCTCCATATCTTTTTGTATTTTGTCAATTAACTCCCTATTTTATCGAATACAAATGAAAAAATAATTATTTATGTCAAACCGGTTTGGGTTTGGGTTTTTACTCTACAATTCAGGTCGGGTAAGACATTACAAAAATATCGGGTTCGGATTGAGGTGTTACATTTTCAAGTCGGGTGCGGATCGACCAAAACCTCGACCCATGGCCATCCCTAGTAGCAGTTTAATTTATCATCTCACTGAGTAAACTACACAGATAATTATTTATGTTTGAGTAAGTTTATGTTTTAATCACTAACATTTTAAAAATTACACTATAATCACTAACATTATCGATTTACCGTACACAGCCGACACTTGATAACCAATAACCTTGCTTGAAGCAAATAAGTAAAACACAATATACAAATCACCTATATCTATCTTGCTTTTCCCCTTTCATTTTCAATTTTCACTTGCCATTCACAGTGCAACCTATCATAACCCAAGAGATAAGGCTTATTTCACCCCCAACTTGTTACACATTAGAATACTATCGGCGAACTACACATTTTTTTTCTTTTTTATTCTCTTTTAGTTGAAAGAAACTAAACATTTTTTTTATTGAGATATAAAGCATATTTATAATTTCATGATAGAATTTAGTATCTCCATCGTTAAATGTCATGGATAAAGTTAGTATTTTATTTATATGATAAAGATATCGAATTGATTTGAAAACTTATATACATGGTAAGTATATTTATATCGACAAATTGTGTGAACTACATGTGTACTCCACCTATCCATTTTGATTCAACAGCTTAATTATGGTGTATTTTTTCTAAGTTAATGGCGGCTATAAAAAGGGCATGGTCCTGCATTTTAATGGATTTACAAATAGAGGCTGCCATTGGGGAAGTGAGAGAAGGGAGATAGAGAGATATGGGGAGAAGTCCTTGTTGCTCCAAGGAAGGACTCAACAAAGGAGCTTGGACTTCATTGGAAGATAAATTACTCATATCATTTATTAAAGCTCTCGGGGAAGGCAAATGGAGAGATCTCCCCAAGAGAGCTGGTATGTATAAACATACATACATACACACACACATATAGAAGAGACCCCAAAGTGAAATTATTGTAATTGAACTTTTCAATTGGTCCCCAAATGCAGGTTTGAAGAGGTGTGGGAAGAGTTGCAGGCTCAGGTGGCTGAATTATCTTAGACCAGATATCAAAAGAGGCAACATATCCCCTGATGAAGAAGAACTCATCATCAGACTCCATAATCTTCTTGGCAACAGGTTATTTCTTTGTTAGGTCCAACCCCAAATGCTTATTTTCTTCTTTCACAAGATTTGAACTCAAGATGTTGTTTAATGATCGGCAGATGGTCTTTAATTGCTGGAAGGTTACCCGGGCGATCAGACAATGAAATCAAAAACTATTGGAATACTACTTTAGGAAAGAGAGCCAAAGCTCAAGCGTCTATTAATGAAGCTCCTCCAAGCAAATCTACACAGAAAATATTATCAACCAAGTCTGGAGCCACTGAGCCCTCGAGTTCATCCCAGTCTACGAAAGCCAAAATCGAAGTGATTCGGACTCGGGCCAATAGGTGCAGCAGCCAAGTCATGGTCCCATTGCAGCCACCTGCAACTCAAGATATTGATGTTACCAACATATCTCTACTTAAGGGCCCTTGTGAGCTTAGAGATGATCAACGTTGTTTAACAATTGATCAAGAAATGGGTGATGGTGCAATGGTGGACTTTGAAATCAGTGAGCTGCTAAAAGCAAGCGAAGAACTGTTTGATGAGGCAATGTTCAAGTATTGGACCGCAAATCCTGGTCTTAGCGACAATGCTGCCACTGATTTAGACTCTTTGGCCTTTTTGCTTGACAGTAACGATTGGCCTTGATAGCATAATCGGTACTGGTGCAGCATCGATTTCCAAAAATGGAGTGAAAATGAAAGAATGTGAAAGAATTCATTCACTGTATCTTTCCTTGGATAAAATACTTGTACTTTGCTTATTGGAAGTTGCATGTAGTAGGAAACTGTTGTAAAATAGGGAGTTGAAAATAACAACTCATCAACAAGCTTAAAATATGTGTTTTTAAATATAGGTGACCAAGATTCGAGCGATGGTACAGTGTGCATGACTTATTCAAGACTAATAAAAATAACATCCATTACATGAGACCATATTAAAATTGTTCAAAATATATACCTTTTTAAGAGTTTAAATAGACTTATATATCATATTCGAACTGACATTTAAATAACTTACAATTATGCTACTGAAGATAGCGTCAAGCTCTAAATATTTGAATAACTGAACTCAATATAACCCAAATAAATCTAAATTAAGCCAGCGCATGAAGATTTTCCAAGCATCATTGATTTGTGGCGATTGAGTAGATTGGTTACTCTTTCATTATACGTTTATACATTATGTCAATTAATTGAGTAAACTGATTCCTTTACTACTTGAACTGATTAAAAACGTTAGGTCCTTATCTAAACAGATTCGAAAATATTAAAATTTCATCCGACTATTTTAAAAGATTTAACCCTCCTTAAGTAAAATTTATTCCTCCAAAACACACCGTTGAGGCATGTGATGAGTGATGGAAATGTCATGTTAGGTGAAGACTTGTCTTTTTAAGAAGCAATTTAACCATTAGATGAATCCTTAACAACATACAAGTGTAGTTAAAACTTGTATTATTTTATTAGTGTTAGCTTAGGACTCCTATAATGTCATAATCCAATGACATCACATTGTAGTTTGAATATATTGGTTCTTAAAGTAAAGATTGCATTTATAATAAGCTTAAATGAAAAATAGGTCCCCAAAGTATACTTCTTTTGAATTTTAGGTGCCTAAAGTTTTTTTTTTTTTGTAAAAATAGGTGCCGAAAGTTTTAACCGTTGTAATTTTAAGTGTCTGGCCGTTAAGGGGTGTTAAAAAAGTTTTTAACCAATCAATGCTTGACATGTGGCACTAATTTGATTTTTAAAAAAATTAAGAAAAAAACCAAAAAATTTAGTTTTTCATAAAATCCTAAAATTTTGCAATTTTTACAAAACAATCCTCAAATCCCTAAAAATTCCCAAACTCAAACCCTCAAATCACCGCGCCTGAGCACACCCTTTTGGTCGCCGGACCTAGGCGGTCATTTCCCCTAACACGGCGTCACCGAAAACAGTGAATGGCGTGCCGGTTGAACATCGAACGCAAAATTAAAGTTTTGCTGGCACGTAGTTGGCCGCTTTTGACGACGTCGTGTTGGGGGAAATGACCACCTAGGTCTGGCGACCAAATGGGTGTGCTCAGGTGCGGCGATCGGCCGCGGACGCGGCGGTGATTTGGGGTTTAGGTTTGGGAATTTTTAGGGATTTGGGGACTGTTTTGTAAAAATTACAAAATTTTGTGATTTTATAAAAAAACTATTTTTTTGTCAAAAAAATGTTTTAATTTAAAAAAAATAAACATGCCACGTGTCAAGCACCTAAAATTGCAACATTGTAAACTTTAGGCACCTAAAATTATAACGGTTGAAACTTTGGGCACCTATTTTTACAAAAAAAAATACTTTAGGCACCTAAAATTCTAAATAGGTATACTTTGTGCTTCTGTTTTTCACCTTTATAATAACCTACTCAACGTACGACTAAGACAAATTAGTTAATGATTGATGATAGAGTATAGGTTAGGTTAATAATGCACCTCACAAAACGTACTAATAAGTTGCATGTTATTATTTTGATGTTAATATTTTTGTTAATTCAAGTTTTTTTTTTAAAAGAAACAATTTAGATTATGTTAGTTGTAAATGTGAGTAATTAAGAATAAATAACCATGGCTTTAACGTTATTTTCATCAAATTTACAAGATTTCAATTGATATAATAACAAATTAAGACTCAATGTATATATATTATGTCAATTTGATCACAACTCTAAAAAGCTCAACACATAATTTACACATTATGTAAATGTTACGGCTAAATTTGATGGATTGTTTTTAAATTAAGACTATGTTGATATAATGTATAAACGTTGAAGGTTAAATTAAATGTTCTTAACCGCTCACTTTCGAAATTGATAGGACTAAATTGCTCATCTTTTTTTAGAGGGACCATTTACCCAATTTCAAATATGAGAGGGACCTACGAGACATTTTTTTATCTAGATCTTTTGTATTATATTTTTTGTGGATTTAATCTCTACTATAATTTAATCATTTCTAGTCCTACTTTTCAAAATATGTATTTTCAGTCTCGACGTCAACTCTTTTTTTAGGAGAAATTATTTTATGAACTTTCCTCACCACGTCATTCATGGTTCCAACTAGTAAAAATCACTCATTTCATCATTTTCTCCTCATATAATCAATCCACTTAAAATTAACTTCCAAGTAGCCAGTTATTCAATGTTTACATGGAGAAAAAGTGAAGGTTTATCCATAGAAAAATGATGGGTTTCATTCGCCAGAATTATATATGATGTGGTAGGACAAATTCATATAATAATTTTTTTAGCTAACCTTGTTAAATAATTTGGAGTAACTTATTTTTCAAAATATGTGATGATGTGACACACACATCACAACTAAACGATTATTATAATTTTTTAAACGTACAAATATTTATTTGATTATACTAAAAAAATAACAAGGTAAACAATTCACATGACATGTGTTGATATATTTGATTTTGATATAGCTTAAATGAAAAATGTTTTTGGACTTAAATAAATTTATAAAAATATTTTAAAAGTCCAATAACTTGAAAAATATATTTGAAATGTTTTCAAAGGGTTTTTGACATGTTTAAAATGATTTTAAATAGCCAAAGTGTCAAAAACAGGCCCTGAGTACCGGTACAGTTTGACTCACACTGATACCTAGAAGAGCTCATACCGATACAACTAAGCTATGTACCGATACGCCCCTTTCTACCTAATGATCTTATTTTTTAGTAGCCAAAAATCGTACCGATCCAGGCTTGGACGTACCAAAATGCAAGGAGGTGTACCGATACACTTACATAGTGTACCGATACCGGTGTTAAATTTGCCCAACTACTCTTTCTTCTTTGAGGCAGGTATCGATACACTTGCACTCGTACCGATACCCCCTGCTCTAGAAGTGCATTTAATGCTGGAAATAAAGTCCCCAACGGGTCCAAATCAACCCCAATGGTTAGAACGACCACAAACTCCTTAGAGGGTTTAAAAGACCTCTTCAAGTAGCCATAGAACAACAGGAAAACAACTTGCCAACATTCAATGATAGAGAAAGTGTTTTAGAGCTTAATTTTGTCATATTTATTGTAGAAAACACTAGTGTGCCAAATTATCACATTTGCTAGGATTTTGGATGTGTGCTTAATTTGCAAACTCTTTGCCTAGTGAGGTTTTCCTTGTTTGCTATATTTATTTTTCTCTTGTAAGAAAGTGTTTCAAGACTTTTGTGGTATAAGTCTTGGTTATAAGGGTTATCTCCTTGATCCTAGAAAAAAAAAGACAAATTAGTGGATTTCTGGAAAATCCTTAGTGTGGATAGATAAGGTAGTGGGAGTAAACTCGGTTGTATAGTCCAACCACTATAAATCATTGTGTCAATATTTTTATTTCTTAGCTTTTCATCCACCAAAGTAAAAATCCAATTCTCCCCCTTTGGCTATTTTGGTTGATCGTTCGAGGTCTCAACAATTGGTATCAGAGCTTTATCTCTATGTCGGATTAACATCCTAGAGTAGATCCTTGAAGTACTCAACCATTCTACATCAACCAGAAATCATGGCGCAATCCATCGACAAGCCTCCTTACTTCAACGGTGTCAACTACTCCTATTGGAAGAATAGGATAATGTTCTTTATCAAAGCCAATGTCTATCTTCTTTGGGATATAGTTCTTGATGGCTCGTTCGTTCCTCAAAGAAGTAAGGCATAATGGAATACGGAAGATCGGAAGAAGATGCAACTCGACAATAAAGCTATGTACATCTTGTTTTGTGCACTTGGACCCGATGAGTATGTAAAAATTTCTTCTTGCTCAAGTGTTAAGGAGATTTGGGACAAGCCTGGAGTCACTCATAAAGCAACAAATAAAGTAAAGGAGACCAAGATTGGTCTTCTCAACCTTAAGTACAAGAACTTCAAGATGAACTCGAAAGAAGACATCAAAGCTATGTTCGATCGATTCTCCACCATTGTGAATAGACTTAAAGGATTCAGAGAGATAATCTCGAAGGACAAGCTTGTGAGGAAGTTGATTTACTCACTTCCTGATTCATGGGACTCCAAGAAGACCTCAATCATTGAAGTAAATAACATGAAGGAGCTAAAGCTTGACGAGCTTATGAGATCTTTTCTAACCTATGAGATGTCAAAAGGGAAGAAGAAAAAATAGCAAGGAATTGAAGATTTGAATGTTGCTCTCAAATCCTCCACAAGCCAACAAGAAGACTCAAGTGGAGAGGATATTGAAGAAGAAGGGATGGCCATACTCTTCAAGAAATTCACCCGATTCATGAAGTAAAAAAAGGAAGAATCAAAACATGAATCGAGAATGAAAAGAGGTGATCCCATCATATGATTCAAATACAAGAAGCCGGGGCACACCAAGTATGATTACCCTTAATTCAAAAAGAAGAGATCAAGCAATAAGAAGAAGGTAATTATGGCTACATAGAGTGATAAAGAGGACTCCACCGATGATGAGGCAACCAACCTTTGTCTCATGGAAATCGAAAAGATTCAAGGGTAACTTCTAATTCATCTACTTTAACTTCGTATACTTTTGATGAATTACAAGATTCCTACGATGAATTAGTTTTGGAATTTAAAGTCTCATTTTTGAAAAACAAGAAATTGATTTCAAAATTAAAAATTGAAAATGATTTGCTTTCTAAAGCCAATTTAGAACTTGAAGAAAGGTTTGAGAACTTTGAGAAAAAGATTTTTGATTTACAAAACTTGCTTTCAAAAGTTCAAGAAGAAAAAGATTTGATTTACAAAAGTTTTGAAAAGAAAAATAGAGATTGCTCTAAAAATAATTTTGTAAATTTAAATTTTTATGTTAGACAATCTAGTTCCCCTAGATTTTTAAAGGGCAAAATGATTAAGAACATTTGGGTTCCAAAAGGACTAATTTCTTCAAACAAAAAGGAAGACATTGAAAAATGGATTCCAAATGGAACTAAAATATTTGGAACTAATGTCATTGGATCCAAAGCAATTTGGATGCCAAAAATTACTTGATTGTCTACTTGTAGGTGTGCTTGAGCATTGATGAATAAAGACAAATTTTGGAAGCTTTTGACACACAAAGAAGGAAGGACACTTGAAGAAGAAGAGGCTTAATATTGTATCTTGGTTCAAGAGGTAAATTTTAGTTTCATGCAATTTGCTTAATCATGCCTATATTGTTTGATTTTGATGATCTAAGCATGTTTGTATGACTCCATTTTGTGCCTAATTGAATATATTTAAGGGGAGTCTCAATTACATAAGTTACATGTTTTTGGCCCTTTATGCTCATTTCTTTGTCTATGGCCATTAACTTGTAATGTTTAGTTGAATATGGTGAAATTCATGCTTTCTATGTTTTAAACGATGATTATTGAGAAGCATGTGTAGCAATGTGTGCAGAAAGTATACCTAGGATCTCCTAAAGCCTTTGTATGAACTTAAGAATAAGTTGTAAGGCTTTTTTGGGTTGTTTTTGCAGCATATTTTCACCATTTCGTGCCTTTGGTATTAGTACCGCCCAGACCATACCGATACGACCTTCAAGCAAGTACACATACGGTCTCCTCCGTACCGGTACGTTAGACAAAAAAGGACTATTTTGTCTCATTTTTTCCATGCCTTGAATGCTTATTGGTTTATTTTCATAAATGGCATGTTTGATTGAATTTCTTGTCTTTATTTAATTAATTTATTTAAAATTTAATTTATTTCTCTTGAATTGTTGGACTACCAATCTTTTTTATGCTTGATTAAGGGGGAGCCATTTTTTAAATTATTTCATGTAAAATTTTTTTGGTCTATTTTCTCTATTGTTATTTTACACCAACAATTGGTATTTTCTATCAATTGGTACTGATTTTTCCAACGATTGGTTTCAACTTGTCAACTTTTGGTGTTTTTGAACTTAATGTGATTTCAAACTTAGTTTTGAAAATTTTTTTTGATATAACAAAAATGGGAGAGATAGGTTTGAAAAATTAACTTTCAAAAAGAAAAAAATAGAGATTTAAATATTTTCTAAAAATATTTTTTTTCTAAAATTATTTTTCTGAGGAGGAGAAATTTCAAAAATAAATTTTCAAGTGGTTTCGTTATATCAAAAAGGGAGAGATTGTTGAGATATTTGATTTTGATATCAAACATATGTTTGAGAGGTTATCAATGGGTTTTTGACAAGTTTAAAATGATTTTAAATAGGCAAAGTTTCAAAAATAGGCCTTGAGTACCGGTATAGTTTGACTCGTACCGGTATAGTTTGACTCGTATCGATACCTAAAAGAGCCTGTACCGGTACAACTAAGCTGTATACAATACGCCCCTTTGTCCCTAACGGTCTGATTTTCGAGTAGCCAAAAATCGTACTGATACAGGCTTGGCCATACCAAAATGTAAGGAGGTGTACCGATACACTTACATAGTGTACCGGTACTAGTGTTAAATTTGCCCAACGACTCTTTCTTCTTTGAGGTAGGTACTGATACACTTGCACGCTTACCTATACCCCCTGCTGTAGAAGTGCATTTAATATTGGAAATAAAGTCCCTAACGGGTCCAAATCAACCCCAACGGTTAGTAACGACCACAAACTCCTTAGAGGATTTAAAAGACCTATTCAAGCAGCCATGGAACAACAAGAGAACAACTTGCCAACATTCAATGATAGAGAAAGTGTTCTAGAGCTTAATTTTGTCATATTTCTTGTAGAAAATACTAGTGTGCCAAATTATCACATTTTCTCAAGTGTTTAGGATTTTGGATGTGTGCTTAATTTGCAAACTCTTTGCCTAGTGAGGTTTCCTAGTTTGCTACTGTAACACCTCTAACGTATATTCGTAGACCGAATATACACTAAAGATGTTACAGAGTTATTAAGAAAAACTTGACTTGAATATTTTTTTCAAACTTTATCTTGTAGCCTAACCCTTTCCGGCTTTAAATTAAAAACTACGCCAGTCTATAGCGACTAGTTTTCAACCCTGAATTGTTTTATAAAATTTATAAATGTGTTATTGAAATAAAAATATAATTCATGGAGAAAACTATGTACCCTGCCTAGACTCTTTCTTGATTTTAAAATTTCTACGTGATTAGGGTTAAACTATACTTAACTATATCAAAAAATATAACTACTTATAGCAGACCAATTTCTAAATTCATACATTGTAATAGTGCATAAGCACATTATAAAGTTAAGATTATAAAACAGTTTGTCTCTTTAAATCCACTACATATATGTACATGCCCACTAGACATCAAACTTACAACTTAAGATGTACATACCGTGATTACTAATGTAACTTGATTTTTTCCAATTTAATAGCTCATTCTTGCCATTCTACTTGGGAGAACCTACGTGTGAAATAACATACGCTAAGTACGAACTTAGTGAGGCAATAATCTTATTTATCAAAACATAAAATAAAGCAATACATGTTATACATTAACCTAGCATAGTTTCTGTCTAAGGTAGTATCGTACTAACAAGGTTTTCATAGTCAGTCAATATTCATGTACAAGTCATAATTTTTCTAGCTTAGTCTAGTTTCCAATACTCCATCATTATCAAGTAAATCATATGCATGGCATAGTTCACATACATGACATATTTCATACACATGGCATAATTCACATCATGGCATGATTTATATATATATATGACATAATTCACATACATGACATACTTCATATACATGGCATAATTCATATATATATGGCATGAATTATATACATGGAAGAATCCATATACATGTCATAATTCGTATACATGGCATGATTCATATACGTGACATCATTCATATACATGACTTAATTCATATACATAACATGATACATGTACATGGCATAATTCATATGCATGGCATAATTCATATACGTAACATAATTTGTATACATGTCATGATTCATATACGTGACATGATTCATATACATAACTTGATTCATTTACATGACATGATTATTTTACCTGACATGATTTAATTCATATACATTGCATGTTCCGTATTCATGGCATGGTTTATATACATGACATATTTCATATACATGGCATGGTTCATATTCATGGCATGATTCATATACGTAACATGATTCATTTACATGACATGATTCATTTACGTGACATGATTCTTTTATCATTGCCCAAAGTACGATATATGAGATTGAGGTACGCGAGTCATCTTGAAATGACACCGTAGTGTTTAACATGAACGTGAAGATGAGTACGTACTGGGGACGCTCTTTGCTCCCCATAAACATGAAGCACCTCGACAGTGCACTCGGGCACAGTAGGCGTGGATCCCCAGGGTGCATGTGACACAATCATTTTGTCACAATATCTATCTGATAACATGAACATAAGGGTGCAACTACTAAAGACTCTATGGCATGCCAACTATACCATGGACTCTCATACACAATGCTTGGGCATTTCTTTTATCATCAATAAATCATCATAATCAATCATATAAATAAACATTTCATGTTTCATCATAAATGTTCATGGTAAACATAGATCATCATATAAATAAACATTTCATATCTCACACTTCAACATAATTGGTCATGGCAAACATAAATTAACATATATATAGACAATGCAATATCATTTAATTTAAGGTCGACTATTCGCAAGTCTTCCTAATTGCATTTTAAAACATGTAAGTGCACTCACATGGGCCATGTAATGGTATGCCTCACTAAGCTTACACAAGTTTCCTTTTATTTCTTCTTTTTTTCATTTGGTTCTCCTTCAATCTCTTTTGGAGCTGTATAAGACCAATTGAACATATACATTGCCATTCTCGTATTCGACTTAAATCTAACATTGCTAACTTGATTCTTAAACATGATTATTCGAATATAAAAATTTTCTGAAAAAAATTCCACAATACTTTACAAGTTTCCGAATGGTCCCGAGGTCTTTAGTGACCATTTTGAACATTAAACAATTGTTCAAGCCTAATTTGAACAATTTCCATAATCATTTACTAATTTTGGACTATTACCTTTAGTCCTTCAACTTTATAAAAGTGACATTTTAGTCACTACATTACTTTTGTACATTAAATTAATGTACAATTAAACCATTTATTTATTTCTAATATTCTTAGAAAGTTTCCTTTAACTTTCAACTTTATTCACTTTGGTCCTTCACTAATTTTTTATTTCGAAATAAGTCCCTTATCTTTCCTTTCTTGACATTTCAATCCTTTAACTTTCATAACATGCTTGAATCTTCAATTCTATCAATTTTCCAAAAATTCAAGACCAATCCCTAATATTTCCTAAATTGTCGAATTGGTCCTTTAACTTCCAAAATTTTCCATTTTGGTCCCTAATCATCAATTCAAGCTATTTCAATCATAATTCAATGATTCCAATATTAAACTAAACTTTTCAATAATTTCCCTTAATTCCTTAAACAATTCGAAATAGTCCTAAAATCTCATCTTGGGAAATTATTCAATCTAACATCAAAGTCAAGCTTACAACATCATATTCTATTCAATTCCATCCTCAATTTAATTCCCTAACCAAAATCCTAAATTTTAGGGTTAGGGTTTATAACCTCAATCATGGAATTCATCCAAATTCAACTTGATTCCATGTTTTAAATCATCAAATCAACTAACTACAACTCTAATTTCATCATAAACTTTAATTCCCACAATCATCTTCATCAATAACATGAACTAAAATTAACTTGTATCATGCAATATTACTATCAAAATGAAGAGAATCAAGTGTAGAACAATTTACCTAAATTAATTTTGCTTGAAACTTGTCTTGATTATCCAATTTTGAGTTTGAAATTTGAAAACTCCTTCCCCCTTTTCTTTTTATGGGCTTCGAATAACATGTATAATAGATGAGAGATTTTTCTCATCTTTTAATTGTTTTAATCCATGTGTAAAGTTAAATGAATTTTAAATTCATTTAACTAGTGAATTTACTAATTTGCCCTTTTAATCCAATGGCCAAGATTCAATCTCATCAGAAATCAATGGCCATGATCTATTCCAAGTGTTATTCACCTTTCAAAATTGCCCTCTAAGTTCTAAAATATTTCAAAAATGCCATCTATGGCAAATGACAAATTTGCCCTCCAACTAGACTTTATTTACTTACATGACTTAAAATTGTCATTCCATAAAAATTGAACCAAATTGGTTCCATTATAACCAACCTCCTTCCCAAAATATCATAAATTTTAATTTATGACATTTATTCGATCCAATTATTCGAATTTTATTCAATACGATTTCCAAATTTTCTTTCTTTGAGCTTTAGAACCTCTCCATCGTAATCTAACTAAATCTAGTTAGAATTCCACCAACATTAATAAAATATTCATAAAATAATATTTTATGAATTTTCCATAATCTTTGAAATTGTCATTAAAATTTCAATTCGATTTGATATACTGATAATTACTGAGAATTTTTATCGGATACATTTCCTCTTAGAAATCTTATCTCAACAATCCATTATGAATATTACTGACTTAAACCGAATCCTTTTTATCAGTCAAAATATTGAATATGGGACCTTCCTAGTAGGTCACCCATCCCCGTGCTACTCTGGTTTGAGCACGCTTAACAATTTTTATTCGATTCAAAATTCGAATAATATAAGCCTCGTATGAAAAATATGAGTAACACTGAAATACCACTCTTGGGGGTGAACTATCCATTTACGAAGTTAAATTACATAACTTTTTAAAATTACACTTTGGACCCTAAACTTTTCCAAAGTTTATACTTTAAACCCTAAACTTTCAAAAATTAAATTTTAGTCACTAAGCTAAAATTGATTATTAAAAATGAATTTGGTTATTAAAAATCCGTTTAATCAAATTTATTTTATTTTTATTTATTAAACCTTTAAAAACCTTTTTAAAATAACCTAAATTAAAGGAAAAGTCTGATTAAAAACTTTGGTAAATTAGATCCTTAAAGATTCTAAGTTTTTGACCTTTTTACGATTAAGTCACCAAAATATTTTTGAAAACTTTACATTTTAATCACCAGACCAAAATGTCCCAAAATTCAATTTTATTCCTTCAAATTGAGATTTTCAAAACCCTTAGAATATTAATTAAACATTTTCTAATATTTTCCATATTTTATTTTAGCCAAAAATAATTTATTATAAATTAATTCTCGAAACTAGCTCGAATCGCCTAATCCGATTCCCTTAAACTGTCTAATCGATCTAGCTAACATCTAAGCCCAAATTCAGGGCGTTATATAAGGCTACATCGAAATTAATTCGATATCTACCGTATTTGCAATAGTGTAACGGGAACTCGTCTTTCTAGATGACTCTGAGTTTTTATTTTTTAATGTATTTAATAGAATTCGTCGTTTTAGAAAAAAGAACTGCATAAAAAATTAGGTTTTAATTTAGGTATTAGTACTTTATTTAGGGCCTTATTTTTTAATATTTAAAAGAAACTCATTTGTCTAGAGTATTGGACTTACCACTCTAAACAATCTATTTTGACATAATAGAGAAGTAAATAAACTGTTTAAGAAGAGAGATACTATTGATGATAACTTGCTTCTCTTTGCATAACAATGATAGGTTTATATAGCATCGTTCTAAGCTAACAGACTAAAACAAACTTCAACTACTAGCTTAACTGCTCCATTAGACTCATGCCACGTGTATGTCACCTGTCCTAAGCTCCACTAACACTGTAACTGATATCAGTATGTGCCACGTGTATTATTCAATTACACGTGCTGACTATCCTCAACATTCCCCCTGGTTTTTCCACCTTCATCCTTTGCAACTGATATCACATGCAGCTTATCACGAAATAGCTCAAAGTAGGGTTTCGTTAGTGGCTTTGTAAACCCAACTGCTAACTGATGATCAGCTGGCACATAGTTCACATGTAACTGATTGGCTGCCACATTCTCTCTAACAAAATGGACATCCAAGTCAACATGCTTGGATCGAGCATGATACACTGGATTTGCTCTTAACGCAACAGCATTGGTGTTATCACACAAAATCACATGTATTTCTTGTTGAGCAACACCCATATCAGTAAGCAACGCACTCATCTATGTCACCTCTGAAACTGCATCCGCCACACTCTTATATTTTGCTTCTATGATAGATCGAGAAACTGTCTTTTGTTTCTTTGAATTCCACAACCAAATTACTGCGAAGATAGAAACCATGTCCTGAAACAGATCTCCTGTCAACGACACTTCCTCCCCAATCAGCATCCGCAAAGGCCACAATTTTCATTCCTCCATTTTCTGCTGACAACTCTAACCCATAATCTAGTGTACCAGCTAGGTATCTCAAGATTCGTTTCACTGCTATAAGATACAATACAAAGGTCTATGCATAAATTGAGCTACCTTACTCACACTAAAAGCGATATCGGACCTTGTGTGGCACGCATACAACATAGCACCTACTATGCTACGATATTCCTGTGCATCTTCAAGCAACTCTCCTACAGTTTTACTCAATTTCGGCTATACTATCATCGGTGTAGGCACTGGATTAGCATGTAGCATGTTTGTTCTGGTCAACATATCCACAATATACTTCCATTGACTCAGTACTAGTACATCATCCTTCCGTGTTACTTCAATCCCTAAGAAGAAATTTAACTGACCAAGATCCTTCAATGAGAACTTCTCATTTACTAAGTTCACCACATTAGAAATATCACTAGATGATTGTCCTGTAAGTATAGTGTCATCAACATAGACGAGCATATGTCCTTAAGCCTCCTTCTAACTTCATAAAAAAGGAAGCATCCGCTCTTGATTCCTTGAACCCTATTTGCAGAAGAAACGCCTTCAATTTGGCATGCCAATTGCGTGGAGCTTGATTTAACCCATAGAGAGCCTTTGTAAATCTACACACAAGCTTGGAACCATCACTAGAAGTCTGCTCAAACCCAGGAGGCTGCTACACGAAAACATCCTTAGTTAAATAACCATTAAGAAACGCATTATTCACATCAACTTGCCTCAATTCCCACTTATTTGACACAGCTAGAGCTAAGACAACATTCAATGTGGATGGCTTAACCACTGGACTGAATGTGTCCTGAAAATCCTGGCCAGGAACCTGAGAAAATCCCTTGGCCACGAGTCGAGCTTTGTACCTGGTAATTGAACCATCTGGGTTCCTCTTCAGTTTAAATATCCACTTACAGCCAACTGCAGTCCTTCCCTATAGTAGTTTCACGACCTCCTGCGTGCCATTGTTTTGAAGTGCATCAAGCTCAACATTCACAGCAGCTCTCTAGTGAGAAGATTGCAACGCCTCATGTATTGTATTTGGTTCAATTTCATCACATGTGCCCAGGTAAACTTTTGGTTTAAAAAAACCACAGTTACTTCTTGTCATCATTGGGTGACGATCGGAGATTATAGGCTCAGCAACATGAGAAGTACTCTCATTTGTATCAGTAACTTCATGTAGATCCCAAGACAAATGAGAGGAATTAGGCATGATGTCACCATGTACCTTAGTTGACACAACAGGTGTGACCTGAGCAGCTGCTGATTCTGAAATAGCTGGAGACTGCACCAATTCATCTATCATCTCATGTGAACCATGTCATCTACCAATGGTGAACCATAACTATCTGAAGCTGTGCCAGCATTATGTCTAGGAGAGGGAATCACCACCAGACTCAGGCAAGTGTTCAGACTGAACATCCTTACATTGATCTGATTCTACATTTATTCTCACAAAACCAGTCCGATAGTCTTTGTGAAACTTATGTTTTGTTAGGAAAACTCCGAAATTTATGCTTGCACGTGCATATTTTTCCACCATCTACTTTTGCCACAGCTAAGTCTGCAAAAGGAAAAGAAAACTCATCAAAAACTACATGCCTCGATGTATAAATTCTTTCATCAGTGGCAAGACACTAATAACCCTTATGTTGTGGACTGTATCCAAAAATGTATAGGCTTGTGACCGATATTCCAGTTTATGCCTCTAAAACAACCTCAAGTGGGGAAAACATCTACACCCAAAGACTCTCATATTATTATAGTCTGGTTTCTTATTAAACAGCTTCTCTGAAGGTGACACACTTTGTTGAACTTTTGTAGGGAGTCTATTTATCAAATATACAGCTGTCAACATATGACCAAAACTGGAATGGTAACGATGTCTGAGCCAGTAAGACAAGTGCAAGCTCAATTATATGCCTATGCTTTCTTTCGATAATGCCATTTTGCTCCGATGTATGAGGAAACAAAATTCTTGGAGTAATACCAGCCTTAAGCAACACAGTAGACAAGGATCGAAACTCTCCTCCCCTATCATTTTGCACTTCCTTGATAGAAAGCCCAAAATGATTCTTAACCATTTGTTGAAACAAGTAAAATGCATTAACTGCCTGAGACTTTTCCTTCAACAGATAGAGCCAGGTGTGCTGAGAATACGCATCCACAAACGAAATGTAATACTTAAACCCATTCGAAGCAACATGTGAAGGTCCCCAAAGGTCTGTGAATACTAATTGAGAAGGAGCAGTATACACTGTATTTGAACTAACAAAAGGGAGTTTGTGACTTTTGCCCATATGACAAGCAACACAAGTATTATTCATATCTGATGGAATACGTACATTGAAAAGTTGACATAAATTCTTAAGAGTGTCGAGGGTTGGGTGCCCAAGACGCCTATGCCACAACTCATATATCCTAAGAAAAGCATTAGTTGAGTTAGATTCAACTTTATTACACATGTTCAAACTACCATTAAAAGCATCAAAAGCAAAGTGATAAGCCCTCCATGTTCTTGTCCTCGAAGAAGAACACTTCTAGAAATCTCATCTCGAACAAAGCAAACCTAGGCATGAAACTCGAAAACTAGTTTGTTATCCCTAGCAAACTTAGAAACAGAAAGTAAATTCTTTGTTATATTAGGAACATGTAACAATTCAGTTAATAGTAAGGCTCCTGAAGACGTATTTAAAATAGAACTCCCAATTTTATTAACACCCAAAGACACCCCATTTCCAACTACAAGTGTACCTGGACCATTGTAGTCAGCTCCATGAGTAATATTCATTACAACAAGCATTACATGATGAGTAGCTCCAGAATCCACTGCTCTCAACTGGTAGAGGCAAGATGAACCTATGGAACACTTCCACCTTGATCCTCATTCCCATGATTACGAGTTGCATTAGAACAACAAGAGCATACTGAGTTGCCATTATCATACGTAGTATAATGAACTGCATTAGTGACAAGCGTCGTAATTGTCTAATAAATTATGCCTAATTCTCAAAATAAAGTAAATAGGAATGTAGTAAAGAGAAGTAGGGCCGATCCGCACGGACTAAGGAATTTCCAATGTCGTCTTGTTTTGATCCTGATCCAAAGAAAAACGATAAGTAATAAAAAGGGTCTCGTAATATAAAAAATTTAAAATAAATTTAATCTAAAAATTGCGATAAAAAGGATGAAAGTAAATAGATAAAAATAACAGTGGTAGAAATATAGCCTCAAGCTTCGCTTCGCCTCAATTCGTTTCGATCATCGAAAGAGATTTTACTTCGGGATTCATGCCCGTTATAGTCTACAAGGCCCAAACCTTGTAACTTACCTTTCTCTTCGGTAAGCCGATATTCCCAAGTCTACCTCCAAAATTCAGTCCTTATTGGACTAACCACGTCTATCGCCGTTAGCACCAAAGCAGTTTAAGCACTGGAAAAAGCCCGACTCGAGTTATGTTGTCTCAACGAGAATCGAACCTGATCTCAATTTCCCTTAGCGGTCCGTCGCCAAGTGTGTTCACAGGAAGTTGAATTTGCTACCAGCCGACTCTTCCTCCCAACGGTAAATTCGAACAACATTTACACCAACGCGCGCTTTTTGAGATGAATGTGTACAGATTTTTAAAAGAAAAGCTGATTGCCATCTAAATTTTCAGAAAATTGAGAATGATATCCGAAGATATTAAGTACTTTTCAATTATCACAAAAAGAATTGAGTCATCGCTAGGCCATCAGCTAATAAAAAGTTTAGCTAAGCATGATAGAAATCATACTTAGCATTTTTAGAAAACAAAGTAGAAAAAGTAAAAGAAAAGTTGAAAGAAAAATAAAAGACAAAACCCGAGAGAACTTTTATTAAGGAGAAGAAAAGTGAAAAAGATCCATCTCAAGCTTTACCCCAAAGGGGTATTTATAGTTAGACCTGGCAAACTTGACCCGAGACTCGAAAACCGAACCGATTCACCCGAACCGAGACCCAAAATTGACCTGAACATGGTGACCCAAAATTTGATCCAAAACCGAAACAATTCGAACCAAACTGAAACCGATCCGAATTTTAGTCGAACCAAAATGGATCTGAACCGATTTTTACCCGAACTGAAGACAACCCAAAATATATTAATGGAAATAAATAAAGATAGGATATGAACAACCTCACAACTCAACAAAAAGTTAAATATATTGGCTTTATATATATATATATATATGGTGTAAAAATCTGTTTGGCCTAAAAACTCGATAAAAACCGATCGATCTCCTATTGACCCAAACCGAAATCAACCGAACCGAAAATAACCAAACTGAAAATCAACCGACCCGAATCACAATAAACCCAAACTAAAACTGAACCGAACCAAACCAAACTAAAACTAAATTTGAACCGAATAATATTAGACCCGAAATGACCCGAACCGAATGACCCGTTTGCCACCTCTATTTATAGTCTTCTAAAAACCCTAAAGATAATAAAAAGATAAATCCTAAAGAAAGATAAATCCTAAAGAAAGATAAATTCTAAAGAAAGATAAATCCTAAATATAATAAAAAGATAATATATCCTGAAGATAATATATCCTGAAGATAATATAAAATATATCTAAAAGATAATATATCCTAAAGATAATATTATTTGTCCTAAAGATAATATTATTTAAAAGAAAATAAATTCAAATTAAAATCTTAAGATAATTTAAATCCAACTCAAATTCCTAAGATAATTTTGTCCATTTATCTTTCAGAAAGTACTGACTGGACTACCTTCTAGAAACTGTTGTTGACTGGATCGCCAGATTCTGCCATGTCAGAAAATGTCATGCCCCACATCGTGCCCATGTCTTCAACCACGATGGATAAAAAAAATGCAAAACACGCCCTTCTTGTTGTTGGTTCTGAAAAAGAGATTTATGCACCGAAAATGAGCAAAACAGAACCAAATTAGTAGTAATAATTGATAACAAGGGAGAATTAACAAGAAAATATATTCAATTTAAAACACTCATCAAATTCCCCCTCACTTATCTCATGCTTGTCCTCAAGAATGCTGGAATTAAACAAGTTTAAAAATTTGCTTACTCTCCTTCGTCTCGCCTCATATACCAAAAATTCATGCAAGTCAAGTCCACAACAATCAAGACAAGAGAAACATAATAAGGAATGGGTTGTAACGGGACTTAGGTAAAGGTGGGGAGAAAGGCAAAAATTCGGCTGATAATCAAGACAAGAGAAACATAATAAACTAGATCAATCCCACATAAACTCAAAAGTAAACAAAAGAAATGCAATCAAGGAATGCAAAAACTTCAAACGAAATAAGGAATGCAAAAACTTCAAACAAATTTTTTTTGTCTTTTTTTATTTTCTTGTTCGGACTATTTTTTTACAGTTTTATTTTTGAACTGCTATTTTTCATCCAAACTGTTTTTTCTTTTTGTGTGGGAATGAATCATACAACGGTAATCTCGTTCTCTTGTCCTGACAAGGGTGAAAAATATAGTCAAAATAAAAGGGCTCGGGTTTGAAAATATGGTGAAAACAAAGAAAGGGTAAAAGGCACAAAAATGGCTAAATAGGGGGAGATGAAAGGGTAGGCAATTTTAGAGGTAAAAAGTGGGTAATCCTAAGTGCCCTAATCATATTAAAGCATCAAGCTCCTGTGTAATCTTGACATGTATTCAATTACAGGTTCTAGAACATCATTGTCAGGCTCGACACGCTCAATCAAAGAATATGAGCAAGAATGTAAAGAATATGCTCGCAAAGGCTCAAATCTTACCGAAGTGAGTACATGCATTGAGTTAAGCACATCTCAACCAACAAAGTCATGGAATATCACAAAAGGTTTCATGAAAGTTTCTAAACATGCCATCCTTTATCATGTATATCCTAATTCAAACAAAAGTGTGTTCTCAATCAAGAATGGCATTCCAAAATATTCAACAAAGTGAAGGATTTCAATGAAAATTTTCACAAGTTTAACCAAGCATACTAGAATCAAAGCACAAAAATATGCAAGGGAAAATATAACCAATACTCTACCCCATCACTTAAGGCGTATTCTCCCAATACGAAAATTAAAGTATCAGAGAAGAAATAGAGATACGCCCCGTGTCTAGTGGTAACGGACTGCTTCGAACCGAACGAGTTCCTCATTTTCGAACTGGAGGAACCCTTGCAAGTGTTCCTTGGCCAAGACAGAATAATGTCGGCCTTGACGGTTTCGTTCAGGATTCTCAGCTTGCGATAGCGGGCTGTTGCTGCAATAGGTTTGCGTGGCGTCTTAGAGTTGTTGTCGACATGTTGCTAGAAGTGATGTAGAGTGGCTTAAGGAGCACGTAGATGGGGGCTAGGTTTTGGGGAAATAGAGTTGTGCGGCCGTGCCATAAATGAAAACGGTACCCACAGGGATTCTAGGAAAATCCCACTCGCAGCTCGTCAATTCTTCTGTTGCCCATGGGATGAATTTTTGCCACGTTTGATAAAAATGCCGCATCCGAGTCCATTTAAGTTTGATCTAGAAATACTTGGGAACCTAAAAATTATAAGAAAAATAAAAAATGACATGAATACGTAACAAAAATAGAAAAATAAAAATAAATAAAGTGAACAAAAATACAAATGGGTTGCCTACCATTAAAGCGCTTTGTTTAACGTCGTTTAGCTCGACGACCTGATTCAGACTACAGGTTCTGCGACAAATACTTTTTTTTAATCCTTGTGCTTTGTTCAACTGAGAACTTCCTTAAGAGAAATTCTACGATCATGGAGTTCTTTTGTTTTTCTCTTGTAGGTTCGGGTATTCACATAAGCTTTTTTTCAAATTTCTTCTAGCTTTGAAAGCTTGTTCGAAATAATCACCGGAAAGATATCTCTTTAGCCCAAAAATATGTACTTCAAATGTTCTGACATTGGTTTCGACTCAATATCTGGTGCTTGCAAAATGCAAGGTAACATTTTAGTTTTCGAAGGAGTTAGGCGCAAGTCAGAATAAATAGAAGGAGTATTTTCCAACTCCTTAATTTCTTTACCGTGACCCTCCAATTCCCTACACAAATCATCGGATAAATTAGTTTCAACAAACTCACCTACCAAAAGCTCATAAACGTCAATGAAACTAATATTTGCAACATTATCTGGGTACTTCATCGCCTAGTAAACATCAAATTTAACAACCTCACCGTCAAATTCCATGGTAAGAATGCCACTCCTAACGTCAATTTTGGTATGTGTCATGCTTAGGAAGGGGTGGCTAAGAAGGATTTCAGAGGAAGAATTGGTTTGGTCATTTTTCATGTCGATGACATAGAAATCTACCGAAAAAATTAAACCATTTACCTTAACTAGTACGTTCTCAAAGAGTCCTTCAGGATAAATGATGGATCTATCGATTAGCTGGATTGTCACTCTTGTTTCCTTCAAAGGCTCTGCACTAAGTGAATTGTAAACGAAAAGCGACATAATATTTATGGAAGCACCCAAATCACACATAGCACATTTAATTCCTACCTTACTGATTTTACAAGGTATAACAAACATACATTGATCCTTTAGCTCAGGTGGAAGCCTACGTTGAAAAATAGCTGATATGTTTTCACCCAAATTTACCTTCTCATTGCTGGTAAGTCTCCTTTTGGTTGTGTTAAGGTCTTTCAAGAATCTAGCATATCTCGACACTTTTTGAATCACATCAAGGAGAGGTATGTTTATCTCTACTTTCAGAAATACGTTAAGAATTTCTTGTTCCTCGGCTTGCTTATCGCGCTTCACTAATCTCGACGAAAAGGGAGGTGAGACTGCGTAGGGGCATGATGTGAGATGAGTTTGCGATTTATCCTTTTTTTCTCTAGGATCTTGCGTCAACTTCTTCTTTCTCTATAATGCCCCGGTTTTGGGCTTAGTAGTTTTGAGGTTTATTAGATGGTCTGGTGGACCGAGTTAGAGATTTGAGTCGAATTCAGGATCGTATATTTTTTGGTGAGATAAAAATATGGAAAATGGTTAAAAATCATGTTTTAATAAATGATTAATATTGGTGGAATCAATTTTGGAAAATGAGATTTGGAGGTATGAAATTTTGGCTAGTGAACAAAATGCAATTTTTGAAAACTGTTTTAACGTGACTAAAATGAAAAGGGTCAAATTCTTAGAATCCTTAAGGATCTATTTTACCAAGTTTTTGCTGGTGATTTCTCCCTTTAATTAAATCATTTTAACATGTTTTTAAAAGTTAATTAAAAGGGGTTTTAGATATTAAAGTTAGTTTTTTACTTTTAAACAAATTTGATGTAACTTTTCTCTCAACTTTTCTCTACACATCTTTTCTGCCAAACACTCGTGTTTTCATCAAAAACCAATGGTGAGGGGTCAATTTACTTAGATTCTTGATCTAAAATTGATTATTTAACTTTGATTTACAAAACCTCATTAGAATCTTGTGTTTTCCTAGATTTAAACAAGCCAATTGAGGGAGAAATCACACAATACGGGTAAAGGTCAGAGATCTCCTCTATTGAATGGTTCTTTATTGATATTCCCAAATATTTGATCCTGTGTTAGGATGTTTTAATCCTGTTTTTAGATGTTAATTAATGATATTGAAGGTGTCTAATTGTTAGATTATTGATGGGTTGTATTTGGAAAGGATTAGATGATGTTTTCGGTTGTTGTGGTTGGGTAATTGTGAGAATCTATGAGGATCTGTTGATGCAATGTTTAAAGGCATTGAGATGCATTAATCCTCTGTTTTTATGTGGTTAAAATAGGGGAGGTTGATCCGAAAGTGATCGTTGAGGTTTTGAGGCTTCGGACACTTGTTTTCGCGTCGGCAAATAGAGGTTTCGCGTATCGGTGAGTGAGAGCGTGAATTCCAGCTTTGGAATGTTTTAAAAGTGGTTTATGGGAGTTTAAACTTAGCTTGAAACGCTGGTTTAAGCTTGGAAGTAGGTATAAAGTGGTTTTCTCTCTTGGTCGTGTTTTTATGAAATAGTTTATGCACTTGTTTTGATTTACATTGTACGTACTGTTAAAACATGTTTTAAAGTATTTGAGATACTACTTTTAAGCATGAAATGCTGAAGGATGCACATGGTAAGTGATCCTTGTAAGTATATGATTTATACTTGTGGTTTAAAGCATGGTTGTTGCTTTGGAAAAATGATTGGTTTAATGCTTGTTAAAAACAGTGAGGTAAATGTTGAATGGTTAATTATATTGGCAAGTGGTGTGGTTTAAAAATTGTTATCGGATATAGTTGGCCGGCCATAGGATTGAGTGCACTATAATAAGTCGCCTTGGATGTTGAGGGGTTTAGATCCGTGTACCGAAAACTCTATCTGAGTACCCTAACAATAGAGGGGTTAAACAATATCGTAAACTCCCATTAGTGGATTAAGCGTCTAACCGATGAAAGGGGCGGTGTCTCTATGGGTTGTATAGGTACCCGATTGGTATTGTACCGCGATTGTGATTGTATCGCTATTTCCAGTTGAGATGGCTTAAAGTGTTGGTTGAACACTTGTTGAATCCGTGTATCCGATGAACTCTTTTGTAAATGGAACTTGGTTAATTATCACTTGTGAGCCAATATAATTGGTAATGTATCATTGAAAGGTTTATGTTGTATAATGTGAATTATACATGTTTACTCTTTAAGCTTAGCATATGGTTGTTATGCATGGGAAGGTTTAAATTGAGGTTTAACAATGAGATTTGCTGTTGGTTAATGATACATGATGCATATGGTTTAATGTGCTGGTTTTGAAAGTGTTAGAGTGCGTGAATGATATTGTTTAAGTGATGTTTAAGATTGATTGAAATGAAATTTCAATGTGTTGTTGGAAAATTGTTTTAAATGCATTGATGGTGTTCTGTTTTTGAGCATTCCTCACTAAGCCTAGTGTGCTTACGCTCTTTTTTTCCATCAATTCAGAGAACTAAAGTCTCGGAAGGCATCGGGAAGTAAGGGATCTTGAAAGTCTTGGTAACCAAAGTATGTTTTTGGATTAGACTATAAGTAATAACGGCAATGGGGTTTCCGTAGTTGATTTGGGAGATTTTTTTGTTGAACTCCATGTTTAAGCAAGTTTGTTTGGTTGCTCTTGAGTTATGAATGGCCATTATAGTTTAGTCTTGGTGATGGTTTGGAATTTCATGCCTTGCTTGCTTGATTTTCTAGAAAGCATGCCTATAGATTTACATATGATGCAAAATGCCATGAATTGATGTTGAAATTGTGTTGTTTAGAGGTGGATTGATCTTTGAATGTGTTGTATATATATTAGAAGCATGTTAGGGTGTTTCGGTATCATCGAATTCATGTTAAACCAGCAAAATTGGGCATTTTAAGCCTAGGGGTATCAATACAGGTAGAGACGTATCGATACAGGTAAGCAAAATTTTGGCCTAGTATCGACACGGTCATTAGTGTATCGATATGGTCTAAAGCTACCGGATTCTAAAATCGTATAACCGTATCGATACGCATATGAACCGTATCGGTACGACCCCATGTATCGATACACCTTGGGGCCATATCGATACGCCCAGTAGTTATTTATGTTGCTGAGTTATTCAATGTTTCAGATTCTTCTGTTTTGGTCCCTGATTGTTATAAAAGCAATTAAATGTGTTGGGATGTTTGTATTGATCTAATTTTTGACATGTATGTATGGAAACTGATTAATTGAGGATTGGTAAATCAAATTTTAAGTAAGTCCTTATAGTTTTGCAGATTTATGTTTTGGTCCCTAAAAATTGGCAATGCTTAATTGATGATGCTAATGAGATTGGTTTGAGGCGCAATTTCACATGTAACATGAAATATATTTAATTAAAGGATGGTAACATAAAATTAGGTAAAGTCCTTAATTTTTTCTAGAATTGCAATTTGGTCCCTAAATTACAATTGAGTTCAATTGGATGTCTTTTCGATGCCCGATTGAGTTGAGTTTTCACCTGAAAATAGTATGTACGTGTAAGATAATAATTGTTCATATAGACAAGATAAAAGAAAAAGAAAACGTGTTTCGAGTTTCATCTTTGCGGTTTACTTCGGTAAACCTAATGTAGCTCGCTCGGTTCGGTCTTGCGACTAGGCCAAGTCGAGGGGGTTACATTCTCCTTCTGGGATTTTGATTCATCTTTTTTTCTAGGATTCTGTGACAAGATAAAAGAAAAAGAAAACGTGTTTCGAGTTTCATCTTTGCGGTTTACTTCAGTAAACCTAATGTAGCTCGCTTGGTTCGGTCTTGCGACTAGGCCAGGTCGAGGGGGTTACATTCTCCTTCTGGGATTTTGATTCATCTTTTTTTCTAGGATTCAGCGACAACATCCTCTAGGACTGGTGGTGCGACAACAGTACCACTCCGAAGGGTGATTGCACTAACATTTTCTCGTAGGTTTACCTCAGTTTGAGATGGTAATTTCTCTTTTCATTCTAAACGACTCACTGCTAACGTAAGTTGACTCATTGTTTGTTAATTTCTTGAAAGTGTGATTCGGTCTTTAGTTGACACTTTTCCTGGGATAATGCCAAACATTCGAAAATTAACTCCAACGATGGTTTTTGCGGTTGATATTACTGTGGTGCAGGTGGTTGATAAGCTTGATTTGGTCTGGGATTTGGTTCATAGTTGAAGTTTAGATGGTCCATCTAACTCAGATTATAGGTGCTGGCGTGAGGGTTGTATGATTTTTGGGGAGGTCCCAAAAAATTTCTCATTGCATTTACTTCTGCGGTAGCATCTCCTTGAAGCATCGGGTGACAACCCGTAGGATGATCTAGCATCGTGCATATTCTGCATAGTCTAGCTGGACCTGTTTTACCTGAAATAAGATATTGAACTACATTAGTTAACTTATCAATTTTGCTCTAAAAAAGGTGTACTTATCACGTGAACCCGTTGAGTGGGTTCACTTGGTCGAAACTATTGTGCATTGGCAGCCATGGTCGAAATGAGGTTTTTGGCCGCGGTGGGAGTCATATTTACGAGAGCTCCTCCACTAACTGCGTCGATCATCTTTATTTCCATCAGAAGCAATCCTTCGTAGAAGTATTGGAGCAGGGTCTGTTCAGTTAGGCCATGTTGCGGACAACTAGCACAAAGTTTTTTAAATCGTTCCCAATAGTCATATAATGACCCTATATCCTTTTGTCATATTCCTAAGATGCTCCTCCTTAATTCCCTTGCTTTCGCTGTAGGGAAGAACCTGTCAAAAAAAATCGTGACATGCCAACCCATATATTGATTGAAATTGGCGGTAGATAAAATAACCAATCCTTGGCCAAATCAGTTAAGGAAAAAGAGAAAGCTCTCAGTTTGATTTGGTCCTCGGATACTCTTTGTGGCTTCATGCTAGGGTAAACCATGTGAAATTCTGTAAGATATTTGTGTGGATTCTCGTTTGACAGCCCATGGAAAGTTGGTAAGAGGTGAATTACTCCCATTTTCAACTCAAATAGTGTTTCGCCATTCGAAAATGTGAAGCACATTGGTTGTTGTTCGTCAAGCTCTGTGGCTAATTCTCGAATCGTCTGCTCTACCATTCGTTTTGATCCTTCATCGTCAAGCGTACATAACGCCTCAGTGTAAGAAAGTTCTTCAAAGTCAGTTTTCAGTTGAAAGTCTTGATTCAATCTTCTGTGCCTATGGGTCTCTCCGCGTAATTTCCGAGCAAGAGCTTCGATCTCGGGTTCGTAATCTACTAGTTTTCCCTGAAGTGGCCTGGTCATAGAACAAAATAAAACAATATTAGTAATTTCCCGAAGTCCTTGGCAACGGCTCCAATTTGATAAGCATCGTAATTGTCAAATAAATTATGCCTAATTTTCAAAATAAAGTAAATAGGAATGTAGCAAAGAAAAGTAGGGTCGACCCGCAGGGACTAAGGAATTTCTAATGTCGTCTTGTTTTGATCCTGATCCAAAGAAAAACTATAAGTAATAAAAGGGGCTTTGTAATATAAAAGAATTAAAAATAAATTAAATCTAAAAATTGCGATAAAAAAGATGAAAGTAAATAGATAAAAATAACGATGGTAGAAATATAGCCTCAACCTTCGCTTCGCCTCAATTCGTTTCGATCATCGAAAGAGATTTTACTTCGGGATTCATGCCAATTACAGTCTACAAGGCCCAACCCTTGTAACTTACCTTTCTCTCCAGTAAGCCGATATTCCCAAGTCTACCTCCGAAATTTAGTCCTTGTTGGACTAACCACGTCTATCGCCGTTAGCACCAAAGCAATTTAAGCTCTAGAAAAGCCTAACTTGAGTTATGTTGTCTCACCGAGAATCGAACCCGATCTCAATTTTTCTTAGCGGACCGCCGCCAAGTGTGTTCACAGGAAGTTGAATTTGCTACCAGCCGACTCTTCCTCCCAACGGTAAATCCGAACAACATTCACACCAAGTGCTTTTTGAGATGGAAGTGTAAAGATTTTTAAAAGAAAAGTCGATTGCCCATCTAAGTTTTCAAAAAATTGAGAATGATATCCGAAGATATTAAGTACTTTTCAATTCTCACAAAACGAATTGAGTAATCGCTAGACCATCGGCTAATAAAAAGTTTAGCTAAGTATGATAGAAATCATACTTAGCATTTTTAGAAAATAAAGTAGAAAAAGTAAAAGAAAAGTTGAAAGAAAAATAAAAGACAAAACACGAGAGAACTTTTATTAATGAGAAGAAAAGTGAAAAAGATCCATCTCAAGCTTTACCCCCAAAGGGGTATTTATAGTCTTATAAAAACCCTAAAAATAATGAAAAGATAAATCCTAAAGAAAGATAAATCCTAAATATAATAAAAAGATAAATCCCAATATATCCTGAAGATAATATAAAATATATCCTAAAGGTAATATTATTTGTCCTAAAGATAATATTATTTAAAAGAAAATAAATTCAAATTAAAATCCCAAGATAATTTAAATCCAACTCAAATTCTTAAGATAATTTCGTCCATTTATCTTCCAGAAAGTGCTGACTGGACTGCCTTCTAAAAACTGTTGCTGACTGGATCGTCGGATTCTGCCACATCAAAAAATGCAAAACACGATGGATAAATAAAAAAATGCAAAACACGCCCTTCTTGCTGCTGGTTCTGGAAAAGAGATTCATGCACCGAAAATGAGCAAAACTGAACCAAATTAGCTATAATAATTAATAACAAAGGAGAATTAACAAGAAAATATATTCAATTTAAAACACTCATCAATTAGCTTCTTACTTAAAGCGAGACTGAGAGTTACTAGAGGTTACCCCAGGAAAATCTTGATCAAATCGACGCCAACACCGATCCACCACATGACCTAATTTCCCACATAATTGACACTATAGCCTGACACACCCTCTACCTCTTCCACCAAACCTGCCCCCAGAGTTAGACTGTTGTCGATAGGGTTTGTGTACGTCATTTGAATTAGATGAAGAACCAGAAATATCTCCGTGAGCAACATTTGCTATCATAGGCAAGCTTTCCAGCTGAGAATCAAACCCATTAATATACGTTTCTGCATCAATTAATAAAAAAAAATCGAAAGTAAACAATTATTTACTAGCAGTTATAACTGCCATAAAATGTTGATATTCTCTGGGTAATCTATTAAGGACACTGGCAATTTGCTCAACTTATGATACAAGACTCCCACAAGACGCAAGAGCATCACAAACTTCTTTCACATGAGTAAGATACACTCTCATACTTTCATCACCTTTCTTGAGAGACCTAAGTTTATAATGCAAACTCATTATAGACATAGTAGACCTATTTGCAAAGAAACACAATACCGTATCCCAGACTGCTGTTGCAGTATCCGTACCAACAAATTGAGGAAGCAGATGTGCACTGATGGTAGAAAGCAAACAAGACGCAAGTGCCGAATCTTGAGCCACAAAATCTTCATACTCTCCATTCACTATCTTCTCCCCATCAACAATCATAGTCTTTGTAGGTAGTTTCAATTGACCGGTCAACAATCTTTCCAAGCTATGGCTCCTTACGGTGAGAAAAACCTGTTGCGTCTACAAAAGAAAGTTCATCTCATCAAGAACAACGCTTATTTTCTTATTGGTAAACATTTTGGTATTTCTTGCAGATTCAACCAGGATTCCAGACGAACCCCTTTATTCCCAGGCTCTAGAATCTTCAGCATCTGATACCATATTGGATTTACCACTCTAAACAATCTATTTTGACATAATACGAGAAGTAAAGAAATTGTTTAAGAAAGAGATATTATTGATGATAACTTGCTTCGCTTTGTTCAACAATGATAGGTTTATATAGCATCTTTCTAAGCTAACAGACTACAACAAACTTCAACTACTAGCTTAACTGCTCCATCAGACTCATGCCACGAGTATGCCACCTGTACTAAGATCAACTAACACTGTAACTAATATCCATATTGTGCCACGTGTATTATTCAATTACACGTGCCGACTATCCTCAACATGGAGTGACGAGTTCCATATATTTTGTTTTTTAAAATAAATTAACGGTCAGCTGCCAGCGTGGCACCAACGATCAAATTCCCAATTATAATGAAGAAATCAAGTTCCCGAGCACGTTTTTAGGGGTTTTGAGTATTTTTTATGTTCGAGGATGTTTTTTTCTTGATTTTTCATCATGTCGTTTTTGTCACATTGGCCATTGTTAAGAGTTTGATTTTCTCAAATCGAAAAATTGCGTTACAAATGGTTCGAAGCCACGTCATTGTTAAAGATTTTTTTTTCATCAAATTGCATTGTTTGTTACAACTTAATTTCTAAAACAAAACCATTGGTGCCACGCTGACAGTCGATTGTTAATTATTTAGAAAAAATAAAATTCATGGAACGTGTCACTCCAGAAAGATGAGTTCCATTTAAATATTTTCTTTAACTGTCATTAATACTAATGGTAAACGTAAGTAAAGAGTAGTTACCCAAAAACACAATTGGTTCTAACTTAGATGTCATGTTGCTAACGGAAGCCAGAAGATATTTTTTGGTAATATAGAAGCAACGAATGACTAATTAACTAGCGGTTGTTCACTGAGCGCCAATTCTTGCAATTTCTCGGGTGGTTCGTGATGATAAGTACTCTAATTGGCTTGCCTCATTCCATTGAAGCAAGCTTGTCTTCAACACTATTTTGTTCTCTTCCAACATGGCAAACTTTGCACTCCCAATCGCGTGCCAATAAATCAAGCATTGATAACACAAGAGCATCACCAGCTCCAAATTTGGATGAATGATTCAAGATTTCTGCCACCTGAACGTTGTCCATTTCCAATTAAATTCGACGGAATACCAAGTTCCAAGCATAAGAAAGTAAATCAGGAGCACCAAAAGTTTGGCAACAAGCGCTGCCGATACTCCGAGAAAAACCAAATATCCACGATCCACCATCATCCCGCAAGATTCCTTCTGCAGATACCATGTTATCATTACACCGCACTACTCCATCTGAATTTGCTTTGATCCAGCTTATGGGGGGCTTTGCCATGGTACTGGTTCAATAATTACTCGGACGGGGGATTGACGCGCAGCCGCCGCTATGAGCTCATCAGATAATCGCATATAATTGTCCAAAAAATCACTTCGCTCGACATAATCTGCATGAAATAAAATCCAGCATCTATGCTTCCCCTATTGCCAGCATATTTCCGAAAAGCAAATGTCCCAATTACTATCATCTAACGCAAACCCACCTTGTGAGTGAGTATTCATAGAGAACCATTCCTCAAAAGGCATAGATAAGAATGTAACAATTTTATCAGGTTTAATCACCTGCGGCCATAGAGAGCGAGTCATTTGACAGAATCTAAATATATGATCTAAACTTTACTCGTTACCTCTACATATCAGACAACAACTCAAGGATGCCATGTGACGTTTGGTCTGTTCCACATTCGTCATTAGTCTCTGCTGTGAAGCTAATCAGATGAAGACTCGTACTCATTGCGGTACCTTGAGCTTCCAAATGCGTTTCCAATCGCTATAGTTAACTGCCGATAAGGAATGGTCCAAAGATGTATATGCCGATTTAGTTGTAAACATACAATCATCAGTCCATCGCCAACCCGAGGTATCATCACCAAAAGAATGATGTGGCAGATTAACTGTAGCAATACGCCTTAAAATATGCTCTGGTAAAATCAGTTCCAGTTTGGTCCGGTCCCAATCCCTGAATAGGTTAATCATATCGCTAACCTGCATTGGTAACGGGTACGTTGTTGACTGAAGTTAATCGACCATTTTGGTCCAACCATTTGTCATACCAAAAGTTCATATTTCACTCACCCCAAACATTCCAGCAGATACTATCACGAAGCTCATTTCAGATGTTGATCAAGATCCTTCATAGACGGGAACAATTACAACGATGCGAAGAAGATGACAATGTACCGCACCATCTATATTTGCTTCTCAAAACTTGAACCCATAGCTTTTCTGAAATCAAAATTAACTAAAACCCAATCTTCATTAAGAATGCTCTATTATGTTGATGTAAATTTTTTAGTTCCAATCCTCCTTCTTCAAGGGCGTTGAATGTCTTCCCACTTCACTAGGGATATGCCAGTCATTTCATTGCTAGAGCCCCAGAAAAAAATCGTATTAATTTCTCCATCCCCTCACACAAGCCCTTAGGTAAAGATTACATAACATAGACCGGGATAGCTTTTAGAGAGAGTTATCCTTCCTGCCAATTAAAGGGTGTGAGCTACCCAACCTGAAAGCCTTTGCTTCATTTTCTCAAGCACAAAATCATACGTAGCTTTTGTGATCCTATTAAGTAATAAGGGAACACCAAGATACTTACCAAGATCAGATACCTCCTCAAACCCAAAACTATTAGCTATAGTTGTGCGCAACATCTTGAGACAGTTCTTTGAAAAGTAGACTTGCATTTTAGCGACACTTACCCGATGATCCGATTTAATGGAAAAATTGTTCCAACACTTTCTTGATTACATTTAGCTGATCAATATTGGCTTCGACAAAAAGAACCAAGTCATCAACAAAGAACAGATGAGATAGTCTAGGGCCGTTATGTACAAGTCGAACTTGTTTCCTCTAACCAACCGCAACACTTCGAGATATAGCTTGAGACAACCTCTCCATGCAGAGCACAAATAGGTAAGGGGGATAAAGGATCTCTTTGTCGAAATCCTCGAGTTGGTTTGAAGCTTCCATTTAATTCTCCATTCCAAAGTATTTGGGTAGATATGGAACGAACACAACTCATGATAATTGATATAATCTTAGGCGAAATACCTGGGACAATTAATGTCTCCTCGATGAAGCACTATTCAAGGCGACCGTAGGCCTTTTCAAGGTCCACTTTAATTGCCATCCATGACTTCTTACCACTCTTGGTACACATGGAATGGATAACCTCTTGAGCAATGATAATATTGTTGGTGACGTTGCGTTTTGGCACAAAACTTGCTTGCATTTGAGATATCCATTTTTGTCAAGTATGGCTTTAAACGGACTACCAGAAGCTTAGTAACAATTTTATACAACACCGTGCACAATGATATTGGTTGAAACTGACTTATCAATTCAGGATTCTCCACCTTCCGAATCAAAACCAAAAGCATTTGATTTACCCAGTCCTCCAAATAGCCTTCTTTGAAAAATGTATGACAAACTGGAAGATCGAGACCCCTACAACATCCCAGTTTTTTTCTAATAGAATGCCTGAAGAGTGTGTAAATGACCTATTTGTATACCCTTTTTACTTGTTTTTTACGTGTTTTCAAGCTCATTTAGTTGCATTTAGGTTAGATTGCATATAGTTTGTATATAGATAGGGAGTTACACTGCCTGTGCTTAAATGTTATATATTTTGTGCTTTTTATGGGAAATGTGGTGTTTTGTGGTGCATTGCAGGATACTGGAAGATGCTAGAGGAATGCTAAAGTAGAGGAGTAGCATATCTCATGGCTAGAGCTGACGAGGCATAAAGATTTAGAGATGAATCTACTTTGATCTACGTGGACTTTCTTCCCAATACGAAACATTAAATATAAAGGGAAATCAATGGCCTTCTTAAATGAAGTCGCGCGCACTTTAGGTTCTTAAACCCTAGTTTCACCGCCTATATAAAGTAAATTTGGACGCTAATTCAAGAGATCCGAGATTTTAGACAACAGTCTTAGTCTTTAGCTTACAGAGAACCACTAGAGTCAAAGCTAGAGAACTCTCCACACGACTGACTCCATCAAGAGAGGCTGAAGGAGTTGGAGACATGTAGCAACAGTTGGACAACACGGAGGAAGATCATCGAGGACGCTTGACCCTTTTCTATCTCTTGCTTAATAAACTTACATACTTTTATCTTTTTATTATGGATGTTTTAGGCTCAAACATGAGCTAAATACTTTAGTTGGGTTTATTGATTCCCAGGATTTTATGTTTTGATTATTTTATTTTAATGTTATAGTTGTTTTCCCTTTATCTATTCTTTTCATCGTTCTTCATGCGTAGTTATTGTAAGAGCTATCCAGAGAGGCCTTTTAACTATTGATTTGTGGCTTAATATCGAGAGAGTTAGGTTATACAAACGTGTTCAATGTGGATAAGCTATTAACTTAATCTTAATTTGGCTTATACATAAGTTTAGGGTCTCAACGACTAAAATGGAGTTCTTAAACAAATAATAAAGTTTTTAGGGTTCACGCAGACATGTATTACTTTAGCTTCAATGTTATTAACTTCTAGGCATCGAGAGAGTCAAAGGTTCATTAGAAAATTGTCGAGTAGATAAAGATCTTAATAGTTTACGTACACATGTATTGCCCGTTGCTATGGCATTTGAAATAAGTAACCAAGCATACATCCTTAGCAATAAACCCAGCTTCCATAGTTATCTGTTATTTGCCGCACCATATCTTCGTCATAATCATAGCTATTTTTATTTTAATTGTTTTTAGCTTTGATAATCTAACAACAACCATTACATGCAAACATATTCTTAAGTCTGATAACTTTGTAGTTATTGATCCAATACTCGTGGGTTCGACACTCAACTCTATCACTTTATTACTTGATTCGACGAGTATACTTGCTCTAAAGTGCATCACTATTCGACAAGCATCAAGTTTTTGGCGCCGTTGCTGAGGATTGGTAATTGATAATTACGTTGTAATTGCGCTTAGAATTTTATTTTATTTGCATTTAATTTTTGTTTTTATTTTTGTTTGTTTATCTTAGGTACGTTCCAGTGCATGACCAGAAGGTCCACCTCAGAACTTATTCTTCTATTTAACCCAGAGATAAAAAGAACTTTGAGGAACTTATGTAAAGAAAAAAGAATATGGTGAACGACAACGTAGATGACCATAAGAACGAGCAAAATAGCAGCATACCACCAGTAAATGGACAATGAATTGTTGATGCGGCCCTGAATAATAGCCACGCAAGACAGAAGGATCCACCATCTACCAGACCTAGAAGGCCCATTAGAATGAATATTGAGCCTGTTGTCAATAACCTCAATCCACCTATTGTTTTGACAGATCGAGGGACAACTCACTTTGAGCTAAAGCCCGTTACATTCAACATGCTTCACACTATTGGAAAATTTGGAGGATCAACAAGAAATGATGCTCGATACCACATTCAAGCTTTCTTGGACGTTGGTGACTATTTTCTACAACTTGGGATTCCTGACGATGCATTAAAACTCAAGTTATTTCCCTACTCCTTACGAGATTGGGCCAGGTCATGGTTGAAGACTTGTTCCTCAGGATCTATTACATCCTGGGAAGACTTGTTCCTCATGATCCATTACATCCTGAGAAGACTTATGCATCAAGTTTTTGCATAGATATGATCCACCGAATGTGCACAATCAAAAGTGAAGCAACATCATCTCTTTTGAACAATATAATGATGAATCCATGTACGAATGTTGGGATTGATACAAGGATATGCTACGCAAGTGCTCGATTCTTGGATTCCATGATTGGCTACAACTTACAATGTTTTATAATGGTGTTAGTGCACCTACAAGGATTATGATTGACTCTTCAGCTAATGGAACTATGCTTGACAAAGAACCTGATGAGGCTTTTGAGATACTTGATCAAATAATCAATAGCGACTACCAGTTCCCAAGAGGGAGATTGAAGCCAGGACCTAAACCTTTTCGAACACTCCAATTGGATGATTCCCAGAGTGTAGCGGCCCAACTCTCCACCATCACCAACCTGCTCAAGAATATGTAGATGACATCTAATGTTCAAAAAGCTAAGGTAGTGCAATACACTTGTGAGCACTGTGATAGGGAATATCGGTAGAATGAATGCCCTCAACAACAAGAATCTAGATACTACATAGGGAACACCAATTGTATCAACAATTCCTACTCCAACAACTACAACCCAGGATGCCAACAACATCCAAATTTTGGTTGGGGAGGTAATACATGTGTGATAGAATGCCACAATGTTAGGATTATCAATCGATGACAAATAGCCAAGAAAGGGTGAATTGGCAATTAAAAATTGAAGGGAAGCAAATGGAAAATGAAAAATTAAAGACACGAGAATTTATAGTGGTTCAAGCTTTTAACAAGCTTTACATCCACTACCTTAGCTCCCCACTAAGGATTTCAAAACAATTCACTACTAAATTCTTCCCCTTTTCTAGGCTAAGGAGGCAACCGTTACAACGGATCAAAGCTGTCTACCCAAAGCTTGATCAAGGTTCACTCTTTTACAAGAAGTGGTTTGCAAACAAAATATCCTCTCAAAGGTGAATTTGTTTGCCCAAATACAAATGCTCACAACCCCAAACTTGAATCTAAAGATTACAATGAAAATACACAAGTTGGGTTTACAAGGGTTTGACTCTAAAAGCTCAAAGTGATTGGATTTTGCTTGAATACTTGTGAGTTGATCAATAGTTGTTGTAGTGGCTTTGGAGACTTGTATTTATACCCATTCATATATTTCTATGCGTTTGGGTGGTTAGAGTATTGAATATAGTCGTTGGAGAGCTGATTTCCAGTAATAAAAGCTGTCTACCAACCATCCATATCGGTACACAAAGAGCTATATCGATACCTGTTAAAAGAAGAAAGAGCCGTTGTACAATAGCATATCGATACGCATAGGGGCGTATCAAAATGGATAAAGAGTAAAAACAGGGGCGTATTGATACGGTATAGCCGTATTGGTACGAATTTTGCTCACTGGAATCTGAGGAAAAAGTCTAGTGAAAATTGCATTTGTACGCCTAGCGGGCATATCGATACGGTGTAACCAATTTTCAAAGTAGCTAATTCCAATAACTGACAAGGAAACGTTCATATTTTTAAATGCAAAGATCTTTGAAGATCTCGTCAACCTGTATTGGTACGGTGGAGACCGTATCGGTACGCTTAGAAAAAAAACTTAACCAGATGAATGTCATATCGAAACATGCATAGCCGTATCGATACGCATAACCTAAAATACAAGCTCAGATGAAGGTCGTATTGAAATAGGTGTAGCTGTATCGAAACGGTTTGAAAATTAAAATTCCAGTAGTGAAAAACTATATCAAAACACTATAATGTGTATCGATACGCCTATGCGTATTTGTTAAATTTGGCTGAAAATACTTAGAAATATTTTTGGGTTTAATACTTAGAAAAACTTTTCCTTGTCATTTTGTGAGACTTTTGAATACTTAAAAATTTATTTACTTTTATAATTTGGTCCTTAAACAATTTTTTATATCAAAATCAAATTTAGGTTTTACAATCTCCCCCGTTTTGGTATAACAAAACGAAAGTAAATTTTTAAGTAACTTTGAAAAGTTTGAAAAGTATTCCTCCTTACTTTAAGACTAAAAGATTTAACTTTGAAAAACTTTGAAAAATTTTAGGCTCAATTACTTCTCCCCTTTTTCGTTAGATCAAAATCAATAGGACATAAAATTAAAGCAATAAATAAGCTCCAAGCACTTAAAGGAAAACAACATAAGCATTAAAATTCAAAGCATAGTTCAAGCAACATAATTAAATCCAACTTAATCCCTAAAGACATAAACCATAGAAGAATAAACCAAAGCATAGGAGTCCAAAAACATAAAGACATATGTGCATAAAACTAATCCTAAAATGATATGAGATGATGTGCAATGCGTCTAAGAATCATCTTCATCATTGTCTTAATCTTCTTCATCTTCATCATTAGCTTGGGTTCCAAGAGATTGACGCCATTCACCATTAAACACGGTAAGAGATATGTCCATAGAATTTTGATGATTTTCAATGGCAATGACTCCCTCCTCTAAAGAAGTGAGATGAGTGTCAATAGTAGTGGCAAACCCGAAAGTCATGGTCGTGTCCAACGATGCAATATTAGTGCCCAAAGAAGTAAATTGCTCATTGAGATATGCCATGAGAGCATTAATATAAGGTGAGGCTACCGAAGCTTGAGGAGCCGGAGCTGGAGCCGCTTGAGGAGCCACCGGGGGATCGGGTTGAACGCCTTGAGGTAGATCGGCAAAACGAATCCATTCTCCATTAAAGTATGAGAACTTGGCTCGGTGGAGAGAACATTCATCGATTGGATCGATAAGAGGTTCGACAACATCATAGGAGCAATCAATCCCCATCTTGTGAAATAAATAGCTCAACGCAGTGCCATAGGTGAAGGATATGACAAGAGTTGTACGGTTTTGCACAAGATAGATGATCTCCGCAAACATAATTTTGAGTAAGGTTCGGTTGCTTTTCCTGACAAAAGCATCGGATCCAAAAGTCATCAACTTGACGGATTGTTGAGAACTTTCCACCGGATTGGCAAAACCACCAAGTGATCATGAGGTGAAGGATGCGATCTTGGGCATCGAGTACGGTTACGAAGCCACCTAGAACATGTCCTAAGGAATCCTCATCATCAATTCCCACAGTTTGAAGACCCAAAAAATTTGCTAAAACCTTAGAATCAATTCAAAACTTTTTCCCATAAGATAGGATTAAATAACAACAACGGCGGATTTTTCTTCATTAGAAATACACCGGGCATTGGAGTAAAAGATCAAAACAAGGTTTTGGTATAAAATCCCGGGTATGGCTAAAAACTGCATAAATTTCCATTGTTGCATTAACTCAAGATATTTAAATTGAAATCTCTCGGATGATAAAAAAGGATCGCAATGGTGCGCTCACGGTGGATTTTAAAATTTTGATAATGCTTAAATCGATCCATAGCATTTGGATATCTTGGTTCATTAAAACAATTTTGAAAAATATAGGTAAGGTTGGGTTAATTACCAATATTTTCGGGATTTTGATTAGAAGGATTTGAACTAGAGGCCATGTTTTTTCATGCTCGTTTCTTAGGTGCCATGGTAAAATCCTAAAATCAAAATCAAACAAAAACAATTGTATGCATAAATCAACACATTCAATCCAACAAACAATCCAATGATCAAGGTATAGTTAAAAAATTATATAATATAGTTTAAAAACTTATACAAGTATAAAAAGAATTTTTGGTGGAATAGAATTTGAAAAACAATGTTGAAAAATATACGGTAAAAAATTATATTCGAACAAAAAAATTTCAGATTTGAAAAAGTTTTTGCAAAATTTTTGAAAACAAAGTTATATACATACTAAATATACAATTTTGAATAAAAAATAGTATATAAATATGAACGAAATTAAAAAGAAAAGAAAAAGGGTTTATACCTTGAATATGAGATTATGGATGAATGAGAGGATGATGATGCACCAAACTTGATGATTTTGTTAGGGTTTGATGAGAAACCCAAAAGCCCTCAAAAGATTTTAAGATTTGTGTGGAAAAATAAGAGGGTTTGAGAGGATTTTATAGGAGATTTTCATATCTAGGGTTTGATAAAAAGATGAGTGTTTGATTTAAAGTGAAAAACCCTCTTTTAGTGCCCATAAAATTGTCCAGCGGCTACGCATACCGATACACCATGTAGCGTATCGAAACCAAGTACCGAAACGATTATTAGCCATTTCGATACGCGACACTGTATTGGTACAACTAAAGTTGTGCCGAAACATACTTAACAACCTGTATCGATACGCGAAACACCGTATCGATACACTTGTGCCAGAAATGTCATTTTTGACAACAAGTTGCTCAAAAATTCAATTTTACTCGAATCAAAATGCATGTAGATGATATATGAACATTATGTATGATAAAACATATATGCATACTCCCCCTAGAAACAAGCATAGATGCATATAATAGCAAGAACACATAAGCAATGAGATCAACCAAATTCAAGCATAAGTTTGAGACCTAAAAGGTTCTAAGGCTCAAGAAAAGCTAGTTAAACCTAACTCTCGCCTAAGAGACCAAAAACGCTATTTGTCCAAAGGTTTGGTAAAGATATCCGCTAATTGATTCAAGGTGTCAACATATTCTAGAACAACATCATTTTTCAATACATGATCTCTAATGAAATGATGTCTTATCTCTATGTGCTTGGTTCTAGAATGTTGGATGGGATTCTTAGTGAGACATATGGCACTAGTGTTCTCACACTTAAGAGGGATGGTACCTACATCAATTCCATAATCTAAAAGTTGTTGCTTCATCCAAAGGACTTGAGCACAACAACTTTCAGCCGATATGTATTTTACTTTGGTGGTAGATAGTGCTACACTATTTTGTTTCTTAGAGAACCAAGATATAAGCATACTACCTAGGAATTGACAAGTACCGGAGGTACTTTTTCTATCTATCTTACAACCTCTATAATCCACATTCGAATAAGCATGCAAATCAAAAGAGGAATCTCTAGGATACCAAAGGCCTAAACAAGGTGTATCTCTAAGGTATCTAAAGATCCTCTTAATGGCTATAAGGTGTGATTCTCTAGGACTAACTTGAAATCTAGTACACAAGCAAACACTAAACATAATTTTGGGTTTACTTGCGGTAAGATAAAGCAAGGATCCAATCATAGAGAGATAAAGCTTTAAATCAATACACTTACCTCCTTCATCTTTGTCAAGCTTTGCAGAAGAGCTCATTGGTGTGGTTTGGGGTTTCACATTTTCCAAGCCAAACTTCTTGAGCATGTACTTGATGTACTTAGCTTGATTGATGAAGATGTCATCCTTCCTTTGTTTGAATTGGAGTCCCAAGAAGAATGAGAGCTCCCCCATCATGTTCATTTCGAACTCACCTTGCATTAACTTAGCAAAATCTTGGCAAAACAATTCATTAGTAGAACCAAAAATTATATCATCAACATATATTTGAACTACTAAAATGTCTTTGCCATTTCTTTTTAATAAAGAGTGTAGTGTCCACTTTTCCTTTTTCAAAACCTTTTCAATTAGAAAACTTGATAATCTTTCATACCAAGCTCTAGGAGCTTGTTTCAAACCATATAAAGCTTTTGAAATTTTAAAAACATGGTTTGGGTATTTTGGATCTTCAAAACTGGGTGTTGTTCTACATACACCTCTTCATTAATAAAATTATTTAGAAAAGCACTTTTGACATCCATTTGAAAAGGCTTGAATTCGTGAAAACATGCAAATGCTAGAAGCATCCTAATAGCTTCCATTCTAGCTACAGGTGCATAGGTTTCATCAAAATCGATTCCTTCTTCTTGAGTGTAACCTTGAGCAACAAGTCTAGCCTTGTTTCTCACTATTTTATCACTCTCATCTAGTTTGTTTCTTAAAACCCATGTAGTTCCTATAGTAGACTTATTACTAGGCCTATCAACTAATGTCCACACTTGACTTCTCTTGAATTGATTTAATTCCTCTTGCATGGCCAGTATCCAATAATCATCTTTTAATGCTTCTTTGTTATTTTTAGGCTCAATGCATGAAATAAATATAACATTGTTACAAACATTTATACGAGAAGATCTAGTGGTTACCCCTTTTGATGGATCACCCAAAATCTCACCACCTTTGACATAATTGAACTCCCTTGGGTAGCTCACTTCCTTTTCCTCTAGATTCATGTCCCTCAAGGCTTTTAGAGGTGGATTTTGTGCTTCTTCTTCTTTGGTTAGAACTTCATCCACCTTTGATGATTGCCACCATCATTGGCTTCAAAGATTCCTATATCATCATCATCACAAGAATCCTTCCTCGGAAGGAGGTTATCATCGGAAACCACATGTATAGACTCTTCAACAACCAAAGTTCTTTTTTTAAATACATGATAGGCTTTAGAGTTTAAAGAATACCCTAAGAAAATAGCTTCATCACTTTTAGCATCAAATTTGCCCAAATTGTCTTTTCCATTGTTCAAAACAAAACATTTGCATCCAAATGGATGAAGATAGCTAATGTTAGGCTTTTTGGATTTTAAAATATCATAAGGTGTTTTCTTTAAAATTGGCCTAATCATTACTCGGTTAACAATGTAACAAGCGGTATTAGTGGCTTTTGCCCAAAAATACTTTGGCAAATTGTTTTCACAAAGCATAGTTCTAGCCATTTCTTCTAAAGTTCGATTTTCCTCTTAACAACCCCATTTTGTTGAGGAGTGTGAGGAGCAGAAAATTTGTGGCTTATACCATTTGAGTTACAAAAATCCTCAAAACCTAAATTTTGAAATTCAGTACCGTTAATTTTTGAAAATATGATGAAATTTTCTAAAGCCTCATCCTTGGTACTTAAGAATAGAACCCAAGTGTATCTAGAGTAATCATCTACTAAAACAAATGCATATGATTTTCCACCCAAGCTCATAGTTCTAATAGGACCAAAAATATCCATGTGGATCAATTGTAAAACTCTACTAGTTGAAACATCATTAATAGGTTTAAAAGAAACTTTTTATATTTGCCTTTTGCACATGCATCACAAATTTTATCAAGAGAAAATTTAATTTTTGCCAAACCTCGTACTAGATCTTTTGAAACCATTTTTTCTAAAGCATTCATGCTTGCATTGTAACCCCCTCGACCCGACCTAGACGCCCGACCAAACCGAGTGAGGTATATTAGGTTTGCCGAAGCAAATCAGAGAAAGATTACGAAAACTGATCCATTTTTTTCTTTTATCTTATCTATATACGTATTATTAATCCTAAGTGATCATGTTCGCAGCGGATGAGATTACAAAGGAAACAGACCATAGAATATCAACAAATTGCATACAATTCACTTTAGGGACTGAAACGTAAAACTTGTAAATTACATTGCCATTCAAGAAATTAAGGTTACCAATCCCTAATTAGTCAGATTACGTGATTATATATTAATTCTTAACTCAATCTAACCATCCAAACTTGCACAATTGCCAAAACAAGATTCAGGGACTAAATCGAAAGAAAACATAATTGAACTTCCATGACATTAACTGAATTAACAACCATTCGTATCGATACGCAGGCAACCGTATCGATATGGTGCTTAATACAGATCAGCCTCATTTTAGTACATCGTGTACCGTATCGGTACACTAATTCGAACACAAAATCCAATTTAATGTTATTAAACACTATACCTACGATCAACATGTGTTTTGGTATGCGGTCTTGGTTCAAAAAGTAAGTTTCCAGTAGTGCTAAATCGTACCGAAACCCCTGCACTCGTACCGATACGCAGTGCTTGAAATTACCTAGCCGTACCGATATGGTCCCCTGCGTATCGGTATGCCTGGGCCTATAATGTCATTTTTGCTAGTTTTTCACTCGAATCTAGATGCATTTGGATCCTAACAAGACTCATACATGCATACAAACTTTCATTAAATCATATTTCATCACTTGCACCAAGATTTAGCAACCACAACATTACTTATACTTCCAAAAGAATCAACCTATAGGCAAGCTCCCTAAAACACTCACCAAACATACCAAAACATTCAATTGAACATTTCCAACATGTGCAACATTCCAACATATTTCTAGTACCATCATCAAGATGTTAGATTCATCAAAGCATGACATTTCATCAAAGCTATCTAGATACATACCTAGGAAATCACCTAGCATCAGTCATAAGCAAAACGATTAACAAGTTCATCAACAATAATCCAAGTCCAAAACACAACATTAACCATGCTCAAAAACCAGGGAAAAACATAATTACATATTCCAAAAACATGGCGAACACATTGCCTTATTAACCGAAAACTAAAACTGAGTTCATACTCAAAGTAGTCTTGTCCTTGGATCACTTAGACTTTGCCTTTGCTTCCCCCAAACCTCAATACTCTACATCATTATGAAAAAGAGACGTAAGCACACATACTTAGTGAGGATGCTCTTAAAACAATGATGCAATTAAAACCTTTGAAAACCAAACACTTGTTTTCAAACCATGCTTACAACCAAAGCATCACATTGTTTCCAAATCAAAACATGCATATCATCATTATGCAAAACCTTTATAAACCACTTGCTTAAATCCCAAAGCATTAAATCTTATTACCATTCTTAAATCCCAAAGCATTACAAAATAGTTTTAACACATGAACTTTCATATATTGGCATTTATAGTGACCCCGAGTACACAACCCTTACCTTGGATAGTCACCCTTATCTATATACATATCGGATACACAGATTCTCATACCATGCCTAGTTAAACCGCATGATACCCCAAACCTTGCCTAGTTAAACCATAAGATTTGACGACCACGCCTAGTTAAACCGTGAGTTTTACCGACATTGCCTAGTTAAACCACAATGTCACCATCATCTTGGGTTGCCTAGTTAAACCGCATACCCCAAGTGATGACCCAATAGTCTGAGTGGCCTAGTTAAACTGCCATACCTCAAGGACCCATGGCCATGATCAATTTTGTTCATATATTATAGTTCACCTAATCCTATGGCATGCCAACTATATCCGAATGTTTCTTACCTTGTCACATAGCCAATATATATTTTACAAAACCATTTACTCACTGTTTTACAATGCATTAAACGAAAACCACATATGCAAACCACATTGCCCAAGCAATAACCCATTCCCAACCAGAATGAAAACCAATGCTCACTAGCATTTTATTTACTTTTAAACCATTGCATATGTATTCAAAACCATGCATTTACAGTAAGTAAAATAAACCATGTTTAAAACTCAAAATAATCAATCATGCTTATATCCAATCCGATATTAAGAGCAAAAGAGGGAAACTTACTTCCGAGCTTAGTTAAGTGTTTCACGCTTAACCTAAACTCCCAACATGATTTGCAAACCTTTATGACTCATTTAAAACCAGTTTCCACTCATTGATTTCACTCCGCTTTGCTCACCAATGCAAAACAAGCTCCCGACAAGCTTCAATCCACTTCAAGCAACTTTACCTTGATTATCCCCTATTTTGATCACACAAAACCAGTGGAAACATGCATCAAAATGCATACAAACCACTACCTTTAATTAAAATCCCTCAACTCACAAGTTGCCCACTCAAAAGCCATCCGAAACTTAACGAAATAAACCTCAAACACCTTCCAATCTTAACCTAGCCACAATACAATGATTCGATACATCAAATTTCATAAATTAACATCTAAAGCCCTTTTAGAACATCCTTTCACTTCCAGCAATGATTAAACACCAAAATCCTCACAAAAACCCTTAACTAACAACCTTTATTATTAGAGATTCAACTAGTTTCGGGATTAAAATGTTAAATCCAAGATTTTAACATTATTAAACATCAAAATCATGATCTAACCTGTTCAAGAACTCAACAAAATAAATCCAATTCGAAACCCTACTAATTTCACCAATCAAAACACAATTAAACCAATTTTCCTCAATTAAACTATCAAAACTCATTAGAAAACAATTGTAAAGGATCAACAACTTGGGAATTTCATTAAAGAACCTTTCATTAGAGGAGAAGAACGAACCTTACCTCTAATTGATGCTTTCTCCCTTAATTGGCTGATTTTACATGTGAAAACAAAGTTAAAACATTAAGGTTTTATTTAGAAACCATTAAGAATCCATTAGAAATCAAAAGATTTAAGAAAAAGAAGATTTACCTGAAGATTTAGAAGAAGAGAATAGTTTTTGGCTAGAGAGATTTTGAGAGAAAAGGTTTTTGAGAAAGTTAGTTACGTGACTTTTGTTTTAAAAAATTAATTATCAATTAATTCTCCCCAACCTATTTTATTTTCCAAAATACTTTTAAAAATAGCCAATTAAAGGATAAAGTCTGAAATTAGACTTTTGGGCTATTAGCTCCTTAAAGATTCAAAGTTTTGACCCTTTACGAAATAGCCACTAAAAATAGTTTTAAAGTTTGCATTTTGGTCACTAGTTCAAAATGTTTGATTTCCAAAACACATTATCCAAAATTGATTTTACCACAATCCTTAATATATTAAATAATGATTTTAAAGCATATTCCATATTTTTATCAACTTTAAAAAATATTTAATCTAATTTAATCCAAAAACTAACTCGAACGTCTAATACCAGTCCACTAGACCCTTGAACCGAACCCCAAAACCGCTAGACCCAAAATCGAGGCGTTACATGCATGCACTAGTTTTCTATGCTATAGCCATGAGTCATGTTCATCTTTAGCAACAAAACATGCATTTGAAATATGAATGTCATCTAAATGCACCATGTTTTGTTAGTTTCAATGTTTAAAATTTTACAACCATTTGAATCAAAAAGAACATTGAAGCCTTTATCACAAAGTTGGATTATGCTTAATAAATTGTGTTTAAGACCATTGACATCTAAAACATTTTCAATAAGTGTGCAAGAGTGATTACCAATGGAACCAATTCCTTCAATTTGACCTTTGGAGTTGTCTCCAAATGTCAGTAATCCTCCTCTCTTTAGATTTAGTTCAGAGAATCTACTCTTATCTCCGGTCATGTGTCTCGAGCATCCACTATCAAGGAATCATGAATTAGGACATGTAGTTTTGGCCTTGTAGCAATGCTCCCCCTACAAACAAAGATTACGTCTTGATTTTTGGTACCCAAATCATTTTGGGTCCATGAGTATTAGCTCCCAAAATCTTGGTTTCCTTGGGAATCCAAGAAGAAATAGCATGAATATCATTAGAAGAAATTAGGTCCTTAGGATCCCAAACACTTCTAATCCTTTTACCTCTAGAGGGCCTTTGGAAGCCTCTTTGTTTGTAGCCACCAAAGTTTATTTTGACATAGTTAGGCTTTGAAGATTGCCCTTTTTCAAAACTAGATTTTCTAACTTCATTCAAGGAAGCTTTGAGATCATTTACCTCCTTGTGGTAATGATCATGAAGCTTAGAAAGAAGGTTGTTTAAATCAATATTTTACCTTTCAAAATATTTTTGATTGTCTTGTAAATCACAAACCTTCTTTTTAAGTTTCGAATTAGTTTTGATCAAAGAATCATTTTGATTTTTCAAATCAAAGATTATTTTCTTATTTTTTAAATGTGATTCTTTGTATTTCAAAACCAATTCGTCGTAAACCTCTTGCAACTCATTGTATTCATCAAATAATTAATCATAAGTTAAATCATTAGATGAGTTAGAGTTACCTTAGGATCCTCCTCAAAGGTCATGAAACATAGGTTTGCAACTTCATGCTCCTTATCACTTGACGATTCTTCATCACTCCAAGTGGCAACATGGGCCTTGTGCTTCTTTTTCTTCTCGAAGACTTTCTTATTGAGTTGGGGACAATCGATCTTGATATGTCCCAGCTTCTTACATTCATAGCACACTGTGCGATCCTTTTCTTCTTCCTTGCTTTTGTTCTTAAAATCCCTTCTCCGATTGAACTTTCTTCCCCTATTGGATTTCATGAACCGAGTGAACTGTTTGGCTAGCATAGCCAATTCCACATCTTTCTCCTTGCTTGAATCACTCTCATATTGTGATGCCTTGAGAGCAATTTCAATCTTCTTCTCCTCCACTTCCTTCTTTTTGATCTTTATCTCTTCTTTCTTCTTTTCTTTTCTTTCTTTCCTCATTATCTCATGGGTAAGAAGAGACCCTATGATTACATCGAGTTTCAACATCTTGAGATCTTTAGCTTCAATGATGGCGGTTCTCTTGCCGTCCCAAGACTCAGAAAGTGAGTAGATGAGTTTTCGAGCAAGCTTCTCCTCCGAAATAACTTCTCTGAATCCCTTGAGACCATTGATTATAACGTAGAATCGATCGAACATCTTTGAGATATCTTCATCTCGCTCCATATTAAAATTCTAGTAACTCAAATTTAGGAGTCTAATCTTGGTCTCCTTTACCAAGTTGGTGCCCTCATACGTAACTTCTAACTTGTCCCAAATTTCCTTTGCACTTGTGTAATAGGACATCTTTGAGTACTCATCCGGTCCAAGTGAGCAAAATAGCATATGGATGGATTTATCGTTGATTTGAAGCTTATTTCGATCTTTATCGGTCATTTTGTGCTTGGACTTCAAAACTAGACAATCACCTTCTCTCCTCATCGGAATAGCCGCTCCATCTTCCACTACATCCCATAGAAGGTAGTCATGGGATTTGATGAAGAGCCTCATACGGTTTTTTCCAATAGGGATAGTTATCCCCATTGAAATATGGAGGTTTGGTGATGGATTAAGACTTATAGAGGTGGTTGCCGGAGGTGGATGCCATGGCTTTATCTTCTATTGATTAAATTACCTTCTAGGATCGCCTTAACGGTAGTTAGGCCTACAATTCAGTGTGACTTTGATACCAATTGTTAGGATGATCAATCGATGACTAATAGCCAAGAGGGGGTGAATTGGAAATTAAAAAACTGAAGAGAAGCAAATGGAAAATGAAAAGTTGAAGACACGAGAATTTATAGTGGTTCAAGCTTCTAACAAGCTCTACATCCACTACCTTAGCTACCCACTAAGGATTTCAAAACAATTCACTACTTAATCCTTCCCCTTTTCTAAACTAAGGAGGCAACCATTACAATGGATCAAAGCTTTCTACCCAAAGCTTGATCAAGGTTCACTCTTTTACAAGAAATGGTCTGCAAACACAAAAATATCCTCTCAAAGGTGAAATTGTTTGCCCAAATACAAATGCTCACAACCCCAAACTTGAATCTAAAGATTACAATGAAAATACACAAGTTGGGTTTACAAGGGTTTTACTCTAAAAGCTCAAAGTGGTTGGATTTTGCTTGAATTCTTGTGAGTTGATCAATAGTTGTTGTAGTGGCTTTGGAGACTTGTATTTATACCCATTCATTGATTTCTATCCTTTTGGGTAGTTGGAGTATTGAATATAGCCATTGGAGAGCCAATATCCTGTAATAAATATTGTCTGCCAACCATCCGTATCGATACATGAAGAGCCGTATCGATAACTATCAAAAGAAGAAAGAGCCGTTGTGCAATAGCTTATCGATACGCGTAGGGGCGTATCAAAATGGATAAAGAGTAAAAATAGGGGTGTATCGATACAGTATAGTCATATCGGTATGGATTTTGCTCATTGGAATCTGAAGAAAAAGTCTAGTGAAAATTGTATTAGTACGCCTAGTGAGAATATCGATACGGTGTAACCAATTTTCAAAGTAGCTGATTCCAATAACTGACCAGACAATGGTCATATTTTTAAATGCAAAGATCTTGTCAACCTGTATCAGTTTGGTGGGGACCGTATCGGTACGCTTAGACAAAAACTTAACCCAGATGAATGTCGTATAGAAACAGGCATAGTCGTATCGATACGCATAACCTAAAATACAAGCTCAGATGATGGTTGTATCAAAACTGGTGTAGCTGTATCAAAACGATTTAAAAATTAAAATTCTAGTAGTGAAAAACCGTATCGAAACACCTTAATGTGTATCGATACGCCTGGGCGTATTTGTTAAATTTGGCTTGAAACTTAGAAATATTTTTGGGTTTAAGTTTTAGACTTAGAAAAACTTTGCATTGTCATTTTGTGAGACTTTTAAATACGTAAAAATTTATTTACTTTTGCAATTTGGTCCTTAAACAATTTGTTATATCAAAATCAAATTTAGTTTTTACACACAGTCGAACCTTTTAGATTCCAACAAAAGACTTAGAGGCAGAACCAAGGAGCTTTTGACTCCAATTCTAATTCTCTTGATAATACTTATCAAAATTTAATGGAAACTGCCTGAGTTATTATGCAGGATCAATCAACTCATTTAAAGAACCATAATGATATCCTCACAACGCAGGATGTCATGTTGCAAAACCAATAATCAATCATGTAAAACAACCTCGCCTCCTTATTGTTCTTGCAAAACACAGGTTGGGAAAATTGCCCATGTATTGAAGATGCGACCATAGGGAAGATTACCTAGTGATACTGAAGTCACTAAGGCTTTTGATGCAGAGATTTTCAATGCCATCACACTCGTAGTGGCACGTAATTGAGGAAAGAAGCTAAGTTTGGGGGAGGTTCCCTAGTAGATCCCACTCAAGCAAGCCATCCACTGATGCTCCATCACCTAAGGAAACAACTCTTGTGTGTGATAGAATGAGTGACCTTGCTACTGATGGCAAGGATAAAAAAGCTAAGGATGGCCTTGTATCCAGTAAACCTCATGATGAGCCCAGACCACCACCCCCTTTCCCACGGTGATTAAAGGCCCAGAAACAAGATGTCTAATACAAAAAGTTCATTTAAATATGCTTAAACATTTGCATATCAATGTCCCATTCCTGAAGGCCATTGATTATATATCAATTTACACGAAGTTTCTAGAGGAGATCGTGACAAAGAAAAGGATTATGGGTGAAGTTAAAATAGTTGCTACTGCAGGTGAATGTTTGGTTGTGCTGAGTGATTTACCACCCAAGATGTAGGATCCTGGCAGTTTTACCTTCTTGCTCAATGCAAGCATTAATTTGATGTCAAAATCTATGTTTACAAAACTAGGGATGGGAAGAGCTAAGCCTATATCGACGATCTTTCATTTGGCTGATTATTCTCACATATGACTTGAGGGCAGAATTGAAGATGTTTCAGTAAAGGTAGATAGCCTTGTCTTCCTGGAAGACTTTATTATCCTTGATTGTGAAGCTAGTGAGAATGCTCCCATTATTCTAGGGAGACAATTCCTTGCCATCGGGAGTATTGTGATTGATTGTGAAAAGGGTGAATTCACTATGAAAATGAATGACCAAAAGATCACATTCAACGTCATCAGCACTCTTAAGTAAGTGGATGACTATGAAGAATGGCAACTAGTGGATAGTGAAGAAACCATAGTTGAAGATAGCTTGCTAGAGATATGTTGCAGCAATGTGCTTTGCGCTGCTGAGCAGGCTGACTTTGATAAGGCCATGCAAGAAGCTGAGCAAGATGGTAAGGTTGAGATTGAACAATCCAATGTTGTGCTTACTAGAACAGGTATGACTTTTGAACCTCCGGATTATGCTAAGTTTAAACATCCCAAACCTTCACTTGAGCACCCATCGGTACTTGATCTTAAACCTCTCCCTCCATAATTAAAGTATGCATATCTAGGGGAAATAATACGCTGCCTATTTTTATATCTACTAGCTTAACATCTGACCAAGAAGCTAAACTATTATATGATTTATCTCAACATAAGAAAGCTATTGGTTGGAATATTGCTAACTTGAAGGATATATACCCCATTTTGTGTATGTATGAGGTTTTTCTTGTAGATGATCATAGCAGTTCAATAATACCACAATGGATACTCAATCCAATCATGAAGGCTATGGGTATGAAGGATATTGTCAAATGGTTTGACATTGGAATCATCTTGGATAGTTCATGGGGTCATTACATACTGCCAATCATTGATCAATGACTAGGCAAGCTCACCAAGGTGTTGAAGTGATTACAAATTTACAATGGAGCACCAGTCTATCGTGACAAGTCATCAGTCCTATTACTGATGACTAACGCATCCAAATTTACTCCTTTACTTTTACGCATTTTTATATCTTTGTATTTTAATTTTTTCGCAAGTTATATTCCATAGCTCTTATTTCTTAGTATTAAATCTTCTTTTTATTTCTCATTCAAATTTGATTTTATTTAATACGTTTGGTCTATTTTGGAAGTTATTAAGGGATAACCAAGAATGGAAAGACTTCCTAGTCTTTTGGACAAAAAAGGACTTTTGACTAATTAGAAAGTTATACTCCTACAAGAACGAGTTGACGGCTCTGTGTAGAAGAAGGAAAGGATATTGAGTGTTTAGCACTCTTTCTTTCAATGATCATAACCTTTCACTCTCTCTCCTTCTTCCACCAGTTCCACTTCCCTATTATCATAACACAGCCTTAACGTGTTCTACACGCAATTTCCCCCTTTACATCCTCAGTCTCGAAATATTTAGCATTAATGGCTGATTAAAACCCCATCAGATATTCACTCGTTCAGTTTCCTTTTATCCATTACATACCCAAACCCATTGGGGAAGCAAGAATAACTCTTCGATTATCCAATTTCCATTTTTATATAAACGTTTTACCCTTCTCCGCAGCATCGTCCTCAATTGACTATTAATGTACGCAGTTTTTCCGCCTCCAACTCTGTTGTTGCTGAATCCGACCTTGACTACCCAATCAAAACACCAGGTAGCCCACCTCTGACATCCCTAGTTACCAATTGCCTCCTCTTTAGTTCATTCCAGCCAAGGTACAAACTTGGGTACCAACAGAGGATCCTTAAAGAAGAAGGGTTGGAGTTCACCCTTCCTTTATGTTATTGTTCGATGCCGATGTACTGCATGTGATTTGAAACAAGAAGTGGGAAACCTTCATTCAACATCCATGTGACATCAATGTTTCTTAGGTACAGGAATTTTACACCCATGCTAGCCACGATGGAGAAAAAGTGGTGCAAGTTAGGGCAAAATTTTGGATTTTTCAAGTAAAGCAATTAAACGACATTATCAATTCTCTGACCACCAAGAATTCCACACCACAACCCTGGTCACTAACTATACCTATCAAACGATTTGTAGGTATCTCTATGTTCCCAGAACAAAATGGTCTAGTGAAGGCCATGATAAAATGGTGCGATGGCGGCAACTTCAGCCGAACTCTAGATTTTGGGCCCATTTAATCAATAATCGCCTCTTACCCACCCGTATTTGGGATACTTTTTTCCCTGTGCAGGATGTTGCTATTAGACTCCCTTGTTAAAGGCCATGACCTATTCCCTACTCAGTTGATTCATGCGGCCATACTTTGTGCATACTTTGGCAGCCTCAATAAGCAAATCGAATGATCTACCCTTCCCCACCTAGATCACCATACTTTGTGCATAGTTGGGAGTACAAACTTGGGAAAGGGACACCATTATAGATGCACTCCCAAGTTTGCTTCCTTCGAAAGTGGAGAAACTAAAAGGATATGCTCAAATTGCACCTCAACTGTCCAATCTGCTCAACCACCTTCCATCAAGGGTATTGTACTAGATATCTTACACACCACTCTCCAGTCGTATTTTTTATCAGTTCAACAAAAGGAATCAAACATTCAATCTTTATTTTGGAAATTACTACTGAATGAGCTAGTAGAATTCCTGGCGTTACCTCAGTAGCTATTGTAACAACCAGCTCCACCTGCACCTACTACCTGACAAAAACAACGACCAAATACTGATGCTGGTACCTCCTTCCACCCTGCCAAGAAACCCTCATCCACCTTGGACAAAGGCATGGGCATCATTATTCGGGAACCACCACCCCAATAACTCCCTGGGTTAGTTTTCATTTTTCTTTTCTTTTTTTTTATAGTTTTTCATATAGTATTTTGCATATTGCATGTTTTTCTTTTCTTTTTGTTTTATTTTGTTTCTCTTTTTGCATTGGGGACAATGCTCTTCTCAAGTTTGGAGGAGTACTATCCCATGTATATATTAGGTTAATTTAGGTAAAAAATTAAAAATTAAAAAATAGCCTGTAAATAGCTTATTATATTTTGATGGTTCCCTTTGCTTTAATTCCATTGATTCTGAAATTGCTGCTACATTGATCATGATTTCCTATGATTAATCTACGCCTAATGCTTTTCTATGTGTTAAGAGCTTTCGTGTTTTGAAATTAGTTTTGAATCTGTTGTAGCCCTTAAAACACATGTTGCATGGCTTCTAAAAACTTAGGAAGCCTTAGGGAAATTCTAGGTCGACTTTCTGATGCTAAAGTATGAATTAATGTGAATAAACTAAATGCTCATTGTAAGATGTTAAAGGCTAAAAAACTCCCTGAAAAGTTAAGAAAATAAATGAAAAATATTAAAACTTCATAACATAAACAAAACTATTGAGGGACACTCTTTTATGCATCTTTCTATCTTACTACACTAGGTGAGTTGTGTTTGCTCCGTTTAAGTTTCCCTAGTAGGAATGATAGTGCTGGCAAAGAGTGAATGAAAGACTCCATGGGATGATACTACTTGTAGGGCTTGGGGATGGGCTATTTGCTCTACTCCATCTTTAGGCCTGAAAAACAGGTGTTGTAAGCTGAAGCCATAAGGATACAATTTTTGAACCTAAAAGAAAAAGGGAGTAAAACACCGTACTTAAAGGAAAGAACATGCCGAGGCAATAAAAGAGAGCAATCCTTAAGTTTTTCTAAGGCCATTAAGTGATGAGTTCATGTAACTTAGTACACACTGCACCTACAACAAAATTAATCCTTGGAACATAACTGTAAGCTCTAATGTATTGCATCTTATTGATATTGCTGAGGAATGAATTACTGTTGCAACATGTCTTGGAATCTTTGTAATCATAGCTTAGTAAAGCCTTAGGATTTATGGGTTGTTTAATATTTTATTTTTTGCTTTTATTTTTCTTGCTTTCATTTTGCATTGATTGAGGACAAGCAACAGTTCAAGTTTGGGGATATTTGACGAGTGTGTAAATGACCTATTTTGTATACCCTTTTTACTTTTCTTTTGCATGTTTTCAAGCTCATTTAGTTGCATTTAGGTTAGATTACATATAGTTTGCATGTAGATAGGGAGTTACACTACCTATGCTTAAATGTTATATATTTTGGTGCTTTTTATGGGAAAGATTTTTTTTGTGGTGTATGTGCAGGATATTGGAAGATGCTTGAGGAATGCTGAAGTTGAGGAGTAGTAGATCTCATGGCTGGAGCTAACGATGCATAAAGAGTTGGATATGAATCTACTTTCATCCATGTGGACTTTCTCCTCAATACGAAACATTAAATATAGTTGGGGTATCAATGGCCTTCTTAAATGAAGTCGCGCACCCACTTTAAGGTTCTAAAGCCCTAGTTTCACCACCTATATAAAGAAGACTTGGACGCAAATTGAAGGGAGCTGAGATTTTAGACAACAATCCTAGTCTTTAGCTTGCGGAGAACCACCAGAGTCAAAGCTAGAGAAACCTCCACACTCCTGATGTCATCGAGAGAGGCTGAACGAGTTGGAGACTTGCAACAATAGTTTGATAGTATGGATGAAGATCTTTGAGTACGCTTGACCCTTTTCTACCCCTTGCTGATAAACTGTCGCACTTTTATCTTTTTATTATAGATGTTTTAGGCTCAGGCATGAGCTATGTAATCCCTTTGACTCGGCCTAGATGCCAAACCGAACCAAGCGAGCTACATTGGGTTTGCCAAGATAAACCCGAAAGAAATACTTAAACCAAGGTCCATTTTTTCTTTTATCATGCCTAAATGCATAATTGATCCCTAAGGTTAGCATGCTGACAGTAGGTAAAATATCAAAGGAAATAGACGTTGTTATCAAACCTTAATTAATCAGGTTACATACATGTTGGTTAAATTTCAACATAAAACAACCATCCAAGCTTGATTAATTGAATAAACAAGAAACAAGGACCAAACTGCAAATATTCAATCTTCAGCAAAGCAATTACCTGAAATAACAAACTTGGTACCGATACACCCCATGCTAGATCGATACGAGTTTCATTTTGCCGAGGGTATCAGTACGGTCTTCTTACGTGCTAATACTAGTGGTTCGATATCAAAATAGGGTATTACAATAACTAAAATGTGTACTAATACGGTTACCCATGTACCGACACCTAGTATATTTTTCTAAGGGGTGTACCGATATGAAGCTAGGCATACCGATACCCCTGTGAAATTTTGCACACTTTTGAGCCACCACAGACCCCATGTACTGATCCTTGAGGACCGTATTGGTATGACTGAGTCTGTAATGGCCTCTTGGTCGAACATATGATACATAGGCTCAATCGAATATGCTCTAAACAACATGTAAACATCATACCAAGTAATGAACTAAAAAACACCACAAAAACATTGAAACATAGACATCATAGAAGCATAAGCAAACATCAAAGCAAACCTATAGGCATGGCTTCTACCCCACATGCTTAAATCTTCCCAAAGCCTCTAATTCAAAGCATACATCAATTTACAAGTCCAAAATACCAAATAGAACATGTCCAAAACAGGGAGTAATCAAAACAATACTCCTAATTACAACTTGGTCATGTTGCCATTTATTACTACGTAGTATTTATAAAACAGTACTTAAATTAGCTCAACCCTTGGATTTCCTCTTGCTGCTCGCTGTCCGAATGCTTACTTTTCTACATTGATAAGAAAAGAGAGCGTAAGCACATAAAGCTTAGTGAGGGATGCTCAAAAACACTCACCGATGCATTTAAAACATTTTTCTTTCAAAACATGTATTAATTCTCATGCTAAAACATCTCATGCTCCTTTTTGTCTATCCAAAATATGCACATTAAACTCTTTGATCACACATGTATCATGGATTTCTAGCATAACATCAAGAAAACCTCAATTTAAGCCTTCACATGCTAAATCATCCAATAGCAAAGCTTAAAGAGAACCACATATATAAATCATATTATACAAACATAATCCATTTTTAATGATACATCAATTCATATATTGGCATTAAAGTGACCCAAAACCAAATCTTTCCATTTTGTAAAACACATCGAATACATGGATTTCCCAAGTGGTTCCTTCGACCACTTCACATACATCCTCAAACCAGAGCAAATGGTACTACTACCCCTCAACGGTTATGATGTATAAATCCACCAGCGGGAGAATTTGGCACATTCTTGACGCCCCGACCACTACGGTTCTCATGGTGGAGATATGGCATACTATTGACCCCTCGATACACATGAGGTGACTTATTATAGTGCACTTTAAATCCTATGGCATGCCAACTATATCCGATAACATTTAATCATTGCCACTTGCCAATATATTCTATTAAAACATATTACCTCACAGTTTTACGTATGCATCAAACCAAATAATCTTCAATGCAATAAACCATGCATTACTCATCCTCAAAATACTTTTCATAAATCATTTTCCATACTCATATATCATCAATATATGATCATTTGAATCATATTTCTATTAAAAAACATGCATATAACAGTAGGCATCGTAAATCATAAACATGTACATGGGAATGTATTTTGCAAAACTGAAAACGAGAGGGAGAATGTCCAATACTTACTTCCGAGCTTAGACAAGCGTTTCAAGCTTAATATAAACTCCCAAAATCACTTTCAAATCTTTAAGCAATAAACCTCGTTTTCACTCACCGACAACAAAAAGCTCCACTTGCTAATGCGAAATCAAGAGTCCGAAGCTACCGAAACTTCACCACTCGTTGGAGGATCAATCTCCCCTATTTTAACCACACAATAATAGAGGATCAATGCATCATTGTGCATCCATAATCCCAGCAACACCAATTCCCAACATTGCCTCACCAAAAACCATAAAACGCCTCCTTAAAACAACTGAAAACGTCACCAAACACAACCTAAACAAATCCTAGCCATAAACCAACGATTTGAACATCTATACAACTTCAATTAACATCTAAAAACACTTTCAACTTCAGCGTATATCTCCAACAACCTTCTAATACCCTAATCACCTCAAAATCTAACTATTCATGACCTGGAAAATTAGCAATTCAATTAGTTTCGGGAATTCATTTACAAATCTCTTCCCATAACATTAAAACAAGTCTTAAATGTGATCCACATCAATTAAAACCACCACAAATCAGATCTATAAGAAAGATCCACCAATTCTTTATTAAAACTAACTTTAAACCTTTTAATCTTAATTTATTCATCAACACACATCAAAAACCAATTGTAAAAGATCAAGAACTTGAGAATTTTAGTAAAGAACCTTTGATTAGAGGAGAGAAACAAGTTTAGCATGATTTGAATGAAATTTCCAAGGAAACAAGTAAGATCTGATGTAGAAATCAAAGAAATCAATTGAGAAATCAAAATGAGATCAAGAAGAGTTGATTCCTGATCATTTTGAAGCAAGAGAGATAGTTTAGCTGCTGGGAAAATCGAGAGAAACGTTAAGAGCAAAAGTGGTTACATGAGAAAAGTAAATCATCTTTTAAAAATCTTTTTAACAAAATCTATTTTATTTTTATTTAATAAACATTTTAAAACCATTTAAAAATAGCCTAAATTAAGGGAAAATCTGATTAAAAACATTGGTAAATAAGCTTCTTAAAGATTCTAAGTTTGACCCTTTTACAATTTAGTCACCAAAATAGTTTTGAAAATTTTACATTTTAGTCACCAAACCAAAATGTCATTTAATTCAAAATTATTTCATTAAATTGAGTTTACCCAAACCCTCAATATATTAATTAAGTATTTTCACCATTTTCCATATTTTATTTCATGTTAAAAATATTTATTACGATTTAATTTTCGAAACTAGATCAAACCGACTAATCTGGCTCATGCGAACCGACTAATCCGGCTCATGTGAACCGTCTAATCTACCTAGCTAACTTCTAGGCCCAAATTCAGGGCATTACAAGCTAAATAATTTAGTTGGTTTTATTGCTTCCCAGTATTTTATGTTATGATTATTTTATTTTGATGTTATATTTTGTTTTCCCTTTATCTATTTTGTTCATCATTCTTCATGCGTAGTTATTATAAGAGCTATCGAGAGAGACCTTTTAACTATTGATTTGTGGCTTAATATCAAGAGAGTTATGTTATACAAACGTGAACAATAAGGTTAAGCTATTAACTTAATCTTAATATGGCTTAGACTTAAGTTTAGTGTTTTAACAACTAAAAAGGGGTTGTTAAACAAATAGTATAGTTGTTAGGGTTCACGCAGACATGTATTACCTTAGCTTCAATATTATTAACTTCTCAGCATCGAGAGATTCATAAGTTTATTAGAAAATCCTGTTGAGTAGATAAAGATCTTAATGGTTTTAAACAAACATGTATTGCCAATCGCTATAACATTGAAATAAGTAATCAAGCATATATCCTTAGCAATAAACCAAGCTTCCATAATTATTTGTTATTTGCTGTAGCAGCTGATTGTCTTAATCATAACTATTTTTATTTTAATTACTTTTAGTTTTGATATTCCAACAACAACCATTACTTGCAAACACATTCTTAAGTCTGATAACTTCATAGTTATTGATCCGATCCTCGTGGGTTCGACAATCTACTCTATCACTTTACTACTTGATTTGATGAGTATACTTGCTCTAAACATGAAGCCTCTTAATCCCATGAGCTTTAAAAGGTGCCAGGATAAACATAATAGAGCGAACTTCATCGAATGTAACCCTCACAAGCAGCGGTCTGAATTCAGAATTCTCAAATCTTAAGAAATCCTCTTAATGCCTGGTAAAATCCAACTGCATGCTCTTTAAAATGATCAGATCATCGCATCAGTCTTCACTCACTAATTTCAACATCCGAATATTATTCAATTTTTTTCTAGTCATTGTAGTTGTATGGAAAAGCTTAGTATTCCTATCACCCTTATCAATCCAATTGTTTTTGAGCATTTTATTGCTAAAGACTTTCTTCCTGATCAAGCACCTCATTCAACTCATTCCTCAAAGAAATCTCTAGTTCGGAAAGAAATTAGAAGCTGAATTTTCATGGGCCTTTTTAATACCTCGTAGGCATATAAGGATGAGAGTCTTGTGCTTGCCAATGTGTCCAAAAAATGTCTAAATTTCATTCTCGACCTTTATCCTGGAAATGCATGACATTGTCTTAGATTGGTTTGTCTAAATCCCATGTGTTATTCAAGAAGTCTTTAAACTCTAGGTGCTCATTCCAAACAACGACAAAATGAAATGGGTGAGCCTTAACAATCTTCGAAACACATCAAATGTCAAGAAAAATTGGATGATGATCTGATCCTAATTTTTGAAGATGTTTTACTTTTGACTCTACAAAGCATCATAACAAACTCCATTACATAAGCATCGATCTAAGCGTTGAAATAAACCCCCTATCTCCCAAGTAAAATTTGGACCATTAAATCTTGTATCGAGCAACCTAGAGTTATGCAAGAAATCTCAAAATAGCTAACTAAAACCATATCGTCATTGCAATCCACCATTTCTTTCAATGCTACTTCCAATAACATTTAAATCTCTACCAAGGACCCACGACCAATCCATAGTTGCATTCTTAGTCATTCATGCATAGTTTTGGAGTTTCTCTATCCATTAGGCTTGGCCATATGTTTTAATAGTTTTGTGGAGAAATCGCTGGTATTTTTTCTATATTTTATGCACGACGAGTTATCGAGCCACTTGCCAAAGGTTGCCCTAGCAAGTCACAATAACATCTATTATCTCTAGGATTAAGTCAAACACATTGGATAATTACTCAAATTCAAATTCAAAAGCTGAGTTAGTTATAGATCAGATCCCATGGGTTTCACACTCAAATTGACTCTTTCCCCTCACCTATTTAATAAGATCGCGTCAACACATCAAGGGAGTTGAACATGAGAGAGAGATCAGATCAAAGAGGAGGATTCGTGTGGAGCCATTAATGCAGATTCGAGAAGTTTATCATCTCCATTTATTTTCATCTTGTATCGTGTGGTCCACCCATGTCTGGAATTTAGTCATTGTTGTTTTCTTCTAATCCAACCATGAACTAGATTATTTCGTCATGGGTTATTGGGTTTGTGGTGTGTAAAGATGAATAATTTGTTTTGGTTTTTAATTATATTGATTCATTGTTTATCCATTCTTGGTTTTTAATTCTGCTTCAAGGAAACTTGGGAAAGGAACTTGAATGCATCTATTTATCTAGACTCGAGAGAGATAGATTCATGAAACGAATGGATGCAGTTTACATTTAAACAACCGTTGTTGGGAACTAATTCACCTTACGAATAAGGAATGAATTTTAACGGCTTAGAAGAGTGAAAAGATCGATGTTTTCCACCCAAGGTTAATGTAGGGATGTATCACCAAGGCTTGAACACTCACCAGTTCTTTAGTTAGGGATAATTCAAAGGCATTGAAGAACACTTTGCCGAGCATTGAAGGGCAATTACTTGCCACATTAATTACTCGCCACGACAATTCATCCAGAAATTGTACCATTACTCACGATAACCCAGCCTAGTCTCTTATATTGATTTTCTCTTCCATTTATTTACATTCTTTTATACTTAGTTTCTTTTACTTGATATTTATCACCATCTATAACCATCTATTCTATTTCCTTTTAGTGCAAGAAGATAAAAGTCAAAGTTTCACCAATCCCCGTGGAGATGATCTTAATATATACTATTACTTGTGATGTGTTCACTTGCACCGTTTGCATTGTGCTTAAATCACGTAACAAGTTTTTGGTGTCGTTGCCGAGGATTGGCAATAACAACTTTAATTTTTAATTTCTTGCACCTTTGTCTTTCATTTATTTATTTTTTTATTTTTTTCAAAGGGCTAACATATTTGGTTTTGAGTCTGTGTATGACCAGAGTGAAACCAACAGCACAAGACTACCCACTTGAATCTGAGATTGGACAAGTTTTTCATAGAAGAATGAGAGAGCTAAGAGCAGTGATGCTTGTCGAATAGTGATACACTTTAGAGCAAGTATACTCGTCGAATCAAGTAAAAAAGTAATAGAGTAGAGTGTCGAACCCATGAGGATTGTATCAATAACTACAAAGTTATCAAACTTAAGAATGGTTGTGCAAGTAATGGTTGTTATTGGATTATCAAAACTAAAAACAATTAAAGTAACGGTAGCTTATGATTAAGACAAATAGATGTTGCGGCAAATAATAGATAATTATGGAAGCTGAGTTTATTGCTAAGGATATATGCTTGATTACTTATTTCAATGCTATAATGACTCGTAAAACATGTATGCGTAAACCCTTAAGATCTTTCTACATTCGATAGGATTTTCTAATGATTTTTTTGACTCTCTAGATGCCTAAAAGCTAATAATATTGAAGCTAAGGAAATACATGTCTGCATTAACCCTAACAACTGTATTATTTGTTTAAGAACTCCCTTTAAGTCGTTGAAATCCTAAACTTTTGTCTAAGCTGGATTAAGATTAAGTTAATAGCTTAACCTTACTATTCACATTTGTTTAACCTAACTTTCTCGATATTAAGCCACAAATCTATAGTTAAAAAGGCCTCTCTCGTTAGCTCTTACAATAATTGCACATGAAGAATGATGAACATAATAGATAAAGGGAAAAAAAACTATAGCATTAAAATAAAATAATCAAAACATAAAATTCTGGGAAGCAATAAACCCAACTAAAGTATTTAAATCATGTCTGAGCCTAAAACATCCATAATAAAAATATAAAAGTACAACAGTTTATCAAGAAAGGGATAGAGAAGGGCCAAGCGTCCTTGACGATCTTCCTCTACATTGTCCAACTATTGTTGCAGGTCTCCAATTCTTTTAGCCTCTCTTGATGCGTTAGCCATGTGGAGATTTATGTAGCCTTGACTCTGGTGGTTATCTGCAAGCTTAAGGACTAGGATTGTTGTGTAAAATCTAAGCTCCCTTGAATTTTTGTCCAAGTCTCTCTATTATAGGTGGTGAAACTAGGATTTCTTAATCCTAAAGTACGCGCAACCTCATTAAAGAGGGCTAGTGATTTCTCGTTATCTTTTAATGTTTTGTATCTAGGAGAAAGTCTACATGGGTCAAAGTAGATTCATCTCCAACTTTTTATGCCTCGTCAGCTCTAGCCATGAGATATGCTACTCATCTACTCCAACATTCCTCCAGCATCCACCAGGTTCCTGCACATGTACCACAAAACACTATATTTCCCATAAAAGCATCAAAATATATAACATTTAAGTGCAAGTAGTGTAACTCCCTAACTATATGCAATCTACAACTAAAAGCAACTAAATGAGTTTGAAAACACACAAAAGACAAGTAAAGAGGGTATGCAATATAAGTCATTTACATACTCGTCAAATACCCCCAAACTTGAACTGTTGCTTGTCCTTAAGCAATGAAAAATGAAAACAAGAAAAACTAAAAATAGTAAACAGCCCATAGTTCCCAAGGTTCCAACTAAGCTATGATTACAAGGATTCCAAGACATGTTGCAACGGTAATTCATTCCTCAGCTATATTAATGAGATGCAATGCATTAGAGCGTATAGTTTTGTTTCAAGAATCAACTCTATCGTAGGTGTAGTGGGTGTTGTTGTCACACGCATTCATCACTTAATTTCCTTAGAAAAACTTAAGGATTGCTCTCTATTATTGCCTCTGCATTTTCTTTTCTTTTAAGCATAGTGTTATGCTTCCCTTTTCTTTTTAAGCTTAGAAACTGTATCCTTGAGGCTTCAGCTTATCACACTTACTCTTTACACCTAAAGATGGAGTGGAGCAAACAGCCCATCCCCGAGCCTTACGAGTAGTGTCATCTCGTGAAGACTTTCATTCACTCTAATTCCAGTACTATCATTCCTACCAGGGAAAGTTAAATGGAGCAAATACAACTCTCATAGTGTACTAAGATAGCAAGATGCATGGGAGAGTGTCCCTTAATAGTTTCATTTACATTATCATGTTTTCAATTATTTTCATTATTTTCTTAATTTTTCAGGGAGCTTATAAGCCTTTTAATTACTACGTTGAGCATTCAATTCATTCATATTAATTCATGCATTGTCATTAGAGAGTGGAGTTTCCCTAAGGTTTCTTAAACATTTAGAAAGCATGCAACATGTGATTTAAGGGCTACATCAGATTCAACACTAAGTTCAACACATGAAAGCTCTTAACACATTGAAAAGCATTAAACATAGATTAATCATTAGAAATCATGACCAATGCAACAATAATTTCAGAATTAATGGAATCATAGCAAAGGGAACCATCAAACATATTATGCTATTCACAAAAAGTTAAATTTTACCTAAATTTAACTAATATATACATGAGATAGTACTCCTCCAAACTTCAGAAGAGCATTGTCCCCAATGCAAAAAAGAAACAAGAAAAACAAAAAGAAAAGAAAAACATGCATATGCAATATGAAAAACTAAACTAAAAGTAGAAAATAAAAAACAAAAGAAAAGAAAAACTAACCCAAGGAGTTAATAGAGAGGTGGTTCCTAGATGATGATGCCCTTGCCTTTGTTTCGGGGAGACTTTGGTTTCATGGCAGGGCGGAAGGAGGAACCAACATCAGTATCTGGTCGTCTTTTAATAGTGTTGGTGGTAGCAGATGTAGGTGCAAGGAGATCGGGTGGCAGTAATAGAAATTCCATCAGTTTGTTTGAAAGTAATTTCTAAAATAAAGACTGTTGTTGCAAGTCTCTTCTCTGAAATGACAAGAAATATGGTCGGAGGGTAGTCCTAAGGGTGCCGGCTACAATATTCTTAATGGAGAGGGATGGTGTAGAGTGAACGGGTAATGGAGCAATTTAGGCGTATCCTTTGAGTTCTTCCACTTGCGATGGGAGTAGTCTTGTGAGTGCGTCAATAATGGTATCCCTCAGCCATTGTTCCACTCATGCCTTCGCACATAGTGTTGTGATTAGGTTAGAAAAGAATAAACCATGTGGTTTGCTCATCGATGTAGCTCTCTCAATGATGGTAGCGTGAATCAGCTATGTCGTGTATAAGTCACATTCTTTGACGAGGGAGTCCAATAACAACTTATGAAGAGAAAATTTTTCTTGATTTTGGGTGGGAAAAAGGCGGTTATTGATGATATGAGCCCAAAATCTTGAATCTGGCAGAAGTTGCCGCTATTGCACCATTCTCTCATGGCCTTCTCCCCTAATCTGGCAGAAGTTGCCGCTATTGCAGAATCGTGGAATATATCCTTTTAGTAGCCAGATTCGTGGCGTGGGGGTCCTGGTTGTCAGAAAATTAGTAGTAATTGTCAATCGCATCTGAGGAGAAATCCACTAATTTTCTCCTAACATGTACCATTTTCTCATCATTGTGGTCGATGTGGATATAAAATTCTAGTATCCGAGAGACATTGATGTCACCGGTTGCTAAATAAATGTTTCCCACTTTTTCTTGTGAATCACATGCATCACATCTACATCAAATAGTAGCATAAAGGTAGGGGAGAATTCTAATCCTTTCCCTTTAAGAATCCATTGTTGGCATATCAGTTCATATCTTTACTGGAATAAACTAGAGAGGAGACAATTTGTAACCATAGATGTAGAAGGGAGGTTGTTTGTTGTGGCAACTTGTCTGTTGGGATAATATGCACTGGCGATAGAGATAGAGGATGACGAATTGTGATCCATTATACTCAGTTTGAAATAAAGCAACAGAGGTAGTTAATACGTATAAAAATAGAATCTGAATAATTAGAGATAGACTTCTCCTAATTCTTTTGTGATAATGGAGATAGAGAGGCTAAGAATAAGTAAATAATTGGTGTATTTGTGGGGGATTAATTAGCCATTATTGTTGAATATGTAGTGAATGGTGGTGTGAATGATGAAATGGCTTGTGGAACACGTTTAAGGTTATAGTCAACATGAGAAAGTGGAATTGGCAGAAGTAGGAGAGAGTGTGAGATGTTATAAAAAGGACTAAAATCTCTATTACTTCCGTACGGGTTGTCAACGTGCTTTGGTAGGAGTGTTCTTTTGATTAGTTGAAAATCATTTTTTATCTAAAAGACAAGGAAGCCCTTCCCTTCTCGATTGTTGCCCTAATAACTACCAATAAAACATGAAAAATAAAATCTAGTAAAAAGAAAGCTAGTTGCTAAAGAAGGAAACTGTGTAATTAAAATATGAAAATTATATGTGCATAAAATTAAATGCAAAAAAGTATAATAGATAGAAGTTGGATGTGTTAAACATCCAATAGCACGATGAAGGATTTATCACGATAGACTGGTGCTCCCTTGTAAATTTTCAACCATTGCAACACCTTGGTGAGCTTGCCTAGGCATTGATCAAGGAATGACAACATGTGGTGATCCCATGGACTATCAAATATGAGGTGAATGATTTCATCATCAGGCCATTTGACAATATCATTTATACCCACAATCTTCATGATTGGATTGATTTTCCATTATGGTTCTATCAAGCTGTTGTGATTATCGACAAGCAAAATCTCACGCATGCACAAAGTAGAGCTTATACCCTTTGAATTAATAATATTCCAACCGATAGCTTTCTTATGTTGAGATAGGTCAAGCAGCAGTTTAGTTTTTTTTGTCAAATATCAAGCTAGCAGATATAACAATAGGCAGCGTATTATTCTCCCTTAAATATGTGTATTTTAGTTATAGGGGAAGAGGTTTAAGATCAAGTATCGGAGGGTGCTCCAGTTAAGGCTTAGGAGATTTGAACTCAGCATAATCCAAAGGTTCAAAAGTCATACCTGGCCTGGTAAACTACATTGGATTGCTCAATCTCAACCTTAACTTCTTCTTCAGCTTCTTGTATGGCGTCATCAAAGCCAGCTTACTATGCAGCGCTAATCACATTGTTGCAGCATATCTCGAGCAAACTTTTTCCAATTAGGGTGGGTTTCTTTACTTTCCACAAGCTGACATTCTTCATAATCATCTGCGTACTTGAGAGTGCTAAGGAAGTTAAGTGTGATCTTTTGGTCATTTATCTTTATAGTAAATTCACCCTTCTCACAATCAATCACAAAGTGTCCAGTGGCTAGGAATGGTCTCCCAAGGATGATAGGAGCATTCTCATCAACGTCACAATCAATGATGATAAAATCTACCAGGAAGACCAACCTATCTACCTTAACTAAGACATCTTCAACTCTGCCCTTAGGTCAGGTTTGAGAATAATCGACCAATTGAAGGATCACCAATGTAGGCTTAGCTCTTCCCATCCTTAGTCGTGTAAACATAGATTTCAGTATCAAATTAACATTTGCATCGATATCACATAAGGCATGGCCAGAATAATTATGGCATATGGAACATGGAATGGTAAACTGTCAGCGTCTTTCATCTTGGGTGGTAAATCACTTAGCACAACCACATATTTGCCTGCAGTAGCAATAATTTCAACTTCACACACCATTCTTTTGTTTGTCATGATCTCTTGCAAAAACATCATATAGATTGGCATCTGATCAATGGCCTCCAAGAATAGGACATTGATATGCAATTGTTTGAGCATATCTAAAAATTTCTGAAACTGGACATCTTGTTTTTGAGCCTTCAATCATTGTGGGAATAGAGGTGGTGGTCCGGGCTACTCGTGTGGTTTACTGGATGCAACAACATCCTTAGTTTTTCTATCCTTGCCATTAGTAGCAAGGTCACTCTCTATATCAAACACATGAGTGGTTTCCTTCGGTGTAGGAGCATCATTGGATGGCTTGTTGGTGTGGAATCAACAAGGGAACCTCCCCCAAACATGTCATCTTTCTTCAATTGGTTGCCACTACGCAGTGTGATGGCATTGCATTGCTCCGCATTAAAAGCCTTAGTGACTTCAGTATCACTAGGTAATCCTTCTTGTGGTCACATCTTCAATACTTGGGCAATCTGCCCAACCTCTGTTTCTAAAGACCGTAAGGAAGCTGTGTTGTTTTGCATGACCGATTACTGGTTTTGCAACATGGCAGCTTGCATTGTGAGCATAACACTATGATTCTTTAAGTGATCCTCTTGGTCGTGCATAATAACTCGAGCATTTTTTATAAAATTTTGATAAGTATTATCAAGAGAATTAGAATTGGAATTAGAAACTCCCTGGTTTTGCCTCTGAGTCATTTGTTGGAATTTATGAGGTTCTATTATGGCGTTCTGTTGTGCTCCTAAATTACATGTGCTGCCTCCCCAACCAAAATTTGGATGTTGCCACCATCCTAGGTTCTAGGTGTTGGAATAGGGTCTGTTTTTGAGGTTGGTGTTCCCTATATAACATCCAAATTCTTGTTGCTGGGGGTATTCATTCGACTAGTGTTCCCCATCATAATGCTCAAGGGTGTATTGAATATCCTTAGCCTCTCAGACATTTAATGGTAGCTGCATGTTCTTGAGCAGGTTGGTGATGGTGGAGAGCTAAGCCGCTACACTCTAGGAATCATTTAACTAGATCGTTCTAGAAGATTTAGGTCCTGGCTTCAATCTCCCACTTGAGAACTATTGCATGATTTAAGTTCAACGCAAACGGTGCAAGTGAGCATGTCGCAAGTAATAGTATAGATTAAGATCATCTCCACAAGGATTGGTGAAACTCTGACTTCTAGCCTCTTGCACTAAAAGAGAGTAACATTGAAAGTGATAGGTGGTGATAAATAACAAGTAAAATAAAATAAGCAAAGTAAAGTAAATAAAAGGAGTAATCGATATGAAAGATTAGGCCAGGTTATCGTGAGTAGTGGTGTGATTGCTGGATGAATTGCTATGGCTAGTAATTACTGAGGCAAGTATGTTGTCGTGGCAACTGGGTTTAGTAGATTGTCGTGGCAACTAGGTTTAGTAGAACGCCATGGCAACTGGGTTTCCTCCTTCAATGTTCGACGGGGTGTTCTTCAATGCCTTCGCATTATCCCTAATCGAAGAACTAATGTTTGCGTAAGCCTTGGTGATACATCTCTGCGTTAACCTATGGTAAGCAACATCGATCTTTACACTCTTCTTAGCCGTTGAAATCAGATCTTTATTCCTAAGGAGAATTAGTTTCTACCAATGGTTGTTTAAATAGAAACCGTATCCACTCGTTTCGTGAATCTTGTTCTACAAAGCCTAGATAAATAGATGCAGCCAAGTTCCTTTCCCAATTTCCTTGAAACAAAAATAAAGATTCAAGAATGGATAAACAATAAATTTATTGAATTAAAAACCAAAACTATTCATTCATCTTTACACACCAATAAAACCCGATAACCCAAGCCAAATTAAACTAGTTCTTGGCGGGGTATAAAGAAAATGCAAAAGAATAAAACCCATACATGGGATCGCACGATACAAGATGAAAAAGAAAAGGTTTGAGTGAATCCTCTTGCGACCCAATCTCACTCTCCCCCAAATCACTCTCCTTGATGTTGTTGTTGCGATCTCCTTAAATAGGTGAGGAAAGAGAGTCCAAATACGTATAGAATCCGTGTAAATAGATCTCTAACTGAGTTTAGATTTGAATTTGAATCTAGGATAATTATCCTTTGCATTTGAAATAATTCTGCAGATAATGGCTTTTATCACGACTTGCCACGACGTCCTAGTGTTTCGGCAAGTTATCATCCTTATCTTAACTTGCCACGTCATCTTTTGGCAAGTGACTTGGCAAGTTGTTCTGCACAAAATAAAGCAAAACAACAGTGATTTCTCTATAAAAACCATCAAAACATAAAGCCAAGTCCAATAGATGAAGAAACTACAAAATTATACATGAATAACTAAGAATGCAACTAAAATGAGCCTATGTATAACAATAATATGAGTAAAAAGGGTAGAAAATATAGTACTTTTACACACTTAACACACCCCCAAACTCAAACTATTGCTTATCCTCAAGTAATGCGGACACTAACAATTACCTGTTAAGACATTTACCACCAAAAATATGCTTCTTACCTTAATTCAATCCTCAGAACCGTGGCAACAAAGAATTGATTACCTTTCGATCGTCAGAAAGCATAGAAAATTATTCAAAACTAAACTACAATGCTGTGAAAATGTGTGTGCAAAGTTGTGTACAAGTCAATCAACAGGATTCCAGGCAAACTTTAGGTTTTATTATTAACTAGCTGGGGCAATTAATTCTTCTAGAGCCAGTTAGGCACCTCTAGCGATTTCTTTCATCTTTTTCAACTAGAGCCAGATAGACACCTCTAGTGAATCTCAATATTTAAAAATAGAGCCAGACACCTCTAGTAATCAATTATCTTTGTTCATTTTTTTCGGCTAGAGCCAGATAGGCACCTCTAGCATATTTTTCTAATTTTTAATAACCTAAAGTTTACTAGGTCTCCCTCAATCAACAAGTCACAATAGTGTAAAAATAAGAAGTATCAGAGCAAAATTTTAAGTAAGTTCCATGCCAATCCTAAAATCTAAGGTTTTCTCATCTACGTGCAGTGGCAAAACACATCATAGGATATCACAGGAAGTCTCAATAATTTTATCAGGCAATTGTCATGGCAAGTAACATAAGCAAACTAACATGAAATAGACAAAATGAATGCAAATGAACATGAGACAAACAAAAAAACCCAAACTCGAGAGAAGCATTATCCTCAATGCATGTAAAACAAAATAAAATAAAATAAAAACAAAATGCGAATGAGCTAATCGGAGAGGTCGTCACCTCAACGTTGTAGTTTTCTTCTGGTCATTTGATTGATTCATTTTTGGCTCTCGATTGTTACCGTCGTGAAACTGGTACAGGGTCATAAACCTCAGTTTCCTCTACCTCATCAACCGGCTCATCCTCTTTCTCGGCCTCTTCGGTTGGCAAAACTTATTGCTTCAATGCTTGCTTTGATTTTGTAGCAGGAGGTGAAGACTTCAATGGTGTAGAAGTGGTATTGATGGAATCTTCAAAATCATGACAAGAGGTTGGTGTATTTCTAGATAGAGTTTTATTCATTTTCTTTGTTTCGTATAGGCGTTGCCGCGACATTGTTGATCGCAATTGGCCAAGAATTTCCAGCTTTAGTTGTCGTGGCAAGAAACTTGATAGGAAACATAAGAAAAAGCACACGACACATCAGTTTAATCTCTATTTTGACTATCTCTAGAGTGATACCTTAGTCCTTCATATATTACCAAAATATTTGATGCCTTACCTTCAATTGATCAAATCGATGTAACAAGGGACGAATTAAATCTGCTAGCACCTAAGGACTTGCCGCGACAAGAACACTTGCCAGGGCAGGTCTGGTAATAGTGGCCTTCTTTGTTATCGGGGGTGCTTTTGGAGGACCTTCTTGCATGATCTTCAAGTCATTGCTCCTTGAGAAGCCTTGCTTTTCTTTTCTTTTTATTTTGGCAGCGTTTCTTTCCCTTAGTATTTCTTCTTAAAAATGATGACACTAACAAACCAATCAAATCGTAAAAAAAACTACTGCAAAATTTACTGTAAACTAATAAGAATAAAGGATTGAAAAAGATTAGGGTTTCCTCCCTAGAGCGCTTAATTTATAGTCTCAGCTTGACTATGGTACATCCCTTAGAATTTCTATGACATTCTTTCCTTGAATAACCAATATAGGAAACCTAAGAACTTCTTTCCTTTAAGTTTGTCAAACTCTTGATTGTACAACAATGACTCATCTTTTGTCACAGTGGATTTGAACAACCATTTTAGGAAACCGAAGTACTTCTTCCCTGTAAATCTAGTGAGCTTTGGACTGAACTCAGCACCCAAGTAGTGCTTAGACCTTGCTGCCTCTTTTTCCTGTTCAGGCTGCTACTGAGAACAAATTACATGGGCAAGGTGTTATCCTTTCCCAAATAAACATATTCAATTGCTCTGGCAATGGATTCAACTCAAGAGAATGTGGTTGTTCAATAGAAGGCTTAGAGGTTTAAATTCCTTCCTTGAGTAATCAAGAGATTCAAAATTTTTACCCGGTCGATTCACAACCCAGTTTTCTTCTTGCTGAATTTCATTGTCCAGCTCTTTTTCCTTTATATTTGTATATTCAGACTCGACAGTCATATAGTTGTCGTGGATATATTCCACAATTTTGAAACCTACATTTGTCTCAACATTTTTATGAATTGGTATTCCTCTGGATCATCCACATACTTGAGTGTTTTGAAAGCATTCTTCATGACTTGTTGATCATTCATTCGCATTGTGAGTTGTCCTCTCTAGACATCAATAAACGTCCTTCTTATTGCTAAAAATGGTCTTCCAAGAATGATGAGAGTGAAATCATCTACTTTATAATCCAAAATGATAAAGTCAGTGGAAAAAATAAATTTATCCAATCTTACCAAAATGTCTTTGATTTTTCCTTCTGGTTAAACGTAAGATTTGTTGGTAAGCTACAGCGTGACTGTGGTAGGATTTGCCTTTCCTATGCCTAATCGTTCGAAAATCAATTTTGGCATAAGATTTATGTCTGCTCTAAGGTCGCACAGTGTTTTTCAGACATAACGGTTGCCAGTAGCACATGGTATCGTGAAACTACATGGATTATTTAGCTTAGGTGGCAATCAATTATGTAGGATCTTTATATATCCTTTTACCAAGGCAATTGTTTCAAACTCATTCAACCTTTTTCGCTTAGAGAAAATGTCTTTAAGGAACTTAGCATAATTGGGCATCTGCTCAATTGCCTCAACCAATGTAATTGGGCATTTGCTCAATTGCCTCAACCAATGGCAAGTTAATGTGAACTTGCTTGAGGATGTCAAGGATCTTCTTGAATTAATACTCATTCTAATGCTTCATCAGCCTCTATGGAAATGGAGGTGGCAATCTGATTTCTTTTCTCTTGCTCGTTTCTTCTAGCTTGGCTTCATTGGATAAACTTATTGCGATATGTGAACTTACCATGGGAACTGCTAAAATCTCGGCATCTACGATTGCCGCTGAAATCTGATCCTTATTCCTAAAGAGAATTAGTTTCCACCAATGGTTGTTTAAATGGAAACTGTATCCACTTATTTTGTGAATCTTGCTCTCCCAAGCCTAGATAAATGGATGCAATCAAGTTCCTTTTCCAATTTCCTTGAAGCAAAAATAAAGAATCTAGAATGGATAAACAATGAATTTATTGAATTAAAAACCAAAACAATTCATTCGTCTCTACACACCAATAAAACCTGATAACCCAAGCCAAATTAAACTAGTTCATGGCTGGGTAAAAAGAAAACACAAAATAATAAAACCCAGGCATGGGATTGCATTATACGAGATAAAAAAGAAAAGGTTGTGCATGAATCCTCTTGCAACCCAAACTCACTCTCCCCCTAAATCGACTCTCCATGATGTTGTTGTTGTGATCTCCTTAAATAGGTGAGGAAATAAAGTCTTTGAAATAATTCTGCAAATAATGACTTTTATCACAACTTGCCACGGCGTCCTTTGGCAAGTGTTTTGGCAAGTTGTCATCTTTATCTTAACTTGCCACAACATCTTTCGACAAGTGACTTGGCAAGTCATCATGTACAAAATAAAGGAAAACAACAGTGATTTCTCCACAAAAACCATCAAAACATAAAGCCAAACCCAATAGATGAAGAAACTATGAAACTATGCATGAATAACTAAGAATGCAACTAAAATGAGCCTAAGTCTAACAATAATATGAGTAAAAAGGTAGAAAATAGAGTACTTTTACACACTTAACTGGAACTGGTAGTCGTTATTGGCTATTTGGTCTAGTATTTTGAAAGCCTCATCAGGGTCTTTGTTAAGCAAAATACCATTAGCTGAATAGTAAATCATCATCCCTGTAGGTGCATTGACACCATTATAGAATGTCATGACTTGTAGCTGATCATGAAATCCAAGCATCGAGCACTTACGTAGCATGTCTTTGTATTTTTCCCAACATTTGTACATAGATTCATCATCATGTTGTGTGAATGAGATGATATGGTTGCACTTCTGGTTGTGCACGTTCAGTGCATCGTATCTGTGCAGAAACTTGCTGCACATGTCATCCCAAGAAGTAATATATCTTGAGGAACAAGTTTTCAACCATAACCTGAATCGATCTCGTAAGAAATAAGGGAACAAATTGAGTCTCAATGCATCATCAAGAATCCCTGGTTGTCAGAAATAGTCACAAACTTCCAAAAAAGCTTGAATGTGTTCTCGAGCATCCTCTCTTATTGATCCTCCAAATTTTCCAATAGAGTTGAGCATGTTAAACATAACGGGCTTTAGCTCAAACTAAGCTATCCCTAGATCAGGCACAATGATCAGTGGGTTGAGATTGTTGATAACGGGCTCAATGTTTGCTCTAATGGGCCTTCTAGTTCTGGCAGATGTTGGATCCTTCTGTCGTATATGGCCTCCATTGTGGGTTGAATTTTCATCAAGTCCTTGCCCAGCTCTCGGTGGTATGCTATTGTTACGCTTGATCTTATGACCATTTTGTTCATCCTTTTTCACCATATTCTTTTTTCCTCTATATATCTCTCGCAAATTTTTCTCGATCTCTTGGTTGAATGGAAGAATAGGTTCTGAGTTTGACCTTCTGGTCATGCACTAGAATGTACCTGAGAAATAAAAACAAAAATTAAATGCAAATAAAATAAAATAAAATCTTAAGCGCAATTACAACGTAATTATCAATTGTCAATCCCCGACAACGATGCCAAAAACTTGACGCTTGTCAAATAGTGATGCACTTTAGAGCAAGTATACTCGTCGAATCAAGTAATAAAGTGATAGAGTAGAGTGTCAAACCTACGAGGATTGGATCAACAACTACGAAGTTGTCAAACTTAAGAATGGTTGTGCAAGTAATGGTTGTTGTTGGATTATCAAAACTAAAAACAATTAAAGTAAAGGTAGCTTATGATTGAAACAAACAAATGATGCGGCAAATAACAAATAATTATGGAAGCTGGGTTTATTGCTAAGGATACATGCTTGATTACTTATTTCAATGGTATAGCGACTGGCAATACATGTCTGCGTAAACCATTAAGATCTTTATCTATTAGACAGGATTTTCTAATGAACTTCTGATTATCTCAATGCCTAGAAGCTAATAATATTAAAGCTAAGGCAATACATGTCTGCGTTAACCCTAGCAACTCTATTATTTGTTTAAGAACTCCCTTTTAGTCTTTGAAACCATAAACTTATGTTAAAGTCAGATTAAAATTAAGTTAACAGCTTAACCTCACTATTAACGTTTGTTTAACCTAACTTTCTCAATATTAAGCCACAAATCTATAGTTAAAAGGTCTATCATGTTAGCTCTTACAATAACTATGCATGAAGAACGATGAACATAATAGATAAAGAGAGACAAACTATGAATTAAAATAAAATAATCAAGACATAAAATCTTGGGAAGCAATAAACCCAACAAAAGTATTTAGCTCATGTCTGAGCCTAAAACATCCATAATAAAAATATAAAAGTACAGTAGTTTATCAAGCAAGGGATAGAAAAGGGCTAAGCATCCTCGATGATCTTCCTCTGTGCTGTCCAACTATTGCTATAGGTCTCCAACTCCTCAAGCCTCTCTCGATGGCTTCAGCCGTGTAGAGATTTCTCTAGCCTTGACTCTGGTGGTTCTCTATAAGTTTAAGGACTAGGACTGTTTCCTAAAATCTAGTCTCTCTTGAATTGAAGTTCAAGTCTCTCTTATATAGGCGGTCAAAATAGGGCTTCATAACCCTAAAGCACGTGCAACCTCATTATAGAGGTCCATTGATTTCTTGCTATCTTTTAATGTTTTGTATCTAGGAGAAAGTCCACGTGGGTAAAGTAGATTCATCTCTAACTCTTTATGCCTTGCCAGCTTTAGCCATGAGATCTGCTACTCATCTGCTCCAACATTCCTCCATCATCCACCAGGTTCCTGTACATGCACCACAAACCACTACCTTTCCTATAAAAGTACCAAAATATATAACATTTAAGTGCAGGCAATGTAACTCCCTAACTACATGCAAACTATATGTAATCTACTCCTAAATGCAACTAAATGAGCTCGAAAACACACAAAAGACAAGTAAATATGGTATACAACACACTCATCAAGCAGCTATGGCAGATCCTACTGATCTAGTATGCAATCAGAATGCCCAAAGCAATCCAAATGCCCTCGGCAATCAAAATTTTACAACAGGAGGCAACATAGTTATAGCCGAGCAACCTGTTTATGTACGAAACAGGCCTATCTGAGATCACTTGTTTCTAGACCTTGGTGTTCTCAGTCCATGAATTATTACTCTTGAGATTCAAGTCGTACACTTTGAACTGAAGCCGGTGATATTTAATATGCTAAATTCAATTGGATAGTTTAGCGGCTTAGCAACTGAAGATGGTAGACAATATTTGAAGTCTTTCTTAGAAGTTTGCAATTCTTTTAGACAACAGGGAGTCCATGAGGATGTCTTGAGGATAAAATTATTCCCCTATTCACTGAGGGATAAGGCGATAACATGGCTAAATAGTATACCATTTGGATCTTTAGAATCTTGGACAGTTTCCTTGTCATCAGATTTAAATTTACAAATATGACTGATAAATATCGTAATGACATTACTTCTTTTCATCAAGTAGATGATGAATCCATGTACGAGGCTTAAGATTGGTATAAAGAGCTTCTACACAAATGTCCCATGCACGGATTCATAGATTGGATGCAAGTAATGATGTTTACAATGGAGCCAACATACCGACTAGGATAATGCTAGATGTCTCGACAAATGGCACACTCCTAAACAAATCACTTAAGGAAGCCTTAGAGATTCTAGACATACTTGCTAACAATGATTATCAGTTCCCAACTACCAGGAAGAGAGCAGTGAGAAGAAATGCCACAACAATTGAGCTTGATTCATCAGATGCTATTTCAGCACAATTGGCTGCATTAACCAACATAGTTAAAAATTTGCAGTGACCCAGTAACACAGGAGGTCAAGGTAGTAAATTCATTTTGTGATTCTTGTTGGAAACTACAACACATACAATCCAGCACGGCGGCAGTATCCCAATTTTTCATAGAGTAACCAGAACAAATCCAACAATTAGACCTACTAGAACACAAAAGCATCAAGATTACGATAGAACATGTCATAGCAATAATTGCCATAGAAATAGTCGTCACCAGCTAGTTCTTTAGAAACCATTTTAAATGCTTTTATACTTAAGACTGAATCTTATATGGCTGAGACGGATAATTTCATGAAAAATACTGACTTTTTTATAAACAGGATTGAGATGATGATGCAGAGCCAAGGAGCAATGTGGAAATCATTGGAGTCACATGTTGGGTAATTTTCCCAAATCTTAAGCTCAAGGACATAAGGTAGTCTACCCAGTGATACTGAGGTTGTATGAGGAGTGGGCCATGAATAGTGTAAAGTGATCACCACCCAAAGTGGACCAAAGGCAAACGATGAACCTATCCAACATGAGGATAGCAATCAGACAGCAAAGCAATTTTTTGTACAAAAAGATATACCTTGCGACAATGCTTCGGTAATCGCAGATGATGAACCTTCAATAGTTGCCTCGGCAAGTCCACATGTTGAGGCAAGTTCATCCAACAATGAAAAGACAAATGAAGATAATAAAGGCAAAGAAATCAAACTACCACCACCATTCCCACAGAGGCTAAAGAGGCAGAAGCATGAATACCAGTTTAAGATATTTCTTGACATCCTGAAGCAAGTTCACATTAACCTGCCACTGGTTGAGGCAATAGAGCAGATGCCTAATTATGCTAAGTTCCTTAAAGGCATTCTTTCTAAGCGAACAAGGTTGAGTGAGTTTGAGATAGTTGCCTTGAAAAAAGGGTGTGTGACAATGTTACGAAACCTATTGACACCCAAAATAAAAGATCCAAGCAGTTTTATAATACCTTGTGCCATTGGCAATCACTGTGTCAAGAAAGCACTGTGTGACCTTAGAGCAAGCATAAACCTTATGCCAAAATCTATTCTTCAACGATTAGGCATAGGGAAGGCAAGACCCACTACATTCATGCTATAGCTTGCAGACAGATCTTACATTCATCTAGAGAGAAAAATTGAAGACATTTTGGTAAGAATGGATAAATTTATTTTCCTGCTAATTTTATTGTTTTGCATTGTAAAGCATATGAGTTAACCCCCATTATTCTTGGAAGACCATTCTTAGCAATGGGAAGGATCTTGATCGATGTTGAGAGAGAAGACCTCACAATGCGAGTGAATGAGTAGCAAGTCACGCTCAACATTTTTAAAACCCTTAAGTATGTCAATGATCTAGAAAAATGTCAGACTATTCAGGCCACTACAATATTTAACTTCGACACAGTAATTTCATTGGCAAGCCTAAAGAACCTAAGGAGCCAGAATCAGATAGCGAGGCACAACAAGAATCGAATTGGATTGTAAGTTAACCAGGTAAAAGTTTTGAATCTCTTGACTATTCAAGTAAGGAACACAAACCTGACAAACCTTTCATTGAGCAACCTCCTATTTTAGAAATAAAACCATTGCCAGAGTAATTGAAATATGTTTATTTGGGAAAGTATAACACCTTTCCCATAATAGTTTCTTCTAAGTTGCAGCCTGAACAAGAAAAGAGACTTATTGACATGTTGGCATTGCATAAGAAGGCAATAGGTTAGACAGTTGTTGATATGAAGGAAATCAGTCCAACAGTGTTCATGCATAAGATACTGTTAGAGGAAAACCACAACAATTTCATTAAGGCTCAAATGAGGTTTAACCCTGCCATGAAGCAAGTCGTGATAAAGGAAATCATTAAGTGGCTTGACGCTGGTATCATATACCTGATTTTCGATAGCTCATTGGTAAGTCTGGTACAATGTGTACAGAAAAAAGAGGTATGATTGTGGTAAGTAACAAAAACAATAAATTTATTCCGACTAGAACAGTTATCAATTGGAGAGTTTTTATGGACTATCAAAATTTGAATAAGGCTACTAGGAAAGATCATTTTCCTTTACCCTTTATTGACCAAATGCTTGATCTTCTTGCAGGAAAATCCTTTTATTGTTTTCTTTATGGATACTCAGGTTATAACCAAATCGCCATAGCAGGACCAGGAAAAGACCACCTTCACGTGCCCTTTTTGTACGTATGCATTTAGGAAGATGATGTTCGAATTGTGCAATGCTCCGACAACCTTCCAAGATATATGATGGCGATTTTCTCTGATATGGTGGAATATTTCCTAGAAATCTTCATGGACGACTTCTCAATATTTGGAGATAGTTTTGACAATTGCCTCGGTAATTTAGAAAAGGTGTTAGCACATTGTAAAGAATCTGACCTAGTTTTAAACTGGAAGAAATGTAACTTCATGGTGGATAAAGGAATCATGCTGGGACACAAATCTCCTCTAAGAGTATCGAAGTAGACAATGCCAAGATGGACATGATTAAGAAATTGCCACCACCAAATTCAGTCAAAGGAATCCAGAGTTTTCTCAAACATGTAGGTTTTTACAAAAGGTTTATTCATAATTTTTCTAAGATTTCTAAACCTTCGTGTAATTTGCTTAAATAAGACCAAGCCTTCAATTTGATGATTCTTGTTTCTCGGCATTTGAATTCCTAAAGAAGCAACTTGCCACGGTACCTATTATTGTTCGCCTGATTGGTCTTTACCTTTCGAGTTCGTGTGTGATGCGAGCGAGTTTGCGGTATGAGCAGCCTTAGGCCATCAGAAAGGTAAAGATTTCTATGTGATATATTATGCTAGCAAAACACTTAATGGTGCCTAATTAAAGTACACCATTACTGAAAAGGATTTGCTAGTAGCAATGTTCGTATTTGACACGTTTTTTCCTTACTTGATTGGTACTAAGGTAATTGTTCACACTGACCATTCAACAATTAAGTATTTAATTGCTAAAAAGGATGCAAAACCTCGTTTAATTCGATGGATTTTAATTTTACTAGAGTTTGACATCAAAATTAAGGATAGGAAAGGAACGGAGAACCAGGTTGCTGTTCACTTGTCAAGGCTCAAAGGGGGTAATAAAAATGATGATTACTTGGAGACCTATGACGTATTCCTGGACAAGCAGTTATTAGTTGCCACAGCAACTCCCTGGTATGCCAATATAGTAAATTTTATTGTGAGCTGTATTTTACCTTATAACCTTACTTATTAGGGAAAGAAACGGCCCATACATGATGCTAAGCATTATTGTTGGGGCGATCCTCTATTATTTAAACAATATGTAGATCAGGTCATACAAAGTTATGTTCCCGAGTAGGAACAACAAAATGTGCTTCTAAAATGTCATTCACCCTATGGAGGCCATTTGGGAGGTACTCTTACAGTGGCCAAAGTTTTACAGTCAAGCTTTTACTGGCCAACTCTTTACAAAGATGCCTATGAATTCTACAAGAGTTGTGATCGATGTCAGCGAATAGGAAATATCTCAAGGCAGCATGAGATACCATTGCAGAACATCCTCGAGGTAGAACTATTTGACGTGTGGGGCATCAATTTCATAGGGCCCTTCCCATTGTTATTCGATAATCTATACATCTTACTTGCCGTGAACTATATGTCCAAATGGGTTGAGGCAGCTGCAATCCCCAAAAATAATTCAAAGACTGTGTAGTGATTCTTGCAAAAAAACATATTCACACGATTCAGAATACCTAGGGAAATTATCAGCGATGAAGGCAAACATTTTGACAATAAGCTTATTGACAAGATGTTTTTGTTCTTTGGAGTGACATACAAAATTTCCACGGCATATCACTCACAAACTAACGAGCAAGCAGAGATTTCTAATCGTGAGTTGAAGATTATCCTTGAGGTTGCCAATCCTTCACATAATAATTGGATTACGAGAATTGATGATGCACTATGGGCCTACCGGACAACATTTAAGACTCCCTTAGGCATGTCTCCTTATAAACTTGTCTACGAAAAGACTTGCCACTTGCTGGTGGAGATCGAGTATAGGGCCTATTGGGCAATCAAGACAATAAACATGGACAGGGAAAAAGCTGAGAAAAAGCACTTACTAGACTTGAAGGAGATGGAAGAATTTCGTGCAGCAACTTATGACAATGCCAAGCTCTATAAAGAGAAGACTAAACAATGTCATGACAAGAAGCTATTACTGTGGCAATTCTTGCCATGGAAACTGGTGATTCTCTACAATTCTAGACCTAAACTTTTTCTCGCCAAATTAAAGTCAAGATAGGCTAGGCCATTCGAAGTAGTTAAACCATATTCTCATGGGGCTGTTGTGATCAAATCAACTACGGATGGACGCGGGTTTAAGGTCAATGGACAGAGATTGAAGCACTACGTTGGTACTCATGTCGAGAATGATAAGAGAGCAGTATACTTAGATGATGCATGAGAATGCTCTTTCTAAGTGTTTTTAATTTTCCTTTCTTGTTTTTTTCTTTTTTCTTTTTATTTTACTTTTTAAATTTCGTCACTATCCCTTTGTTTTTTATTTTTGTTTTAAATTGATTTATTCTTTATCTTTTTCTTTATATTTATTTATTTTCATTTTTTTATATTTATCTCTTTATTTATTTTCTTTGGTTTTAGGGAAATAGTTTAAGAAGATTGGGAAAAGCAAGGAGATAAGGATCGTTGGTTTAAATAGAGAAGGGTTATCAAATCTTGAAAATTTTGAAAACCTAAATTTTCTTTTCCCTCCTCTTTATCAAAACCTAGCCGCACCCTTCCCTCTCATTTTCCCCTCATGATTGCTTTGATGCAATCCCATTAGTCATCCATCTTTCATCCTAGTCACTTTCATTTTCCCTTCATTACTTTCACCATTAAAATACAACACCCATCTTTTTCATCTTTTACTTTTATTTTCCCCATTTTCTTGCAACTCTTGAGTTTTTTTCCATCTTTTCTTTTTCTTTTGATCACCATGGCCAAGAATGTTCACACCATACCCAGAGCAAGTTCATCACAAGCAATTATTGTATCATCTTTTTACTATTTTGCAACACTAGAAAATAAGCAAGGATTTGAGAAGAAGTTCTCCACTCGCAAGGTTTGGGAGGAACAAGGTTTGCCCTATGATTTGACCAAACCAAAATATGGACTTGAGGATGTCGTGTACTCCATTATTGCATATCACAAATGGTCAATCTTTTGTGAACAACCTGGACCAGTTAACGTATCATAGGTAAGAGAATTTCATGCACAAGTTTCCAATCTAGATAACTCGTGTGTTTTTGTGCATGGTAGGGCTATTTACCTTGATGTCGTGACAATCAATGCCTATTATGGGCTGTTCTTTACACATGATGAGCACACCAAGTTTGTGAAGAACATCATCCCGGAAGAGATAGACCAAGTCCTTACTATTGAAGGAACCATATGGAATGATCGATATTTGAAGGGGACTATGAATTTGGTCATGTTGTAACCTGCGGCTAAGTTGTAGAATAACTTTTTCAAAACTCATTTGATGCCCACAACTCGTAATACTACTGTTTCTAATTCTCGTTTTATTTTTGCTCTACTCTATTTTGCATAATCAGACTATTAATGTTGGAAAATTATTGTTGATGAGATATATGCATATAGCAGGAAGGATGCAAGTGCATTGTATTTTCCTAATTTGATATCGATCTTTTGAATGAGAAACGACCCTCGAAAAGCATCCCCAGTACAAAAAAAACTATTCCAAAAGTTGCCCCGGCAAGTAAACATGTCGTGAAAAGTGCTCCAAGGCCAGTAGATTTCTTTCATCCTTTGCTACAATGTTTAGATCAGATGGAGGTGAAACAACAATTGCTCAAGCGATATATGAAAGACTGAGAGATTGTCATGGAACGAGTTATCATGGAGAACTTTTCTAATAGTATTGTACCCTTTTTGGTATTTTTTATCGAGTTACTTGCCCAGGAAAATGATGCTGAGCTGACTATAAGTGACGTTGCCATGGCAACCACTGCCCCGCACAAAAGTAAGGAACCAGTTCATGAACCAAAATGTACTGAATCTTGTAATGACTTTTTATATTCCAAAGACATTACTTATGCATCATTAAAGTCCCCACATTCGGCTGTGCCATCATAGCAAGTGTCAAAGTGTAAAACTTCCACACAAGAGGATACCGAGAAGGAGGTTGAGCTGGTGGAGGAGGTTGAGAAAACTGAGGTTCATGACCCTGCACCAGCTTCACGACAGCAACCACAACGAGGCAGTAAACGACTACAGTAAGTGGCCACACGGAAACTATGACTTCGAGGTGACGACCTCTACAATTAGCTTATTTGTATTTAGATTTATTTTTATTTCATTTTGTTTTGCATGCATTGAGGACAATGCATTTGTATTTAGATATTGTTCTTCAGACTCTTCGAGAAAAGAAGCTATATGCTAAGTTGTTAAAGTGTAAATCTTGGTTGCCGGAAGTTGCTTTTCTTAGTCATGTGGTTTTGGCAGAAGAGATAAGAGTAAATCCCAAGAAAGTACCAACTATAGTTGAATAGAAACCTCTGAAGAATGTTTCCGAGGTTCAAAGTTTCTTGGGACTTGTTGGTTATTATCGAAAGTTTGTAAAGAATTTCTCGATGATTGCCTCCCCACTGACCAAGCTATTGAGGAAAGTATGTCATTCAGTCGGACAGATAAGTGCCAATAAAATTTTGAGACATTAAAGAAGATATTAATCGAAGCCCCAGTATTAATACAACCAGAATCGAGCAAAGATTATGTAGTTTATAACAATGCTTCTCATAAAGGTTTGGGAGGTGTACTTAAGTAAGAAGGAAAAGTAGTGGCTTATGCTTCGAGAAAACTTAAAATGCATGAGAGGAAATTATCCTACTCATGATTTGGAGCTGGCAATGGTTGTATTTGCTTTAAAGATATAGCGTCATTATTTATATGATGAATGATGCTATATTTACATAAATTAAAGAAGTTTAAAGTACCTGTTAACTAAAAAGAAGTTGAACCTGAGGCAAGAAGATGGATAGTTAGTATAAAGATAAATCTGATCGGAATAAGAATTTTGTACCGGATTTAGAAATTAAAATGCATTGGAAGGTATTGAATTTGGATTGTACAAGATTATTAAGTGTGCTCAGGCCAGAGGAATTCAAAGATGGGTGACCTTCTGGGAAATGTCATAGAATCAAATTTTTGATCGAATAAATAGAAGAAGGTGAAACCAAAGACTTTGAAATTAGTCTGATGGATGTTTGTATTATCGAGGAAAAACCTATTTTTCAAACGATGAAGAATTAAAGAAACAACTTATCTTTGAAGTACGCTATAGTCCTTTGATTGTACATCCAAGTGGAACCCCGATGTATCAAGATTTAAAGAATCAATCTTGATGGCCAAGCATGAAAAAAGTTATAACTGGGTTTGTTTCTAAATATTTGACATGTCAACAAGTAAAAGCAGAACTTCAGGTACCTTCTGAATTGTTGTGACTGATTTTAATTTCTCATTGGAAACGAGAACGAGTGATGATGGATTTTGTATTAGAACTATCTTTGACATCAAATAAGAAGGATTCAATCTGGGTGATTGTTGATAGATTGACTAAGTTAGCACACTTTATCCATGTTCGAGCAGATTACCCTAGGGATAAGTATGATGAGTTGTATATTAAGGAAATAAGTCAATTTAGCTTGTTAAAGTTCTTTGGTGAAATCATAAAATTGAGAAAAACGACAAGGGAAAGAAAATGAGATATGAGAAAACAGTTTCTTCACCTTTTTGAACCAAGTACGTGTTAAAAATTTGAGGACAAATTTTCTTAAGGGGGAGAGAATTGTAATACCCCAAATTTTACTAAGTTGATTAAGGATCATTTAGTATTAAGATAATAGCTTAAAAGTTATCATAGTGACTAAAATGACAAAAATGCAAAAGTTGGGATTTCTTCGATTATAGGTTATGGAAAAGGAATTTCTGAGATTTAAAAGCATCAGATAATAGAGGGCAAGTTAATTAGTGTACTTGCAAAGTTTGGTTGAAATTCGAGGAAAATTGGAATGGGAATTAAAGTTTAAAATTTAGTGACCAAAATTTTAAGCATTCAAAACTTGTGTGGTACAAGACTAAATATGAAAAGTTGAAGGAGTAAAGTTGTAATTTCCCAAAAGTTAAGGGTTTTCATTTCATAAATAGATAGATCATCTAAGGGTGTGGATCAAATGTGGAATTCTAGTTTGAACCGATATTTCGATTGTTGGGAAATCGCAGTCAAGGTTTAAGTGGAATTCGGGTATCCGAATTGAACTGGAAAATTATGAAATTTTACTATATGATAGAAGAAGGATATAAAAAAATTATTCCCAAGTTTTGGAAATATTTATAGTTCGATTTAGGATGAATCATATGATTTATTTTGATTAAGGAATTTATTTAGTAGCCGATAAAATTCTCGATTATTATCGATAAATCGGATCGAGCTAAAATTTCAGAGATAGTTCCATGGATCATAGAAGAGACATAAAATAATTATTTGGATGTTAAGAAGATTAGGAAAAATTTAAATCGATTGAAATGATATGGAATGGCAATTTTGTGAATAAGTTGATCGGTAAAGGGCATTTTAGTCATTTTGCCCAAAAGGGACATGGAAGGAATTTTGAGATTTCTTTTATTGATGAATATTGGCTGATTATAATCCAACTAAGGCTATTTGTAATGTTACAAAATGGCAAATTAGAAATATAGATCTAGTTAGACGGTATTTTTGGAAAGTGGAATTTATTGAATTAAAAATACATTTTTTATAATATAAGTGGCATAAATACATGAAAATATGAAGTAATTATCAGAAAATTACTCTCCAAAACCATGGGGAAGAGGAGAAAGAAGAAGGAAATTTTCAAAGCTCGATTTAAGCCCTGAATCTCGGTTTTAAGGTAATCTTTTGAACTACAAAGTTGTTCTATTCTTCGAGCTCTATCTTTTGATGTAAATAATTCATAGAATACTTGCTTGGTTGATGAGATTTGATATGAGGAAGAAATTAGGGTTTATGAACAAAATTCGGGCTTTTGAAAGTTTATGACTCCATAGTTGAATTTAAGTTGGAATCAAGCTTATATGATGTCAAAATCATGTTATTGAGTTAGGATTTAAACCATACATATTTTGGTTTGGATGGAAAAGATTAGGGTTTATGGATTAAGTCTAACTTAGGGTTTGTTATGTTGGATTAATGATCTAGTAAGCTTGATTTGTTGTTTGGAAGCAAAACCCTAAGTTAAATATATAGGGACCAATTTGGCAAGCTTCAAAGTTAAGGGGCCGAATCTGAATTTAATGAAATTTGAGTGTATTTATGTAATTAATGATGTTGGACATGTGAAATTGATGTTAGAATGCTAAACCGATGTTGAATCAAATTAGTAACCATTTTGACAATTTTTCAAAATCAAGTGACCAAATAGGAAATGAATTTTTGGATGGGGATTAAATCTGATTTTTAGTTAAAATAATAGAATTAAAGTAGTAATGTTGATTTGAGGACTAAATTGCAAAGTTAAGAAGTTTGAGTCCTTACCTTTGTATTTTAGTGACTAGTTTGGCAAAGAAAGAAAATTGGAGGAAATTATTTTGAATAATTATTTGATGAAGAAGATGATGAATTGGTGGTTTGAAGCAAGTGATGGGACTAAATTGACAAGTAGAAAAATAAGAAGAAGTTACTATAAATTAGAAGTTTATTATGGAAAGCTATGTAGAAGATTGAATTTTTGGCAGTGACTTCGAAAATTCACCAAAAATTCTACAAAAATGTTTAGATGATGAATTTTATATCGATGTAAATATTTGTTCGTCTAATTTTGTTTCTAACAAATAGAAATTGAATTCGAGTTCCGAGTTAAAAGATATGAATTTTTAATCGAATGAAGGCAGAAAATTTACAAAGCAGTTTCCGTTAGGACACCTTTGTGATGGCAATTTGAAGAATTTTTATAATTTTTGTAGATTTTATTAATTTATGTGGCTTATATCGTTAGAATCGTTATCAAATCTAGTTCTTACAGTATTAAGGATATTAAGATCCAATGTGTATTTTGATCTTTAGAAGTAAAACTCTAAGGATATGACAAGTTGCCAAAAAATAGAATTTGATACATTTTGTATCTAAATGTTTGATAACAAGCTCAGAAGAATTATTGGAAGTTCAAATTAAGGACCAAAATGAATTTTTGGACAGTATAAGGAATGAAGGAAAATTATGGAAATTTTTATGTTAAATGATTAGATAGCTTGATTGAAATACTGTTAGAAGTGAATTTAACAAATATTTGTTTATATTCATGTGGTTAATGAAGTCAAATTTGAATCAAAAGAAGATTCAAGGTACTATGAAGGAAAAGATCAAGTAGAATTTAGCGAGGCATGCTAATAAATGGCCCAGGTTAGTGCATTTTTACTTACTTATTATATATGTGATATGAGTGATTGCATTATATATATTTATGCAATATTGATAAATAGGACAATTTGTGATGAACCGACCTTGATATTAATGAAAATATATGTTGATCAAAGTTATGTAAATGGCATGAAGTATTGAGTTGCATATGTGGTACAGTGATATGGCATAATGATTTATCTAAGATAAATCAGATTTTAGATATTTGGATATGAACTGCCCATTATCGAATTATGGATAATAGTATCGAAGGATGGGAAATTGAATATGAAAATATTATATTGTTATGCCCTAGTACTAGTGTGAGAGTCTTTGGTATAATTGGATATCCATAAGAGTCATAGCAGTTGCAATCCAGCACTACGGTGCGATTCAGACACTTCGTTGTTAATATCATACGCTACGGCGTTGCAGTCACTTCAGTGATGTTTAGACACTACGGTGTCGACTAGCACAAAAAGATGCTATAATGAGGAGCAAATAGCATCCTCGAGTACGTACTCATCTCAGTCGCTTCGGCGATGCAGACGCTACGGCATTGTAGACACTATGGTGTCGTTATGATGACTCATATACCATAGGTTCACATGAGAATCTTTGGTATAGTTGGATATCCATAGAGTCCTAGCAACTGCGTCATGCACTACGGTGTGAGATAGACTCTTCAGGGTCGAGATAGACTCTACAGATTCGGTTCAAACACTACGGTGTTACATAGCACAAAATGTGCGAGCATGAGGAGCAAAGGGCATCCTCGAGTATGTACTCATCATTAGACGCTACGACGTTGTAGACACTACGGTGTCAGTTATGATGACCCGTGTACCAAAGTATCACATTATATTGTACTTCGGGCTATAATACATGAAATGCATTTATACAAACAATTAAGTTAAAAAGCTTAACGTATATTTGATTAATAAAATAAAGGTTTGATATTATGATATAAACTGTAATTGGGATTTGCTTGCCATTTTGCATGAAATGTATAGCAGTATTAAATGACAGGGGAATGACTTTAATAAGTTTATTTTATGTTATTTCTATACATTGAAATGCTTTACTTCAATTTATAGTTGCCTCACTAAGTGAATACTTAGCGTGTGTTGTTTCACATGTAGGTTATTGGAAACTTACCGGAAGAGGAGACAAGCATGTTAATCAAGCTGCAATCTACCAAACATCAGTAAGAGATTCTAAATTTATGATATTCTTTTGTGGGCATGTATCAATTTATTCGTTGGTTACTTTATAAGCTACTTTTATGTTAGATGTTAAAAAATATTCAAGTCAGGAAATCAACTAAATAATTTAGTAACATCTTCGATGTGTATTTAATCATCAAATATACGTTGAGGGTGTTACATCTAGGATTAATTCAAATGCATTGGATAATTACCCAGATTCAAATTCAAAAGTTGAGTTAGTTAGAGATCAAATCCCATGGGTTTCACGCTAAATTGGACTCCTTACCCTTACCTATTTAATGATATCCCATTAACACATCAAGGGTGTAATACCCCTTTCCCGTATTCATAGCTGAATACGAGTTAGAGATATCACAAAACATTTGTAAAACCCTCTACATTTGTAACTCGGTAAAATTTTGTTTCTTTAAAAATGTTACAAGTATTTAGTTTTTATTTACAAACCTAGTTATTCGCGTAAAGTTTAAAAATAATATTCTCATCTTCAAATCGAATTTATTTTCAGGCAGGAACTTATCAATTTAATTTTTCTTGATATAATTAATAAAACTACCTAAAAACTGCCTGATTTAAAATTCATCCAAATACCAAATAAAATATAAATTCTATCAGAGCAGGCATACCCTTTTAATATTCATGCCAACTAGTAAATATCAAACAGTATCAAAAGATATCTTACTGATATTGATGTACCTGTTATTGATTGATGATGTCCGTATATGCTCCTTACTCCAACCATTTCTTCTTTCCTATGTGTAAAACAGTTACACGCTAAGTATTTACTTAGTGAGGCAATAATTCAAATTTAAGTGCAATTGTCATAATATCAATCTCAATATTAATTATTAATTATTAATAATGCATATGATCATCTTACCATTACATTCCCATTAACATAATTAAATATGTAATAGCATATATGTATATCAAAGTGATAAGATTAGATATTACCAATATTTGTGCCATTTCCATCTGTAAGCTTTCAATGCTTACCAATACCTTTTTCCAACTCTATCTGCAAGCTTTCAAGCCTATCATTCTATTTTTTTTATTTCAATTCAGTTTACTTAGCCCAAGGTATCGAATTAAGAGATTCTATGTACATGAGTCATCCCCCATACCCAACCTTTCTTGAGTATGTATATTATTTGCACTCTACCGGGAGTGCTTAGCACCGAAGTGCTTTTGTATACTTACCGCAGTATACAATATATCCCTCATTGAGTTTTTATGAAATTACACCGAAGTGTTTAGCACTCGTAGTAAGTCTGTATACTCAAACCATGCATGAGTGTACTCTTCAATGAGTATTTATAATGTTTGCACTTTACCTGAAGTGCTTAGATTATTTATACAGCTGTTTATGACCCTATGGATATCCAACTATACCATCGAACCTCTATATCATACATTGGCCTTTATTTCATCATTTAAGTCATCAATGGCAACATATATCAATATATATCAACATTTAACAGTTCATAGCCGAAATAACATTCATATTATACCATCATTAATAACTAGTGATCAATGCATTTATTTTCAACCTTTGACATATTTAAAATATGTCAAATATATGATCAATGACTTAAATATCATAACAATATATAAACTAGGTAGACTCATCGCTAGTCCTACCAGTGATGTATGAAACATCCATGTATAATGTTATGTATGCATTGCACTCACTTGGGCCATTTATTAGTATGCCTCACTAATTCCTCTTTGATCCTTTCCTTCATTGTACCTCGAACCTCCCTTGATTCGAACTTAACTGAAAACCGAGTTTCGGAGCTTGAATCGAGCTTGGAAAATTTTTCTCTTTCTTTCCCTAGACCTCACGTTTGTTGCTGGAAAAGATGAACATTTGGTTCATCTTTTTACCATTATTTTACACATATATCTATTAAATGAATATTAAATTCATCTAATAGTGAAATTACAATTTTACTCTTTTTATCCAATGGTTGAGATTGATTTTATCATCAATCAAGGGCCAAGATTTAATATTCCATTTTCTCTTTCCAAAATTTCCCTTATAACTTTTTAAATATTTCAAAATTGTCATTGGGGCCAAATCACCAATTTGCCCTCCAACTAGTTTTTATTTACTAGTTTGCCATTCTTGTAAAAATTCAACTAAATCTAGTTGGAATCCAACCAACTATAATAAAATATTCATAAAGTAATATTTTATGAATTTTTCCATATCTTTTGGATCAGTCTCCAAAATTTCCATTCAATCCAATATATTGATAAATAATCCTTTACTCAGAAATAAACTGTAGGATTCATCTTGAATCGAACTAAAAATATTTCCAACACATGGAAATGACTTTTATAACCTTTCTCTGTCATATGCTAACATTTCAAAATTTTCCAGTTCGATCCAGGTATATGAATTCCACTTAAACTTTAACTGGGATTTTCCCAATAATCGAAGTATCGATCGAACCAATACTTTCGCATTCGATTCACACCCTTAGGTGATCTGTTTATTTATGAAATATAAACCCTTAACTTTTTGGAAATTACAACTTTAGTCCCTAAACTTTTCCAAAGTTTATACTTTAGCCATAAAATTTTCAAATTTTACATTTTGGTCACTACCTTTTTAAACTTTAATTCCCATTACAAATTTCCTTGGAATTCAACCAAACTTTAAGAATACCTTATTCAGTTCACTATCTATCACATGAGACCTTTAAACCTTAGAAATTTTCTTTTCAAAACCCATAATTAAAGAAATCCTAACTTTCGCATTTTTGTCATTTTAGTCACTAAGTTAGCTTTTAAGCTATTATCTTAGTACTAAATGACCCTTAATCAACTTAGTAAATTTTGGGGTATTACAATTCTCTCCCCCTTAAGAAAATTCGTCCTCGAATTTTCAACACGCACCTGATTCAAAAGGGGAGGAAACTATTTTCTTATATTTTCTTCTTATTTCTCTCAAATCATTTCTTTAATCTTATGATTTTTTTGTCAAAGAACTTTAACAAACAAGATTGTCTTATTTTCTTAGTTCTTTGACTCTATGGGTCAGGATCTTTACCAGTTCTTTTTCATAGCTTAAATCTGGTTGAATCTCTATTTTCTCCGGAGTAACAACATGTGAGGGGTCTAATCAATATTTCCAGAGCATCGATACGTTATGAATCTTTTTCATTTCCAAAGATAAAGCTAACTATTAAGCTTAACTATCAGACTAACTCCTTTCACAATTTCTTATAGCCCAATAAATTTTGAACTTAACTTTCTCTTTGTCTAAACCATAACACCTTCTTCTAAGGTGAAACTTTTAAGGAATACTTTATCCTTAACTTCATATTAAATATATTTCCTTTCAGGGTCAACATATAGTTTCCGTCATTGAGATAGAAATTCTTCCTTGATAATACAAATATATATCAAACCTAACTTCCAAGTTTTCAATTTCACTCTTTTCCACTTGTTTAAACCTTGACAACATTTCTCATCCTTTCTTTAAAGATATCTTATTTAATCCAATATGGTAAATTTTATTCTTAACTTGACAATCAAAACACCATCTTCTTTTAATGCAAATCTTGCATTCATAACTCTTAAGACAACAAGTGTCTTTCGACTGAGAGCGTCAGCTACCACATTAGCTTTTTCTAGATGATAGTCAATGACCATATCATAATTCGTAAGAAACTATATCCAACTTCTTTACGTCAAGTTCAACTATTCTTTAGTAAGCATATACTTTAATCTTTTATAACCTATATAAATATAACATCGTTCACTGTATAAATAATGATGATATATCTTTTAAAGCAAATACAACCATTACCAGCTCCAAATCCCAAGTAAAGTAATTGCTCTCATATATCTTAAGTTGTCTCAAGCATATACCATTACTTTTCCTTTTTGCATAAGTATGCATCCCAAGCCGTTATGAGAAGCATCTCGATATACTACATAATATTTACCTGATTCTGGTTGTACTGGTACTAGGGCTTCTATTAAGATCTCATTTAATGTCTCAAAGATTTCTTAGCATTGATTTGTTCAACTGAATGGCATTTCTTTCCTCAATAGCTTGGTCAATGAGGAGGCAATCATCAAGAAATTATGAACCTCTAAAACATTCTTTAGAGATTTCCATTCAACTATAATTTGTACTTTTTTGGGGTCTACTCTTATTCCCACTGCCAAATCCACATAACTAAAAGAACAGTTTTTGACAACCAAATTCACAGCTTAACAAATTAGCATATAGCTTTTTTTCTTGAAATGTCTGAAGAACAATGCAAAAATGGGCATCTTGTTCTTCCTTTTTCCTTCGAATAGACCAAAATATACTCAATGAACTTTAACAAAAATTGGTTCAGGCAAAATTAGAATACTTGGTTCATTATGCTTATAAATGCCGAAGGCATCATCACAAACTCATAGTATTCATACCGAGTCCGAAAAGTTGTCTTTAGAATTTCTTCTTCCCTGATCTTTAACTAATAATATTCCGATCGAAGGTCTATTTTGGAAACATATATATTGTTTATTTTTTTTACTGATCAAAAGATCATCAGTCTCCGGAAGAAGATATTTATTCTTTACCGTCACCTTATTTAACTGGCGGAAATCTATACTTAATCACATAGATTAATCTTTCTTTTTCACAAATATACTGGTGCACCCCCAAGGTGGCACACTTGGCTTTATAAAACGTCAACCTAACATTCCTTGCAATTGCACCTTTAAATCCCGAAGTTCGGTCGAAGCCATTTTATACAGGGCCATTAATTTAGGCACAATGTCTGGTAACATCTTTATTTTGAATTTCACCTCTCAATCTAGAGGTAATTCCGAGTAACCCATCTAGAAATACATCCGGATATTTTTGGACAGTCGAGTTATTTTCCAATTTAACTTCAACAGCCCGAGTATCCACTATATTTGCTAAGAAAACTTAACAACCTTATAACAATAATTTCCTTAATAAAATAACTGAAATTACATTGGAGAAGGGATTTACCCTTTTATCAACTGCTACTATTTTTGTACCTTCCGTGTTTTTCAATAATAATCGCTTTATGCGACAATTCATCATGGCCTGATATGAAGGTAACCAATTCATGCCCACAATCATCTTAAACTCCTCAAAAGATAATTCCATTAAGTTTATCGAGAAATCTATTTCTTATGTTTTTATCGAGCAATTCCACATGTTCAGCTCGCCCTTACATTACAACCCAACAAATTCGTGACTACTATATTACTTGAAATGGGTTTTAAAAGGATATCTCGTTCACCACTCAACTTCGTACTTATATAAGAATGTGTAAAGCTAGGACCCATCAACATCAATACAGGTTTATCCAAAAAGATGAGATGTACCTTCTATGATTTTCGAATCATCCCAATCTTTATCATTCTTGATGTTATAAACTCTGATTGATATGTGCAATCCTGGATATGAAGCAAATTCAGATGGTTTTCTAATCTAGCTTAAATATCGGAGCAACAAAACAACTCCATCCAATTTCTCAGTATCCAAACAGTGGAACCCGTCCAGTGAAATCCTTAGATTATTCAGTTATAAATCAACAATCACTAGACCTTAATATGCTTTTTCTTTCAATTCAGGTGTTTTACGAACTTTTCAGTTCCTTAATCCTGCACATGCACTCCTTGTTGTACTAGTGCCCCTTTCTTTTTCTGATTTATCTGATGGGTTATCATTAACCTTATTGTTACTACTCTTGATTCCTTCCAAAGCTTCCAATTTACCAGTTCAACACGCTTTCTTGGCTCAAATATTTCTTATAATTCCTCCCAATTTACATTAGTAAAGAGCGACATCAATTGGATCATGAAAACACCATATCAGTAATATTGATATCCTAGTGGCATGTATACTCTTTTTAACATAAAACCATTTCCATTTAGGCCGAGAATCGGCTAAACCTGCAGCTCTGATACCAATAAATGTAATATCCCTTTTCCCGTATTCATAGCTAAATACGAGTCAGGGATATCACAAAACATTTGTAAAACCCTCTACCATTTGTAACTCGGTAAAAGAAATTTTCTTTAAAAATGTTACAATGTATTTAGTTTTTATTTACAAATCTAGTTATTCGCGTAAAGTTAAAAAAAATATTTTCATCTTCAAATTGAATTTAATTTCAGGCAGCAACTTATCAATTTAATTTGTCTTGATATAATTAATAAAAATGTCTTAAAACTGCCTGATTTAAAATTCATCCAGATACCAAATAAAATACAAATTCTATCAGAGCAGGCATACCCTTTTAATATATATGCCAACTAGTAAATATCAAACAGTATCAAAAGATATCTTACTGATACTGATGTACCTGTTATTGATTGATGATGTCCGTATATGCTCCTTACTCCAACCATTTCTTCTTTCCTACATGTAAAACAGTTACACGCTAAGTATTTACTTAGTGATGCAATAATTCAAATTTAAGTGCAATTGTCATAATATAAATCTCAATATTAATTATTAATTATTAATAATACATATGATCACTTTACCATTACATGCTTATTAACATAATTAACTATGTAATAGCATATATGTATATCAAAGTGATAAGATTAGATCTTACCAATATTGGTGACATTTTCATCCGTAAGCTTTCAATGCTTACCAATACCTTTTTCCAACTCTGTCTGCAAGCTTTCAAGCTTATCATTCTATTTTTTTTATTTCAATTCAGTTTACTTAGCCCAAGGTGTCGAATTAAGAGATTATATGTACATGAGTCATTCCCCCATACCCAACCTTTCTTGAGTATGTATATTATTTGCACTCTACCGGGAGTGCTAAGCACCGAAGTGTTTCTGTATACTTACCAGAGTATACAATATATCCCTCATTGAGTTTTTATGAAATTACACCGAAGTGTTTAGCACCCGTAGTAAGTCCGTATACTCAAACCATGCATGAGTATACTCCTCAATGAGTATTTATAATATTTGTACTTTACCTGAAGTGCTTAGAATATTTATACAACTGTTTATGACCCTATGGATATCCAACTATACCATCGAACCTCTATATCATACATTGGGCTTTATTTCATCATTTAAGTCATCAATGGCAACATATATCAATATATATCAACATTTAACAGTTCATAGCCGAAATAACATTCATATTATATCATCATCAATAACTAGTGATCAATGCATTTATTTTCAACCTTTGACATATTTAAAATATGTCAAGTATATGATCAATGACATAAATATCATGACAATATATAAATTAGGTAGACTCGTCGCAAGTCCTACCGATGATGTATGAAACATCCATGTATAATGTTATGTATGCATTGCACTCACCTGGGCCATTTATTAGTATGCCTCACTAAGTCATCTTTGATCCTTTCCTTCATTGTACCTCGAACCTCCATTGATTCGAACTTAACTAAAAACCGAGTTTCAGGGCTTGAATCGAGCTTATTTTTCTCTTTCTTTCCATAGACCTCACGTTTGTTGCTGGAAAAGATGAACATTTGGTTCATAATTTTACCATTTTTTACACATATATCTATTAAATGAATATTAAATTCATTTAATAGTGAAATTATAATTTTGCTCTTTTTATCCAATGGTTGATATTGATTTTATCATCAATAAAGGACCAAGATTTAATATTCCATTTTCTCTTTACAAAATTGCCTGATAACTTTTTTAATATTTCAAAATTGCCATTGGGGCCAAATGACCAATTTGCCCTCCAACTAGTTTTTATTTACTAGTTTGCCATTCTTGAAAAAATTCAACTAAATCTAGTTAGAATCCAACCAACTATAATAAAATATTCATAAAGTAATATTTTATGAATTTTTCCATATCTTTTGGATCAGTCTCCAAAATTTCCATTCAATCCAATATATTGATAAATAATCCTTTACTCAGAAATAAACTGTAGGATTCATCTTGAATCGAACTAAAAATATTTCCAACACATGGAAATGACTTTTATAACCTTTCTCTGTCATATGCTAACATTTCAAAATTTTCCAGTTCGATCCAGGTATATGAATTCCACTTAAACTTTAACTGGGATTTTCCCAATAATCGAAGTATCGATCGAACCAATACTTTCGCATTCGATTCACACCCTTAGGTGATCTGTTTATTTATGAAATATAAACCCTTAACTTTTTGGAAATTACAACTTTAGTCCCCAAACTTTTCCAAAGTTTATACTTTAGCCATAAAATTTTCAAATTTTACATTTTGGTCACTACCTTTTTAAACTTTAATTCCCATTACAAATTTCCTTGGAATTCAACCAAACTTTAAGAATACCTTATTCAGTTCACTATCTATCACATGAGACCTTTAAACCTTAGAAATTTTCTTTTCAAAACCCATAATTAAAGGAAATCCTAACTTTCGCATTTTTGTCATTTTAGTCACTAAGTTAGCTTTTAAGCTATTATCTTAGTACTAAATGACCCTTAATCAACATAGTAAATTTTGGGGTATTACAAAGGGGAGTCGATCATGAGAGAGAGATCGAATCAAAGAGGAGGATTCTCGTTGAGCCATTAACGCATATTGGAGAAGTGCATCTTCTCCATTTATTTTCATCTTGTATCGTGCGATCCACTCATGTCTTGGATTTATTCGTTGTTGTTTTCTTCTAACCCAGCCATGAACTATATTATTTTGGCTTGGGTTATCAGTTTATGGTGCGTAAAGATGAATGATTTGTCTTGGTTTTTAATTTTATAGATTCAGTGTTTATCCATTCTTGGTTTTTACTTTCGCTTCAAGGAAACTTGGGAAAGGAACTTGAATGCATCTATTTATCTAGACTCGGGAGAGTTAGATTCATGAAATATATAGATGCGGTTTTCATTTAAACAACCATTGGTGGGAACTAATTCACCTTAGGAATAAGGAACGGATTTCAGCGGCTAAGAAGAGAGAGAAGATCGATGTTCTCCACCCAAGGTTAACGCATGGATGTATCACCAAGGCTTGCACACTCATCAATTCTTCGGTTAGGGATAATTCGAAGGCGTTAAAGAACATTTTGCTGAGCATTGAAGGGCAATTACTGCCACAACAATTACTCGCCACAGCAAATCATTCGGCAATCACATCATTACTCACGGTAACTGAGCCTAGTCTCTCATATCGATTTTCTCTTCCATTTATTTACATTCTTTTATACTTAGTTTATTCTACTTGATATTTATCACCATCAATTTTACTTCCTTTTAGTGCAAGAAGCTCAAAGTCAAAGTTTCTCCAATCTCTGTGGAGACAATCTTAATCTATACTATTACTTGTGACTTGTTCACTTACAACGTTTGTGTTACACTTAAATCATGAAACCCTTTTGACCTACTAATATGTGGTTCCATCATAATTAAAATATCTAGTTTCTGAAGTTGCACCAACAACATGAAGTAACGATTAAAATTGAGGCCAAGGGCCCTTAATATTCCATTAGATGACTTTAACCATAAGGAAATAATAAAAGAAGAGTAATTACCAGGCTTAAACCTGCATATTGGAGTTGCCACTCACATCAAATGTTGAATTCTCAATACATTGAACCTGTTCAAGTGTCCATGTAGGTGTTTTGACACTTTATCATCTTTTTTCTTGGTCTTTAACCCCTCACGACTTAAACCGTTAATTGTCGTAACATTTTTATTGGTTCCTTCGAAACTAGCTCGTCATAAATCAACCATTCACTTCTCGAATAACATGTCTCTCCTCTTTGTCCACCACCTGCACAAATGCATGCTTATTTTTGTCTAATGAAGATGTTAATTAGATAACCTTCTCACGTGAGGCCACATGTGCAACAGGATTCTTAACACTTACTGGTTGATTCCCTCCAGCAGCAACCACAGGTGCGTTAATATTCCTTGTGGCCAATTTAACTCCTCTCGCATCGACCCCTCGTTTTACTAGACTCCGCCCGAGCTTGTCCTCTCTCCTTGCCCCTTGCTAGTAAAGAACCCACCTCCCCTTTTGAATTGGAAGGAGCTGTAGTACTCGAACCATTGGAGGGGGTATGTACCACTCCCCATCATTCTGGTCTACATTCAACACATCAAACCGTGACCCAAATATGTGGCTAACTCCGTGTTGTTTGGTCGTATCCTCATTCGTCGCCTTCCTACTTGTATGGTTCCTTTTTTTTATTGACTACCTGCATCCAAGGCCCATAGAGTTCGTAGGTTTAGAACTTTCTTCAAGACGATGTATCTCATTGGCTTGCTGGGGAACATTTGACCCACACACTTCCTTAGCATGGCCACATTGGTAGACATTCATATTCGATAACCTGTCTTTGGCCATCAATTGCCACTTTAGAAACCAATGGTTTGTCAAGGTCTACCATAACCTCAAGTCGGGCAAACCTTCCTCGTCTTCCCCCAGTAGTGTTATAGTCAATTCGAATTACTTTGCCAATTCTCTCTGTAATTACCTGAAAATGACTCTTAGTTTAATACCGATACGGTAGCCCCGACAATCGCACCCATACCATTATATTCGCCTGATGATCCGCTGAGGTAGAAAAGTTTCTACTCCAAGTCTAAACCGTCAAGTAACTACCATAGATTACCCACGGTTCGCCTTCTAATACCTTGAGATTATCGTCAGCATGAGAGAAACAAAATAAGAAGTATTCGTTATTAAGATCAATAAGACTCAATTCTTCTATCGAATTCCACAGTGCACTGATCATCCTATTCAACAACGCTCTGTAATCGATGGCTTCTCCCAACAGCCAAACTACAATCGAATGAGCCAGTTTTGCGCCGATGGCAACATGTACTCTCCCCGAGAAACGGACCTCAAGGAAAGACCCATCACTACCAATAAAAACATCATCATCTTTTAAATCCACAACAAGTTCGCTAATGAAGTTGCTACTCATTGAGCCATAGAGTCCCCTGCCACCATATCTCGAAACGACGGGTTGGCCATACTATCAAACGACTTGGTCTCCACAAACTTAGGAAGATCAAAAATACCCCTTTTAACCTCACCCATAGGGGTATCATCCTTAAATAAAATCAAAAATTCGTGACTATCATCTATCTACAAGGGTGTCTCATGGTTGCAAGATTTCTTACCAATTTTCTGGTCCTCCATTGGAGCAGGTGATCAGTTCTTTCCAGTGCTACTGGGATCTCCAACACCACTTCATTTTCAAGCAATCCATCCCTTGGATTATTGATCAGTTCCAGATTACGGTTGTGTGCAGATCCTTAAGAGAGCGTCTCTGTTGACTGCGAAAATACCACTTGTAGACTTCCATCCAGTGGCCGTCCATTCAGCATTCCAACTGGTGGCAGAGAATGGTTGTCGTGCCGATCACCCAAAGCGTTGACTGTGGTATCGCCCGCGTTTTTAGGAGGAAACGTGAAAATGATCTTTAAATTTTAAAATTTAAGCTAGAAGATATTTTTGGGAGTTAAAAGTTAAATTATCTAATTAAACAGTTGTATTCAAAAAATTATTGAATCAATTAAGCCTATTGAATTAATTAAACTTTTTAGCTATTAAGACTTAATATTTTTTTCAGATATCATTATTACGTGAAATACTATAATTTGACCATTTGATATTTAAATATTTTTTAAAAGACATTTTTAATAATTTTTTAAATAAAATAAAAAAATTTAAAATATTATGTGATAACACTGTGACACGGCACATGATACCAATTGACAAAAAATCTCTTTAAATTTAATAATCAACGTTGGATAAAGAAGTTAATTGATATACTTACAAGTAGTTAATTGAATGTAAAAAAACATATTTTTTTTACTCAGCAAAAATAAATTTTTATTACTAGTAAAATAAGACCTCATAGAGGAGTACACGATAGTCGGCTAAGATTAAGAAAGTTCTAACCCCAAACCAACACCACCCTATGAGCTGAAAACAAAAAAGAACAACTCCAAAGAAAATTCCTAGAATCACCATGACAGAAACAAGGTTTAAATTCACATCACCAAGACGTCAATGGGGAATTTTCTGTGGAATTACTTCTAAAATGGCCGAGAGTCGAGACGAAATGCTACAGCCTCTAAAAAAGATGAAACTCAGTAAAATTTTCCACTCCTTGCAACTCCGCAACATGCCGCACGCAGTCGAATAAAACATACAAATCTGAATCCACAATGTAACTTCTAAACTCAGCCGAGAAGAAAAAGCTGAATTTAAGAAGTCGTGATTGAAACTTAACCCTCAAGAAAACCAATTTTAAAAAGTATACTTTAATTTAAATTTAATTTAAAATAATATATATATATATATAAATAATTTAATAAGTCACTTATAATAAATAAAACACAAATGTCATAAATAATATTCGAATATGTAATAAAAACATATGAATAAAAAACACAGTAAATAAATGCTAAAAATAATCCCAAAAACATAAATAGCCTCGAAGTCTAAAATTACATCAATGTCCCAAAGTAATAGATAATACTCTAAATAACTAAAAATAGTTTCAGACGGAATAATAAAAAATCGAATAAAATATGACATCCTCCAAGTATCACGTCGACTAAAGTCTAAAGATATTTATAAGAGGAAACTATGAGGAGTAAGCTAAAGAGCTTAGTGTGTCTCTAAAGTAAAAGCAAACACAAAAGAAAATAATATTTTTGTTTTTTTTGATAAATTCTTTTAAAAAAATATTAAATTCGAATCGTAATGATATGATGTCTGATGCACATGAAAACACAATACCCAATCTCCGTTGCACCGTCCGGGGAGTAAGGTTTCCCAGAACCACTATCTACATCGTCACCAATCGATGTGTTGTAAAAAACATTGCTTCCACCGATACAATCCCAACCCATGTAGACAATAATGTAAAATCACATTTTTACTAGTCTCAACACATGTTCGATAAATTTGATATTTCATATTTCGATAAATATGATAATACACAATTCGATAAATGCCATGTTTAGTTTAAACTCAAATCATGTAAGAATGCATGGAAAATTCATCATGCCACATCACATGTAAAAATATGCATACGATATAAAACGTTACATAAAAATCATCATAAAAATCATTTATTTATGCACCGGAAGAAGCACACCTTAGCCAAATCAACTCAACCTACTGAATGGTGTATCTCTCACGATCAAAAGTACGAGATTCAGCTGTATTGATACCTATGAGAATAATCCTGTCATAATACTATTACTATTATCACTATGATTAAGAAATTATTCTTAAATATTTATTCAACGGAATTTAATAATAGAAGTATACTTATCCGATTCGTATCATTGATATCCAAATCAATCGAATGTACGATTAAATTGAACGGTTTTAATAAACTCAGTCAAATAGCTTAGATCAGACTAGTCAAATTAGTTGGTTACGAGTACGGGTTCGTTCAGTTCAAAAGAGGGCGAGTTCGTGAAAATCCACATGGAATCCTTGAAAACATAAATATATATTAGATTCTAAAAAGAATATAATCAAATTTTGCGTAATAAAAATAAAGGGTAAAACCACTTACTCTGCCTTGGGACGCGCACACATGGGGTGATTCGGTTAAAGAATGAAAATTACACTATTGAGTGTAATTAAATTTAAAAAAAAACGTGTGATTCGAATATTTTCAAGGAATGATTATTTGGGGGAAAATTAGAGCTTTCAAGATTTCAGAAAATATGGGGATTTCATGTCAAGGAAACGAGTGGTTTTGACGAAGCAGAGAGATTTCAAAGTGTTCGGCGGCTCTCTTATTTATGAATTAAGGTTTTAGGGGTTTTCAAACACTAATATTATGTATAAATAAATATGCGGATTTTAAAGATCCTAAAAAAAATCCAAATTGGACATGAGGTATAGGGAAAGAATTCTCCAAATTAGTGGAAAAGGGGTAATTTACATAGTTAGCCATCAAAACTTCCTATGCTTTTAGAAAGGTACTAGTTTTTAAACTTTGCGCTTTTGGCCTCTAAGTTGTAGAAAATAAAAATATAAGCCTCCAAACCTCAACAAGTTTCAAAATTATCCTTGAGGTATAATAAAATTACATAGTGATCCTTGAACTTTCAAATATTATCATTTTGACTTCGAAATCCACATTTCTCATAATCTAATTCTGAGATCGAAAATTCCAAAACTAAAAATCAAATTGTTTTTAGAAATCCCCAAAAGTTAGGGTTTCAAATTTTCAAAATTTGGGTTTTTAAAGTAAATTTTTCCTGAAATTATAGGGTTTCGAATTGGAAAAAATTTAGGTGTTACAACTCTCTCACCTTTAAAAGAAATTTCGTCCTCAAAATTTTCAGGCTTAGCAACAAACACAGAGTTTTTGGATAGGCTTTGATCTCAAATTCATAGGAACGAGTATAGTCACGATCATTTGTTCGATTAACTGAAGTTCATGTCCTTATTAGAGTTCAGATTATAATCATCTCGAAAGTTTGCTCAAAAAGAAGTTATCTAGAGATTCAAGTGGATCAGAAATTTTCTTATCGATACTACAAATTAGAATAAGTTACGAATATTTTTATATCTCGAGTAGTAGACACTAACTAACATATACTAATTCTTTCTAGTTCTGAATCCAGCTGAGATAGACTCAAGTCTAAAAACCCTACGAGGTGGTGTAGCGATGTCAGTTTCGCTAAAAAAACGTGTTTTCGAAGTGTTTGTGGTTTTTCGGATATAAAATGTTTATTTCGTGGGGGTTTTAAAAAACCGCATTTTATTTAAAAATTGGAGTCGTCATCGGCCACTGAGGTAGGCTGGACACCATAAAACCAGAGATTCAAAAACTTTGAGTTCGGGAGTCGGTTACGGATGGGGAAGGATTAGCACCCCCACACCGCCCAAAATTGGTACTTTAATAATTACCGCTTTATTAATGTTAGATTTTCCGAATTAAAGTGACGATTAGTTTAAAATTCGGTTATAATTGTGAATAAATTTTAAAGGTCCCGTTATCCGAGAGTAAACGCCCAACCACTATCACTACGCCTGATACTGGCCCCGTTTACGCTCGGATAAAAGGGCACCGCATTGACAATTTATATATCTGTTATGCAACCTAAAACATGGCGAATATAAATACAATGCGATAAAATATAAATAAATACTAACATAATAAAATACTAATCTAACATAAATAAAATACTAATCTAAAACATACGTACATAAATATTAATCTAACTCATAAATAAAAACATATCTAGCATAAATAAAATACTAACATTCATAAATATTAATCTAACACATAAATAAAAAAACAAATTCAACATAAATAAAATACTATTCTAAAACATACATACATAAATATTAATCTAACTCATAAATAAAAACATATCTAACATAAATAAAATACTAACATTCATAAATATTAATTTAAAACACAAATAAATATTATTCTAACACAAAAATAAAAACGAATCTAACATAAATAAAATATTAATATAAAATACAAATTTAAAACATATTAAATACTAATCTAAAACATAAACATACAAACTAAAAAATAAGACTACAAGTTTAAAATAACTAATACTTCATTAAATTATAAAAATTACAACACTAATAAAAAGGGAAGAAAATATACCTAACTAGGAGCTCGAATGACGAACCCCGACTGAACCCCACCGAGATCTACCGCGACCCTTCCAAAAATATTAACTAGATCGGATCCAAAATAGGACCCCGATCGAACCGGTTAGGACCGAGAGCACTGCCTCCGGTCCTTAGCTATCGAGAGCATAACTCTCTTTTGGCAGCCACTGCCGATTGCTTCCCTTCTAATTGCCCCCCATGCCTCCTATTTATAGGCAATTGGGGGGTGACGTGGTCATCCCAAAGCCACACAAATTTCTTTTTTTTAATTTCACTTTTTTATTATTTTTTTATTTTTCATTAATTTTATATTAATAATATTATTATTAAAATAATACTAATAACACTAAAACCCGATAAAAAATGAGTGATTACAGTTGCTCCTCTTTGCTTGTTCTTGTGAAACGAGGACAAAGCAAAGATCAAAAATACTCATTTTTGACCTATTTTCTCGTCTTTGGCTTCGGAATCACGTGTTCTTCTGGAACTTTCCGCTCTTCCTTAGCTGAATCTTCAAGCTTGTAAGTTCTTCCTATATAGAACTTCTTCACCTTATGATCTTGAAACTATAGGCTCTTCCTATATGGAACCCTTCACTGTGAAGCCTCAAGTTATGAGTCTCTCCTATATAGATCTTTTCATTCTGAGACGGTAAAGCTTGGAGTCATTCCTATATAGAACTCTTCTCCTTCAACGCTGGTTTCTCCTATATAAAACCTTCCGCGTCACTGACGGATTCTTTCGACTGAGAGTTCTTCCTATATAGAACTTTTAGTCTTCAAACCCTGGAGCCGCAAGTCCTTCTTGTATAGAACTCTTAGCTTTTGAAATCTCAGAGTTACAGGTTCTTCCTATATAAAACCTCTCATTCTAAGACAGTAAAGCTCGGAGCCCTTCCTATATAGGACTCTTCGCCTTCAACACAACGGGTTTTCCCTATATAAAACCTTATGTGTCATGGGTGAATTCATTCGGCTGGGAGTTCTTCCTATATAGAACTGCTGGTCTTCACCCTAGAGCTGCCAATCCTTCCTATATAGAACTTTTAGCTTCTGAAATCTCGGAGCTACAGGTTCTTCCTTTCACTCTAAGACAGTAAAGCTCGGAGCCCTTCCTATATAGGACCCTCGCCTTCAACACAACAGGTTTTATCTATATAAAACCTTGTGTATCATGGGTGAATTCCTTCGGTTGGGAGTTTTTCCTATATAGAACTGATAGTCTTTACCCTGGAGCTGCGAGCCCTTCCTATACAAAACTTTTAGCTCATGAAGCCTCGGAGCGGTGGATTCTTCCTACATAGAACCTCTTGCTACGGGAGCTTGAAAATATAGGCCCTTCCTATATAGAACCTTTATCTTCAATTTTTTTTCTCTTTTTCCTTTTTTCTGCTCTCTTTTTTCCTTCATTTTTATTCTCTTCTTCTTTTTTCTATCTCGTTTTTTTCTTTTTTCTATCTCATTTTTATTTTTTTACAAGACTGTTGATATCTTTGGACTTACGCTACTAAGGCTGCCGCATCATGCCCGAAGGACTTATCACCATGCTCGAAAGACTTACTGGTGGCCTGAAGGACTTAACACCGTGCCCGAAGGACTTACCGATGACCCGAAGGATTTAACATATGGGCCTCACGCTGCTATGGCTGCTGATTTTTTGGACTTACGCTGCTAAGGCTGCCGAAATTATTCTTCAATTTGGGGATTCACATTGAAAATGGCTACCGATCTTTCTTCAGATTTGGGGACTCACGCTGAAAATAGCTGCCAAAATCTTTTTTCAAATTTTGGGGTTTACGCCAAAAATGTCTACCGACCTTTCTTCAAATTTGGGGACTCACGCCGAGAATGGCTGCCAAACTTCTAGGACTCACGCTGCTATAGCTGCCGAAATCTTTCTTCAAATTTTTGGGACTCACGCCGAAGGTGGCTGCCAAAATATTTTTTCAAATTTTGGGACTCACGCCGAAAATGGCTGCCAAAACTTTCTTTAAATTTGGGGACTCACGCCGAAGGTGGCTGCCAAACTTTCTTCAAATTCTGGGACTCACGCCGAAAATGGCTGCCAAAATCTTTTTTCAAATTTTGGGGTTTACGCCAAAAATGGCTACTGAACTTTCTTCAAATTTGGGGACTCACGCCGAGAATGGCTGCCAAACTTTCTTCAATTTTGGGGACTCACGCCGAAAATGGCTGCCAAAATCTTTTTTCAAATTTTGGGGTTTACGCCAAAAATGGCTACCGACCTTTCTTCAAATTTGGGGACTCACGCCGAGAATGGCTGCCAAACTTCTAGGACTCACGCTGCTATAGCTGCCGAAATCTTTCTTCAAATTTTGGGGACTCACGCCGAAGGTGGCTGCCAAAATCTTTTTTCAAATTTTGGGACTCAAGCCGAAAATGGCTGCCAAAACTTTCTTTAAATTTGGGGACTCACGCCAAAGGTGGCTGCCAAACTTCCTTCAAATTATGGGGACTCGCGCCGAAAATGGCTGCCAAAATCTTTTTTCAAATTTTAGGGTTTACGCCAAAAATGGCTACTGACCTTTCTTCAAATTTGGGGACTCACGCCGAGAATGGTTGCCAAACTTTCTTCAATTTTGGGGACTCACGCCGAAAATGGCTGCCAAAATCTTTTTTCAAATTTTGGGGTTTACGCCAAAAATGGCTACCGACCTTTCTTCAATTTTGGGGACTCTCGCCGAGAATGGCTGCCAAACTTCTAGGACTCGCGCTGCTATAGCTGCCGAAATCTTTCTTCAAATTTTGGGGACTCACGCCGAAAGTGGCTGCCAAAATCTTTTTTCAAAGTTTGGGACTCACGCCGAAAATGGCTGCCAAAACTTTCTTTAAATTTGGGGACTCATGCCGAAGGTGGCTGCCAAACTTTCTTCAAATTCTGGGGACTCACGCCGAAAATGGCTGCCAAAATCTTTTTTCAAATTTTGGGGTTTATGCCAAAAATGGCTACCGACCTTTCTTCAAATTTGGGGACTCACGCCGAGAATGGCTGCCAAACTTCTAGGACTCACGCTGCTATAGCTGCCGAAATCTTTCTTCAAATTTTGGAATTCACGCCAAAAATGGCTACCGACCTTTCTTCAGATTTGGGGATTCACGCCGAAAATGGCTACCGATCTTTCTGGACTCACGCTGCTAAGGCTGCTGAAATCTTTCTTCAGATTTTGGGATTCACGCCAAAAATGGCTACCGACCTTTCTTCAAATTTGGGGATTCACGCCGAAAATGGCTACCGATCTTTCTGGACTCACGCTGCTAAGGCTGCTAAAATCTTTCTTCAGATTTTAGGATTCACGCCAAAAATGGCTACCGACCTTTCTTCAAATTTGGGGACTCACGCCGGAAATGGCTGCCTAACTTTCTTCAATTTTGAGGGCTCACGCCGAAAATGGCTGCCAAATTTTCTTCAAATTTGGGGACTCACACCGAAAATGGCTGCCAAAATCTTTTTTCAAATTTTAGGGTTTACGGCAAAAATGGCTACCGACCTTTCTTCAAATTTGGGGACTCATGCCGAGAATGGCTGACAAACTTCTAGGACTCGCGCTGCTATAGCTGCCGAAATCTTTCTTCAAATTTTGGGGACTCACGCCGAAAGTGGCTGCCAAAATCTTTTTTCAAAGTTTGGGACTCACGCCGAAATAGGCTGCCAAAACTTTCTTTAAATTTGGGGACTCATGCCGAAGGTGGCTGCCAAACTTTCTTCAAATTCTGGGGACTCACGCCGAAAATGGCTGCCAAAATCTTTTTTCAAATTTTGGGGTTTATGCCAAAAATGGCTACCGACCTTTCTTCAAATTTGGGGACTCACGCCGAGAATGGCTGCCAAACTTCTAGGACTCACGCTGCTATAGCTGCCGAAATCTTTCTTCAAATTTTGGAATTCACGCCAAAAATGGCTACCGACCTTTCTTCAGATTTGGGGATTCACGCCGAAAATGGCTACCGATCTTTCTGGACTCACGCTGCTAAGGCTGCTGAAATCTTTCTTCAGATTTTGGGATTCACGCCAAAAATGGCTACCGACCTTTCTTCAAATTTGGGGATTCACGCCGAAAATGGCTACCGATCTTTCTGGACTCACGCTGCTAAGGCTGCAAAAATCTTTCTTCAGATTTTAGGATTCACGCCAAAAATGGCTACCGACCTTTCTTCAAATTTGGGGACTCACGCCGGAAATGGCTGCCTAACTTTCTTCAATTTTGAGGGCTCACGCCGAAAATGGCTGCCAAATTTTCTTCAAATTTGGGGACTCACACCGAAAATGGCTGCCAAAATCTTTTTTCAAATTTTGGGGTTTACGCCAAAAATGGCTACCGACCTTTCTTCAAATTTGGGGACTCATGCCGAGAATGGCTGACAAACTTCTAGGACTCACGCTGCTATAGCTGCCGAAATTATTCTTCAATTTGGGGATTCACACCGAAAATGGCTACCGATCTTCTTCAAATTGGGGACTCACACCGAAAATGGCTGCCAAACTTTCTTTAGTTTGGGGCTCACGCCGAAAATGGCTACCAATCTTTCTTCAAATTTGGGGACTCACGCCGAGAATGGCTGTCGATCTTTCTTCAAATTTGGGGACTCACACCGAAAATGGTTGCCGATCTTCTTCAATTTGGGGACTTACGCCGAAAATGGCTGCCAAACTTTCTTTAATTAGGGGCTCACGCCGAAAATGGTTGCCAATCTTTCTTCAAATTTGGGGACTCACGCCGAGAATGGCTGCCAATCTTTCTTCAATTTGGGGACTCGCGCCGAAAATGGCTGCCAATCTTTCTTTAATTTGGGGGCTCACGCCGAAAATGGCTGCCAAACTTTCTTCAAATTTTGGAGACTCACGCTGAAAGTGGCTGCCAAAACTTCTTCAAATTTAGGGACTCACGCCGAAAATGGCCGCCAATCTTTTCAATGAAATCCATTTCTTAATGTTCTTTGATAATTCTTCAAGTACCTGTCCAAAATAAGCGAAAATTGACATGCCCCTATCGATATGATGCATGCAATGTAATGTTTTCTTTCTCTTCTTTTTCTTTTTTCTCTTTTCTTTCTTCTCATTTTTTTCTTTTCTTATTTTTTTCTTTTTTTTTCTTTTTCACTTTTTCTCTTTCTTTCTCTCTTTTTCTTCTTTTTTCTTTCAGCCCATTTTTTGTTCTAAAGTCTTACACCCTGAAAGGTCGCTCCTCAGATTTCTTCATCTCTTTACTTCTTCACTGTATGCTCTTAAATCCTCATTTGAACATGCTTTTAAACCTTTTGTGAGGAAGGCTTTCTTGTCTTCAGGGTTATCACCCGCCTTCATAAATGATCATCTGGTTCTTATATTATTCTTATAAGAACCATTGTCATCTTCTTCGCTTGGCGTTGCCCCATTCAACCACGGGCTCTACTGCTTTGAATTTTCCGACCCATCATACAGAGCCTTGATCTATTTCTAGTCACCAGGGTGAGCCAAAATGCTTCCATCCTTTGAGCTCATCCTTGATCTTCTCGTAGCACTTCGATGGGAACTAACTCTCGGTCCCTATGCTTTAAATCTCATCATTATTCATCTTTAAAGTAATGCAAAAGGCAATTTACTTGCGTATATTTCAAAAAATAATGATTGTTTGAAAATATAACAGTCATTTTGAAAATCACAACTTGGAGGGGATACCAAACATTTTGAAAACAATGTTTGGAACAAATGGTAGACATCTTTTTCTTTTCTTCTTCTTTTTTAAGGACGAAACATTTTTTTTTAAAAATAATGTTTGGAGAACGGTAAACAAAATTCGAAGTGTATTGCCAAACATTTTAAAAACTAATGTTTGGGGGAAATGGTAAACATCAAAACTTTGGGAGAAAATGTCAAACCTTTTAAAACATGTTTGCCCTCGAAATATCAAACACCATAGCGCATCTGCTTCAAGTTGCCAGAGATCAACTCTAATGAAACGCATATTTAGAAGATCTTGACCATTGTGGAGATATATGCCAATGTATAGTTTATTCTGGTCTAATAGGCTTTTGAGAGGAACAACCCTACCTAGTTTCTACCCCGTTTAAGGTGGCTCTCTTAATCCCACTATCTCACCATGCCCCATCCTTCCCTCATTTGGGTGTCGATCAAGCACTTCGAAGTTTGACGTTCCTTGAAGCAAAGTTAACCCTTATAGGCGGAATGAAATCTGAAGACATTCTCATTCAACTTGGATATCTATGGATGACCAGAATGGTCTTTGGGGCTTGTAATGTAGGCCTTTGGTTTATGGTTAAGTGAAACAGTATTTATGTACTTGTGTAACTTGGATATGCCCATTATTCCTTCCCTTTTTTGGATCACTCTAAACTGCCCGTTTTCGGGTTTTCACCCTAGAGTTCATTTCCTTTCTTTTTATTATAGGCTGCCTTACATTCTGGCTATATACCGATGTTCGTTTTCTGTTCAATAATGTTTGATCCTCCAATACTCCTCGAAATTGAGATTTCTTGAATTAAGGACTACGAATACATTTCTGGGAATTCTTGGGATTGGCACGCCCAGATGAAATGTTATTCTTTCTTTTTTCTTTTCTTTTCTTTTTTCTTTTCTTATTTTTCACTTTTTCTATTGGATCGCTCTAGACTGCAGAGTTTTAGGTTTTCACCCTAGAGGTTACTTCCTTCAGTGTATTTTGGTTGGATATTGATGCCAGCAGGCTCAGGCAGACTACTCTTTTTCTTCATTTTCAGAATCACTCTAGACTGCCCATTTTTGGGTTTTCACCCTAGAGGTCATTTCCTTTTTCGAATTTGGCAATCTTCGGGCCGACTTGTCTTGACTTGGCTTCAATTCGAGCTTCTATACTAATTTTCAAAACTGATATTTACTTGAAATGTGGATTCCTTGTGTCTCTTGCTCATAGTTGAAGTCTCATTCTTGTATTGTTTAATTCGTGTGTGAAGCATATACAGTATTCTTCATTTCTCTTTTTCTTTTTTCTTTTTCCTTTTTTTTTCTTCCTTTTTTCTTTCTCTCATTTTTTTTTCTTTTTTTCTTTTATTTTTTTCTTTTATTCTCTTTTTTCTTTTCTTTTTTTTCTCTCTTTTTTTAGACTGCCCATTTTGGGTTTTTAGCATTGAATCTCTTTCTTCTTATTCGAGTCTATGAATGTATCCTCGAATCAACACGTATCTATACTGGGTATTGATGCGATCTTCCGCTCGACGTTAATTGCCTCTCTGCAGCTCTTCTGATATTTACTCAATCTGGATTGCTTCGGCCTTCTGATTGCCATTTCTCTTCTTTTCTTTGGTTTTTCGTTTGGACATATCCATGTTTTCAACCACTTTCTTCTAATGATTTTCTGATCTTCGTATCCAATCTGTATGGTCTCATCTCTGTCTTCTGGTAAAGTCAAAGAATACCATTCGTTGTCACATTCACAAATGTCCTGAGAAAGCCTTCAGGGGGTAGAGGTTTAGGGTCAACTCTCGTTTCAAGGATCTCAAACGACAAGCGCCTGAGAAGATAAATTCCTAAAATGGGAAATGCCCATTGTCTAAGCGCTCACTTTGTTCCTCTGTTGGCCTAAGTAAACTAGCAGATACTCACATTTACAGTATCCCCACAACATTCAATATCTTCTAAATATATGCAACTTAGAGTTGATCTTTGGATCTGAAGCAAATGTACCGTTGCACTCAAAATTCGAGGACCTGGTATAGAATTGATATATACATATGTCCATTAAAAAATGTATGTATATGCATATGGGAAAACTACCCCATAAAAATAAAATGTTTAAAGAATCAAGAATGTAAAAATATTTTTCTAAATGGAAATGTGATTTTTAATTCTAAAAATATTTGTTTGGGATTTTTTTTAAGCATTAAGAATTTCTTTACGAACTGATGGGAAAACCATAGAGACCTCCAGACTGCCTCCCGAGTACTAACTCATTCTGGTCCTTTGTAGTGTAGGCTTGTGCCACTTCTATTGTTTTTCCTTGCTTGATCAATTCTTCTCATGACTCCCACGTCAACCAACTTCTTGATTTATTCTATTAACAACCTCAAATTTCTTGGTGCCATGCCCTAGTGCCTTAATGTAAAACTCACATGCACTGTATGGATTAAAACTGTGGGCAGATGAGTTGGGCGTAATCTTTATCGGCCCGAAGGTAAGGTACTAACCCTTGACCAGATGAGGCCATATGGAATACTCTGAATATCTCTAAATATGTACTTGTTCCAGGAATTTTTCTCGGTGATTTGGAGGAATCTACCTGTCTTCTTCTCTTACGATTACGAGAACCTTGAAAGTGGTACCCATTTATCTCTTTCTTTCCTTCTGCTCCTAGATAGGCCTGGTCTTTAAACTTAGGTCTCACAGTGCATGTTCGTTTCTCTCTCCGACTGTCATTAAGTCCTTAAAGCTGGCCTTCATTTTCTCGAGCACCTTATCAAAGAAGAAATAAGAAATGTGGCATGGAAGTCACTCTTCTCTTCATCTACGGGAGGCTGCACCTGGGTCGCTAAACACAGACACCTCAAAGCACATTCCTTGAAGCTTTCATCAGGTTTTATCTTCGTACCCTGGAGATACTGACGACTTGGTGCTGGGTCCAAAGCATATCATATCACGGTAGGTCCTGTTAGACTGTCGGGGAAGTAGTGGATCGGTAATTTTTCAATGCAGCCCTCCATCTTTTTGCAGAATATGGTCGAGTGAATCTTGGGGCATTTTGTTCCGTTATCATGTGCAAATCTGGGAATCTTTGGAATCTGGAGGAACGACCAAACCAGGGTTCAAACAGAGTTTTCTTGCATCGAAGGCATCAAACTTCTTCTTTTTCTTTTTTTCTCGAACACATCCTTTAACTGCTCGAATATTGATTTTTGAGTGTCTTCAATTCTTTTATCCATGATAAAACCCTAATTGGTCTTTGAATTACTCCTCATAAAATTTATACGAGGTAATAATAATGCAAGGTGATGATAATGTCATGTAAAACATGCCAGGATCGTGCAAAGCAATGCAATCCTAAAATATAAACATGAATGCAATAAGGTATTGATTCCAAAAGTGATTCCCATAGAACGACGTTCATTGAGGCCAAAAGGTTTCATTATATCAGATATTAGATATTTACAGTTACTGATAAGCTTCAGTGCCTACTTTCTTAACTTCATCCAGTAGTCCGGTCAGCTTGCCTCTATAGTTCAACACTTGGTCCATGTTCTGACTAAGCCTGCCATATCGATCTTCGGGTCTTCATCCATCCCCTGCTTAGTCTTTCGTAGCTTGGAAGTTGCCCATTCCAGCTGAAGAGTGTTGAATTGTTATTGCTCTATCGTAAACTTGTTTCCAAAACTCTTGTTAATGGCTAAGTTATTCTGTAGCTCATCTCTGGAGACTGTCGTACCTATTCCTAATTTCCTCAAACTTACCTGATAACATCCTGACTTGATTCTTGCTTGACTAGTTTCTCTTCTTTCAATATTCTGAGTCGTCTTTCAACTGGACAACACCGTTCATCTATTCTTTAAAGGTAACCCAATCTGGTATTCTTAAACACTTAGGAAAGCTTCTAATGATCATTCTGCAAATTCAATTTTATCCAAGTTATCTCTCTCTTATTTGAGCTGGCTGAAAGAATATCCCTCTCCTGGGAAGCCCCTATCTCCGATCTTCAAATTTAACTCGCTTGAGTGACCCACTTCGGTATTACTCGAACTTTGTCCTGGATATCGATTCCTCCTCAACTTTGCCCCTCGGGTGATTGTTAGCTCACTATAGAATTGGGGAACTCCGTCTTCGAAACCTAAAATCCTCATCGCGATAAGATCTTAAACTCATTCCTCAGGGCCCCGCAATCCTCAATACCGTGACCCAAACTTCCTAACCGGTAACTACCTCTAGCACGTGTGTCGTAATCTCTCGGATAAGACGATCTCTTCGCTAGAGACTTCACCGAGGTAATAAGGCTCTTGTCGATGAACATTAGGAGTAGTTCGGTGTACCTCACAAGAATCGAGATATACTTCTTTTCATTACCTGCTTCTCAAGTTTCTTCTAGACCGAGCTCTATTTTTTGAAAGTCTGACTCAAGCATACCTTCTGCCTGTTTATTGATGTAGATCACAAAAAGGGTTTAATTTGTCGTATTTGGCTGACTTGGAGGTAGAATTCTGACTATCTCGCTCTCTATTCTGATCCTTAATCTGTTCTTCTTTCGGTTGATGGATCGCTTACCTTTCGTTTTGATGGATCGCTTACCTTTCGTCAAAGTATTCATTTGATTCATCACGTCTTCCCTCTACTTCTTTCAACTCTTGCTCTTTACTTTGATCATTACTAGTACCGTGTCTCCTTACCGTGTCTGACCTGAAGTCTTCAGATGGTTCCTCTTCTATTGTCTCCGATCTTGTTCTGGGACAAAACCCTGGATCCGTGCCCTTTAATATCTGACCAGACGACCCTTTGCCAATTATGAACGACTTCGGGAATCAATACCCTATAAATGCGAGAATGCATGCAAATGCGATGTTGATTCTCGAACAGTCTTTGAAAAACTTTCAATAGAGAAAATGTATGTTTGCAAGAAATTAATAATGAATTACAGGCAACAGTTGAATTTATTCTGGAGACCTTGACTTCAGGAAGCAAAACTTGTGCTCCACGTCTCGACGTTGTCTTCAGGATGATGGATGACTCCGTCTTCTCCTCTTATTTTATTCTATGGACTCGTGACGTCATGAACTTTATTTTTGTGGCTTCTGAAAAGGACATCAGACAATATATTTTCTTCTGTAAATCTGGGTACGTCTAAACAGGGATGGATTCTATCGATCCTAGGGGAGTACTTTAAAACTTTTGGGGGTTTAAATTAAAATTTTCAAGGATCATTTGGTTTAAAAATTCCCTTTTTTTATTATAAAAAAGTTTTAACTTACTTAAAAAAATGAAACTTTTAGGTTTCTTTTTGTTATTATTATTATTCTGAAAGTTTTATGAGAGAAGAAGTTTCAAAACAAAATAATATTATTTTCAAATTTTCTTCTTTTTTTTAAATGAGTTAACTTAAAATCTGAGATTTTTTTTTAAAAAATGGTCAAATGTGAAGATTTAAAATTGGGGTTCTGCGGCCCTGACTGAATCTTCTGCGTCACACGTGCCTTACTATCGTACTGTCTTCTTTCGCAATTGGTCTTTGCTCGGCCTAACTTGATACTGTAATATTATCGTTTCTGGCAAAACAGACTTTTCTATTTTGAAAGCCTTTTAATGAAATGTTCTTGAATCAACACCATGTCATGATATGCAACATGAATGCAAATAAAAGGCGTTGATTCCGCTGGTAATCACCCTTTTGAACGACTTTCATGGGAATTAAAGGGTCCAGATTACAAAAAATGTCCATATTACAAAAGGAGTCCCTATTACAAAAAGAGTCTCTATTACAAAAAGTCTTAATTACAAAATAAAATTCTACACATAAGCCCTAGCTCTACCTCCTAGCTCCTCGACAACTCTGAGCAACTTGATAAACCTTGGTGTTTATTCCATGTCCGGGGTTACGAAAGGTCGGAGAGTCGCGGTTTCGATAGCTACGCCTTGCAACTCACCGTATATCCACCATCAGGGTCTCGTGTGTATACTTTGGCATTACACGCTTGCTCGGCAAATTGTTACTTTGGATATGTTGATTAATCTATGACCGATGTCGCGCGACTGGATCGATGTCGTCCTTCCTAAGACACATTTTTTCCATGATGAAAGATTTTCTAATCGGGCAAACCACTTGAATCAACGCCTCTATGTAATGTGGATGCAATGATAATGCAACAAAAGTATGTGTAAAATAAAAATAAAAATAAAACACAAAAAATGAGTTAGTACCGGATAAAAATAATAAATACATAAATAAAATGACAAATTAAATAAGGTAAACAAACAAAAAAACCTATTTATCCCGTCTAAAACACCTAAGGTTATCCACAAAGCTCTAAATGGGTGGGTTTCTATATGTTCTCTACATGCAGTGTTGGTGCTAGGAGGTACCCGAATTGTCGTTGCTATCCTCTACTAACAGTAGCAAGGCCCCCGATCATCACCCATTATAGGCTCATTTTAACCGGGTTCAATTCAGGGGGCACATTCGCTTATGCACGTACGAAGGAACGATATCCTTACGAAAGCATAAGGTACTCGAGCCCCGAAGGTACTTTCTAGGCCCATACGGGAGAACGATATCTCCACGAAAGCATTAGCGTTTTCCCCCCACTTAGAAAATGGGTTTATATGCCATATTTTAAATGCGTTAAAATAAACGCGCAATTATAACCGAATGTTAATTTAATAGTCACTTTAACCCGGAATTTCTAATATTTATAAAGCGGTAATTATTTTAAAAAGCTTGACTCTCTTCTTGTTTTCGAAAAACAAAAAAATTGTCCCCAGCGGAGTCGCCATCTGTAGCGATGTCAGTTTCGCTAAAAAACGTGTTTTCGAAGTGTTTGTGGTTTTTCGGATATAAAATGTTTACTCCGTTGGGGTTTTAAAAAACCGCATTTTATTTAAAAATTGGAGTCGCCACCGGCCACTGAGGTAGGCCGGACACCATAAAACCAGAGATTCAAAAACTTTGAGTTCGGGAGTCGGTTACGGATGGGGAAGGATTAGCACCCCCACACCGCCCAAAATTGGTACTTTAATAATTACCGCTTTATTAATGTTAGATTTTCCGAATTAAAGTGACGATTAGTTTAAAATTCGGTTATAATTGCGAATAAATTTTAAAGGTCCCGTTATCCGAGAGTAAACGCCCAACCACTATCACTACGCCGATCATCGCCCGTTTACGCTTTCGGATAAAGGGCACCGCATTGACAATTTATATATACGTTATGCAACCTAAAACATGGCGAATATAAATACAATGCGATAAAATATAAATAAATACTAACATAATAAAATACTAATCTAACATAAATAAAATACTAATATAAAAATATATATATATAAATATTAATCTAACTCATAAATAAAACATATCTAGCATAAATAAAATACTAACATTCATAAATATTAATCTAACACATAAATAAAAAACAAATTCAACATAAATAAAATACTATTCTAAAACATACATACATAAATATTAATCTAACTCATAAATAAAAACATATCTAACATAAATAAAATACTAACATTCATAAATATTAATTTAAAACACAAATAAATATTATTCCAACACATAAATAAAAACGAATCTAACATAAATAAAATATTAATATAAAACACAAATTTAAAACATATTAAATACTAATCTAAAACATAAACATACAAACTAAAAAATAAGACTACAATTTTAAAATAACTAATACTTCATTAAATTATAAAAATTACAACACTAATAAAAATGGAAGAAAATATACCTAACTAGGAGCTCGAATAACAAACCCTGACTGAACCCCACCGAGATCTACCGCGACCCCTCCAAAAATATTAACTAGATCAGATCCAAAATAGGACCCCGATCGAACCGGTTAGGACCGAGAGCACTGCCCCCGGTCCTTGGCTACCGAGAGCATAGCTCTCTTTTGGCAGCCACTGCCGATTGCTTCCCTTCTAATTGCCCCCCCATGCCTCCTATTTATAGGCAATTGGGGGGTGACGTGGTCATCCCAAAGCCACACAAATTTCTTTTTTTTTTCTTTTTTTTTAATTTTACTTTTTTATTATATTTTTTTATTATTTTTTGATTTTTCATTAATTCTATATTAATAATAATATTATTAAAATAATACTAATAACACTAAAACCCGATCAAAAATGAGTGATTACAGGTGGCATAGTAAAATCTATTTATAAGGGCAACCATTACTAAAATTAAATTTGGTACTGGAGTCTTAAATTCTAAACATGTTGAAAGTAATTTGGTAAGAATCAAGCGAAATCGTAGTAAGTTTTTAGAAAATTCTTAATTATTCCAAAATATTTCAGATGGATACAAAAGTTGAAAATATTTTGAAAACAATTGTTGTGAGTTTCACAGTTTGAAGGTTGAACTTGACTCTGATACCACATGTAACCCCTAAACTCAGCCTAGAAGAAAAGGTTGAATTTAGGAAGTCGCGATTGAAACTTAACCCTCAAGAAAACCAATTTTAAAAATTATACTTAACCCTCAAGAAAACCAATTTTAAAAATTATACTTTAATTTAAATAAATAAATATATATATATAAATAATTTAATAAGTCACTTATAATAAAAAACACAAATGTCATAAATAATATTCGAATATTTAATAAAAATATCTGAATAAAAAAACATAGTAAATAAATGCTAAAAATAATCACAAAAACATAAATAGCCCCAAAGTCTGAAATTACATCAATGTCCCAAAGTAATAGATAATAATGTGAATAACTAAAAATAGTTTCATACTGAATAATAAAATACACAGATAAATTGTGAGATTATCCAAGTACCACGTTGCCTAAAGTCCAAAGATATCTGTAAGAGAAAATTATGGGGAGTAAGTTAAAGAGCTTAGTGTGTCTCTAAAATGCAAGCAAACAATATTTTTGTTTTTCTAGTAAATTCTTTTGAAAAAACATTAAATTAGAATCGTAAAGATATGATGTCCGCTACACATGAAAACAAAATACCCAATCTTCGTTGTGTCGTCCAAAGAGTAAGGTTCCTCAGAACCACTCTCTACATCGTCACCAATCGATGTGTGGTAAAAAACACTGCTTCCACCAATATAATCCCAACCCATGCAGACAATGATGTAAAATCACATTTTTACTAGTCTCAACACATGCTCGATAAACAATATTTCATAGTTCGATAAATCTGATGATACACAATTCGATAAATCTGATGTTTAGTAAACTCAAATCATGTAAGAATGCATGAAAATTTCATCATGCCACATCACATGTAGAAATATACATACAATACAAAACGTCACATGATAAAATCATCATTATAGAGCACTATAAGAAACACACATAAAAATCATTTATTTAAAGCACAGGAAGAAACACACCTTAGCCAAAGCAACTCAACCTACTAAATGACGTGTCTCTCACAATCAAAAGTATGAGATTCAGCTATATTGGTACCTACGATAACACTATTACTATTATCACTATAATTAAGGAATTATTTCTAAATACTTATTCAACGAAATTTAATAATAAAAGTATATTTATCTGATTCGTATCATTGATCTCCAAATTAATCAAGTGTACGATTAAATTGAACGGTTTTAAAAAACTCAGTCGAATAGTTAAGATCAGACTAGTCAAATAAGTTGGTTACGACAAGTTGGTTCAGTTCCAAAGATGGCGAGTTCGTGAAAATTCACACGGAATCCTTGAAAACAGAATTATATATATTAGATTCTAAAAAGAATATAATCAAATTTTGCGTAATTAAAATAAAGGGTAAAACCACTTACTCTGCCTTGGGACGCGCATACATGAGGTGACTTGGTTAAAGAATGAAAATTACACTGTTGAGTGTACTTAAATTTAAAAAAACGTGGGATTCGAATATTTTCAAGGAATGGATATTTGGGAAAAAAATTGGAGCTTTCAAGATTTCAGAAAATATGGGAATTTCATGTCAGGGAATTCGAGTTGTTTTGACGAAGCAGAGAGATTTCAAAGTGTTCGGCGGCTCTCTCGTTTTATGAATTTAGGTTTTAAGGTTTTCAAACAGGAAAGAATTCTCCAAATTAGTGTAAAAAGGGTAATTTCATAGTTAGCCATCAAAACTTCCTATGCTTTTAGAAAGGTACTAGTTTTTTAAACTTTGCACTTTTGGACTCTAAGTTGTAGAAAATAAAAATATAAGCCTCCAAACCTCAACAATTTTCAAAATTATCCTTGAGGTATAATAAAATTACATAGTGATCCTTGAACTTTCAAATATTACCATTTTGACTTCGAAATCCAAATTTCTCATAATCTAATTCTAAGATCAAAAATTACAAAACTGAAAATCAAATTGTTTTTAGAAATCCTCAAAAGTCAGGGTTTCAAATTTTCAAAATTTGGGTTTTTAAAATAAAAATTTTCCCAAAATCATAAGGTTTCGAATTGGGAAAAAATTAGGGTGTTACAGAACAAAGTAATTGCACAACTAATTCACCCCTTCCCGTTTAACCTGATAACTCCAATCAAGTAGTCACCGGACTATATAACATTCAGATGAATTACCCAACATCCCACCAAGAAACTCGAACTACAACACCAACTTCAGCTAAAAACAAACATGTGCTAATAGAGATGAAAAGATCACGAAAGTGAGTGTCATCTCGAAAGATTTGCCCTTCCAAGTTACCAACAACCTAATTAACAAACAACCCCACATCCAACCAAGAACTTCAAAGCAACCGAGCCTAACCCAAAAGGAAACAATCAACCCATGAAAAGAATCACCCGGCCAAGACAACCTCACCACTTGAACAACAACGAGAGCTGACAGAACACACACACAAAAAAAAAAAACCAGAACCATCCTAATCTAAATACTAATCAAAGTTAATTATTCTCTTGACTCTGAATCTCTAAATTCACTAACTCTTTCACAACATCCTTGTCATTCCCTAAAAACTGAACTCCAACCGTTTTACTGAGCACAAGTGTTTTCCTTGCCGATTTAGTTAGAATTTGCTTTCTTGCTATAGCAGACTCAAATGGAGAGTAATCAGTAAAATTTGGAGGTAACGAGCTTTGATTCAGTTTAGGCTAAGTGTTTTTCAAGCGTGTAAGCGATATTGTTTGCATAATAGGATTACTGATGATTGTTGTGAGGTATTGTGGCTTGTTGGTCTCTCTGAATTTAGTTCTCTTACTTGATTGTAGTGTACTATTTTTCTCTATTTAAGAGTAAATTTTTTTTAATGAGGCACTCAACTTAGGGTGCAGTTGTACGATTTAATCTTATCAATAAATTATTTTGCGGAGTAAAAAAAGCAAAGTTTATGTATATTAAGTTCTTATAAAAATATAATTTCTTCAAAGAAGCTTAAATTAATTCTGGTGTAAACATTTCATACTATAAATTATTTAATGAAGTTTAAATAAACAAATACGTGCGAAAGTACGTAAAACATATTCAAGAGTTCCATGCAAACAATCTTGAGATTGAACTACTCATCCAGCATTCTATCTATAGATCGCATGCGAGTAAATTATGGGTTCGCTTTGTAATGGAACCCACCCTCCTCATCCACATCCTACTCCTCCTCCAGCTCCTCCCCCTCCCCCTCCCCCTCCTCCTCCTCCTCCAGAGCTGTTTATCGCATCAAGAATCACAATGAGGGCCACAATGAAAGCATAATCTATGTTGGGGTTCACTGTCACCATGAACTTATCCTTCCCTATCAGTATGCTTCCAACTGTGTGTTTCTTATGCATCTGCAATCACATTCCTTCAACGTTCTTCAATTAAATCCATTTTTAATAAGCTTATGCATCTATATATGTTTTTGTGTGTATATATATATAAATAAGCTTACTTGGGCCACAATGGTGGAAGACTCTCCAGCATAAACAACACAAGATCTTTCTGACCAACTCCCCTTAACCTTAAAATCACAAGCTTCCTCCATTGAATTGTTTGCCAAGAACACATCTAATTTTGTCTTGAACTGAAACATCGAAGATCGCTTAGCCAAAAACAGAAGATCACTTGCATCCGTGCTATCTCCCTTGAATACTTGCCACCTATCATGTGCAGTCATCGTCTGCAACAGCACGAAAGCAAACAATATAAGCACATACTTTAACTTCAACAATCAACATATAGTTCATATAGAACCATATGCATCCATGGCATCGAGGACTAAACCGGTGACCACAACCACCTTTGGTTTGAGTGTGACGATGGGATTCCCATCCCCGTCGAGCAATACTTGACGATGGGATAGAAACTTTCGTTTAACTTTGAAAAGGACGTTGCCATTGATGTCAGTAACGACAAAGTCTTCGCTGGAGAAGGTTAAAACTTTCCGAATGATTGTGAGATCGACAGGGTAAGGAGTACAAAAATGAGGGCCGATGATCGGAACAGGGTTAGCTAACGGTCGGTTTGAAGTGGAACTTGGATTGGGATATGCCATTGGGATATCACCGGGGTATTGTGTAGATATTGAATTTGCTTTTTGTTGTGAAGATTTCTAATGGATGAGGCTGCCTATATAATGCCAAGTGCAAAGGCTTGTCATACGCGGAGAAGGTGACTTGTGTATGAAGTAACACGTATTTAATACTTTTCTAATGCAATCAACTGACTGTATCATAATTAGAGGTTTCGTGGTTTTTAATTAAATGTATATGGGTACGTATGATTTAAAAGATATATTTTGTACTGACGGGTTGGTACAAGTGGTAAGCAGCTTGGTATCGTTTAAGTAAATCACGAGTTTAAGACCTTGCATATGTAGAAAATTTCCGCCGGGAGACTCACCCACCAAAAGTAGGCGCACAACGCGAATAGATGTGAATTAATCAGGCAAACCCCTGAAAAATCGGAAGGACAACCGAAAAACATGATATTTTGTATGGTCATTGATGTCAGTAACGACAAAGTCTTTATCTATTGGGACTCTTCATGGTGAAATTTCAACAATGGAAAAGTATGGATGAATGAAGAATGCATAGTCAATTCTTTATCTTATTGGGACTCTTTTAACATATATTATCTAACGTGACATCTTTTACGCTTCCATTGAATCGGACAAAACCAACAATTGATAAACCAAGGGGGGAAACGATTCTAAACTCGTTATTTTAATTCTTTGACGAAAAATTAGTACATGCGATGAAAGTTGGTTAATTAATCCTTTCAACTCATGTTAGATTTCTATGACTTAACATAATCATATTTTTATTAAACATTTATAATATTTTAATGTTATATTATATATAAAGTCCATAATTTGTTGGTGTTACAAGTTAACTTTACACCGATTCAATTAAAAAAAGCCAAAATATTTTTATTAATGGTAATTAATATGATCTAACTAAGGGAGGAACACCATACCTCGGAAGAAATTTCCCCTGACGACTCGATCTCTTTGAAACAGAGAAGGTACATGATAGCTCTTTAAAGAGCATGTATTTTCTCTATATTTATAGATTTAATTGTCCCCACATCAATGTTTATTGCATCTATTTCTGCATTTTCATGTCTATTTCCTGCATTTTATCTAATTTAATCTCAGCTGCTCTAATTTCACATATTTTTGCCTATTTTGCCTTGTTGTTGCTTCATTTCTAATGTCTTTGTAAAGGAAGGTTTCACCATTGCAGCCAGCTCAACACTACATCTGCCAACTGTCCAACATGCTAAAAGACAAGGACGACCCTACCAGCTGTATTATTTGTTATAATAGATTTTGTACGGCCTTGGGTCACGCAAAACACCTGCAGGACAGGTGTCCTTTCTTGGGCAACCTATAAAAGGACAAATTTGGGAAGAGAGAGAGGGTCACGCGATTTGTATTTTCATATCATCTTCAACCTTCGAGCTTTCTCTATCCTCCCATGGCAGCTTAAGCTCATTTCTGGAGATCCGAGGTGAAGTGAGGCAAAATTATCCAAGGACAAGAGGAATCAAGTGCTGGACCGAGGAAAATACTTTGTTATCTTCTTAAACTCTTATAAACTTAGATGTTTGTTGGAGATTACTTTAGTATTTTGTGCTTAGTTGACAATGGTTTGAACTTTTGAGCTTTATGAACTTGTTGAAACCCACTCTTCAGTTTAATATATATTTCTATTAGCTTTTTCTTAAACTTTAATTGTTGGATCTAATTATTGTTTGCATGAGAATGTTAAACTAGTCACTGACATCGAAGGATACAGTGACAAATCAGGTCAACGAGTTTTACAATGAGAGTTGAACGGATACAACAAGAGTTGATCCGCTCGTTCAAAGGGTTATAGTTTCGACTCATAACTAGAGTTGATCCGCTCGTTCAAAGGGTTATAGTTCTGACTCATAACGAGAGCTGTAGCCGATCTATGTCCCTGAATCAACAGTTGAAGATTAAATGGAAGCTAGTACTCAAGCTCGCTTTCTATTTGCTAACTGAGCCATCGAACTTCCTCGAAGTATACTTGATCTTTCTGCTGAACTAAACCAAGGAGATCCAGGCCTTATCCTATATTTCTCTACTCTTTATATTCTGTTATTTCTACTACAATTAATCCATTATTCATTACTTTATTCTTTTATTACATCTACCATTACACTCACAATATCCACTTTCACAAAGTTGCTTGTGGCTAAATAATACTTAAACCGAATGCATCATCCTCGTGGGATCGATATTGAAATAGGATTCTTCTGTTTCTATTCTTGCATCGACAATGTTGCTTGCATTTAGAGTATGGCGTTTCCAGACCAATCAAGTTTTGGCGCCAGTGACGGGGATGACGTTATTTGGTTTTTATGTTTCTACTTGCAATTTTGTTTTCTTTATTTAGATTGTAGTTGTTTTTAATAGTTTTTTTGTTGTTTCCTTTTCCTTTATTCTAGTTTTATAAGTGTATGACCATAAGTGCTGTCACACCACTCTTTGAACTAGATCCCGAGGTTAAGAGAACTTTCAGATGAAGAATTCGAGAACATAATGGAATGGCAAAACAACCTAACCACAACAAAGGGTATCCCTTAAGATCCTAAAAGCCCACCACTGCATTCACCAACACAAAACATAATAATGCGTGAGGTTGTTGTTCCCCAGTTGGACGATTTGCAACCAGGGATTATTAGACCACTTATCCAAGCTGGGAATTTCGACTTGAAGCTGATCATATTTCAAATGCTCAACTCTAATGGGCAGTACGTAAGGTTACCACACGAAGATGTTCTCGAGCATCTTCAATCTTTCCTTTTAATTTGTGCTTTAGTTAGCCAACAATGCGTTCTTGATGATGCCTTACAGATGCAATTGTTTCCATATTCTTTGCACGGTAGAGCTCACACATGGTTTCGAGGACTCCCAGCGCTCTATTACATCATGAAATGATCTTGCAACACAATTTGTTTTGTGCTTTAATGTAATGCCCCGGTTTTGTGCCTAGGAGTTCTTAAGTGGGTTAGATGATCCATTAGATCGGATTAGGGGATTCGAATCAGTTTTGAGATTTAATACGGATTAAATATTTTTGGAAAGGATAAAATTATGAAAAATTATCAAAAATCGTTATTTAATATGGAAATGATTTTATTGGAAGCAATTTTACAAAAAGGGCTCTCGAAAGTGGACATTTTGGGTGGTGACCAAAATGTAAAGTTTCAAAACTGGTTTTAGTGATTGTTTTGTAAAAGATTCAAAACTTAGAATCTTTATTTGACCAATCTTTTTTTATCAGATTTTCCCTTAATTTAGGCTATATTTTTAAAGGGTTTTTAATTGGTTTTAATATTAAAGGAGATGTATTTAATTAAAAAGATATATTTTCTCAAATCACTTTTCTTACATAACTAACTTTGCAATTCTTTTTTCTCTCAACTTTTTCCAGCAACCAAACTGAGTTTCTCATTCCAAATTTCTTAGGAATCAATTCTTATTGATTTCCTTTTTGATTCCAAAGTGATTCCTCTAATTTCTATTGCAAAATCTCTTTGTATTTCAATCAAACTTTGCCAATTAAGGGAGAAATCAACCATTGGAGGTGAGGTTCGTTCTTATCCTCTAATATAAGGTTCTTTATTGAAATTCCCAAGTTCTTGATCCTTTAATTATGATTTTAACTTGTTTTGATGATTTAGTTGAAGGAAAAATTTTAAATCAAGGTTTAATTGGTGAAATTGATCTAATCTCGTAATGATTCTATTTTTTCATGATTTGTATTGATATAGATCATGCTTTTGATGTTGAATGATATTAATAAGATGGGTTAATCATAGGAATCCTGAAACTAGTTGAATTCTTAAATTCTTAGGTTTATAGTTATGTGTTTTTAAGGAGTTGTGAAGGTTTTGTGTATGTTGGAGGTATAAGGATGGTTGTGAAGTGTTTTTAGATGTTGATTGATGTACAAAAATGTTAGGTTATGGTTGGGTTAAGTTTGGAAGGTGGTTGTTGATTGTTTCCATTGTTGTGGAGTGGTTTTTGATGAAGGATGTTGTGGATTTGATTAGCTGTGTTCTTGATTACATTATGATGCAATAAACT